>CM060881.1:69237500-70487500 GCA_030762935.1 Hymenopus coronatus
CAATTTCAAAACTTGATTTAGTTGTGATGACAACCTGCATTCAATACTACACCATAGTGCACATTGTAGGTGGAGCCCTGTGAGTCACAAATTACTCAGGCTCTTTTGGCCCAGCTGGAACAATCTGATGTAGACATTATTCAATTAAAAGTTTTATCTCTGGTTTATGTTTACGCATTAGAAGTATTTTTTATTTGCAAAAACAAACAGCACTGTCTTTCAGATAAATAAAGAAATACATAACCATATCACTAGAATCCTGAAACATATGCATACACTAACAGCAAATACAGAACTAATGGAAAATTGAATACTTTATGCAGCCATAAAAGTGTTTAATGCATTGCCAAATTAAATAAAAACTGAAGAAAAGATAAAACTTTATAAAGCAAAAATCAAGCAGTTTTCATTGGAGAATTATTTTTATAGTGTAAATAAAATCTTAGTAAATAATGTGTATTATTCTTTGTAAATAATGTGAACCATGTTACCATTGTATTATTCTGATATGTTGTATATCAGCTGTATAAAATGTACATTAGTGATAAAAAAAAATAACAAATAAACAATCAGTATTATGTATGTTAAAACATCAGTCGGAAATTACAATGTCACAGAGTAGAAACTTGTTTGGATTAGCATTGAATGTGCTGAAAAGGGCAAAATTAATGATTTTGGTAATGGAAACTGAGAGTTATGTTTGATTTTGGAAAATATTATCAAACACCAGAGACTGATAAATCAAGTTCAGAAGATGTATTGAAAGAAGAAACCATAGTTGATTCAGAAGAGACTGTGAAGGTGCATGGAGTAAATTTTGCTGACAGTGTAAAGGTAGGTAAATCCAGTACTAAAGCCTGTGTGTGTATTAGACTACAATAAAGCCAAGAAATGTGAGGACATGAGTGACCAGATGTGTGCTGTCATTATGTGCAATGAAGAGGCTTGAAGTGTGCAGAAAATTGATATTTGAAATTATTTTTAGTATAGGAGTTGGATAGCATTTGGTTCATTTGCAATATATCCAATGAGAACAAGTTATCAATTACAAACTTCAGTAAACTCCTTGCTCGAGAATTAGCTCCAAACTGCTCATTATGCCACAATGCTTATGAATGAGTTCATACCTTCATCAAGCCAGAGGGAGAAGAAAGAAAAAGAGAAAGCAGTGCAGCAAATACATAAGGAAATAAGAAAGGTCTTAGGAAGCAAATAAAGATAGTTAATAAAGTGATAACTTCCTGTCAAAATTATGAGGAGCAGTCTAAATTTTGCCATCTTGTTTTAATGAATTCCATAAAATGTAACATTGAAAAGCTAATGTGAGGTGCTATTACTGACAAAAAGTTTATACCTAAATTATTTTGTGTTTCAAGGAAAAAATTAGGCACTACAAAATGCATATTATGGCTTTTAGAAATGCTTAAAAGGGATTCAATAATATGAGGTTTAATTTTTTTAAGTATGCATGTAAAAAATATAATAAATATTAAATTTCAGTGCTAATTTCAGTTTAATAAATTGTCATATTAATGAAAATTAGTTTGTACAGTATCAGACTATGGAGACTAATACCACCTCTGCCAGAATTGTCATCTGTCCTCTGGGTTACATTAGGATTATAAACATATCATTATCAAAATTTTATACAATGCCATGTGGCATCTCTTGTAATAATTTGTGTCAGACTCCATAGCTTTCTTTTGTAATAAAATCAAGTATATTGAATGTTCCACATGGTAAATGAGATGAATGTAAGAGTAACCTCTCAATGGGGGGAAATCATTGTGTAATGTACAGGAACATTTTTGATAGGGATTAAAAATTTAGAGGAATACAAAAATATTGAAGTAAATTAACATAGATAATATACATATTTATCACAATATTTTTAATTGATTTCTGTAATTGTGAACTCAGTTTATATCTTTTAGTTTGTTATTCTAAATGTGTTGAATTAAACAAAATCTAATGTGTTTCATTCATATGACTTTCTCTAGCTGTTCTGCAAATAATTTTTCTTACAAAAGATTATCCTTTTATTCTACATCATTGTAATTGATATAAAGAGCAGCAGAATGATCTTATTACATGATTCTTTGTAAGCAGAAGAGAAATAAGGTATATTCTAGGCTATAGTGATACTCAATTCCTTGAAAAGTCAGATGCTATGTGAAACAATTAAAATTATGTTCTCTCCTTACCAGGAGTACACAAAAGACAGATGAAAGAAGACCTACCACTTGCTCTGTTGTATTGAATATTGATCAAGCAGTGGAAAGGAGATGACATGTGATGAGGTAGCTTCATAAGTGAGAGGAAGAGTGAAATAAGAGAAATGGCAACCAAAGATCCAATGAACATGGCAATGAGAGAACTGAAAGAGCTTGAAGAAATAATGGAGCAAAGTAGAATAATAGAACAAGACAATGAAATAGAAGAAATAAGTAGAAAATTGGAAGAAATCAAGGAGGAGATACTAAACATTAGAAGAAGAGATGAAAATTTGGGAGATAGGAGCAGGAAATACAACGTTGTAATTATGGGGATAGAAAAAAAACAGAAAGAGAAGCAAGCTGGGAGGTGCAAAAACTTCTAGAAAGAAGACTGGGAACTGGAGATGAACAGTTACAAAATTTATCAAGCATTCAAATTCTGAGAAAGAAGAGAGAAATAAAATGCATAAGCACATAGATGGTGTAGATATGTTAAGAACAGCAAAGAAGTTGAGTGGTGCAGACATATATACCAACAAGAAATTAACATATGAGCAAAGGAAATTAATAGTTGAGCACAGAAGTTTGGCACACAAACAGGGAAAGACAGCATACATAAGCAATAGAAAACTATGGATTGATGGAAAACTGCAGAAGGGTCACTTGAGAAAAAAGGCAGAGGGATCACAGAACAGCAACCAATGAGAAGGAGGTGAAAAGAAGATGAAAAAATAATATATATAAAACTTCCTTGAAGAGGCAATTACACAGGATTTGAATGACCAAAGCAGGAGGAGTCAACATGGTGACCACACGATGGATCTGGTAGGAGGAGGGGCAATGCCAGAGGAAGGAGAGGACATGTAGATGGAGGAAAAGGAGATAGCTGAAACAACGGCAGCATGGAATTCGAAAAGGGGTCATAAGGCAAAGGAAAAGAGTGAAAGGGAGCAGTACCAAGAACAATAGAAAAGCCAAGAAAAGAAGATGTAATAAAGGTTGGGATTTATAAATGAATGGATAAAGATATGAGTGTGAGAAGAAAGAAAGGGGAGCTAGGGGGGAAGTGAAAGTGAGATATGAGTGTGGAAGGGCAGATTATCAGGCCAGTGGTTATAGGTGTTATTACATAGGAGAACAAGAAAATCAGTGCAGAATCAGGCACAAAGGCATGTGACCAGACAGAGCAAAAGGTAGAAAGACACAGATAGGAGAGTAGGGAGTGTAAAAGAATCAGCAAAGGCAAAGATAACATGTTGTTTCAAAAGTGAAAATAAAATAAAGGGTAGAAGCAGGATAGTAAGATGAGAAAGGAAGAGAAAAGTAGGTAACTAAGAAATGTGAACCAGGTATAAAGGTAGATATGAATAATAATAGTGCACACATCTAAAACTTTAAAGTGTATAGCATAAATGTGTAAATAAATTGTAGGAGGCTGTCTCAGGGCAGAAGAGGAGCTTCCTAAGTTCAGAGGGCAGCCCAAAAGAATGTGTGTGCTTAACATGAATAAAATTCAATTCATTCATTCTCTATTGTATGTCTATTTACATTGAAATATCAAGTAATAAAATACACCACCTGTCAAATACTTTTATTTGTACCTTTTTGATGTAAATAATACAATTTTTTTCATTGATTTTAAATTTCAATCATTTGTTTAGCTTTTATTGTGTACTGTCTGTCCTATAGCATAGTGTTAGCACACCTACCTTTGATGCAGGGAACCAGAGTTCACTAGTACCAGCAAAGGAATTCTCTCCTGCACTGGGAGAAATGAGTTGTGTCTTTCATCACCATCCTACACCACCATAGTACTATCCTTGCTGTAATGCCAAGGTCGGGGTGTGGTCTCTCCCATACTTGTCATCAATAGCTGCTATAGTGCTTGTAAGGACAACCACTTTGCAAAGCACTCCAGTGGTATAAAACAGGAACTAAGTAGTTGAAATAGAGCCCTCAGAATTGGGATTGAGGGGTAGGATGATTGATTGGGCGAGGGAATGCACCATAGTCTTTGAGGGAGGATGGGCACTCTTGCTGCAAGAATAGTCACAGTCAGTATGTTAATAGTAGTGGTTAATTATAAAGCTCCCCAAAGAAAAAAAAATAAAGTACATGCAACATTACAAACCATCTTTCAAGTGTGATATGTAGAATGTTGTAATATTTGAATCAGAAGTGAATTTAATGTGCACACAGATATCTTGTCATGTTAGCTCAGAAAACTTAAGCCCCATGGTTCAAATCCTAGCTATGAAAAAAAAAATGTCAAATCTGATTCAACTTTCAAAACAATTTTAAGTAAATTATGCATTAAGAGAAGATCGCCTCATTAATTTAAACATAGACTTTTATCAGAATAAGTCTTAGACAAATAAAATGGATATAAAATGTTTTATATGTAGAAGATTACTCAGGGAGAGGGGATGGTGCCTTGCTGCATCTGCTAAATTATATTTTATTTCTGTCTCTTTCCTCCTCTTCCCTTTTTGCGTATCATATTAATGTATTATATAAATATATGACTGTACAATTTCAAAGATTCAACAAAACATACTGATGCTGATGGGGATATGTAGATATATCATAAATCACTTTAAAACACTGTTAAAGATCATTTAGAAAGTAGATAGCTTGCTAAGACATTAATGATCACATCACTAACTTGTAACAATCTTAATACAGATTATAGAGGTAAAAATAGTGTGGAATAATATACTTGCTAGTTGGTTAGATTGTATATGAGCTAAAAACAGCTTCTTTGGTTCCATTTGGCTTGTTAAGATCTTATCTATTTTTTCTCTCTCTCTAAACACACATAAGCATGACAGATTGAAGAATTACAATATTGTTATCTGCAATACAAGAAACAAATTGCATCACACAGGGACATAATACTTTGGATTGGTGCAGTGCTATTCATTAATTTACAGAACAAAGTTTAGAAAGTTGAGACTTTACACCTGCCTCTTGAATGCATAAGCTGAACAATGGAGAAGTTCAGCATCAACAAGGATTTGCTACCAATGAAAGCTCAATATTTCCTGTTTAATGCAGGTAAGCATTTGTGTCAAAGCATGACTAATGAAAGAGAATCCATGCTTTGCCAAGCAGTCTAGCATTGTAATAATTACGATGCTGCTTTAGCTTCACTCATATATAAAGTTTGAATCAATATTTTATTTACAGTATGCTTCATTGAATAATATTACTGAACAATTATAACTATTGCCATTTCAGATAGTATACAAAATTAAACCATTATAAGTTCATTAATTATCCTGAGAAGTCATTAAAAATCTTAAATTCCCTTTATGCATCATATTTATCTGAGACCCTACTTATAATTAATAACTAAAGTACCTCTTGTAGGTCTTCAATCAAGCAGAGTATAAACACCTACATGTCATCACTGTTAAACAGTAGTCATTGCAGAAGAAAATATTAAAATTTAGTGACATCACTATTTTGGTAAATAATGTATACTATACTTTAATCAGTAATAATTTTAGCATCCAAATTTAAATGCATAGTGAGCAGCATTTTGGAAAACACTGTGCCAAAATGTTTTGTTATTTCTACATTATCAACATATTTCCAATAAATGTTATATCTATGGATGATGAATACATGAAATAGAACTATCACATAATTATATAGCAATGCTTGCCAATTATTTGGGTGTATACAGACAGCATTTTACAGTAGGTGCCTATAAAATATTGTCTATTATCAGAATGTATTAATTCTGTTTGTGACCTAGTTTACATCTCTCATTCCACCAATTTATATTTAACCCTGTAATGTAGGTGCAATGTTGCCATTGAGTAAATAAAAGATTATTAGTCTGACTCGGAATATAATTAATTGTGTCCTTTTTATATTATACTGGCATTTAACAATAAACAATTGTTAGCTATTTTATATCATAAATATATTAATTTATTTCAATGTTATGGCAGTGTTTTTTTTAATTACTTTTTTTATTTTAACAAAATGCAAAATCAATGCAATTGCATTCAAATTTTACCCCATCCATGTGTGCTACTACCGTTTATTTTGTGTTGACCCTCTCCATCCTTTATCACAGGCACTTTTGATTGCAATTGCTGGGATTCAAATTATGAAATTCAGCTTTAAACGGATGGTTATCCATTATGTTTCACCTTATTGACAATGGCTATTCATATCACGTGCATTCAAGTGCTTGTAAGAGGGACATCTAAACCAGTTCAAGAATTATAAAAAGAATGGAATACATAATAAAGCAAGAGGGTTAAAAAAGAGTCACAGTGGAAAATATGTCTATGCCCAGTTATCTTGAAATCATTGTGCCAAACTGAACAAAATGTTCTGTTATTTAGTAGATGTCTTATAAATTGTACCTTTAGCTTTGTTTGAAAATATGATCATTTATATTAACATATAAATGACATTACTGAGTCATTTTGTAACACTATTACTTTGTTTTTAAGAAATGGAAAACTTGTTTCTGGAACTACTTATACCATCTTCAGTTCCTGGACAATTCAGTTTTGTAATTGACACTTTACATATAGTAAAATTGTTAATCAAAACTGTTTTTACAAAGGAATTAGAACTGAAAGGTAGAACTATAAGACTATTATAGTGTTACTTATGACTGAGTCATTTCAGTTACTTGCTTTTCTCTCTTGTAGTTCCTAATAAAATAGGGTATGTAACATTTTAAAATGTGGGAATCAAGAGACCATTATACAATCAAATTTCAACTATAACAGAGATTAAAAATATCTTTTAAAATATTATAATGCGACTGTGCAAAAAACATGAAATCAAACTAAGTAGAAACTTGAAACAATCAATGCAAAGAGAATGTGTTTTTTTTTTTAACCAAAACCAAATTAATATCCTTTTTTGTTCTTTTAAATAAAAAACAGGGTGGTACGATGATGGTTTCATAGCTAAAAAAAGTTGGGGTAAGGATTAAGATGGAGGCAGACAGAGATGCCATTAGAAAGAGAAAACTGTATAATAGAAAGATAGGAATATTGTGCCTAATTGGGTCATATAATAATAATAAGAAGAAGAATATCAATAATAATAAACATTATGGAGTGAAAAATTATAAATAAGTGTATGAGCTAGTATTAGAAGATACCAGTAAAAGATATGAGAATCAGTGACACAAATATACAAAGAAAAATTAAATGTGAATCATATACGAGGGCCGTTCAGAAAGTAACCTCCGATCGGTCACAGTGCGGGTAGTGGGGGGAGTAGTGACGCCATCTGTGCATTCACGCACTCAGCAGGTCAGTCGGCATCAAGCCGTGGTCGAGTGAAAGTCGTACCTGTGCTAGTTTAGTGTTTGTGGCCGTTTGAAATGTGTACTGCAATAGAAAACCCCGCCAAATGTGAAGTGCGTGCTGTTATAAGGTTTTTTACAGCCAAAGGATATTCTGCAGCAGCTATTCATCGTGAGCTTTGTGCCGTGTACGGACCAAGAGTTATGAGTGAAGGAGTAGTCCGTGAATGGGTACGTTTATTTAAAAGTGGACGAGAAAACGTTCATGATGAAGAGAGGAGTGGTAGACCATCATTGGTCATGGACGAACTCGTTCAGACAGTTGATGCAAAAGTTCGTGAAAACCGACGTTTCACAATGTCGGAGTTGTCTACTGATTTTCCACAGATTTCTAAGACTCTCTTGTACGAGATAGTGACAACAAGATTGGGTTACCGTAAGTTCTGTGCACGATGGGTGCCCAAAATTCTTACCGACCACCACAAAACTCAAAGAATGGCCTCTGCATTAGACTTTCTGTCACGTTATGAGGCCAAAGGTGAACCATTGTTAAACAGAATCGTGACCGGGGACGAAACCTGGATTAAGTACGTGAACCCTGAGGCAAAAGAACAATCAAAGATGTGGGCACATTCAAATTCGCCTACCAAACCAATAAAAGCCCGGCAAGATTTTTCTGCCCGAAAATTGATGGCAACGGTGTTTTGGGATGCAAAAGGGGTGTTGTTGGTTGAATTCATGGAACGTGGGACGACCATTAATCAAGACGTGTACTGTGAAACACTAAAACAATTACGACGGGCTATACAGAACAAACGCTGTGGTATGCTGACTTCCGGTATCGTTTTTTTGCACGATAACGCCCGTCCTCACTCTGCTCGCAGAACAACAGCCCTTCTTGAGTCCTTCAAGTGGGACGTTGTCAACCATCCACCTTACAGCCCAGATCTGGCGCCAAGCGATTATCACCTCTTCATGCATATGAAGAAATGGCTCGGGTCCCAGCGGTTTGATGACGACGAAGAGCTCAAAGATGCGGTCACAGGCTGGCTCCAGGCACAAGCGGGTGATTTTTATGCAGAAGGAATTTCAAAGCTTGTGAACAGATACGATAAGTGCCTCAATCGTTATGGAAACTATGTAGAAAAATAGTGCAAAGATGTAGTTGTAAGATGTATATATTAAAATATTTTTATTTAACTTGGTGAATTTCTTGCAATCAACCGGAGGCTACTTTCTGAACGGCCCTCGTAATACCCAACACATGGAAGAGCTATTTTGAGAAAATGAAAACCTTAAATATTTGTTTTTAATTTCATTCATTGAGCAAAACTGTTGGTGATACCATGCTCAAGTGGTTAAACTGCTTGCCTCTCACCTCAGTGGCCCAGGGGACCACATATGGATTTGTGGTGGATGAAGTGGCAACAGGGCAAGTATTTTTCAGGTCTTCCATTTTTTCCTGCCATTCATCCCACCAATTACTTTACAATTATGAGGAATTATTAAAACAAAAGTTATATAAAATCCTCAAACATTTAATGTTATTAATCCTCCAATTACTTTATCCAACATCCATTTCAACGTTAACTTCCATTTCCATTCACATACCAGGCATTGGGCTATGGGCTATCACTTATCCTGGCTTCTCTCTTGTCTAGAGCCTCTGTTCTTCAAGAGACATGTGACCTCAGGCACTGGCTTGTAAGTCATACAAAAGAGGAGGGTAAACAGAGAAAGAAAGAAAGAAAGAACAAAAGTGTATCATTTTTCAACATTAATATCCTTAAAATTCAATACATATCCTCCAGCAAATAGGAAGTGCACAGATTCCTCTGGGGGGAAAAAAATCTTGTAGTTTTGTATGCAGCCACTCATATTTTGCCTTGTGCACCTCTTCATCAAAAAAAAAAATTTCTTCCCTCCAATTGCTTCTTTGAATGGTCCAAACATGTCATCTAGGGTGAGGACAGATGCTTTTGGCAGAAGTCTAAGAATATCAGAGTGATAATTGCACCTGTTACAAGGTCTATGAAGTCATGCATTGTCATGTTGCAAAATGACACCTGTAGTCAGACATACATGTCATTGATCAGATTGCAGGTTGAAGACAATTTTTCCAACATGTTGGAATTAGCACTAGTGCTTTATTTCACAACATAATCTCCAGAAAGGCTAATACATTTGTCATATCGGTGTTCTAATGTAATTAAACCATCTCTTTAGTGTGATTTATCAAGGTCCTCAAAATAGCTGTTTACCGCATCAATGACCTCCTTGTTGCTGTGAAATCTTTGTCCTCCAAGAAATTTTTTGAGGTTTGGGAACAGGTGATAGTCACTGGGTACTAGATCTGGCGAATATGGTTGATGTTCAAGTAATTCCAACTTTAATTTGCACATTTTTTCCCATTGCAATGACTGAACGATGGGCTGGAGCATTGTGATGAAACCATTTTTTTTTTTTTTTTTTGCCAAATGAAGCCTTTTTCTTTTTACCTCATCATTCAAACGTTGCAGTAGTTTGCCTAGTAGTCACCAGTGATACATTTACCATTTTCCAAGTAATCAATAAAAATAATTCCCTGTCCATCCCAGAAAACACTCGCCATAACCTTGTTAGCTGACAAAATTGACTGTGCCTTTTTTGGAGTTGGTTCATCTGGCACAATCCACTGTTTTGACTGTGATTTACTTCCTGGAGTGTAGTGATGTATCCAAGTTTCACCCATGGTAATAAGCCATCTCAAAAATTCACTGGGATTGTTATGGTATAGCTCCACATTCTTAATAGAAACAGTTTTTCTTTGCAACTTTTGATCAGGGTCAACAAATGTGGCACTCATCTTGCACAGACCTTGTGAAAGCCCAAAACATTACTTAAAATATTACCTGCACTTCTTTTGATATGTTTACAGCCTCTGCTATCTCAAACAACTTTAATCTATGATCTTCCAGTACTAAATGATGAATTTTTTCCAATGATCTCTGGAGTTGTCACTTCTACAGGGCGTCCAGAGCGAGGTTCATCACTAGTGTTCGTATATCCCATTTTAAACTCCACAACCCACCTTTTAATCATTGAATCTGAAGGGGCAGATTCTTTCAATGTACTGTCCATTTCCTCCTTGATTTCTTTAGGCATTAACATTTCAAATGGAAGTATTTAATCACTACTTGTTTTTCCAAATCCTTCATTTTCGTGAAAACTCTAAAGTTGTTTTGTTTAAAATGCTGTAATTTGTAAACTAAACAAGCTATTTACCTGTAACTATGAATACAAGCTAGTCTAGAGTTAAACTATACAATTCTTCTGTCTAACTTGTCTAGTGGCACCTTATCTGTATGAGACCCAGGACATATCAGCCGACCCTTGTAATGTTCTAAATAACACCTTTGTTATCCCAAGGATCAGAATTCCCTTGTAGATGGCTGCATCTAAAATGTTTGATGATGAGGAATGTTGTCATTCCTTGCTTACTCCCTTTGTTTTGGGTTGATGGTAGTGTAGCCAGGTTTTGTTTCCTGTAACAACTCTTGCAAGGAAGCCCTCACCTTCTGCTTCAAAGTGCCATAATAGATCTTCACATGCGTCAAGAAGTCTCTCTTGCAGTTCTGGAATGAGCTGGCACTACACCCAACTTGTAGACACTTTGCAAAACTTAAGCATGCCATAAATAATGTGATGGTCTGAGCCATTAGTTATGATCAGATTTGCAGGTATTTCAGCAAGTCACCTGGCAGTTTTCCATTCTGCTGCAATAAACTGGTGTCACAGCATGGTGAACCTGACCTGGCCATGCTGTTTCTCAACTTTCTGTTGTACACTTGCTGCAGTGATAAGCACGCATAACCATATTGGATTTTCTTTCACTGATGGATTTCAATACATTATATCTTAACTGCTCAGAAAATTATTCTTCATTAGTGCAGTTTGTAACCCAGGGAGCCTTTAAATTGGTATTAGGGCAGCATTTTGCAAGAGCAATGGCATTGAGGTACTCATTTTTATTGTATTTTTAAGGTTTTCATTTGACTCCTCTTTGTAGTTCATATAAAAATATGACTATAAATAGAAGAAATAGAGAAAGAAGTAACCGAACAAATCACAAAATTAAAATATAATAAAGCAAGTAGGTTTGATAGGATACCAAGGAATTTTGGAAGATATGATTGAAGGATAATAAAGAAGTTCAATATACTATTGAAAGGTGGTAGAGTCTATTATCAACAATAGATAACATTTTCATAAAAAGAAAAATTGATAAACATTTAAGGGAAAAAAGTGCTTACAACATAGTAAGTCACCATTAGAGTATGTCATTACAAAATAATTTGAGATCCCCTTGTTCCCAGGGAACATGTAAGTCGTGCAGCATTTGCCAAGGTAGCAAAGTGTTAAGACCAACTGGCTGGAGACTGGAACATCATGGTTCAAATCCTGACTATGGCATTGAATTTTTAGTCTGACTGTACTATCCGATAGAAGCAGTAGCTAATTAGTGTAAAGAATAGGGTTTAGAAATAAACATAAATCCAAAGTCATAGACTAAGAAAACATGTACTAAGCTTAGCAGAGAAGATAACATTTGTTAAATAGTATAAATTAAAGTGGTATCAGTAGAGGGAGATAGAGGTATATGTGTGCAAACACACATACAAAACACACTTCTTACAAAAATGTATTCATCTTTCAATTCATACAAATGAGGATAAAATTAGCAGAAATGGTTCTTTATATATTTCCTTGTATTATAATGAGTAAAAGGGAATGCACTAGGCTAAAATAAAAGTAAAATGTTTTAAGAGTAGATCGCTATGTTATGGTTTTGAAATAGGAGATAAAGGGGGAAAAAATTATGACTTTCCATTTAAGAAAAGCTATGTATCTGACAAATTGTGTGCTTTAATGAGATATATATAAAAAGATGTAGATGAATAGAAGTTAATGTTCAGTGCTGATTGACTTCTATTGGAGTATAATAAGATATTGCTCATACATTTATGAAGTGTATTTATACATTGAGACTTATTTATATTTTTATTTAATTTGTTGTATTCTTATTATGATAATATTGTAAAAATATCTTCTTTTTATATCAGTGTATTATCAACTGCAAAAGTCATGATATTATTAAAATTAAATATTGATAATTCTTATTGGTTTCTTCATCTAACTTTCAAAAAAGTAGTGAAACTTAAAGCAAAACCTTTAAACTGAATAACTTAAAAACTATCGTACATAGTGGTCATGTTTGGAAACCTTTTTAATACAGAAGGCTCTCAAAATTATGATGAAAAGTACCAACCATGCATCTGAATTTAGCTCAAAAATATATCTAATTTTATGACTTTAATAATATATTATATTACTCTAATAATCACTATTTTTGTTAAAAATAAATATATTGGAATGAAAATAAAATAAAATCTCACTTTGTAACTCTCTAACAAAGCTATAATGTCCAAATTTATGTGGGGTGAGTATATCAGTAGCATAATCTAAAGGGTTTTAAATGAGAATCTCAGTTGTAAGAGGTTAAAATGAGTAAGATTTTTATGGTATGAGGGGTGTTCAATAAGTCCTTAGAAAAAGATAGAAAAATGAATTATTCTTTGTAGATTTTTTTATTTCTCAATATTATTTCCTTTTAGCTTTTCCAGCATTTCTCACTTTTTAAGCCTTCCAAAAATTAGAATTTTGTTAGGTCCTCAAAATAGGCATCTGTTTTGGAGGTGACCTCTTTGTTAGATGTGAATTGCTTTCCGCCAAGCCACTTTTTCAAGTTTGGAATAAAGAATGTCAGGAGAGGTAAATACAATGGATGTTACAGTAATTCAAACAATAATTTTTCAATTTTCATTAATGAAACTGGGCAGGTGTGCACCCTTGTATTGTCTTGATGTAAGAGAATCTTTTTATTTGCCAGATTAGGGCATTTTTTCTTGATTTCTCTGTTCAATCTGTGCAATAACGCTGCATAATACTCTCCATTTATTGTTCTTCCTTTCTACAAGTAAACAATGCAGATGATTCTGCTTGCATCCCAAAAACCGAGGCCATCACCTTGTCTGCATTACCTTTGCCTTCTTCGAAGTCAGTTGGCTGTTAAAAATCCCCTATTTTGACTGTATTTTTGTCTCTGGAGTCTCCATGTTTCATCTACAGCTATGTACCGATGCAAAAACTCATTTGGATTGTGACAGAAAATTGGCAAACCAGCTTCCAATTACGTTTATTCTCCATTGAGAGAACATGGCAACCATCTTGCTGAGACCTTTGTCAGACTTAATTTTTGGTCCAAATTTGAAACACTGCACCTTGTGATAAGCCTGTGGCCTCTACTATTTTGTGAACTATGATTTGTCAATCACTCAAAACCACATCCTGGAGTTTGTTAATAATTTTGGAGGAAATCACTTCAATGGATCTTCAAAACGATGTTCATCATCTGTGGATGTATGGCCACGTTTAAATGAATTTATCCAATTGTAAATTGTTGCAAATGCAGGGGCAGATATGCCATGAACTTCATCCAACTCAGCTTTTATCTCTTTCGGTGTTAAGTCTTTTAAATAGAAAAGCCTTTTAAATAGAAGTGTTTAATCACTGCAAGAAACTTGTTTTTTTCTATCTTTCTAAATAAGCACAAGATAGTTGATTCAATCGCCTATGCAACAAAACCACATGATGGATATAGCTGAAACTTTAACTGTCATTTAGTAAGAGATGACAGTTACTAGATACAAACTTTTTTTGATGCTACAAGTGTAATTTCTTGGATTTTCTAAGAACTTACTGAATGCCTCTCGTATACTTCACAGCTCTTGGATCCATGCTCATTTGAAGATTAATTTCATTATTTGATGTGATCTGAGCAGTTAAAGTACACTGAGTTTATGGGAAAAGAAAATGCAGCTATGTTACTTGAATAGCAAATTGTTATTATTTTCTCTGTTATGTATAGTGAGTAGCAAAAGTATATCATTCCATCTAGATATATATATATATATATATATATATTTTTTTTTTTTTTTTTTTTTTTTTTTTCTCTCTAAGGTTTCACTGGAAATACTTGTTTTGAAGCTCCTTGAATAAAAAAAAATTAAATTAAGGTCTGTGTATGTGTGTGTGTGTGTGTGTGTGTGTGCGCATATGCGTGTGCGCGAGCATACATGTGTGAACAACAAAACTCAAAAACATCAGAAAAATATCAAACGTGGTATTAAAGTTCAATACTTTTAAAAGACGCAACATGATTATCCACTCCCCAACTACCTTTTGTGTTAAACATCTTTAGAAATTTTTTATTTTGCCTAAAAATGGCTCTTAGCAATTATGATTAATATACCATATGTTAAAGATATTTTTATGATAAGTAAAATGTATATATTGAAATTTCTTTGAAAAGCTTGTGAAATCTCCTTTATTTGGAAGGCATTTTGTATTATCTTGTATAACTGGTAAACACAAAGCAACACTGAACATATAGATCTCATTAAAAACACAACTTATTTCAAACAACAGTTTTTATTACAACCATTTCTGAGATAATTCACTTATTAATTGTTCAAACGGGCAGTACTTTCTTTTTAGAATCTCCTCAATTTTTACTTGTTTCTTGCTATGCTCCGAAAGAATATGGAATTTTAAGGCTAGCATATGCCATCCAGTTCCTAAACATTACATTATTATATTGTCTTTGTATCGTCTGTAACAAAATGTGCAATGTGGTTTATCCTCATTAATGAAGTGAAAATAAGCTTTTATAGGAATAGGTTGCATAGCACTAAAATAATGTAGGATTATGAAAATCATGTGAATGTAATGCATCAGATTTTTTTATTCCTTCCCCCATCCTGATCATGGAAACCAGAACATAATTTCAATACCATCACTTAGGGACATGCTCTTGAAGATTTGACTTTTGCTTTGGCCTTGTGCATTCCCTTATTCCCATTATATGTACAGGAAAATATGTAATAAAACTGTTTCTGCTAATGCTTATCTCAATTAGCATAAAGCAGATATGAGAACAAATTTTTGTAAGAATAGTTTGTTGCAGAATAAGTAGAAAACATTACATTAGAATTTTTCCTTGGTACACCAATTCATTTACATTTACATTGCAAATGCTATTTCTTGAACAAAAATAAAAAGAGGGGCAATCTTTTATAATGCTATACATCTTAGTAAATTGTTTCAGTTTAGTTAAGTTCGCAAAATTATCAAGCACTAAATAGACATTTGTATGGCCAAAAGCAGACAAATAAGTCCAAATGTTTTCTTATTACCTGTTTCAGGTTTGGCTGGAATTTTCCCTTTCCTTCCAGTTTATGCTCGTCAACTTGGTTTCTCAAGTGTTGCAGTTGGAATAATCTATACAGTGTTACCAATAACAGGAACAGTTGCAAAACCATTATTTGGTTTAACTGCTGATCTTTTTCAGTTGCAAAAAGTATTACTTATTGTTCTTCAAGCTTTAATTGCATTCAGTTTATTTATAGTTCAGTTTATTCCAGCGATACCTTCTGAAGTGCATGTGACACTAAACTGCAGTTCATCCACAAACTTATTAATAAGTGACAATAGCTGCACTATCAGCAACACATTTACGCAAATAGAATACAATGGCACCAACATGTGCCAGGCAAGTGAAACATTTCTTTTAAACATTTTGCTTTGTTGTTTTTTTGGCAGATGTATTCTCTTACAAAATGCTGTTGTTCATGAAGCTCCAAAGAGAGACAAAATTTTATATTACTGTCTATCTTGCAGTTAAACTTCTGGTCTTCTCTGAGGGACAAAGAAAGAGTAAATATTTGTCTTATTTGATAACTACAGAATATTATAATATCCAGCACATTTCTAAAAATATTTACGAATTTTGACACCAATATGTAAGCATTAAAAGAAGGTTTAACTTAGAAAATTCTGTCTTGGTTGCCTATATCAGGGTCCATAGCTAACAGATTACGAAAAATGTTTTAGATATGGTCACACATACACATTTCACATTGATATTTACCTCAAAACTACTTTTGCAGAATATTTTCCTTGTCATCAGCTGACTGTGTCTGGATAGCCTGCCTCTGATGATCACAATTCACTGCTTATCCTTCTATCGGTGCTTGTAAGAATTTTGGTCAATTGGAATTTGAAAGTTAATCTTGGCAGACTTTTCCATAAAAATAATGTTTTCCAAATTATAAGTTCAGTGGATGTATGTGGATACTTAATTAGTACTACTGAGTTGACAATTTTTTGACATTTTGTCCAAAAAAGTGACACTAACATTAATTTTTTCTCTTCTTTGTATTTGATGTTTCTAAGGTGTTCTTAATTTTTTGTTTCATTTTATCTATGAAAATATTTTCACAATACTACCTATAAATCCTAGATATTTTCTGAGGGAGAGCTTTTTTTTATATATATTTTTGGTTAGCCTTAGCTTGATAAAACCCTCTCCAGAGTAAAGAAACATTTTAAACAGAAGTCTCTTTAAAGTATTTTTAATTCATACTATTTAGACTATGAATGAGTGCGAAGAAATGTCTGATCTAATGTGTAAAACCAATGAAAACTGTATACAAGTTGTTAATAACCAATATGACTATTGTTGTTAAAGGCAGGGTATAAATGAAACAATAAAACAAGAAAAAGTAAATTTGGAATTCACAGGCTAGATTGTAGCGAAAATATCTACATAGTTAAAACAACTTGAAACACAGAAAAGAGACCTCAGGAACACTTTAAGAACATCAAATGCAATGGAGAGCAAAAATCAATAACAGCCCACTTCTTTTGTGACATGAAGCTGTCAACTGTATGATACTAATTAGGTGGATATGCAGAAAAATCCATTGAATTTATATTTAGGAAAGTTATTTCAATGGAAAAATTGATTAAGCTTAAAGAATTTTGAGATTCCAATGGATCATAATCTCATCACAAAATGTTTTCAACCACCAACAGAGGTGAAGTAGTGAGCAACAAGTATAAGGGGCAGGTAGCCAATCACAATAAACTGATAATAATCAGAAAAACTTTCCTCAAAACTATTTTAAGGTAAATACCTTATTTAGTAAAATTTGTATATGTGCATACTTTATGAAATAAATGCAATGACTCTTCCAAATTACAGAAGGATTAGCAGATATTAATTGTTTGAATGTCTTGGAACATTTTAGTAATGAGTGAATTTTCAACTGAATTTAAAATTACATAATATTCACTCCATATATGTTTAAAAAAAAATAGAATCAGAAGCATAGATTCAAAGAAAGAAAAGAAGGAAGAATCAAAATGAAATACAATGTTAGAATTTCTTAATACAGACAAGGTTCCCCTGATTTTCTATCTGTTTCAACTAACTTTTGAAATCTATCCACAGATTTGCTTCTAGTGAATATAAAATTTCAGTTCCATAGATGCAGCAATTTACCTGTATTTTCACAGCCTATAATGTTTTAACAATTCTCTACCTAGTATGAAATGAATAATTATCAAAGAAAATTAACCATTATAATACATTTAACTAAAACCTCCAAAACAAAAGAAGGTATTTAGGAATCTACTTACAACATTGCAAGTAAGTTGTATCTTGGAACAAGTCAGATTATCTTCAATACTTACTGGAATGTGTGAATCAACATTTCAAATGTATTATAAGTTGTCTCACATTTGTTTGTGTGCATGCATGTGTGCATGTGTGTGTGTGCATGTGTGTGCAACAAGCTAAAAAACAAAAAGGTTGTTAAATACCAAATGTGATATTTAAGTTTAGTATCTTTTGAGGATGTGACATGAAGATTTTCAAGAAAATCCCCCCCACCCCAAAGTATCCTTTACATAGACAAATTTTTGGAAATTTTTTTTTGTCAAAAATATCTTCAACAATTTTGATGAAAAAACTGCATTTTAAACATGTTTAAATCATAAATAAAATGAATATCTTGAATTTTCTGGGAATAGCCACTGAAGTCCTCTTCATTCTGGATGAATTTTGCATAACTGGTAAAAGATAGACAAAAACTTACTGATAAAAAAATTTGGATCTTGTTAAAACATCCAATATATACTTTATACATTTTTCTTGTAGAGTTGACCATTTGCGAGATATTTGTTGTTTTTGATATCAATTTTAAAGTATGTAACTTTTCTCAAACGGAAGTAACCTTTTGTTTCATCTCTTTTTTGTTCTATTAATGGGCATGCAAAGCAAACTATCCCTTTACCCTAGTGTATTATTTCTCTTTTGCTTAGAAGGAAGCAAATAATAAGACAATTTCTGCTAATGCTTATCTCAATTAGCATGATATAGATAAAAGAATAAGAATAATTTGTTTGCAAAACAAGTAGAGAAAGTCATGTGAATGGAACACATTAGATTTTTTTTAGTTTAACACTCTTTACCTTGGTAAGTCATATTGGGTGACATATGAAATCAGTAAAATGATCCTTGGATGAATTTAAGCTTAAACTTATTCAATATCCACTTTCTCAGGATAAGCAAAAATCCTGGAAAAATCTGTATCTAGGTAACGCATCCTCACCCAGAGATTTGAACTCAGGATCTCTTGAATGAAAGACAGATAGGCCTCATATTACAGAAGCAAGCTATATCTTGCCTCATCCTATATTTTTCATATTGTAAACACAATTGATTAGATTTTGCTTTTTTGTTTCCATTATGGCTGTTTTCACAGGTTTGGAAATTATGCAGTTAATGTTTACCAGCAACTATTAATAGCTTTTTGTGCAAGTTGGCAGGCCACTAGTTCTCTCAGGTTACTAGTTGGGCTCTTTGGTGTTTATGTGAATGACAGTCTGCCTGCATATAAGTGAAGTTGCAAGGTTAGCAATCATTGCCATACATAAACTCAATCATAAAAGTAAACAGTTATGTGCTGGACTAAATAAGGATTTGCTTGCTAGGGTCTTGCACATTCTAAGTATAAGCTATCCACTAGCTCCACTGCTTCATCTTGTGTTTGCAAAGATATGTTCTGTGCTTTTCATCCAGCAATCAGATCTCTGTTTTTTATACATTTATTTTAAACATATAGTTTTCATTGTTGTTGTCTTAACTCTGAATTGTCTTAACAGGGAATCTTTATTCATGTACAAAACTGAAAATAACCTCCTATGTATGAATTCTGTAATCAAACACGAAAGAGATATTCACTCCTACAAAACAAGATCAGCCAATCATATATGCATAGAATCAGTTAACTCTACCAAATATAGAATAAAAAGTATATCACATAGTGCCACCAAAACATACAACAGTCTGCCACTTAACATCAAAGAATCGCTCAACTTATCCCAATTTCAAAACAAACTCTTCAAATATCTACTTGAGCAATACTGTAATTCCTATAAATTTGACAACAGAAAATCCCTTTGGTGGTTTTTGAAATTTGAATTAAGTTTAATCACACACCCACACAAGATAGGTTAAAAAAGTATATAAAATTTATACTTATATACTCAATTTTATATGTGTTTATTTTATTCTTTGTATTTTTCTTACTGCCTCAATAAAGGGCAGTCCCTTCCTAGAGCAATATGCCCATTTGGACTTTCTATGTAAATAAAATAAAATAAATAAAACTCTTAACTCATAAGATATTTTTATTATATATGAGGGTCACTATGAAAATTTTGAGATACAGGAAAACTAAGGTTGATCCACTTAAACAGACTGCACCACATTGGACAGTCATATTCTTTGCAAATAAAACCTCCAGGTGATGACAGCCAGTTTCCAGAATGAAGGTGAAAAGAGATCACTTTCGCGCAATGATTTTATATAATTTTAAAAGTGGTTTAAATGAGATGACATCTTGGACACTTACAACAGGTTTTACAGGACATTTCTTTTTTTCCATGCCACAGTTTTTGGTGGTTTCAAGAATTTAAAAGGGGTCGAACTTTATGAAAGTATGAGGTTAGGAGTGATCCACCTATACCAGCAACTAAGTAAAACATAGCTGCTATGAAAAAAAAAAAAAAAAAAAAAAAAAAAAAAAAAAAAAAAAAAAACAGTTGTGTAACATTTAAGGACATTGGGGCAACTATGCGATGGATTCCCAGAGTTTTCAAAGTATTGCATGACTATCTTCTCATGAGTGCCCCATAATTGAACTGGATGGCCTATAATTTAACTGATGCACAAGAGTGCACCCATATTAAATGGTGTGAAGAAATACTGGCCAGATTTGACAGAGGCGATTCTCACTGGGTTTCTGGCCTTCCACTGATGTGTGAGTTATCAATTTGATCTGGTGATTAAGGCAACGATCTTCCAACCAAAGTGAAGCGTTCAAGGAGCATTGGGAACAAAATGGTAGGTAACGCTTTCTTCTGAAAATCTCCTTATATGGCCACCATTTTCTTATAAAATAAGGGTAGTTATAGTATATTTATACACAAAAGTCTGCTTACCATAAGTTTTTGAAAAATTTCGAGAATTGTAACTAAGGATCGTAGATTGAGAAGTTTTGCTCCACTGTGATGTGTCTATTCACACAGCAATGCACTGATCCAGTTTCTGGAGTCCACAGAAGTGAAGCTGATGGCTCATCCACCCTATAGTCCTGATTTGTGACTACTTTAGTTCCCTACACTGAAAAATGGTATGTGTGGAAAGAGGTTTTTGAGCCCTGAAGAAGCAGTTGTAGTGTACAAAAGTAAGCTTTGAAAATGAGTGGTGGAGGTGCTTTCAGAAGTGGTTTGAGAGAATGAGAAAGTGTATAGAGTGTGGTGTGAATGCTTTGAAAAACTCTTTGTATCATACTGATTTTATCTAGTGTATTTTTGTGTATCTCAAAATGTTCATAGTCACCCTTGCACACTAAATAATCCTTCCATAAAATGAATTTATTAACATTCCTGCCTCTGGGTATTTAGAGAGATTTAAGCAAAAGTAATATGCAGGTTATCTATGTTGAAACATAATAGTTATTTTTATTCTTCAGATACATTGTACATTGCCACATAAGACCAGTCTTCTACAAGATGTAATGTCAGAATGGAATTTAGCTCAGCACATTTCCATAGAGAGAACTACCATAGGAGAACTACAGATCTCAGGAGAAATTTCATTCAGTGAAGGCACACAAAATGAAACACATGTTAGTTTTCCTGTTCATCATGTTTGGTTAGAAGGTGAAGAATTTGTTCCTGTATGCAACAATGAAATAGCAATACAATGTGAAATGGTGTGCACTGATACCTTACATAAACTGCTGTCCTGTGATACTCATGTGTTGGGGTTGTATGAATTCTGGCTTTTCTTTTTACTGCTGGTCATAGCAAACATAAGTAAAGCTGTTGTTGCATCAATGGGTGATACAGTATGCTTTCAATTGCTGGGTAAGTTGTAATAAAACAGCATTTTATATTCTACTCCATCATGAAGAAAGCACATATGAATATTTGCCCACAGTAATTTTAGAAACCACTAAATGCCATGCTGATAACTTTCACTTATAAGCATATTTGTTATGGTAGTTATACATAACATTTTTAAAATGATATATACGGATGGTCAGGATCTTTCATATCCACACTCCAGGTTTCACCCCATGACCTTCAATATGGGTGAGGATCTTTCAGTTCCTTTTTACAACTATGTTAGCATTGGAAAAATGTTTTCTTATCACTTTATTTTTCTATACTCTATATACAGACTTTTCAGTAAAGATCTAATAATTATATTATTTCCACATTTTCCTGAAATCGGTATAGGCAGTTTATTTGGGTGCATTTAATGATTTCTGAAAATGTTTGCACAGGTGAAAAATTTATTCTAAACTTTTCACCTTTAAGTTTTTAAAATTTTGTGGGCATTCTTTTACTTTAGAATAAATTATTTACTGCTGATAGGTCACACTTTCAGTATGGCATTTCTGTATTTGAAGACTTGAATTCTCAAAAGTGTTAAACACTACTTTTTAGTTTTCATTGATTTTTATACAAAGAACAAATTGAATTATTCTTTGCAGACTATTTAGCATATTAAGCATATGTAAATAAAATGGGGCTAAAAAGGATGTAAATTAATTTTTAAATCTGAAATTAAGAAAAGTGGTAAACTCACATTAGTATTTCCTCTGAACAGTATTGCGCTGTTGCCATTAATTTCAACTTGAAGATAATAAACAGGAACATAATGCATTTCTCAATTTTGGAGATGTTGGCACTTAACATGTTTGAGAATTTCAATCCACAATTTTTAAAACTAGAAAATCAGAAATATTATCTACATCCCTGGTTTCCCTTTCACTGAATATTGGTAAAATTTTAACTAAGACCAGGATTTCTAAGTTTTAACCTATATGTTTTCCCCTGAAAGACGTTAATGTGTGAAGTGTAGTAGTGAACTAAAAGTGGTTAAACCAAGTTAATAAAAATGATCTTTGCATCATAAAAAATAGATCTTCAAAAGTGAGTCTTATACAGTAATGGATGTTAAAGTACTAACTTTGTTTCAAGCCAAGAAAAAGATGAGAATAATTCTGATTAACCTTGTTGCATTTTAGCCCTTAAATTTTCACCTGACTGGGGAATAAAAAATAAAAAATGGCAGCAGTACATACTTTATGTGTTATAAAGCTAATAAATAGGTATACTGAAAAGAGAATAAAGAAAATGGAAAAAAAGGGGAAATAATAAGACAGCATAAAACCAATTCCTTAGTAAGGATTACAAATTAAAAAACCAACTCAACAAATTAATATCACAAAGAATTACATAACTTGTGACTGTGCATACATAAATTAAAATTTCTCTTCAGCAATATAAAATGGGGAAATCCAAGAAAATAAAAAGCTGGATATATAATTTTAAAAACCTACAGTTGTGGTCCTATTCTAAATATCAGGTTTACAAAAGTACATTTTTAAGCACAAAAGGGAAGAATGTCAAGAAATTATTGCACCAATTATTGAGTTTATTATATAATATAATTTTAAAAACCTACAGTTGTGGTCCTATTCTAAATATCAGGTTTACAAAAGTACATTTTTAAGCACAAAGGGGAAGAATGTCAAGAAATTATTGCACCAATTATTGAGTTTATTCTACTCAATAGGAAACTCTTTCATCACTAAACAACTTAAGTTACGGGGTACCTACTCTTTAAAATACGGTCCTATAAATACCTGTTATTATCTTTGGCGTGATGATTTTGATAGAGATGTAGCAGTGGGATGCATTTAATGATAGTGATGTAGAAGGTAATAATATAATCAGAAATAAAAATCAGCACACCATTTTATGTTGATGCTGAGAGGCTGCATAGTTTTTAATATTAAAGCATTAAGTATATAGGTAAAAGCAAAGATTCTCAAATAAAGACTATAAAATACTATGAAAAGGTCTAAATATTTTCAGGGGACAGAGCATCAGACTTTGGAAAGCAACGCTTATGGGGTGCTATTGGATTTGGAAGTTTTGCCATTTTCTCTGGAGTTTTGCTGGATAAATTTAGTACACATCAGACTGAAAAGGATTACACAGGAATGTTCTATCTTACATTTCTACTGTTTCTTGCAGGGGCTGTCATTTCCTATTTTCTGAAGGTTTGTGTGCATATTTTTTACACATGTAAAAGTATCTATTTTGTTAAGCAGTATTAAACGAATGATTTCTTTTAAGATTCAATAGCTTTTTAGCACTCACCTTACCATTTTGTTGGTATTTACTCTTTATTTATACATCTGCATATACCTAAAGTACACATACTTTTAATTCCATGCAGTTCATTGGCAATATCAAATGGTTCCCCAGAAATAAAATTTTGGTCGAATGCATAAAAATATAAAATGATTTTCATAGAATTTACAGCTAAGTATTACAAAGTCATTTCTTTATTTAAGTAATCATACAAATTATGTTAATATAAACCAGTCTCAATCTATGTTATGTTCTTTCTGTTTCAGTGTAACCAATTCATAGTTAGTCAAAATGTTATCCAGAATGTTGGAAAGCTCTTTTCAGATTTTCCTGTCATTATTTTTATGCTTTGGTGCACATTTGTAGGAATTGCTACAGGACTTTTGTGGCAATTTCTCTTCTGGTAAAATGCTAAGTTTACATTCTGATTCTTTTTGTAAGTGATGTAGTTTTGACTAAACTTTGAAATTATATTTTATATTAGGTTAATAAGCATGATATTGACATTACTTCTATTTCATGATTAAATTCATTCCCTTGAACAAATCTGGATTTATAAACCTGTTATTGAATTTCTGTAAGAAAATTCAGTTGCCAGTACCTACTGAGAAGCTTATACAGAAGTTTATACCATTTTATACTCAGTGGTATGTGTAAATTTAATATCTTAGTTGCAGGAGGTTAGATTTTAATTTCAATGGCATATGCATATAACACCATTATCACTGTGCCTAAAATTGTCATATTTTAATTTCTTGTTGTAAGGTTTTATTAAATTCTTTAATTCAGCAATTTTATTGGAAATAATTCTTTTACCAGCAATAGAGAAGAATAGTCTTAAATTCTCTTATAAGGTATTTTCTAGGAATTTACATAAATTACCAAAAGAGAATCATTTACTCGATAGCTAACATTTTATTACAGACTTCAATAAAGCAACCAGTTTTTCAAATGTGCTCTGTTTTCTATTACAAAGACCACCATTTATGTTTTGAGCCTTGGCTACACTGATTGCTGTAGGTACCATCTGGTGTTTCCACTAGAAAGTTTGACATTGTTGACATTAACATACTTCAGATATATTGTCAATAGAGAATTATTTATGATCTTTACAGTGACTTTAAAATTGTCTCAGTAAAAAAGATAGAATTAACTCTTGAGAATGTTTGTGTGATATGTATTTATTTGACATAGATTATCAAGATAAAGAGTGCATTGGTAAATTTACAACTACATTTAGTGATGAAGCTCCATCCTTTGCCACTGTGAAATGCTGCCATAATGAGTTTAATTATGGCTGCCATTCGCTTACTGACAAAATTGATGAAGGTTGTCCAATATCAGTTATTGTGCCAGAAAACATTGATGCTGTGCAAAAACTGATAGAGCAAGATTGCCATGTCACATATCTATTGTGAGATGAGGCAATCCCAGGCATTAATTCTACCAGCATATATAAAATATTACAAGATCATTTAGCTGAAGAAAAGGTTTGCTCTAGTTGGATCCCACATATTAACACTATCTCAAAAGGATACTTGTGTCAATTGGTGCACACAAATGTGCAAGAAATACAATGGTGGGGCTTCAAAAGAGGTATATAAGATTGTAACAGGATTGTGGATTGACACATATGAGGCAGAATGTAAACACAGTTGGGTATGGATGTTTCAAGATGAACCAACTCCAACAAAAGTTGTTTCCACTCAAAGCACTTCAAAACAATTGGTTGCCTGTTTTTTCAGAAAAATTGGTCATGTGGCAACAATACCTTTAGAAGAATGTAAAACAATCAATCCTGAATGGTACACAACCATTTGTTTGTCGGAAGTCTTTGGTGAACTAAGGAAAACAAACAAGTGATGTTAGATCATTCTTCATCTACACAAAGTGAGTGCTCACACACATCTAACAACCGACTATTTGAACTCTCAGAAAATTGAATTGATGACTCATCCCTCATACAGACCTGATTTGAAAACCAATGACTTCTTTTTGTTTATGAACATCAAGAATAAAATGGATATTAATTTTCATCAGCAGAAGAAGCTGCTGATGTGCTCAAAAACCATGTTTTGGAGGTGTCTCAAGCAGATTGGAAAAAATACTATGGCAAATGTTTGAACATGTTTCAATGACAAATTACTGTTTTTTTATTATTAGGCTCAAAACATAAATAGTGCCCCTCGTAAATGCAATTACTAGCTTGAGTAAACAATCCTATCTGTCATAGGTATAAATTTCCAAATATACTCCTATTACTTTTTCTAACTTATCAAAATGTTTTATGTCTAAAAATAAAAGGCATTAGTATGCAGTGACCAACTATTCAAATCTGAATACATTTGATCATGTATCATAATGTACATATGATTTTCTGGGTTGTTAAAATATTTTAATTTGAAAAATATAACTGATTTCATAAAACTTTGATTTAATTACAGGCATCTTGAAGATCTAATCCCAAGTAATGATTCTGATACACGAGATTGGATTAAAACCATTGAAGGTCTTATAGGAGGTGTTAGATGTTTTGGAGGAGAGTTGCCAGTTTTCATTGTTGCCGGTAATGCATAAATTTGTATGCCATTATTGTTAGGCAGTAACCAAGGAAGCAGTTTATGAGACATATTCAAACATAAATGTCAGCTTAATACATAGGGTTTGGCAGCAAAAATTCATCCTAAAAGTTTAGGTTTCACTTGGAGCGCAGCAAGCAAGCCAGTTACATATTAACTTTGGAGGGACTGCTGTGCTCCTGTCCAAATCAGGGAAAGCTCAATCTGGATAGGCTGCAAATATTTTAGCTTCCTTGTCTAATTTTCTTCTTACTGTGCTGTGCATGTAGTTGCTCATTTGTACTTGTTGTACATTAATGTAAGTGGATAATTGATTAAAGCAAACTCTCCAATAAAAAAGCTATGCCAAAGTATATCACAATTGAAATAAATATAATTCCAATAGAGGTGAAAATGGTCATGTATAAACATACAATTGAATTATTTGATAGGATTTGAAACAAGGAGATATAGTTGAACATAAAGGATGTGACAAATATTTTAAACGAAGATTAAAATTACTTAACTATTAAATAAATGTGAAACTTTGGGGATGACCCTCCCCGTAAAGCACAACAAGATACTGTGAAAGCCTATGTGGTTTATTAGATATTCATGAACATATGAAACATTTTCATCAGATTGAATTGAGCCATCTTATGTTACGGGTTTCGTATTCACCATTTTGTTATTTCTCAGAAAGAGAGAGAGAGAGAGAGAGAGAGAGAGAGAGAGAGAGAGAGAGAGCAACATAATCATGTTGCATGCACAGCACACTTCAACACACCCCTATCAGACATGGCATCAAAATTTGGGGCCTCAATGGAACCTAACATTAGTCACTGTGTCCTCAGTTAACTTCAACAATGCAGTCAAGCAAACTTGTTACTTTGTGTGTAGCAAGTAACTAGCAGTAAGCAAGCTTCAAGTGGAATCCATAAATTTCTCATGGGCAGGGATCTATAATAGTGTGTTATTATATTAAACAAAATACTAAAGTTTTAGTTTGTAAATCTCTATTATCAAATAAAATGGTTAGAGATAAAAATGGAAAAATGTTAATAATAAAGCTGATCAATTAAAAAGGTGGAGAGATATTTTAAATAGCAATGCCAAAAAGGAAACTACAGAATGTTGTAATCAAATAACAGTGAAGATATAGAAAATCAGAAGATAAAAATAGAATAATTACTGAAAATTAAATTATAAAAACAATTAAAGGAATGCACCAGACATGGACAGTATAAATTCTTGAGATGTTATAGGCAGATCCAAAGAAGATGGCTAAATGGTTAGTTCCTTTATTCCAATACATGTTACTAGAAGAGAAAGTATCTACACACTGAGGAATAGGTTTGATAGTCAAAAAATCCAAAAAAAGAGATATTTCCAAATGTGATAACCGGAAATGTATCACTCTGCTGTCAACAGCTAGTAAACAGTTTACTAGGATAATATTAAACAGAATTAGAGAAGCACTTGTAAAGACTCTTAGGAAAATACAGTATGGTTTTAGATCTCAAAAATCTTGTTCAGATTTAATTAATAGGTATAAGTTGCTTACCTGTTAAAGGCTTAAAACTCTTTTGAGATCATGCTACATCCAAATTTGGAATTAAAGAAAACTTACACATCTAGACAACTACATTAAAAAGACTGCTTGTAATCCCTTATCATGCCAATATGCAATTCATTGACTTAACAGCATTCCATTTGAAAAATATGAGTATAAAGAATTAATAAAAACTGAAAACTAAATGGTAACAGTAGTTGAGCTGCATGTACTCACAGGTAGTGAAAGCAACTAGACTGGATGGCATCCTAAAATCATCTGCTTGTTGTGGAGCACAGTGGTATATATAAGGGATGAGGCTTCAAAGGCTGTTTGTACACCACCATCTTACTACGAATGGTGAAAGCAATTAGAGTGGATAGCACCCTAATGTCATTGTTTGCATGAAGCAAAAAGTAGTATGGCATGAGGATGAGACCTAGAAGACTATTGTCTACTACAAACTCACCAATGAGATTTCTTGCCTCACAAATCCATTGCAATATGATACCAAATAGTTGAAAGTAAATAAAACAAAATAGAGCAGAAAAAAGTTACTATTATTTCATCTTTTTATAATTCATTTTTATATATTTTTACTTTCTCTATCCCATATGTACAATGTACATTGGGATAGAGAAGGTATTGTAATGCACCAAAAAATTCAATACCGAGATTTCATTGGAAATATATGTTTTGGGGACCCCTGAGTCCGAAAAAAGCATTTTTAAAAAAAGGTTTTTGTGTGTGTATGTATGTGTGTGTGTGTGTATCTGTCTGTGTGTGTGTGTGTGTGTCTGTGGACAGCATAGCCCCAAAACGAAAAGAATGTTAAATACCAAACTTGGTATTTAGGTTTAACATCTTCCAAGGATGCGACATGAAGATTTTCAAAAAAAAATCCCCCCACCACAAACTACCCTTTACATGGAAAAAATTTCGAAAATTTTTATTTTCTTAAAAATGGCTCTTAACGATTTTGATTAAAATTCCGTATATTAAAGCTATGTATGTCCAAAATAAAATGTATATCTTGAATTTTTTGGGAATAGCCTCTGAAGACCTCTATTCTGGATGAATTTTGCCGAATTTTGCGTGACTGCTAAACCATAAGAGATAGAAAAAAACTCGCTTCACAAAAAATGTACATCATGACAAAACGCACAATTTATGTTTTTGCAGTTTTGTTGTGGAGGTAACCGTTTTTGAGATATTCCTTGTTATTTGTTTCAATTGTGAAGTACTTAAACTTTTCTCAGACAGGAAGTGTCAGTTTTTCTTTTGTTCTACTCCTGGCCAAGCAAAGAAGTGATTTGCAATTACAATTGTATAATGATAGCTTATTCCCTTCTCTTATAAGGAACTAAGTAATAAGAACATTCTGCTAATATGTATCTCGATTAGCATTGTGTTCAAAGAAGAATAATCTTTTGTAGGAGGTTTGTAGAGTAGCTAGAGAAAGTCATGTGAGTGTAACACATCAGATTTTTTATAATTGTTTCAGGTGGCATACTTAAGAAGATCGGTCATGTGCATGCCATGTCTCTTGTACTATTTACTTTTGGCATTCGTTTTGTTTTGTATTCAATGCTTGTAAATCCTTGGTGGTGTCTGCCTATTGAACTATTCCAAGGAATTACTTTTGGAATATTCTATACAACAATGGCATCTCATGCCATCCTAGTTGCACCTGCTGGAACAGAAGCTACTGTACAGGGACTTATGGGTGCTCTGTATGATGGAGTAGGTAAATATAAAAAAGAGTAAATAATGTTATTTGTTTCATTATTCATTGTTATATTACTTACTGTATACATATTTTTTTAACAGCAGTTAAAAAGTTAATAAGAAATAATTATATGATATGTACATAAATTAGTAACGGTGATGTATATTTTAATTAGAAATCATTCTAAGTTAAAATTTGTAATACAAAAATACAACTAATAGATAACTTTACTTGTACAATAATACAAAATACAACACTCATAAAACTCACCAGATACTCCATAGAATTAGATGTGTAGCAAAAAAATCCACATCATAAAAAACCAAAATAATGTAATAAATTTTGATTTGCTGCCACACATTTATCCTTTATAAATATGAAGGCGGATCGAAAAGTAATGCACAATATATATATATTTATTTTTTTTTTTAAATTTTTTTGCCATGGTATTACAGTTGGAATGTTCCAATTTCACACAGATATACTTTGAAGTTTTCACTACAGAGGGTGATTTTTGTTTTATGTGCAGCTTTAGGGAGAGAAACATGAACTATGCAACAAAGATGATGCACATGGTACTGTCCACGTGTGAAAAACAGACAGGTGTGGTTCAATATTTGTGGGCCAAAGGGCATAAGCTGAGTGAAATTCATAGGGACATCCATGGCATGCATGGGGATGTGTGTATGGTCATAGCAATGTCTCCAGGTGGTGTGCAGTCTTCCAAAGAACTGTGTGAGCCTTAGTGATTCGCCATGCTCTGGGAGGCCCAATAACAGCTGCAAGCCCACAGAATGACAGAGGCATTGTGGCGGCAATATTGAACGACTGGCGTATGCAATTGCAAACCCTATTCCAACAGTTCAACATTTCCTATAGTGCAGTGTATGATGTCGTTCATGACACGTTGAAATTTCATAAAGTTAGTGCTTGCTAGGTGCCTAAGAACCTCACAGGCAACCACAAGGGCCAGCAAATGATGTCAAGCTTGGATCACTTAACATGGTACACCGCAGAAGGGCATGACTTTCTGAAAGGAATCATCGCTAGTGATGAGTCATGGGCATACCACTACACGCCCGAAACAAAGCAAGCAAATATGGAGTGGAAACATGCTGGTTCCCCACTAAAGAAAAAATTCAAAGTGACTCAATCTGCCAGGAAAGAGCATGTGACAGTGTTCTGGGATATGCATGGTGTTTTATTGGTGGACTTTGCTAAACACAGGACCACTGTGAATGCTATAGCCTACATCTTGGTGAAGTTGCATCGTGCCCTCATGACAAATGACACAACATTAATGCTTACAACATCAAACTTCTTCTTGCCCCCATGTTGCTACTGCTGTTTGTTAGAAAATAACCAAATTTGGTTGGGAGGTGCTTCAGCATCCACCATACAGTCTGGACTTCCACAGTTGGGCTTTCATTTGTTTGGTCCCATGAAGAAATTCCTGGCTAGCCAATGCTTTGCAACAGATGCAGAAGTGAAATCAACAGTCTGCAGATGGCTATACTCCAGGGAAACAGACTTCTATGAACAGAGCATATTAAAACTGATATCACGATGGGACAAATATGTTGAGAAAGTTGGTGACTATATTGAAAAGTAGGTAAAAGGTGTAAGTTCATTGTGATTTTTTTTTTTTGTTTTTTTAACTATTAAACTTTTTTGTAAAAACATTATTATGTGTTACTTTTCAATCTGCCCTCATACTTAACAAGTTCACCCTTTCATAAACCACCAGAAAAATGCTGCACCAGTTGTAGAATGAGATGAACAAGCTTCAAAACATGTCCAGGTAAAGTTAGTTATCTATTTGTGATGTTTTAGTGTTACAAATTCTAATCTTGTGATTTCTAATACAAATAAGGTGTTTGCTTTTTTCTTTAATAAAACATTAAAACAAATTAACCTTACAAATTACATTCACAAGCTTTTATTAAAAAAAATAAATGTATACCTTATATGTATTTCTCAAAATGAAGACTGATTGGTCCATTTAGATACTGCAAAATGAATATTGATTTTCTGCTTTTAATTCCTAACATTTATTCTCGTCTTATAAGGAGAAGCTATAACTTAACTCAAAAAGAAAGAAAAGAAAATTGAAAGCAAGAGAAGAGGAGGTTTAATGGTTTCAGTTACTTTAGTAATGCTATTAAAAAAGATCAAGCTTTATTAAGTTCATTCATTCTTTTTTTTTATTTTTTTTCTCCATTTTTTCCAGTTTCCTATATTTCCTTAGTAGACCTTATCATTATTAACGTTTTCCTTTTACATTTTCAAACACAGAAACACCCATGCCCAAGGCGGGACTCGAACCCACGATCCTGTGTACCACGAAGTGCCAAAGCAAGCGCGGCCACGGATCGGCTTCATTGATAACCTCAGTGCAGTACATTAGTGCAGTTTGTTGCCTAATTACTTATCATAATTATCTTAAAGCACAGGCTACTTGAAGAATGATAAAATAGTATGTTTCAGTCCACTAGAAGGGTTATAGCTATGTCTTATGAATTGCAACATTGTATAATTTTCACCTAACATTTTTAGAAGGTAATATTTTAATTCCATTTTGTTTTCCATAGGTGTTTCACTGGGCAGCTTCATTGGAGGCATAATATATGATAAATATGGTGGAGCTGCAACATTTCGTGGATTTGGTATTGCTGCATTTGTAGCTTTTTTCCTCCATATTATAGCTCAACATCTTGTGGTACCAACTCTTAAAAAACAACTATACAGTGATGGTAAATGCACAATGTTACAGTTAATGAGTTTAGTGAATCTCAGTTTATTTTATGTTGCTAAATATTTCAAACCTGAAACTCAAAACAGCTTTAACATTTAATTTTGTCAAATTTCTCTTTGCAGGTAAAGGAGAGTATGCTTCCCCTACAAATGCTCTTTCAGCAGTACAACGTTAATGTTAACATTTCAGCTCATAGCCAATATTTTGCAATCAGAAAAGCATATTTAATAAACATGCCTCCATTGTATTTCATTGCATTACTTGTTCACTGTAAGAAATCTTATAAAGAAATACATAAATCACATCTCGTCAGAGATAACAAATTAAAATGCATAATATTTATGTAATAACGCACACAAGAGAATAAAATAGGAGGGATATGCATCCAGTGAATAGGGTATTATTGTATCTGAAAGAATTTAGCAAAAGAAAGTATAGGTTATGGTGATTAATCATTTTTCCACACAAGTCATGTGTAGGACTAGAATTGGAAAAATGTAATGCCATAGTTAGGATTTGAATCACAGATCTGTTGGTCTCTGTCTAGTTCCCCTTACCAACTGAGTTACCATAGCAACAAACTGACATGACAGCACAACTGTTTTGTGTGGGAAGAAGAACAAATGCAGCATTGATATAGTGAAGTGAAACAACTGCAGAAAAATTATTTGGCACCCAAAGTTGAAAAATATAGGAACAAAGTAGAATTATATGTAGATCTACATCTAGAACTATATGTTAGGTTTCAAAAAGAGTAAAAAGGAAAAAGAAAAGAAAGGTGACAAGGAAAAAAACAAGAGAGAAAGATTTAAATGGTCAAAATAGGTTATTAATGTTTACAACCAGAGAACCATAACAAGGGAGGAACCAAGAACAAAATTTGTGTCAGTCTCACTTGTAACAATGCATGTGGCGTTAAACACTACCAAAAAAAAAAAAATGTAAAATCTGTAATTCTTTTTATAGTAAAATAAATAGATATATAGCTGTTTAAAAATGACACAACTAAGATTTGCACATTGTTGCTCAGATTCTATGTGTTAAGTGAATATAGTTTACAACTCCGGTACAAGCACATTAATAAAATGCCTCATGGTCAGTGTGGATTAAGCAGTTACCCAGAAACAAAGCTGGGTGCCTGGCTCACATTGTTGGAAGTAACGTAGGTAGCTTGGGAAGCTCTGAGTCTTGTGTATTTGCAGTGTTTTCTTAAATATACTAACATGTTGCACAACTATTATCTATCATTAAGGGATTTTTTGTCTTAAATTGAGTGTGCTTATGGACACACATTGACTGCTATGGTTCTTAGTATGCCTTTCTATATTGGGCATGAAAGATCACTTAAGATTGCTCAGAGTTTTTTTTTTTATCAGGCTTGAGGTTCTTTTACATGCTGTATATCTATGACACAGTACCAACAGCTTTACTTCCCTTCCAAAGGAAGCAATACTAAGGTTTTTATGCCCTAAAAAATCTATCATCCTTTGTTAGGTTTGAATCCATGACCTTGGGAACAGAGGCTGGTGGTAAGTTACCTCTAGACCATGAAGGATGACTTTCTTGTCTTAGGAAACCCCTCTAAAGAACCAGTACCTTTAGTTATTTGTTTATTCTTCCAAAATTTTTCATCTTAATAGAAGTGCATTAAATAACTAAATATATATTGTTTTTCATTTCATGTAGGGATGATGTATCATTTCATGTCTTTATTCACTGTAGGATTCTTTTTTTTAAATTCATAATAAAATAAGAGCATATACAAAAGTCACTATGTACATGATTTCAAATCAATGATTAATATTAAACAGAAAGAATTTAAATTACAAAACATTACTTGGTAATTACTTACTGGGACCATTTTGGGAATGCCTGTTCCCATTTTCAACCCTTAACTCCAACTGAATTTCTCTTCATTGGCATCAAGGATGAGGGTTGAGGTGCATCATTTTGGAGGCTGGATCTCTGAAGTTCCATAGGTTGTTGTATGGTGCTAAACCAAAATCCATAGTATGGTTCTCATAGCATAGGTTTCTCATATGCTCTTTTAATCTGGTTTCCAGACTTCTTTTTGTCCTTCCTATGTATACTAGATTACATTCTGAGCATTTAATTTCATAAATTCTCTGTTTTCTGTTAACTGGGATAAGATTCCTTTAATTTTTTGCATAAAAGATTCTGAATGTTGTAGTTGTTTTTTTGGAGGCATGGTGATGTTATAATTCTTGAAGATCTTCTGAAATTGTTGTATGCCCAAGGATGATAGGTGAATCTTCTGAGCTGAAGTTGGCCATGGTGGTTCTATATGTGCCACAAAAACCAACTCAAATTCTTTCCATTTAATACTAAGGAATCATTACCAAAAAACTGAATCTGAATTACCTGCAAGTCCATCTCTTTACTATAATTAAACAATTTACTCTGAGTAGCCATGGTAGTATTGAAAATCAGAAGCTGTCAGCTGAAATATAAAGTTATTATAAGAAGTCTCTTGCAAGAGAGAAGGATTCTGATTAGAGAAACTGGTTACCAAAGTTTTGACTTCTTTTTAGACATTTCTCTATGTTGAATGAATATTATCTATCTCTTGAGTGCAAAGAATGTTCCAAGGTTGAGAACTGCATTGTAACTTTTCTTATGACACCATATTCTTGAAGAATAAGACTCATAGGAAAACTATCACTCCAAGTTCCTTAACCTCTGGATACATAAAATCAAAAACCCTTTTTGTCATTGGATGCAAAAGCAGCAGAATTACACTCTACATTAAGCTTCCTTTTACAAAAACAAAACTTATAAAAGAACTGAAGCTTTCCTGGCGACGTATTAATTCAAAATCTTATGTTTGAATGCGATCACTTTTGAAAATCAAAACATGTCACTATGTATCCCACTTTCCGAGGTTATTTTTCTCTTGTCACATGAAAATGTTTTCCATTTAAATGAGTATGTATTTCTTTGACAAATCTTCACTGAATCTTTATTTTCCTTATCAGCCATAAATTCTTCGCACACATTACTTCTCTGTGATTTAGTGACTATGAAATCAAGATTAAAATTTTTATTGTATACCTTTCATTGACTGTTTCATGCATTCAGTATTATTAGATACACATTCTTCTTGGTGCATCTCATTTATGTGAATTATATTCAGATCAGAATCTAAATATTCCATTTGTGTCATGCTCTACAATAATGAGAGTCTGTTTTTGGGGATGATTTTATGAATTTTTTCACAAAATTCTTACTGCTTCTTGAAATTCTGCTTGTTGTATTCCTATCGTATCCTACAGTGATATTTTTCAGGAGGCCAGCTGTAATGGATTTTTGTGACACTATTTAACAAATTTGTAGAGGAAAAAGTATAATATATTATTATAGATAATACCTATTAGAATGAAAATAAAGCTTACCTCCTTCGTCTGTAGATCAACAGAATACACCCTTTTCATTTATGTTCAGACCTTAATACCTATATCAAATGGAGTGTACGCACAGGTATAATAGAGCACATTTATATGAATGAAAAGAATCTGAAATGTCTTGACATTGCTTTGTATGCACTAATGAGATTTATAAGGGATACATTAGTATGAGAGGTTAATTTACCTGACAAGAGGTAAATTGTGTAGTAAAATTGTTGCCCTTTGTACAGGACACTGTGAATCACTGAAGGTCGAATTGAAAATATTGTTTGACAAGGGTATATGGAAAATACAAATCAAATCAAATAGAAGTGAAATCTATGAACTAAGCAGACAGATCAATTACAATGTGGTTGCAATTTGTCAAGTGCTGAATGTTAAATAAGCATCCATGCTTACATTTGTAGTTCCCTTGATTCTGCCATAAAACATAATATTTGCATACATATAGGTTCTGTCAGGCAAAGACGAAACAGGAGTCCTCCAGAATTAATTTGTTAAAGAACATAAAGAAAATATAGAAGCCTGAGGGAACTTCGAAGATAATGAAAATATTTTTAAAATCATCCTGGATAAATGATGAATAGCTTGAATTAATTAATAAAAATCAACAATAGAAGCCTGCAAACTAAAAAGAATTTCAATTGGCAAGTTGAAAAGCAGTTAAATTTTAGCATCAATGATGGTTTTGTTCAACTAAAATCCAAGAGAGAGTTTATCATATCAATATCAAAACTCAATGAGAGTGAACAAGAAGATATTGGGGCTTTCATTGTCATTATAATAATGGGTACATTGTTTTGTAAAACAAACCCCCCTCCCTCCAGAAATTCTCCAGTTCGTAATTTTGGACTGAAAGTTTTTAATACTCAGAGTTAAAGTTATCTAAAAAGATATATTTAGGTTTGTAATTAAAACAGTGTTATTAATGAACTGATATGAAAATTAATAAAATATTACTTTAAATGCGGAGTGACCATACTTCCTCTTTTCCCAGAAATGTCCTCCTTTTAGTGCACAAAATTATCTGGTTGGTTTTCAGAAATTTTCAAAAATGACTTCATTTTTTTCCCCCTTTCCTTTTTCTTTTTGTGTGGCAAGTAATTAAATTATGAAGATATCAAGTATCAACAAAATACAAAGCAATGTAAAGCAATACATTGAGTCAAGATTATAGTATTTTTCACTATACTCTTTGGTTATAGCATACTCCTGTACAACAAGTTTTCTATGTCTCTTAAATTTTTATTTAAGCTATTAAAAACAGCAGCAATCATTTTAGTATTCCCAGCCATCATGCAAATGTGGAAAGATTATTTTCTTTGATTAATGTTGAATAGACCAATGAGAAGCAATTATAAACTCACAATTAATACAATGAAATCAATAATGAAAGTTCAATACTATTCAATATACCTAAATTGTCTGCAATTTTATACCTATTTGTCAGGGAATAATAGACTGCATAAGAAAAAAAAAGAAGAAGAAGAGATTAGGTATTGTAAGGATGAAATATGTGGAGATGAGATTGCTACTACTGTTGAATGATGCTATAATAAGCAGGCTGGAATGTTGCAATCATGAAATATGAAGTTCAAAGTTGTGTACTATTGAGTAGCAGTGTAATGCCAGATAAGAATAATTTTAAGTGAAATAAAGCAAACCATATGTTTTCTTCTGAATCGGTGAAATGTTCCTCCTTAAACCTTAATAATATATTTTAATAACATGCATAAATATGTAAAATGTCCAAATCAGGTATAAAAAGTTCCTTATTGATTTAAACAGGATTTTAAAGTGTTTCCTCTTTTTCCGCCCTTGAAATATGGCACCTTATTCTTGTGTTAAATGAATAAAAGTGTAAAGTAATCTTAAAAACTCATAACATTTTGCTGACAGATACAGCAATCTCAATGAGTATATTCACTGTTATTCTATCTGTGTTCTTATTTACCTATATATTTTGTTTTCCTAACATTGCTACAGGTTATTGCACTTATAAGACAAAGATGAATTGTCTGCTAGCAGAACAGCTGCTGATGTACGTAAGCCTTGGCTATAAAGCTATGAAGTATGCTAGTTGCTGCCTACCAACCAATGTTGCACAAAGTGGTTCCACATTGTGGCAGTTGGAACACATGCATTCTAGCTAGCTAGTCCTAGGCAAGCTGATTGCTTTTGTTGGCAGAGAAGAGGACAGTCATCTTCTCTATATGCACGGTTTCTTGAGTAGACATGCTGCCAGGTCTGTAGAAGAAGTGGGAACTCAAAATAGCTGTCACAAAATCAATTAAATAAGCATCATTAGTATCTGCACATTCTTTAATTTTGAATAAGTACAAATCTATATGTAAAAAATGTTATTACTCTTCATTAAATTAGGATTAACTAAAGTTTTAACTATTAACATACCAATGGTAAATCTAATTTAATAGTATTTGAATGCACTAGCAAAGAAAGATGCAAAGGATTCCATCATAATAAAATGACATCCTGCTCATGGGTGATTTTTTTTTTTTACTTTAGGATTATAGCTGAAATGTTTCGGAACCTTCACAATAAATATATAACAAAAATTGGATGTGTTCCATTCAATAACTTTCTCTAGCTGTTCCACAAAATATTTTTATTACAAAAGATTATTCTTTTATCTACATCATGCCAATCCAGATACACATAAGCAGAATTGGTCTTATTGCTTGCTTCCTTGTAAGTAGAAGGGAAATAAGGGAATACAGTAGCCTAAAGTGATTGTCAAGTCTTTTAAAAGCTGGTCACTATGTGAAACAATTGAAATCTGGTTTGCTTTGCATGGTCCCTTATGAGAAAAGTAAATTAGTTTAAAGTGGAAACTAATAACAATGAATTCTTGAAAACAGTCATCTCTATAAGAAAAACGTATATGACATAAATGATGTGTTTCAACGAGATCTCAGTTTTTTGTGTAGTAAATTTCTGGCTATCTCTTATGGTTTAATTGTTATGCAAAATTTTTCAAGCTCAACCCGTATAAAGGCCTCTTCAGAGGTTATTCACAGAAAATTCAAAATATACATTTTATTTGTGATTTAAATATCTTTAATATTCTGTATTTTAATCAAAATCATTACAGCCATTTTAGAGAAAATAAAAATACCAAGTTTGGTATTTAACTACATTTTCATTTTTTGAGCTGTCCACACACACACACACATGCGCACACTCACACACACGCATGCACCACGCACGCACACATCCACACACAGAGACCATTTTCTAACTCATGGGACCTCAAAATTTATATTTCCGGTGAAATCTCGCTGTCAAATTTGTTAGTGGAATGCAATACCTTCTCTATCCAGTATGTATATTGTACATATGGTCTAGAGAAAGCAATAAAAACTCAACTCTGGATAATTTTTGCTTCAGAATTTTAGTTAAAATTTTTCAGTTGGTTCTTTCTCAAAATAAACGATGGACTTTGACTTTGTCTACACATACTATGTACATAGTGTATAGAAAAGGTATTGTAATTCACCAAAAAATTGTGTCGAGATTTCACCAGAAATACATGTTTTGAGGGGCCCTGAGTAAAAAAATAATTTTAGAAAGTTTGTGTGTGCATATCTGTCTGTCTGTCTGTGTGTGTGTGTCTGGGGCAGCATAGCTGAAAAACAAAATGACCATTAAATACTAAACTTGGTATTTAAGTTCAGTATCTTCCAAGGATGCGACACAAAGATTTTAAAGAAAATCCCCCCCACACCAAACTACCGTTTACTTGGAACATTTTTCGAAAAGTTTGATTTTCTCATAACTGGCTCCTGGAGTTTTGATTAAATTTTATGACAAATGAAATGCATATCTTGAATTTTCTGGGAATAGCATCTGAAGACCTCTCCATTCTGGATGATATTTTATATAACTTAGAAAACCGTAAGAGATATATTAAAAATTTAGACCTCATTAAACACACAATTTATGTCATATATATATATATATATATATATATATATATATATATATATATATATATATATATATATTTTTTTTTTTTTGTAGAGTTAACCAATTTCAAGATATTCCAGATTATTGGTTTAAATTTTAAGCCACCTAAACGTTTCTCAAACCGGAAGATATATATTTTTTCTCCTTTCTCGTTTGTTTTCTCCTGGCAAGCAAAGAGATTGGAATTTCAATTGTTTCACATAGCAACCGACTTTAAATGACGGTGCTTTATTGCTTTAGCCTGTGCATTTTTTTCTTTATTTCCTTTCTGCTTACAAGGAAGCTAGTAATAAGACTAAATCTGCTTATGTATATCTTGATTAGCATGATGCGGATAACAGATTAATGTTTTGAGTGAAAGGTATATTTGCCGAACAGCTAGAGGACATCATATGAATGGAACACATTAGACTTTTACCCTTCTACTTGCAAGGAACCAAGTAATAAGAGCAATTTCTGCTAATGTTTATCTTGATTCTCATGAAGAAGATAGAAGAACAAGCTTTTTAATAATAATTTGTTACAGAGAGAGTCACATGAACAGAACAGTCAGATTTATTTTTATTTTTTTTGTTTATTACTTTATTTACTTTTTACTTTCTCTACACTACTATGTACATAGTGGATTTGTGTTGCACCCAAAAATTTGATACCAAGATTTCACTGGAAATACATGTTGTGAGACCCTCTGAATCCAAAAAAATAAGCATTTTTAGAAAAATGTCCGTGTGTGTGTGTGTGTGTGTGTGTGTGTGTAGGGGTGGGGTGGGGGGGTGGAGGTGGGTAGGAGGGTGCGTGCGTGCGGGGTGGTGTTTGGGGTGTGGTGTGTGTGTTGTGGTGTAGTGTGGTGTGTGGGTGGAGGGGGGCAGTGGGGGGGTGCGTGGGTGCATGCATGCGTGCGTGCGCAGCATAGCTCAAAAATTAAAAGTTTGTTAATATAGTAAACTTGATATTTAAGTTTAGTATCTTCCAAGAATAGGACACAAAGATTTTCAAGAAATCTCCCCCCCCCCCTTCCAACTACCCTTTACATGGAAAAAGTTTTTGAAAATTTTGGTTTTCTCAAAAATGGCTGTAACAATTTGCAATTAAAATCTCTTATATTTCAGATATTTACATGAGAAATAAAATTTATATTTTGAATTTTCTGGAAATAGCCTCTGCACTCTTCTTTATTCTGGATGAATTTTTCTGAACTTTGCATAACTAGTAAACTGTAATACAAAAGGGTACTACAAAAAAAATTTATATTTCTCATCATCATATACATTTTTTCGTGGAGTTGACCATTTTCGAGATATTTCTTGTTATTGGTTTCAGTTTTAAAATACTTAAAACTTTTCTCATACAAAAACTTGTCAACTCCTGGCCACGCAAAGAAATGGATTTCAATTCAATAGCAACCATGTTTTAAAACATTTGATTGTTGGCATTTTCCCCCTATTTCCCTTTTACTTAAAGGAACTAAGTATAAGACCCGTTTCTGCTAATGTATATCTCGATTTAGCTTATTAACAATAATTTGTTACGAAAGGTAGAGAATGTCATGTGAATGGAATACATTAGACTTTTTAATTTACAGCTATTCCTATTGTATAAGGACATATAAATACAAAATCTGACGTATTCCATTCACATAGCTTTCTCTAGCTGTACCACAAATGTTTCTTAGAAAAGATTATTCATTTATCTACATCATGTTAATCTAGATTCACCATAGCAGAATAGGTCTTATTACTTGCTTCCTTGTAAGTAGACGAGAAATAAGGGAACACATTAAGCTAAAGCAAAAGTCAAATCTTTTAAAAGCTGGTCGCCATGTGAAACAATTGAGGTTTGATCCACTTTGCTTGGTACTGTTTGAGAAAAAATAATTAGTTTAAAATTGAAACCAATATCAATAAATATCTCGAAAACAGTAAACTCTAAAAGAAATACATATATGACATAAATTATGTGTTTTAACGAGATCTAAATTTTTTGTCTATCTCTTGCGGTTTAACCGTTATACAAAATTTTGCAAAAATCAACCAAGATATAGAAGAGCTCTTCAGAGACTATTCCCAGAAAATTCAAAATATACATTTGTTTGTGATGTAAATATCTTTAATATACCTACAATATTTGAAACAAAATTGTTAGAGTCAGTTTAAGAAAATCAAAATTTTAAAAAATAAAACACACACACACACATCCATAGCCTTTTTCTAAATGTACTTTTTTCAGACACATGGGACCTCAAAATATATTTTTGGTGAAATCTGTGTATCAAAATTTTGGGTAGAATGCAATACCTTCTCTATCCATTAAGTAGATTGTACATGCAGGCTATATATTTTGAATTATACAAACAAAAATCAAATATTAGCTGTCTGACAAATTTAATATTTTATACCCACGTTCGCCAACCTCCAATTTTATTAGCAAAACTGAAATTGAAGCATACATTACAATTACGTCCAGTTATAAGGCATAAACTTGAATAGACTGCATTATAAACGTTAACTTAAACTTTTTACAGCATAAAATACTCGTGGTAATACAAGCAATTTATAAATAAATGTGATGGAAGAATATATTAAATGTGGCATTATGATAGCCAGGAACTAAACAGAGAAATACATATTGTTTGTTGTTGCTAGGCAACAAAACAATCGCGAAACACATGTCTGTATGCGCGCAGCCAGCAGCGTGCTTATAAAATAAACGGAGTGAAGGTGTAGTTGCCAAAATTTTTGTGACTGCTTTTAGAAATTCCCGTGTCGCCTTGAAGCACTGCCAAAACTATTCAAAGCTGCAATCCTGGGGAAACTTATTCAAGCATTATTTTATGCTTTATAGTTTTATCTTGAATAAAAGTGTTATTTGCATTCAATCTGTGTTAGTTTCGGTCCGAGCAGAGATTAGGCCAGCATTTTAATCTAATCAGCGATGGATATTGTTCAAATTATTTCTGATGTACTAAGTGTTATAACTATTTCTCTTTGCCTCATTTTGAAGATACCACAAATAATAAATATCGTTAAACTAAAATCAGCTGTTGGCATAAACCTGTTGTCTCTGCTCTTGGATCTTACCAGGTAACACTCTATAGGCATATTGTAAACATATTTATACAATAACGTTACTTCGTTATGATTATAAGGAATGTTTCTGCGGAATACAGGGCACCAGTTTCGACGTTAGCGCAATAGCAGTACTTTTAACCTCAATTAGACTACACTTTTTTTATTACTACCAGAAAAAATTGCAGCTATCCTATAAATTCCAACAGGTTATAGGTATATGTTGAAATATTGCTGAGATACATTTAAAATCAGAATTTTCTAAAATTGCTTATAAAACATCTAACATAACCTAAAATATATACCACAAAAGCGGTTATTTTCGTATAGAGATTCTTGGTGCAAGATATTGAAACTTGTGCCCCTGTATTCTGAAGTATGAATGAGTAATTTATTCCTCATTGCTTCAATTTTCAATTCAAGTTTTAAACTATTTATATAATTGTAACAGTTAATACTAGATACTAATATTTTAAATTAACAAGCTTTGCTGATTACCATTACTTCTTTGGCAGTGCCATTATGGGTGGCTTAGTTGGTTAAGCACTGGTCTTCTGATCCCATGGCCATGGTTTGAAACCTGATCTAGACTGCTTATTTTTAAGCACACTTAAAAGCGATAGCCCCATATCAGTAGATTTACTTAGCATGCAAAACAACTCTGTGGCCTGAATTTAATACACCAGCAGCTCTAATATTATCCTGGCAATTGACAGCACTGTTAAGAAACAGATAATCCTCTAAATCCTGTAAGTGCTTAATATCCTGGTTAAGTTTGGCATTGATGTGTAATGGTGTATACATATAATGCTCTAAATGTTATTTGTGAGTGATGAACAGTATTAGCTATATATATGGAACTGTGACAGTATTATGAAATTGTAAATACAGCAGGATCCAAAAGCATCTTATTTGAAAATAGCCAAATTCAGTCTAACAAGATAAAATATTTGAAGAAAGAGTTTGTGTTTTCATTAAAGAGAGAAGCAAGTAGCAGGCAATGACAGTATAACAACAATAAATTGTAATAAACTTAAAATCTTACCACATTGAAGCAAAATAATGTTTACAAGGTATGACTACCAGTTTTAGCCACTATAACAGTGAAGAAATATAAAATATATTATTTGTCATTTTAATTCATAAAGCCTTTACCTAAGGAGATTGTTTTTCTTTATAATGCGAAAAGTGGTGAGTTGTGTAGAAATGATCTCTATGGACATGAGGTAGGTACTTATAGATAGGTCACACATTCCCGAAGTGCTTGCAGGACATTGCCAGCTAAATGTGGATTCTAGCAAAGTAAGCAACAGTGTATAGAGGCTAGTGTCACTGATCACCAAGACCCAGATTCTGAGGGTCTGATCTATTATATTCCTGTCCTGTTTTCTCCAAATTTCAGTTTATCTGAATGCTTTAGGCACCAACAAGTAAAGCATTTCAATTTTATACAGCCTAAACGGACCTAATTTTACATTAGGACCTAATAAGATTTTTTTTTTTTTTTTTGGTGGTAGAGCTTATAAATACCTAGTTTGGTTATATAAACATGTTTCCATAGCGAAAGGAGAATAATGAAAATTTTAAATAATTATGATCTTATATCTTGCATAATTTTCCAGATAAAAAAGAAATTATAAGTTGTTTTAGAGCACACTCCACATTTGAAGGTCATTACAACAATGGGTTGCATTCTTTATGGAGAAAAAGTGCAGAATCATCGATTTGGAACCCTAAGGAAATAATCATAATGAAATTCATTGTTCAGTGTCATACTATAGTGCAAATTAAGAGCTGAAAACTTATGCACATGTAGTGTTTAAAATTGCGTGTGTTTTTGATGTCATTCTTTAACAAAATACTTTTGCAATTGCAGTGACTGAAATTATGTGTTTTTCAGTGCCCTATTAACACAAAATAGGTACAGTGACAGCTTTTGTGCATATAGTGCTTGAAATTAATTTACGATTTTCATTGCCATACTAATCTTAGGTGTATTGGAGTTGGTCCTTTCAAATACATTAAGGTTACAGTTTATTACATTTTTTACAATATAAAGTTAAGTATTTTAAACTCAATGGCAGGCCTTTTATGCAGATCTATATCACAAAAATCCTATAAATTTCTAAGTTGAACATATAAGATCTTATAAAATTCTAATATACTGTAACAAATATCTTTACTTGTTTCAAAATTGGTTATCTCACTGCTGCCAACAATTCATCCGATGTTTTGATGCATATACAATTTATGGCTTGGCTCACTCACATAGTGCTAACACTCGCAGTCAAAGGCTGATTCAAGGTTGACTAACTTGATTTGAATATAGCTGTCCTTATATAGCTGTGAATGATATCAACAGAAGTTACTGGAAGCCAAAGCTTCTGGCATGTGCCATTTGTGTTGATATGATGCATTCCAAGTAAAGCTTCCAGTTACTGGCAACACTCTTCCTTTGTTTATCGCATTCCAAGGCCTTCAGTTCTCCACTGTGCACATGAAGGCTTCTTCAAATGTGAGAATAGCTGCAGCATTTATAGGCTGGCAAGGCAGTCATAATACGGAAGATAGAACTTAATTTTAAATTTTTAGGATCTAAAAATCTGGGGCTTGCTGATCACATATTGGTAGTCATACTCTTTATTTGCTTTCTGGCATAGTGTTCTTGTGGGTGTTTCTATATATGAGGTACAGAACATTTTGTTTACAAATAATGCAGACTACTACTTTTATTTTATTGATCTGAGAAGATTCCCTGATCCATAGGGTCATTTTGGGAACATTACATTACAGTTTGTTAAACACTGCATAATATTCAACTAAATATAAGCAAAAATCTATCAATAATCATGTGTCCCATTAAAACCATTAGTATAAAATAAGACAACACTAATTACAATGAAGAATAAATTATATAACTTACTAAAAAAGAGTGAAACACGTTTTAGGTCTATACATAAAAACTATATTACTTAAATTTATTAAAAAAAACCTTGATTAGTAACCACATAATTAAATTCCTCTTGTTCATAAAACTGATTGCAAACATTTTGTAAAGATGACAAAACAACTGGAAACCAACAATAAACACTGTAAATCTTATGTACAAAATTGCTACTTTACAGTAAAAATATTTTCTAGTTTTTCTTTAACGCTCTGTATATGCAACTTAAATAAGATAGTTAATATTTTAAATATGCACATTGAAAACCAAGTTAATGGGATTTAAAATTATACACAGGATGCCCCAAATTCAACTGTACTAATTGGGAGGATTATAGAGGGATCCTACATAAATATTTTGAGATAGGGAATCTATTGTCCCTTTTGCCAAATGTCAAAGTTATGGCATGTTTTCTGGATCACTCATCAGTGGCCATAAACCAAAAGAGTGTGGACATATGTGTTATGTTGTTATTCAGAATGCCTCATTTGTATGCCAGTAGTTGAAGGAATGCAGTATTTGTGCACAATCACTAAAATATTTAAAACCATTGGACGTGAAATTGGACCAAAATTGAGTGTTCTTTGAGGGTGTACATGCCATTGATAACCATTCTGTTGATTTCAGATCATGTGTAGTCAGCTATAACATACTGGTGTATGAGTAAATATAGTGCTGGACATCGAATCCCACGATAGTAAGATCGCACCATTTTCTGGAGTTTCTATTGTTCTGTTTTTGTTTTTTTTTCAAAGAGGTGCAAAATTTGACCAGCACCAAAACAGTTTACATTTTTGAAGTCAAGGCAATAAACCCTTTCAAAAGGCTGAACGAAATCTACCTAACATTCAATTCAATGCAGTAATTGTTTGTCAAGGCACCTGATGAAATTAATTTAATAAAATAATTAGATTTGTTGAAAATATTTATCTAATTTGTGCTTTGAAACGTAGAAACTAAACTATGATTTTAGCAGTGGAATAAAAAATAACTCTGCTATTGCTAGAATTTGAACAGCAGTACTTTAATTCTGTGTAGGTATTTGTCATATTAACCACTTCAGCTTTTGGTCCTATGGCATTGTACTTCGTAGGTGTAATGTCTGCAAGGATGTTACATTGAAGAGTTCCTCTGTTAACCTACTGTATTTTGTACTCTGGATATTGTATTATTTCTTAAAATCTTTTTTATTTGCCTTTCATGCGGAATTGGAAAGGTACTATCCTTTCTAGTACATAGTTCTTAACTAATTTTATGTGTGTACATAAAAAAGATCTGCATTACTATGGCGAGGGTTGTTTATTTTGTATTTCATTTGACACAATGATGATATTGTTTTGTAAATTGTGAACTGTGACTACAATTGTAATGTATATGCACATAACCTGTCAATGTGTGATACACTGTATTTTTAGAACTTCTTCATGGAATGTGTACCTCTTCAGGTGTTTAATGCAACTGTTATTGAAACGTTCTCAATTGCACCTGGATATTGTACATTATATGTATTTTATTTGTTGGTACCATTAAATCATATTTAATAATGCAGCATAATGTGAACAGCTCCTTATAAAATTCAAACAAAGGAGACATCAAAACAAAGATACCTACAGAAATTTGAATCTCCAACACCCTCAGCATCTTAACTTGATGCCCACATTCTAATCATAGTGCTAAATAATGCCACTATCTATACTCTCTGAAGGTTATGTCCATGACGGTTTGATCAGTGACGTGTTAACCTTTAATATATTTTATGCTTTGCAAACAGTTTACAACCCATTGGTTCCCTATCTTGAACTATTTAACTTGGACTCCCCTACAATTCTGTCAATTTGTGCAGTTGAATTCCTGGACATTCTGTATGTAACATTGGCTATTAAAAAACTACAGGGTGTTAAAAATGTGCCAAAAACTTAATATATAAATGCACATTTTAAGTTATTTGTAAGTATTTGCAGTAAAATTATTGATTTTTAGTTAGGTTGACTATAATTGTAACTATAGATCAGCTATGGAAGCCGTGGTAGACACTGTTAAAGTAATCAGTATATTTGTGGATTTGGCATCTGACCAAGCAAAATGTGGACTCAGTATTTTCTAGTTGTAGCATATGTACAGGGTTTATCTTTGTCTGCTGCACTTTCCTCTACAACCTGTGCATCAGAAGTTCAATGTGCTATTGTATTTTCTGCTTCACTAAAACCATATGGTGAATTTGCCCCATAAGATTATATGCTTAAGATGTGGTATACCTGAAATTCATATGTTCTTATTATGAGAGTGTGTACACAAAACGTTTTAGACTAAACAGAAAATGTTGCAATTTCCTCAAAAACAGTTAATAAATTGCACATTAAGGATCTTAGAAAGGCTGGCACTGCTGTGAGTGATATGTATAATTCTACCTTAAAAATCTGATGTTTTATACTGACAGGACTTTCTCTAGTTACTCTACAAACAAACTTCTTACAAAAAATTCTTCTTTCTACACAATGGTAATCGAGGTAAACATAGCAGAATGTTCTTATTACTTAGTTCCTTATAAGTAGAAGGGAACTAAAGGAATGTGCTATGTTAAAGCGATAGTCAAATGTTTTAAAAGCTGTCGTTATGCGTTTGTCATTCCAAATTGCTTCTTTGCTTGGCCAGGAGTAGAACAAAAGAAAAATGGATACTTCCTGTTTGAGAAAAGTATAAGTACTTTGCAGTTGAAACTAATAACAAGAAATATGTCAAAAACGATAAACTCCACGAATAAAGAAATATATATTGTGTATTTTAAAGAGATCTACATTTTTACTTTCTCTATAAGTACTGTGTACATATTGCACTCCACCAAAAATTTGATGCCGAGATTTCACCGGAAATATATGTTTTAGGGTCCCCTGTATCCAAAAAAAGTATTTTCAGAAAAAGGTCTGTGTGTGTGTGTCCGTGTGTCTGTGAACACGATAACTCAGAAACGAAAAATCAGTAAAATACCAAACTTGGTTTTAAGTTTAGTATCTTCCAGGGATGCGACACTAAGATTTTGAGAAAAATCCCCCCACCCCAAACTACCCTTTACATGGAACTTTTTTCGAAAATTTTGATTTTCTAAAAAATGGCTCTAACGATTTTGATTAAAATATTGTATATTAAAGATATTTATCTGTCAAATAAAATGTATATTTTAAATTTTCTGGGAATAGTCTCTGAAGACTACTTTATTCTGTGTCAATTTTACGGAATTTTTCATAACTGCTAAACCATGAGAGATGGATAAAAACTTGCCACACAACAAATGTAGAGCACTTTAAAACACACAATTTATGTTGTATACATTTTTTTCGCGGAGTTGATTGTTTTTGAGATATTCCTTGCTTTTGGTTTCAGTCACATAGCAACCAGCTTTTGACCATCACTTTAACCTATGGTACACCCTTATTTTGCTTCTTCTTGCAAGGAAGTAAGTAATAAGACTATTTCTGCTAATTTTTTCTTGATTAGCAGGAAGTAAATAGAAGCATAAGCTTTTTAACAATAATTTATTGCAGAGTTGTAGAGAAAGTCGTGTGAATGCAACACATCAGATTTTTTGTGTAGTTTTGTCTATCTCTTAAGGTTCACTAGTTATGTAAAATTCAGCAAAATTCATGCACAATAAACAGGTCTTCAGAAGCCATTCCCAGAAAATTCAAGATATACATTTTATTTGTGATGAAAATGGTTTTTATATGTGGAATTTTAATCAAAATCGTTAGAGCTATTTTTAAGAAAAAAGAAAACTTCTGAAACTTTTCCATGTGAAGGTAGTTTGGGGTGGGGCATTTTCTTGAAAACCTTTGTGTTGCATCCTTGGAAGATACCAAACTTGAATACCAAATGGCCGCGCCATGGCCGAGTGGTTAGACCATTCGCCTCTCACATAGTTGGCCCGGGTTCGATCCCAACCGACCACATGTGAGATTTGTGGTGGAAAAAGCGGCGCAGGTGCGGGTTTTCTACAGGTTTCCGGTTTTCCCCGTCATTGCATTCCACCGGTGCTCCATCTTCATTCCATGTATCACCAGTGTCATCGCCTGCGGTGTCACGGTAGTAAAAGCGGTTGTTAAAACTATAAACAAAAAAATGAATATCAAGTTTGGTATTTAACCGTCTTTTCATTTTTCAGCTTGCTGTCCCCCCCCCCCCCACACACACACACACACAAGACCTTTTTCTGAAAATGCTTTTTTTGGATTCAGGAGGTCCTAAAACATATATTTCCAATGTATGATCTCGGTATCAAATTTTTGGGTGGAATGCAATATCTTCTCTGTCCACTATAAACATTGTACATACGAGGCTAGAGAAAGTAAAAAAATATCCCTTTGTACACCTTGCAGAACTAGTTAATCTTCATTCTTTGAGTAGACCCAACAAGATATATATATTTGGAATGATGAGACTGAATATATTATAATACACCTTGCAGCCATAATTGCTGAATATGTGTGAATGGGTTCATAGGTCAGCTGATTATTGCCATCCATTGTTACACCTGCGTTAGTGGATATGTGCACTGTCGGAAAGTTCTTTTGACATCGAAACTGCGATTATTAAACCTGTGCAAGTGACATTTATGCTGTTTGCAATTTTTTGACGTCGAAGTCGAGCATTGTTATACTTGAGTGAATTTGTGAAATCTGCAGTGATTTGCACATGCCACTGCTTCCGGAAGCTCCCTGCCACGTGACCGATAAGTATAAAAAGGAGAACGAGCCCTGTCCAAAGTTTAGTTTCAGCTGGAAATCCACAGGGTGCAACAGTTGAGTGAGCTTCGACGGAAAATTCGTAGCGATCAGCTGTAGCCGCCGCACCGAACGTTCAAAAGAGAACTATGAGGCAAAATTGTTACGAGAATATCGCAGAAATATATTTATTTGTGAAAAGGCCTTTATTTGTAATCAGAGGGAGAAGCAAAAGGGTTGTTTATTTGGAGCAATAAAACAGAGATTTTGTTACTATGACTCAGGAGTTGGATTTAACGTCACGATGAAGATATACAAATACCATTAGCCGAAATTAAAAAGTTACACAAAATGTTACTCGGAATGAACGAAATGAAATCCGGGACGGAAAAAATAGAATCCAGCTTGGACAAGATTGAAAAGAAAATGAAATGCGGAATGGAAAATGTGAAGGAGATATCGAACAAAATCAACAAACAACTACCGGTGTGAAAAAGGAGGTAGAACATATCCGTGGAAGGATGCAGAACTTTGACCAATTCGTTAACACGTTGGAGCGCACCGAAGAAAGCATTGACGCCCTGGAAGACCTCGGGGAACGACTTAATGCCCTGGAGGGAAGAGTCGACGGAAGAGCACAAGAACTGAACGCAATGTTGGGAAAGATGCTAGATGGAAGGTTGAAAGACCTGAAGGTCGAGACGAGAGAACGTAAAACTTCTGCACTCATCAAGCCACCTAAGTTAGACGCACTATCCACCTTCGAAGTCTTCAGCCGACAGTTTTCCGCCGTCGCCATCCACAGCCGACAGTCAACAGAAAAGGAAGCCGCACAACTGATAGTATGTCTCCAGGGACGGGCGGCAGAATGCGCTTCCGACATCGGCGGGTCCGGAGAGATCTGGCAGGCCCTCGAGAAGTGCTTCGGGAACATTGCCTAGCTGCAGTTTAAATCGAGGCTACAACATCCAGGGGAGACAATGCAGAGTTCGCTCTGACGATTAAGCATCTGGTGAACTATACCTTGGAGAACCTACCATCTAGTTATGTGCCAGGAATCCCCAACTTCTTTGTCGAGGAGGTGAGTGTCGCCGAGATATGACAGCGCCTTATGCTCGACGACTACAAGATCATCCATGAGGCATTAACGGCAGCATTAAGGATGGTGATGGCCAATACAACAGCTGCGCCGACTTAGAAAACGAGGAGTATTGGCTACGACAGACAGAAGACGACCTTCGAGTGGTTGTGCTGTGGGTGTGGTCAACCGGGACTCGCAAACGGCTGGGTACAAGGGTAGGCTGTGCTGGATACTATGAGACTCAAGTACAGCCGTGACTATAATCAGACCTGACGTGGCAAAGGACTTGCCGACATGAACACCCAGTCGCCCTACCAACTAGTGACGGCGTCAGGCAACATGATATCTTTGGAGAAGGAGACACTACTGGAGTTGGCACTGGGAGCCTGTGGGTATTCGTGGGTAGCCGAGGATGTGATACTTGGACTGGGTGCCCTTTGAGAGCCACAAGAGTCGATGTTGACGAAAGATCTTATGACTCAGTTGAGATGAGGCATTGCTCCGGATCCCCATGAACATCCAGGGGTTTTTAGGGTTTGAGGGATGATGTAGTTGTGCCCACAAGAAGTGATGTAACAGTGAAGGTGTATCTGGAGGGCGAACAGTCAAGTAGCTTGTATTTGACTAAACACCATTGAACGGATTATGCATTGCCCGGGGATTGTTGCTTTGTCAGAAGGAAGTGCCCATGAAGCTGCTGAACCCATTGCACCACTACCAAAATATTGGCAAACAACAGACTCATTGATTTAGCAATGTTATCAGTAAATAAGTGGAATTCAGGAGTTTTTCATGAAAGATTGATGGAAAAGTTCATTAGTTAAAGAATGGAATTTATTTTGTATATAAATAGGCCAAAAGTGTAACTTATGAAAAACTGAGCAATTGCAAACATTTCATGTGTGTATATATACAGTGTTGTGCATGTGATTGTGAGAAAGAAAAACATTACACTGATGATGTGGCAGCTTATTTGGATAAAATGACTTTTGGATGTGGGCAAGTTTGAGTGATTAAAAATTAAATGGTGTTTTATTTATGCTCTCTCTTTAACTGCTGTGGTTCTCAGCGTCCCATTCTATACTGGGTTTGAAAGACCGCTTAATTTTGCTCAGAGGCCTCTCTATCAGGCTTGATGTTCTTTTATGTGCCGTAAATCTACGATACGGGAAGGAAGGAAGCCATGCTAAGGATTTTTACACCCAAAAAAGTCCATCGTCCTTCGCCGGGTTTGAACCCGCAACCTTGGGTATATGAGGTTAGCATGGTAACCATTACACCACAGAGGGCGAAGTTTGAGTGATGCTTTAATACCATCCTTTTATAATGCTCATGTATATTAATAATAACACCTTTTATCATCCAGGAGCCTAATTGTTTAGGGAGAACTATAATTTCCATGGGTTATAGCATAGATCATGAAAAAATAACTTATAAGATTTATAATTGTAATAATTTATCATTAATATTTAGTAAGCAAACTCATTTTCACGCCCCCAAAAATTTTGGCTATGAGCTGCCACTGCAGCACATTATAGTTTAACATAAACAAATCAAAAGTAATGGCTATCATAAGGAAAAGATCAAGAGTTAATGAAAAAAATCAGTATTTATTTAAAAAAGAAGAGACTGGAACAAATTGAAATAAAATACCTTGGGATATAGACAAAAAATTCAATTTTGACAAGCATATTAACCATATTACAGCAACTGCCTTAATACATGCAATGGGAAAAACGGGCAAAACTCATTGAGGTTTGGGATATAAAGCATTAAACACAAACCAAGGAACAACAATACCTAACATGACATAGGGAGCATCAATATGGAAACAAGTGGGATGGAAAATTAAGAACCACAAAAGAAGATTCAAAGGTTGATGAATATTAAGATTGCAAAGGTGTATAGAGCAGTTTCATGGAAAGTGAGAGTATGCTAGGAGTAGCACAATTATACAAGTAAAAAATAGTCATTTATATCGATAAAAGACAGAGAAAATTACAATAGATTTGGCCATTGGACTTGCCCAGCTGAACCAGGTGAGTATCATTAAACTAAGGATTTAAAAGACTATTTCTTAAATTGGCAGACAGCATAGCCAAGAAAGCTGCTGAAAGTAAAGGACAACCAATATATAAGAACATTCTAAAGCAGGTAAAAGTAAAAGAGCACCACAAACAGTTTCTTGAAAAATGACTAAATCAATAGGATAATTCCAAGAAAGGAAAAATAAATAAAGGCTTCAATAAAGGACAGAATAAGAATCATACTTCCCATTACAGCATAACTCACAATAATTGTTACAGGACATGAAACACATGAGAATTCCTTCATATGCTCCATATATGATTGTCTAATTAGCAAGTGCAAAAGAGCACCGCAAACTGTGAGCGATCTTCTCTACAAATGCTCAACATTCACAAGAAAGGAAAAAACTACGCCAAGAAATAAGATAAAATAACTTGGCCAGTGACAAATGAACAGCTTATAAAGAAACATAAAGCATTCAATAATGTTATTAATTCACCAAATCTTGAAGTTTTGTAACAAAGTATCTCAATACCTAATAATAAAATTGTAAAACAAAGGATAAAGTTATTCATAGTTACATAATACTTAAAAAGCTATTGTATGTAAGGCGTGACATCTTTTACAGTACTCAGATTATAAATTATCATTCATTTAGATAGTATTTGCCCTTTTTATAAAATCTTTTGCTGCTTTTAGGAATTTTTATTTACTGTCAGACTTAAAATTGGATGATAAACTATGTAGCATATGGGGGAATCGGTGCCTGGCACCTCCACCAATATATGTTGCATCCCAAGGATCTGCACCATATGACAACAGAATTTATACTTTGGAACATATCATGGCAGGCGACCTACTCACTTGCTCAAGAAGTACCAAGGTAGCACTTAGTCTAAGTAACCACAAATCACATCAAGCAGAAGAGCCAAGTAGGAGCTGGCCAAGACAATCATATCAATTTCAAAACATACATTTATTGACTTTACTTGATATGTTTCTGATGGCAGAGGTTCTGAAACACATCCTTACTCGTGCATGTTTGGGCAAAGACATCTAAAGACTGCTTTTCCCCCCCTCTTACACTGGCTAGCTAGATCATGTGTGTATGGACTAGAAGAAGCTAACCAGGCAATGGTTGACGCTTAATCTGATGTGTATTGTTTCAACCAACCTATCTATTACTTAGTAACTGTCAATAACAAACTTTTCCCAAATGTTATCAAACTTTTTTATAAACAATGCTTATCCAGTAACCCCTCTAAACAATAAATACATTTACTATTTCCCCATAGGCTACACTTGTACAGTGAAACCAGCATTACAAACTACACTTTTACTTTTACTGTTTCTGTAAAATATAGGTATGTCTTTTCTAGTGTTGCATTTGTCAGCATTTATTGTGATCTTATGTCTATATTTGTACATATACGCATAAACCATGTATTTACAGAGGAGATAGGGTAAGTACTTTGTAATATTTAAAGACCAGCTGACAATAAGTTCCAAATGGTTTACATGTTACCCCTTCATTGTCATTTTTTTTTTTTTTTTTGTGGTGTTTAATGCCCACTTTTACTACAATGGCACCACAGGCGATTACACTGATGATACATGAAGATGGAGCCCCGATGGAATGTCATGGCAGGGGAAAGTGGATAACCTGGAGAAAACCCGCCCCCGCACCACTTTGTCCACCACAAATCTCACATGCGGTCACTTGGGATCGAACCCAGGTGAGAGGCGAGTGGATTGACCACTCCGCCATGGCGCGGCTTCATTGTCAATGTTAGCAGAAAGAAAATTGGTTCAGTTTCTTTTAAACTATTCATAACCTTATGGATATAGTATCAGAGAATAGTGATGCACTAAATATCCCATATAAACAATCTCTTGTGATCAATCTAGTGCTCACAGAAAAAAAAAATTACTTTCATATCATTCATTATGCAGTGTTCATACACTATGTATTATGAACATCTATAACCAACCCTTCCATCCTGTGTGTCTCTTTTCTTTTATAGGTGTAGGGGCATAATCCAACTTTGTAGCAGGAAAATGAGGAAGAAGGTGTGAGGATGAAATGTTGGTCATCTAATCTCATATTGTCTTGCACCGATGATCAATGAAAGGTGCCGTTATGCCTAAAAAAACTTTATTCATGTACATTTAATTATTTTTATTAGCTCCACTCCACAATTTTATCCTGTGCACACAAAGATTAATAGCATTGTGGCATCACAGTAAAATTCTTTATTAAAGTATCAGTTATTCTACTCTAACACAATATGGTATATTTCTACGTTGTTGAGTTACCATCTGCTTCTGTATGGTTCCAAGATACTAGTGATCTTCATGTGTATCAGATCTCAAGCCACAAGTCAAAGCCCCTGATATGACCATTGTAGTTAAATGGGGCTATACAAATAAAACAATAAAAAAAAACAATGTAATAAATTATGATATGCCACAAACAAATGATCTCATCTCAAAATTCATCTATACTGAAGAGAGACCTCTACAGACTGCTACCACAAGTTCAACAGTAAATCTCTGCTGAAGATGGGGGCAATAGCTGCTGAAACATGTTCAAAGTAAATTACTTATTTTAACTAGTGAAGTTTGAGTGTGATGCCATGTTTTTACTCTTAATTGATTAGGTACTTCACTGTGCATTCTCATCAGTGTTTTAATACATATTATTAATTTATTGTGATTATTTGACTCTATTTAATGAGAGTTTCAATGTGTTAAAAAGGGAGAGTATTTCCTCTCTGTGCTATTAGACCAAAGGTTCCCAACCGGTGTGCCCCGGCACCCTAGGGTGCCGTGTGATTGGCTAAGGGGTGCCGCGAGATATTTTTTTTTTTTTTTTAAACAGCAACGGAGTCTGATCAGGACTCCGGTACTGTATCCCTATTTACATTTCCCCCCGTAGGTTTTACTGATTACTGGTTTTACTGTTTCTTTTACAAACATATACACATTGCACAAACATATAACACCCATGCCCAAGGAGGGACTCGGACCCACGATCCCCTGCCCACGAAGCACCAAAGCGAGACGCTTTAGCGAGCGCGGCCATGGGGACCGGCAGAGATATTGAGATAAACAAAAAAAAAATACCTTCTACTGAAGCCTTAAGTCTTGTAAGGTCTTGAAATAAAATAAGTCAAATCAATTACTCTCATGCACGGCAGATGGTGATAGTGGTCGATTCATTTCAATAATTCAGTTATACTAGTATCCCACAGATGGCATTACAGCTATACCCTGCCGAACATTCCCGAGACTTCGACAGATGAATATATAAAAGTGTACGCCGCTTGGCGCTTTCAGTTGTCTTCCTCGCGTTGATTCACAGTGTTTAGCTATGGATAAGTTCATTGTTAAACGTAAATGCCAAGACAGTGAAAGTGAACAGTCGGCTCCTACTGCTTGCTTTAAGAAGCCAAATCTTACAGTTTCTCCCTGACCGTCGAATTCACCACATGAAGACAAACAAAAGAAAAGAACATACCAGGACAGTTACTTAGCGTATGGATTTAAGTGGAATAACAACGAGGAAAACCCTATCCTGTGTGTTTAGTTTGTGGCGAAACACTTAGCATGGTACCTAGCAAACTGAAGCGGCATCTTACAACAAAGCATCCTAGTGTGTCACAGAAAAGTGTAATGTATTTTTCACATACATTAGAAGGGGAGAAGAAAACAGCTGTGCGAATGGTAAAGAGAATGACCATAGGTGATACTGCTCTTGAAGCCTCATTTAAAGTAGTAGAACTGATAGCTAAAAATAAAGAAACCTCATACTCTTGGAGAGGAAATCATTGGCCCTGCATGTCAAGTTATAGTTTCAACAATACTTGGCGAAGGAGCAGCTAATCAAATTTCGAAAGTTCCTCTGTCCAACAACACAATCAGCCGCAGGATATCTGAAATGACATGCAATATCAACGAACAAGTCACGGAGAAAATAAAAACTTATAGAACATTTGCTTTGCAACTAGATGAGAGTCTCGATATTGGTGACAAACCGCAACTCCTTGGTTTTATCAGATATATTGATGAAAAAGATATTAGTGAACAGTTTCTGTTCTGTAGACCGCTGGAGACTACAACCACAGGCCATGATATTTTCGTTTCTATTAATTCCTATCTCAATGACCATGATCTTTCATGGAAAGACTGTTGTGGTATATGTACAGATGGTGCACCATCTATGTCTGGGAAAATTAAAGGTTTTACTGCCAGAGCTCTCAATGAAAATCCATCCATTATTATAACTCACTGTTTTCTGCATAGAGAGGCATTAGTCGTGAAAGCGTGTAATGAAGATTTTGCTGAAGTGTTTAACCAAGTTGTGAAAATGGTGAACTATATGAAGTCTCGACCTTTGAAGTGCAGAATTTTTGAACAGTTATGTCGCGCAACGGATGCAGCTCATACCTCTTTATTACTTCACACAGAAGTAAGGTGGTTGTCGCAGGGTCGTGTATTGAACCGGTTTCTCGAACTTAAAGAACAGCTAAAAACTTTTTTAAGGATGAAAATCAAGACACATTTCATAAGCTCTTACTAAGTGATTCTTGGTGTTTTGAACTGTCGTGTCTGGCAGATATTTTTCATAAGCTGAATGAACTGAATGTTTTGATGCAGGGTCGACATGAAACAATAATCTCCTCAACCAATAAAATGAAAGGTTTTTAAAAGAAAACTTAGTTCTTGGAAGTCTGCAGTTCAAAAAGGAGATTTGTCGAACTTTCCATCTCTTCTTAATGTGGCAGGAGATAAAGATCTGGGTAAACTGAAAGACCGCATTTGTGATCACTTATCAAGATTGCAAGATGCAATAGATGCGTACTTTCCAACTATTTCCACTACGAATCTCGACTGGGTTGTCTCACCATTTGATTTCGTAGATAGTGCAGAGGAAATAGATTTCACTGCCTGCGAACGAGATGAATTTATTGATCTTTGCGCTGATTCCACACTCAAAGGTAAGTTCACCAAGAGTGAGGCGTCGGTGGCTAGTTTTTGGCTTCAACGGAGAGAGGAGTACCCTAACCTAATAAAGAAAGCAATTAACGCACTTTTGCCCTTTTCAACATCCTGTCTATGCGAGCAAGCCTTCTCTGCTATGGTGACAATAAAATGCAAAGCAAGAAATAGACTGAATAACCTTGAGGATGATTTGCGTGTTTCACTGTCAACTGTAAGACCCGACATCACATATCTGTGCTCTAAGCATCAATCACAAGTTTCACATTAATCAATCATTAATCGAACAAAATTTATTGATGTATTTTTTCTCAGTAATTGTAGTAAAGTTTACTGTATTATGTTATGGTGTACATTATTATATAATATTTCAATAAATTAACATATTAAGCTTAATTTTCTTTTAATTCAAGGAAGGGTGCCCCTAGTGTTTAATGTTATTCCCAATGGTGCCGTGAACTTCAAAAGGTTGGGAAACACTGCATTAGACAGTTGATCTGTATATGTATTGCTTCCTTCTCCATACCTTATTAATGTAAAAGGTAGGAAAGAAGGTGATTTATGTTAGAGTATACAGGAAACTCTGCCTTCAGCTTTCGTTTCATGTGGTAAACTGAAAACAAAGAGCCTTGAGCAGAGCAAGGTTGTGACAGGTTTCAATCTGTCTGATATATGGAATAAACTAGGACCTCACCTGTTATTTTCTTGACAATATCAAAATGGAGTTGGTTATGTGGAACTAAGTTTGGAAAATACCACATCATAAGTGAAATCTTTCCTCACTTTACTCTTCTTTTCCCTTTGTTCACATACTTCAAGATTTCCAAATGCGTAATATACTTACTGTTGTTAATCAAGACTAAAAATAAATAAATAAAAATAAATTCACAAGCTAATCAATTAATTTATAACAGCCCATTTTCACAAGCTTTTTATTTATTATATTCACGAGGTATAAAACCTTTACTAAGTAGTGTTGTACCAAAGCTTTTAAGAATGGTCACTAGATCCCTAGAGGAGGTTGCAGGTCTTCTTGCACATGTTTAAAGTCCAAAATATGTGTACACCATATGTGTGATATAGGTCCAATAATTGTTTTTCTTCTCTTTTCAGCTACACCATCATGACATCATACAATTATGTTAATGAGTATGCTTTACTTTCATTTATGGAGTATCCAATTCTATTAGTACAACAAGTTATTTTAATCTTCTTTGTACTGAAATACATGAATCTACTTGGTGTATCCAGTATTGCTGGTTTTGGAGTATACTTGAGCATTTTTGCTGCCTTTATTTTTGGTGTCATTCCTAAAACAGTTCTGACCTTCCTGGCAGTAAGTACTCCATAAATTCATTGCATTTATTTTGCTTCTGCATTTTGATGCTGTTCCAAATTATATCTCTCTTAAGAGGATGCATGCATTTCATGTTGTAAGAATTTGCTTGCTTGTATTTTCAAATATAGAAATTCAATAACATAAAATGAATTAAACAGTTAGGCATATAAATAATTATAAGTTGACCTAAAATACTCATATTATGTTCTTATCCAAAATGTTTTAAAATATGTTCCTTTGACCATTGTCAAAACCATCAGTTAATAGTTGACTGCTGGTCTTGGAGATGCAGAATGACTGTGATGCATCCCTGGTAGAGAATTTAAAGATTGTGTGGACTTCTGAAATGTCAAAATTCATAAGATAAGTCTTCAAATTTCTTGATATTAATAACAACTTCTCTCAGGCTTGATTGACTATAAATATAAGTAAACCATGAGTCTACGTCATTCCCTTAAGAGAGGGTGACAATGGCTCTTGAAAGCTTGCAAATCCTTCCAGAATTCAGCTGACTGATAGCCTCAGAGAAGTTATTTTCATTGCCCATTGCCAGGAAAGCTTTGTCATGGTTCCTGATATGTATTTTCTCTCAGATACATATTTGGATCATTCTCTTAACTTGTTCTAATAGATTTGTATGCTTTGCTTATTTTTATTCTCTTCATTTTATTCATTTTGCAGATGGTTTGGAAAATGTAAGAATATTTTTTCTGGTAGTTCCAAAGTTTGTTTGCTTGTTTTTTTTTTTCTTTCTTTTTTATTCCTTTCTTTCTTTTTATTATTTTCTTTCTTTATTCCCAACATGTGTCCATCTTGTGAGTTTCAAAATACCCAGACACCACAATCTTTAAATTTATAATGTGTCTGTCAGGAAATGTCTCAATCTAAGTTCTTATCCAGCAGATCCATCTAAAAACCAGCTATCAACATTAGCTGATGGTGTGGATAGTGATCTATAAAAAAAGTTTCTAAAACATTTTTAGATAAGCAAAATGCAAATAAGCATTTTAAATCAACATTCTTTAATTATGTAATATAAAGTTTGCTGTTTCATAATCATGCTTGGTGCCTGTGCATTAGTTCTCCCAATAGCTGCTGATGATTACTAAATTTGTTTAGCATATTTACAAGCATATAATGAGGTGAATTATCTTTATTTATATTTTTTTAAGTTAATGACTGCTTTACAATAAAATAAGAACTAACAAATATATTTGGCTAATTTGTTTTATATCTAATTTTGCATATATCTTCAGCTATCTTTAGCATATTGTTTCAGTTGTCTTTGAAGTATTCGTCACAGCATGGTACCTGGGGATCTTGACAATTCATTTAGTCCAAGTGTAAAAGTATGTTTATGGTCATCATTGATCCAATAAGATGCAGTTTATATACCTGTAGGCCAGGGGCATATTTTGTGGGCTAGCTAGATTATTCTACATTTTATTTCCCTTAATGTCCGAGTTCCCTGGTACCCACACTAGTGTGACTAAGCCTAAGTTACAAAGGTTATCCTTTGGGAAAGCCATTCTGATTTAGATATCTTTACTGCTGTAAATGCATGTAATGTAGCCTGCCTAGAATAGCAAATATTAAAATTTACTCTGTATGCAGGGAGAGAATTTAGTTTATAGGTCTGTGTAAGTATAGCAAATACTTTGCCTGCAAGATGACTGCCAAGAGGGGAGGACAGGCTAGTAGAACTCTCACTGATTTCTAATCAGTCAACACAATCAGTGAGCCATCTGTAAACCATTTTTTTCAGTGTATAAGTGACTTTCTGGATCAATCTCCTGGCAGATATTATGACTGTTTTAAATCTATTATCAATATTAAAGTTTATGAGGTCTCTAGTCATCCTTGAAACAAATTAGGAATGTGGCAGTTTTGACAGAAACATTAAATATGGATGCATTTATTATTATACACCTAATGTCCAGATGTGGTGTCGCCCTCCGTGGTGAAATGGTTACCATACTGACTTTATATACCCAAGGTCGCGGGTTCAAACCCGGCGGAGGACGATGCATTTTTTTGGGCATAAAAATCCTTAGCATGGTTTCCTTCGGAAGGGAAGTAAAGCTATTGGTCCCATGTCGTAGATTTACAGCACGTAGAAGAACCTCAAGCCTGATTGAGAGGCAAAATTGAGCGGTCTTTCATGCCCAATTTAGAATGGGACATGAGAACCACAGCAGTTAAAGAGCGTCCATAAATAACACAACATTTACATTTCCAGATGTGGTGTTCTTGCCAGTTTTCTTGCATTCAAGTGTAAGATAGTGAAGCACAGAAGCTCTTGCAATACAGTGAATAGAGATTGCATCATTCTGTAATATTCATGCTGGACTGCTGAGTCTGCCGATTATATTCCCAAGCTCAGTATCGGACCACCATGATGATGATGATGAAGACGAAGCTAAAGTAATCAGCTTCTATTGAAGTCTGCTCTTAGGGCCCTTTGTGCCTCTTAAACTCTGCCTTCAATCAAATCCAGTGGTCCCATAGGTATGCTCTTGGACTTGCTTAGGTTCCAAGATAAAACAGACTAAGGATATGTATCTATGCATGGCAAAACCTTTGCACTTGCATATTGTATGCTGGGAGATTTAATTTTCCCTTTCACATTTCCTGCATAAATAGTCTCTTATAAGTCTCATTATGAGCAAATATTTACATAGTGTGTTGTGGCCCATAAAATAATCAAGTGCACCTCTGAATTAAGATCTGGTTAAATTCTAAAATCTTATTTTTCTCACCACCTGGATACTTGATACTTTTGAGAGAATTCTATGTAATTAAGATCCAATGCCCTCTATGCAAGCACGTCCATCATTTCAATATCTCTAATAACTGCATGCCCAGAGACCCAAACAAAAGTGACTATTCAGCTGGCACAGCATCCTTTAGATTGGTAATTAAATGTTTTTTTACACAAGCTATGTGTAGGAAAAGGTTGGAAAGGTAGTATCAGAATCAAAATTCAATATCATAGCTGGAATTTGAACCACGAATCTTCCGGTTACCATCTGGTTGCTCTAACCACCTCAAGACATATACCATCAGCATGACTTTTTGGGGATGTTCTACAATTTTAAGCTGTTAAGCAGGTCATCTACCACAAGACACCAATAGTTGATGATAGTACTCCTCCCTCCCTTAGGAATACTTTAGCCATGGTTGCTCTCAACTCAATGTTGTTCAGAGCCTGACAATTCTCAAGAGTACAATTTTCTAATCTATAAGCATTTGCTCACTCTTATTCTCTTTAAACTATCCTTGACAGTAGAGGTGTTATTTAAACTTCCCTTGGTGTCTAAGAAAACAGTCAAGCAAGCTGCCATTGATTCAGTAGCTTCTCCAATCTAAAAAGCTGTCTTGATGGAGTCGCCTGACTGATAAATATTTGATTTGTTTATAAGAGTATTTACAACCTAGGTTTTTAAGTCTAATCATCATCACTTTAGAGTGACTAGAGTCACTTTATATTATTACTCTTTGTAATAATGGACAAAACTTTATTTTGCTCATCTTTTCATAATCAGAACATTTTGTTGGTCCTCAAGTAACTCTTTCTAATATATTATCTGGTATTATAAATGCCATGATTGAAGAGAATGATCTTGTGATCAGTTGAATGGATTCTATCTCTGAAAAGAGTTGAAAGGAATAATTTGATAATAGTTGCCAACACAGAAAATAAAATGTAAATTAGTGCCATATTTCATTGCATGCTTTCTTATAGACTTCTTGACTTGGTAGAGTCTTCAATTCTTGTAATAGCTTTTGACCTTCTGTTACGGTAGCCATAATTGTTCTGTTTTTGATTCTATTTAATGCTGTGCATAGTGTTGTTTTTTGAAGGTGGGTTATAATGTTGAAGATAATGCATGTCTTTCTTTATAATTTATACCACAAATCTGCATTAAAATACTGCACATATGCTCATGTAACATTTGTGATGATGTTTTTCTTGAAGTATAAGTCAATGTATTATGAATGAATACTTTATAATCTTTCAGCCAATGACAACGCCAGTCTCAGCATCAAGCAAAGTGGTTCAGCTGTTAGAGATTCTGAGAACTAAGAATTCAGTATCTGTCAGTATTCTAACATGGTTCCTCTCAGCATTTACCAATTTTAGTAAGTATAATAAGTTCAGTAAATATCTCTTTATGGAATATAAAGTAAAACAATTTTCAAGCATAACATAAAGCATTTAAGAAAATTCTTTATACCATTTTCAAATTACATTTTATGCCTAATGCCATATAAGAGGAAAGATTCATCATTTGGTAGCTTAAATTTATCAGATTGTAACAAAGTTTTGACACATAATGCACAATCAAAATTCTTAAAGTTGAATGATGAGTTACATTATTGTATAGAAACAAAGAAGAGTATTTCCCATTGTAAATTTGGTTCAGGGTCAGGTTCAAATATGGAGCAGTAAATGAAGCATATCAGTAAAAATTGGTTACAGTTGAAACGGTTATAACATTAAAGGGACCACTGGTTTATGATCATTACCCAATAGTTAACACAAATTGTTGTTTGCTTTGTTTTTTTGTTATTTGCACAAAAATTTGTATGTGTTAAAATTTCAAAAAATAACAAAAATACAACACACTACAGTATTTGTGGAGAAGGACTGAAAAGATGAATTCTACTTTTGTTTAAGCAGTATGTACAGCAATAACATGTAAAAGGCTACAATAAGTGAGGAACGAAGTAAAATAAAGTGCTCAATAATGTAATAATGTAATACATGGTCTTGGATAATGAATGAGATAAAATATTGAACATTTTTAAAACTTACTTAAAGTGTTGTATAATAGTCATGAATGAGACAGTTTGTTCCAGTAGTACAAAAATTAATCAACAGTACCAAAATGATAGTATTCTATATGTAAATTACATAAAGACCTACTCTTCCTTCTATGTTTCTCTTTAAAATGTTTTACAAATGTGATGTACTGTGCGTAACACATTGAAAATACCTAACTCACATAACCACAAAAAACATCAACAGTAAATATATTATTATTATTATTATTATTATTATTCCATTTCTGTACTTTGAAAATATAACACATAATGGAATTTAATTTTGTAGTCTCTACAATCACAGCAAAAATAGTATTCTTTAGTTTTTAACCAGCTGCCCTAACATTAAAATGTTATACAGTAATGGATGCTATATTTTACTATCCTACTTGAGTTAATCAGTTATCTTTGTTTGGTTTTTGCATTTAAGGTGTGCACGTGAAAATGCATTCATTTTAATGCCTCATTATTGAAATTTTTATTAAATTCAGAAAATAAGAAATGTATGTAAAGCTTTCAGTGGACTTAGAGCTTCATTAAGTGATGGCACAACAAACTTCTTCTTTTTCATTTTCTTGTTCATCATCAACCCCCTACACGCCTAGCTGCACAGACCAGATAAAGTTTTGTAATATGAAGAAGTCTGGTGGAGGGCAAGAGATCCCTAGGTCGTGCGCAATACATTGGTTGTAATGGGAAAACAGTGAAATATAAAACAGCTATAATCACGTCATAAGGATTCCTGAGTAGGAAATAATTGCGACAACATGTTCTTTATGATTGTCAGCATCTATGCACAGGGATTAGACCTTGAATGTCCTGTTGGAAGTTGAATAAAATCACTTCATTGACTAGACGGAATTTCATTCCACAACTGAACAAAACGGAAGTAAACATTATCATTGAACTTGAATATCGCATACCTGCATTTAAAGTGTTTTATGAACAGGATGTAAGCATCATAGAGAGTATAATTCAACTTTAATTCCGTTTTCTCAGTTTCTTCTCAGTGATTCCATGTATACTGTCTCCGTTTTTAGTTTAACGCATAAAGTTGTCAACAAGAATTATAAAGAGTGTCTGCAGTAAAGTGGTCAAAATGCTGAATTAAAAATGAAAAATATGCTCGGTTCGATTCTAGGCTGATGAAACTATTCTTATATCCCACCCTCAAAAGCCTCGAAATATGAATGCGATACTGAATGTGTGTTAAGTTAATCGAGATATACAGTTTTAATGTACACCTCAAATTTAAGCAGCCGTTATAGAAGGTCAAAATGGTAATACGACAATTATACCTAAGGTGTAAAATAAATAAAAAGAAATAAATAAAATGATATAGCAAGGGAAAAAAAACGTTATACTAGATTTTCAGAGATGGTATGTACAGTATAAAAATAAAATAAACGTGAAATTATGTACCTGTATTCCTCTTCAGTAAACTATATTCAAGAAGTAAACACTTTCTATCAGTATTTGTGGTATATTTGAGTTAGATAAGATAGGTATATTAATATGTGCACAACAGGTCTGTGCTTCCTGAAATAATTTATAAACAAATCTAAAATTAGAATCGATTATTACTTAACATTCTTTATGTTCTAACACTTTTGAAAAATTTGTTTTTGCATCTGTTGTGTTTCAGTCTGAAATTGCAGATTTGAAAAATTAACTTAATCAAGATTTTAGGATGATTTTTTTTTCTTTTTCTTTATTTAGGACAAATTATAATATTGAATCTAATATTTTAACACTGCCTTCTAATGCTAATAAAACATATACAAAATAGCTATAAGAATGAAATTAGCGTTCTCGTTACCTTTGTCATAAGAATGGAAACTAAATGCTGAAGGAACTGTGTCAGGGTTTAGCATCATCTTTTCTTTATTCTCATGGAAACAATTTTTCGCAAAATGCACTGAGTATAGCCTGTGGTATTTCGATGGCACAAATTTGTTATGTCTCAGAGCACCTGAGGACTTACTCAATAATTCTAGTTTATGTATTAGGAACCTAAAATAAATTATCATTCGCTTAGTGACCAAGGAAACCCACGAGAATAAATCGGAATGAATTTGGAACACAATGTTACAATTTATTTTTACCGATGGAAAGTGATCTCAGAATAATTTTTCCGGTGGTTGGTACAGTTATGCAGCATAGAAGTGCACCATGTTAATTATTAAACCCTAATACCCTTAAACCACCTGACTTTTAAAGCCTTTTAAGTGTACTGAACATACGGCAAAAAACATGTTTACCCTTCACATACCGATGCGCGAGAGGTTTCAATTAGCAACAGTGCACCAGCACCAGCGGTGAGTCTAGGTAATATAATTCCAAGGTCTTTGTTCATCACTCACACTTTGGCTTTGGAGTTAAGTATAATTTCTTCTCTTGCTGAGGCACATTGGTAAGATTGTTGACTACCTGGACCAAGTACTCTATTTCACAAGTTAACAAAATGGACAAAGTTCTTGCACTAATTCCTCCAGGGGAATGTCATCCCCATGTTTATCATCAGCACCATCATCTATTGCTAAAAGCACGTTGCCAAAAACATTTTGGGATGGTGAAGAAATATCTCTGAATTCTGCATGTTTAAACCATTGGTAATTGTCCTTTGAGTGACATTCTCCCGGGCTTCCAATATCAATTAACATTGCATCAAGAATGTTGAGAACTGTTATTTTATCTTCTTTGATTTTTTTGTAACTTGTTCATCACTTTAAGTTTCCTGAACTGCATTTTCAGAGAGTTTATAACTCCCTGGTCCATAGACTAGAAAAGTTTTGTGCACTGCAAATTGTCGACTACTGGATAAGCAGGGCAGTTATCAACCAGCAGAAAAATTTTTCTTTCTTTGATTTCAACCCAAAGTCCCAATTACACAATCACTTTTTAAAGATATCAGATGTCAGCCAAGATTTTGCATGGTTTTCATAAACTACGGTGGGGAGTTAATGTTTTTAAAACATCTAGGTTTTCTCAATTTTTTTATCATCAAAAGCTTTTCTGTACATGATCCTATCATATTTACAGAACTATAACTGGGATTCTTGTCTTAGACAGTTTCCAGCTTGAACACTGTCAACCTTTAAATTTCAATGTCTTATCTGTTATCATGTTGTAAACCAAGCCAGTTTCATCTGTGTTGAAAATATCATCTCACTTGTAACTTTAACACAAAATAAGCCGCCATTTAAATAGCCACTCCACTAAGCTTGTAAACATTTGAGATAGAGAACTACTGAAGTTTGGATTTCCCAATAGATGTGCAAATTCATTGGCTTTTGCTTGAAGAATAGGGCCACTGTTTGACACATCTTTGCTACCTAAACCACATAAGTAAAGCTTCTTCATTATCTTTGTGCTCAGATGATTCTACCGCCTGATTTTTAAAGAATTGTGTTTGAAAAGAAACTATTTTCTCTCTGTTTTTCCAAATTGCAGAAATCATTACATATGAGATACCCAGTTCCTTTGTGATGCTGACATTTGTTTCTCCATTTTCTAATCACCATATTATGTGGGACTTTTCTTCAATATTAAATACTTTCCCCTTTTTTGAAACGTCTTTAAAGCAATGTTTGCAGTGACTGTTTAACACACATACTCATTTGAAATCTACAATCTACAGAAAACAAGAGTTTAAAAACATGCATTACCCAAATATGTAAAAGCATTATTGCCAATGTAGTACTCCGAAAATGTAATAAAAAGTGTTTTATATGAAAAGTCACAATAAATCATGTACTAAGCAATTTTTTTAAATAGGATTTAGATAGGAACATTATATTTTCCTGTTGTAGCCAGTACATCATTAAAAGGAATATCACTATAAATGGTATCAACTACATTACATTTATTATTCAAATAAGAGAGTGTGTTTTAAATTCCTTTGTTAAGTGCGTGATATAAAGTGTAAGCAGCAAATTGTTTATTTATTACCCTGATATAAAAGAAAAGCATTAAATAAATTCATCAAATATGAATTAAATAGACAAAATAAATAAATATTGAAAATAGGCCAAAAGAAAGAAAGAGAAGATAAGCTTTGCCTATCTTACAATGATTAATACTTTGCAAAATGATCATCCAGTGGCTGTAAAGCTTTTTGAAATAATGAGGACAGTAGTATGTTTATCATAGTCAGATACATGCATTAGTGTAATGGGTAGTAATGATGGAAATGAGTATAAATCTACAATTAATTAGAGTTTATAACCTAATATATATGTATACATGTACATAAAAACACAATGTGTAACTGAACATTTAAAAAAATATTGAAGCTTTAATGTAAGAATGTGTAACTGAACATTTAAAAAAATATTGAGGCTTTAATGTAAGAATGACTACAAAATGGCTATGAGAACGCTCCCCAAACCACGTGTTGTATATTGGGTGTAGCAATAGCTCATACAAATCCTTATTGCTGTAGGCAAAGTATATACTGTGCCACATCTTACATGTAAAATCTTCCATTTACTCAAAGACAAGGGGCATGTTGCTTGACATGCTTGACAAAGACATGTTGCTTGAATCATCCGTGTGAATCACATTAGAAAATAATTGTCAATACAATTAAAAGTAAACATTGAGTCATTTAATGACACTAAACAACACTCACATTTAAATTTCCCAGAACATATTTCAGAGGCTAGTTTCCTCCATTGTCAACCGGATAGTGACTGACCATGGTGGTGGAGCCGACCTATCTAAAGACTGTTCTGGTTGTAGTTCTATAAACTTGTACAATCTGTCACCCTGGGGGATATCGAAGTTGATAATTCCAAATGAAAATCTGTTCCCAAGTTGCTAATTGCTGCTTTCTGGTTATGTTTCCAATTTGTTCTGTGCCTCCTAAGACTTTAACACTCCCACAGATTGGAAAATACTGTTCTAACCAATCAATTTTATATATGCCTCACATTTTTTCTGATGGGATTCTGTTCTGATTGCAGCATGTTTTTCTGTTACATTTATTTTGCAGTGCAAGGACAATATTGAATTCTCTAAGGATGTTTTGGAATTTATGATATGTAAACTTCTTAAATTTAGGATTATTGTATTGGAAATTAGTATAGTCATGATTAGTGTAGAAATTGCTAATTAGTCGACCAGCATCTGAGAATGGAGACAATGGGTCTTTGAAACATATTCTGTCAGTAACTTGGTAAGGAAGGTATAAGAATTAAACATTGATTCAGCATTATTAGTATAATAATTAATAATTGTAACACTCCTCCACTTGTCTTTTGGAATCCAAGGACTAGTTTCGTAATAAAATAGATTAGTGCATTGTCAGCTCAATTTCTTTTCGATTTGTTTATTTATATTGTTATGGTTACTGCTACTATGTGGATTGTGTGTTAAAGCAGTGCTAACTACTGGAATCAAAACAAATTTGATGAGAGAACCAATTGGTGGTATATCAAAATTCATTGCATGATTTTTATACTTTAATATAAATATTTTCTCCCAAAACATTAAATCTATTTAACCATTAAATGGACCATTTAAGTGATTTAATAATTTCACTTCTGGATTTATTTCATGATTAAATTTCCAAAAATGTACTGCCACAGCTGATTTATCAATTTGTTTGTATTTCATATTCCTAAAGTGCTCTTTTACTTGGTTTCTACATGATGTTTAGTCTTACCAATGTAAACAAGGTCTTAATTTAAACAATTTAATTGATAAATGCCAGATTTTTTATTTTTTGAAATTTTATCTTTTCTAGAAAAGCCTAACAAATGTTTTATACTGTACTTATTTTGAGGAACCAATATTATACCATGCTCTTTGAAAACATCTGTGAATTTTTATTTGCCCAAAGGTGATAAATGTACTTATCTTTTATTTTCTTAAGCGTAGAAGTGTAGAAATCTCATTAATAGCTTTTTGACATTTAAACATCTCAGTTTTCTTATTTATAAAATCAGTATTAAAACCATTAATTAAAGCAGTGTTGATAATGTGTTTATATTCTTTATAGAATTCATCTTTATTAAGGGGTAAATTAATGAAACTATAAATTAAACTATTAAATGCAGCACATTTATGTGAAAAAGGGTTAAAGCCATTATTTTTTAAGTAATTATCAATGTGAGTTTGTTTTTTGTATCTTCCAAAATTCAATTTATTGCCATTTTTTATTATTTTTAAATCCAGGAAAGGGAGAAAGCCATCATTTTCAATTTCTAATGTGAATTTTATAGCCTTATCTTCTAAATTTAAAAGTTTTAAAGCATCATTTACATGTTTATCAGGAACAATAGCAAATATATCTCTACATATCTATACCAAGTTTTAAAAATTAGAGGGAATGCTTTAGTGACATGTATTTCAAAATAGCTCATGAAAAGATCAGCAAGAAAAGGTGAAAGTGGACTGCCCATTGCTAAACCAGAAGTTTGTTGATAGAATTTGTCATTAAAGCTTAAAAATTGTTTATCCAAACAAAGATCAGTAAGGTTAACAAAATCATTTATTAAATCTTCATTCAATTATATAGAACTTAACCATTTTTTTAAAAATGTCAAAAATTTGTCTCTAGGAATGCTTGGAAACAAAACAGTTAAATCGAAAGAAACAAGTTTATCATTAGCAGAAAATGTAGTATGGCTGATCCTTTCTACTAGCTTAAAAGAGTTTTTAATACTTAGGCTCTCAAATTTTTCAAAATTACTGCATTTTCTATTTAACCATTTAGATAGGTTGTAAGCAGGTGAATTTATGCAATTTACAATAGGTCTCATTTTATTTTCAGGTTTATGAATTTTGGGAAGAGCATAAATTCTGGGTAAAATTGGATTACTAACCTTTATAATTTGCTTTTCTTTATTTTTAATTTCATTAAGGGTTTTATTAAAAATTGATATGCATGATTTTAAAGGGTTATTATCAATTCTTTTGTAGTTTTCACCTTGAAGTAGGAATTCCATTCTGTTAAGGTAATCAATTTTATTTAAAATTACAATGCTGTTACCTTTATCTGCTTTAGGGCCGGTTGTACAAACTCGGAATAAATCTTGAAATAGTTATTCTTGGAATACACTATTCGCTGTATAAATATGGTGATGAGTTGTATGATGCAATTTTATTCCTTAGATATATATTCAACTGTTTGCAGATTTAAAACTAATGTTGGCTATGCTGCAAGTCAGTCATGGCCAACTTGATTCATAATTTCTGCTTTATTTTGCTGAAAATTTGCATTATTTTCACAATCAGCTGTTCCTAAACTATGTATTATTTCTTATTTTAACTACTTACGGTACTATGAAATAATTATAAATGTTCACCAGCGTGTTCGGATGCAGAATTGCTATATACTTTACAAAACATAAACACATATACTGTGACTTCTTGCGATAGGTTAGGAGTATGGGAATGAAACCTTCACTTATTGTAAAGTTGTATCTTGTGTTGATATATGACACCTTTCCGTTTCTGTCCTCAAAACAACTAACGTACTTAACCTGGATTCTGTAATTTTATTCAGTAAAATACTTAGTAATCGAATTTTGAAAATTAAATTTTAGCTGTTGCCAACGCTACTGTCAACTTAAGATATGCATAATAGAATTGTTGCACTAAGATCAAGTGCATAAGCAATTTGCTATACAGGTATTATTAACCAACAGAAAAATTAGTAGCTATGTTGAATAGTGCATTAAACCATTCCCATTACAGCTTGCACTTTGCTGATGGCAATATTTATTACAACAGTTTGAAATTGTCAACCAAATTAATAAAACTCAGAACTTATATCTTATGGAAGGTATCGTCTATTCAATCAAAATTGTTTCTAATATATTAAACCCACGGCATATAATACGAAAAATGATTAATTTATTGTAAACTAATAATATATATTATATTTGCGAGCTCTGAAGTTGTCTTTTAATCTGGCCATCTCCTCCCTTTATCAGAAAGCTTGTAATGTTATCGTTAAACGTGCAATTGAAACCATCTAAACAGAATAACCATAAAGATAATGTAATTAACCTTTCAAATTATAATTTCAATGAGAAGGAAATTAATTTTTTAAATAAAGGTTTAAAAACCTGTGTACATTTTTCAAAAAATATAGATGATTATGTAGCAGATATAGAAATTGCTTGTCAGGATTTACAGGTCACTAAAGCATTCCCTCTAATTTTTAAAGCTTGGTATAGATATGTAGATGATATATTTGCTATTGTTCCTGATAAACATGTAAAAGATGCTTTAAAACTTTTAAATTTAGAAGATAGGGCTATAAAATTCACATTAGAAATTGAAAATGATGACTTTCTCCCTTTCCTGGATTTAAAAATAATAAAAAATGGCAATAAATTGAATTTTGGAAGATACAAAAAACAAACTCACATTAATAATTACTTAAAAAATAATGGTTTTAACCCTTTTTCACATAAATGTGCTGCATTTAATAGTTTAATTTATAGTTTCATTAATTTACCCCTTAATAAAGATGAATTCTATAAAGAATATAAACACATTATCAACACTGCTTTAATTAATGGTTTTAATACTGATTTTATAAATAAGAAAACTGAGATGTTTAAATGTCAAAAAGCTATTAATGAGATTTCTACACTTCTACACTTAAGAAAATAAAAGATAAATACATTTATCACCTTTGGGCAAATAAAAATTCACAGATGTTTTCAAAGAGCATGGTATAATATTGGTTTCTCAAAATAAGTACATATAAAAAATTATTATTAGTATATCTTGGTTCCACCACTTAAACTTCCATTAAAACTATTTAGGTATTAGTTTTTTCACTTCTACTCACCGTAATATCGTATTACAAAGTTTTAAAAATGTATCTTGTCTATTTTTGGCCTTTAACTTCCAACAAAGTACGAGATTTATACTAAAATATACCAGAAGTATTTGTTTTCTTTACTTTTTTACTGCAATTTCTATTGTTTCAGTAGCTAACAGTCAGGTGGCGTCTAAATCGTGCATAGTTGACGTTCATATTGCAAAATTCAAAACTACCAATATTTGAAAACTAGTTATCACTAGCCATTAAAAGGTTGTGGAACCATCAATGAACTGTTCACTATTCGGCCACTATAGTCCTTTATAGTTGATTTTGAGGCATTTGTTGCAACATGAGGGTGATTTCCAGCATTGATACAAAAAATACCGCGATTCTAAAAGTCATTCTGTGTTTAGAGTTCTGAATCAATTATTCTTGTGTAAAAAGTGATTTTCGTGTAATTTATTTTTAGTGATTTTCCTTTACTCTGGTTTCAATAATTTCCACTTGTTTTACCAAAGCATGCGAGCGAAGCGAGCATTCGCTGTGTTAGGTTTAGGTTAGTGTGTGTGTAAATAAACTTATTTTCATGTACTTTTGTTTTAATAATTGCTACCGGTTTCACCAAAGCATGCGAGTGAAGCGAGCATGCGCTGTGTTAGGTTTATGTTAGTGTGTGTGTAAATAAACTTATTTTCACATATTTACAGCCTTGGCACTCCATTATTACTGTGTGAATGTTGGTGACTTTTGAGCTTCACCTTTTTTTTTCTTTCTTTGTTGTTTGGTGACTTTATCTACATTGGTAGCATTGTAATTTCATTGTTTCTAGACCATAAATACTTACTTCCCGCCTAGCAACAACTATTAAATCTTCCCCCACCATGAACATTTTCCTGAATTTTGCTATTTAAGAAAGTGTACTCACAAGATGGGAGTGGTGGGTTATTCCAATTCTAGATGAACACATATTAGCTCCTACATACTCTGAAGTGGATTATAAGGTTAGTTTCAATTCTTAAAGATTTATATTTGTGCTGGTCCTCTGGTATAGCTTTACCAAAAAATTTGTTAGGCTTTTCTAGAAAAGATGAAATTTCAAAAAATAAAAAATCTGACATTTATCAATCAAATTTATTAAATTGTGACCTTGTTTACATTGGTAAGACTAAATGACATGTAGAAACCAGAGTAAAAGAGCATTTTAGGAATATGAAATACAAACAAATTGATAAATCAGCTGTGGCAGAACATTTTTGGAAATTTAATCATGAAATAAATCCAGATGTTAAATTATTAGAACACTTAAATGGACCCATAGATTTAATAGTTTGGGAGAAAATATTTATATTAAAGTATAAAAATCATGCACTGAATTTGGATATACCACCAATTGACTCTCTCATCAAATTTGTTTTCATTCCAGTAGTTAGCAATGCTTTAGTACACAATAGTAGCAGTAACCATAACAATGTAAATAAACAAATCAAAAAGAAATTGAGCTGACAATGCAATAAACCAATTTTATTGTGAAACTAGTCCTTGAATTCCAAAAGACAAGTGGAGTATTGTTACAATTTTTATTTATTATACTAATAATTGTGTTACTGCCCTGTTACTAGCTTCTTTTTACATTTATTGATTCACCAGTTAATTATTTGCATCATGTTTGCAAGTTCCAATGATTTAACTTTAGTAAACGGGTATACAAACTATCATAAAATTAGAAATTTCAAGCTTTTCACTCAGAATGGAATTCAAATAAAACTGAAAATTAATGAAAGGTAACATATCAATAAGTTGAACTTACATAAAAGTAAGGTCCATATACAGAAAATTATTTTAGAATAATATGTATAGCTTTTCTTTCTTTTTTTCTTTCTTTCCTACCTTCTTTCTTTCATTCTTTCTTTTTAAGGGAGAAAAGTGCATACTATAAAGATCACAAACATTGAAGAATGCAGTTATTAAACTTCCTCTTAAATTAAATATTTGATGACCTAGAGGTTAAGCAGTAACAATATTTGTTTTTACTTTTAGTAAGATGTGGAAATTCAACTTCCTGGCTTTAAATTTTATGTTAAATTTTTAAAGCCCTATTCTTGGAGATAATGGTATTAGTCTAAATAGTTGTATGCCTTTTTAACATGTATATTGCTGCTTCTGGATGCTTTTTATTTTGTCAACATTGTTTTATGAGCTTCATTTTACTTGGAACATATATCAAACTGTTTGAAAATGATCTGCATTGCTGGAAGGAAATTGTACAATTACACAGTTCATTGAATAAGTGACCCTCGAGAGAGAAGGCATGTTTATAATATTTCAATATTCAGCTGAAAATAAAGTATTATGCTACCTAATGCAGTTATTAGACTATAAATTATGTATTAAACAAACCTTAAGTGGTGTACTTTTTATCGTTTTGCCAGTAATATTTTGCAATTGGTAATATTGAGTATCCAGAAGCCCCTTAATTTCATGATTTGCTTTTTTCATCATCTTTATAGTACTGTATAAGTTTATCTGCACTGCAACACCCAATTATTAGATTTTATAATGGATTTTAATTGGACTATCATTATTATGTGGGTTATAAAATTGGTTAAATTTATATGGAAAATAAACACTTTCTGAGGATCACTTCAAATCCTAGTCCATAAAGCTATCTAGAGTAACTGAGATGAGACAACACTTTCTTTCAAACATATTATGCTGCAAGTATACCTCTAAATTCTTTCTGTCCCCCCCCCCCCTAGTAGTAGTGCAGATAAATTGCAATTCTGCTTATTTTGTTGACATACTAGTTAGTTGTGATTTAACACATAAGGTACAAGGGCTGTTTTTTTTTTTTTTCACCATCCAATAGGCTATAAATAAAAGACAAGTTCATAGAAAACAATTATTTTATTACTAAAAGTTTTGTACACTTATGGTTACTTTTCAATATAATCACCAAAAAGATTGAGACATTTATTGTACTTGGGCACAAACTTTGTAATATCCATTTCAAAAAATGTTGCTGCCAATGATTTCAAATGAGCTTCACATTGTTTTGAAGATCTTCATTGGTTTGAAAGTGTTGCACTCCTAGCCATGTCTTCAATTCAGGGAAAAGGTGAAAGTTGCTGGGTTCCAGGTCAGGACTGTATGGCGGATGATTGAAAATGTCCTATTGAAATTATTCAAGGACCCGATGGGTTGTGCCAGCAGAGTGTGGACGAGTATTGTCATGGATCAACACAATTTCTGAAGTCAGCATTTCTCTTCGTTTGTTTTGAATGGCTCTCTGCAAACGTTGTAAAGTACAAAGATCTTCAAAACAACGTCAATGCTCAATTGAAATCATTGGCGGCAACTTTTTTGAAGCGGGTATTGCAAAGCTTGTGCACAGGTTCGATAAATGTCTCAATCTTTTCTGTGATTATGTTGAAAAGTAACCATAAGTGTACAAAACTTTTAGTAATAAAATAATTGTTTTCTATGAACTTTTCTTTTATTTATAGCCTATCAGAGGTTGAAAAAAAAACAGCCCTCTTATTTACATTTGCAACTAATTCTTTCAAGAAAACCATTAATTATACTATTAGAAATATTCCCATGTCAGTGCTGGAGGTAATGTACCAATTTTATTGTAGCGCTTCAGAATCAAAATTCTGCATTTAGGATTTTAATTTTAAAGTATTCAGAATTTTAACAGAAATTTGTATGCCACTTTTTGCAGATCGACTTTTAACATCTTTAATTTTGAAAGATACATGGTTGACTGTAAACCACACCATACAGGCTAGCTTAATTATATGCATTTTGATATGCATTTATGTATATAGACCGTCGCTTCAAGAGAAACATATCAGCATTCAAAAACAAGCTTCAGACAGCTGCAAGGCATTTCACTCTCTGTAAATATAAAATGAGTAATAAACTTTATCATTTTTTCAAATGATGACTGCACTTATATATTTAATATTTTCTAATGCACTACCAATGCATATTAAAAGATATTCTTATTAATATGCATAAAAGACTAGCATGTGTTACACAACAAATTAATATTGATTTTGGAGAGTGGCGATAATGAAAACAACAATTTATACAGCACTGCTTTTGTTAGATCACATGCTTGTGAGAGTGCAAACATGCAAAAATTACAGTAGCTTAGAAAAATTATATGCTAATGAAATAAGATTTCATTAATGCTGAGGTTATTTGCTTTGACTATAAATTGGATTCGTTAGTGAACTAGGAAATTAGTTTATCAGGTGCTAGAAGAAGACATTCATATCTTACCAAATTTGCCAGCAATTTTGTATCAAACTGAAACCTATCTAATAAGTAAGTCCAAACACTTTCCATTATATGTAGAAATTCTTAAAACTGCTAATGTAATTGAGTCAGTGTTGAGAAATTTAACTTCACAGTCAGGATTTGAACCATAGACTTTGACTTTCAGTACCTGAAACTCTGCCATTAAGCTACTGTATTCCTGTGCATAACAGTACATTGAACTTCTTTTATCTGATTAGTGCAATATTCTGAACAAGCCTCCAAGGTGATCTCAGTTGAATATCATAGCCTCAAAAATAATACCTTTATTAACATGTTTTAAGATCAAAATGTGCAGTTGATACTTAGTAGCTGACAGAAATTAATATTCAATATTGTGTATTATAATGACACTCACAATTTTCTATTGCAGTCAAAAAATGGTAATCATTGGCTGATGTAGAACGTCTTGAAATAACTGTATTTTTAACTGATGACTGCAATTATGAATAGCAAATGAAAAAAACACTTAAAATTTGCAGTACAAATATTTTGCCAATGAAAACTGCTATTGATGTGTGGGTGTTACAGCATTGATTGATGGTCAGGGGCTTGTTTTTTAGCCTGTAAACAGATTTTAATAATACTTAAGAAGTGTATTTTTCAGCAAACATACAATTTTTAAATAGAATAATGCAAATTTACATCAACAAAAGAAAATTAGAATGCCAGTGATGCTTATTACAAAATTCTAGTGCAAGTAGTTTATGAGGAATCACATTTTGAAAAGTTTCCAAACCAACAGTTGTTTGTTTCATTCAACCTGCTTAGTTGCTAGATATGACGTTGCTGTTACACTTGTTTATATTGTGTTTTCCGTTCATTGATTTCATTGTGTCTTTCCAGTCAGTTTGTGATAGTTCAAGCAGTAGGTCGTGAGTGGAAGATGGGATTTACCAATGAATAAAACATTGACATGTTCATGTTGTACGGAGAGTGTAGAAAGAATGCAGTTCTTGTGCGCTGTATGCAGAAGCATATCCCAATAGACATCAATCGTCTTGGCAATTATTTATCAATCTCTTCAGCTAGTTACATAAAAGTGGTAGTGTAATACCCAGAAAATATAACAGAAACAAACAAGTAAAAGGAGAAGAGGGGAAAAATGAATATTTTGGCTGCTATCGCAGTAGATCTGCAATTTAGTTCCCATGCAATCACATGTGGAAGTGGCATGAGTCAGGCAAATGTACTTTGCACTCTCCATTGACATAAGTTCCATCTCTTTCCATCAATAGCTGCATGGAAACGATTTTGAGAATTGTGTTAAATTTTGTACATATGCATCAAGACATGATACTCCAGATTCATCATGAATCTTATTTACTAATAATGGTCAGGTAAACTACAGAAATGTGTACTATTGGTATGATGATAATCCCCGCTGGCTTTATCGTATCCATGGAGTTTAAACTTGTGGTGTGGGATGTGAACCATCTGCTCATAGGAACACTGAACTTGCACAAATATCAGAGTCTCCTTACAGACCAACTTCCACAGTTGCTAGAAGATGATCCTCTATAGACTAGAAGCAACCTATGGTACCAATGATGGCTATCCAGCCCTTAATATACGAATTACTACAGCTTGTCTTCATAGATTATTCCAAAATCTTTGGCTAGGATGAAGAGAACCTGTACTTTGGCTGGCCCATTCACCAAATTTGACTTCTTTAGATTATTATCAGTGGAGAAACCTGAAAGACACTGTCTACATGGACATAACTAACTACACCAGATATATGAAACAGTGCATTACTGCTGTCTGCTCTGAAACATCCACTGAAATGCTAGAACGTGTGCAACAGTCTTTCCATAGTTGACTGAAAACATGTATTGAAGCTGCTGATGGTCATTTCAAACACTACCTTTGAAGTCAATTTTCTCTTATATGTCAGAATTCACAAAAGTAGTTTGTTACATTTTGTTTTTCTTTAGTAAGTGCTACCACAGGTTATACAGATGTTGGTGTATACAAGTTTCAAAATAAGATCACTTGTTAACTACCTGCACTAGAATTTTGCAACAAATGCCATTGGCATTCTAATTTACTCTACTTTTATTTTTGGTATGTACCTACTTCCTAAGGGACGACAAATAAGCAGTGGCATTCTAGTTGGAGTTCGAAAAAATCTTACTTCATCTTTTAAAATTATTAAAGAGATGAACAATACAGATAAAATAGAAATAATTTAACTAGATATATGGAAAAATAAATCTCACTTCAAAATTTATTCTGTTTATAATCCCCCCAAACAATACCCCAAATCTTGAAAATATCACAGTAAATTCAAATACAATCATAATTGGAGATTTCAATGCGCATTCAAGACTATGGGGATGTGACAAACCAAACAATTCTGGAAAGATCATAGAAGACCTACTAAATTCAACAACTACAGAAGTTGTTTACCACAAAAAAGATCTACCAACCTTTATTCACTATTCTGGTGCTGGTACCAAGCCTGACTTACTTTTAGTATCCTCAGATTTATACTCATCAACTTCCAAACAAATCTTAGAAGATTCAGGCTCAGGAAACAGAACTATAATTGCCACTATTCAACTTAAATGGAAAAATTTAACTCCTATAAACCATAAACCTAGATGGAACTTTAAAAAAGCAAACTGGAAAGATTATACAAATGAATTAGAAACCAAATTTGAAAAACCAGTAAATGAATCAACAAAATTCAGATAAACTAAACAAAGATGTATGTGATACAATTTTGAAAACAGCAAAAAAATACATACCAAGAGGATTTACTAAAAACTACAAACCTTTTTGGAACTCACAACTAGAAAAAATGAAAAATGAAAGAGACCAGGCTAGAATCACAGCAGAAAAATCTAAAGATGCGAAAGAAGTACAAAATTGGAGAAAATTAAGTGCTCAATTCAAAAAAGAAATTACCAACACCAAAAGAGAACATTTTAATACATTTCTAGAGAACATGGACTATAGAAAGGATGCACAAAAAGCACACTGATTCATACATAACCTTCAAAACTAGAAAGACAATAAAAAATACCTTTAATTTATAATAATAAAATAATTACATATGACAATGAAATAGCTAATAAATTTAATAAATACTATGCTAATACCTATAAATTATCTGTAAATACCAAAAAAGAACAAAAAATTATAAAGAATATATAAAATCAACAACTAAACTTAAAGATAATATATTTAATCGGGAATTCAATATTAAAGAATTGAACATTGTAATTAATAGCTTAAAATTGAAAAAATCTCCAGGACCTGATCATATACATACAGAATTCAACAAATATCTGAGAAAAAAAGCAAAATTAAGACTCCTAAATCTCTATTATTTGTCATGGAATACAAAAGTACCAGATGAATGGAAGAAATCTATTTTGAAATGAAGCAAACCAGCAGAAAATGTTTCGCGTTATCGTCCAGTAGCACTTACCAGCGTATTAGCAAAAATCATGGAAAAAATTATTTCCAATCGTTTAAATTGGTTTCTAGAAAAAAATAACTTAATTTCAACTAAACAAGCAGGATTTAGAAAACACCATTCAACAAATGAACAGATTTTAAATCTTAGTCAAGACATTAAAAATGCATTAAATAAAAAAGAAGACACACTAGCAATATTTATTGACTTTCAAGGAGCATATGATTGTATTTGGAGATACAAACTACTTGATAAACTTAAAATTCTATGAATCCAAGGCAAAATGTTACATTGGATCAGTGAATTCATTATTGAGCGCTTTATTGCTACCAAATATAATGATAAATTATCAAAATATCAACAGACACACCTTGGCATACCTCAAGGCAGTATCCTTAGTACAACACTCTTTAATATTTATATCAATAATCCTCCATATCAATTACAAAAAAGAGAATCAAAAGTCTTAATGTTTGCAGATGATGTAGTCATATGGAATTCTAAACCGAAAAATCAAAATCAACAATTAATAAATATAGCACAACAATCCTTGACGACATTACAGAATTGAACGTCTAATAACTTAATGAAAATTAATACACAGAAAACAAAATATCAATTATTTACACTAAGGAAGAAACCAATAATTATTTCCCTTCAACTAAATGGAGAAACTCTCACAGAAACACATGAAGCCAAATATTTAGGTATTATTTTTTATACAAAATTAACGTGGCAAAAATACATTGATAATATGATAAAAAAAAATGAGGAAAAAAATACCATTATTAAAAAGACTGGCAGGCAAGACATGGGGAAGCACTACACAAACTTAAAATGCTTTTTACAAGATGTATATTAAACCAACATTTAAATATTGTGAAGAGATACTAATAACTGCAAATATAGAAAAACTTAGTATTTTACAAAATCAAATTCTTCGCCTAGTAACTGGAACTGTTAAAACTACCCCAATACTTGCTCTACAAATTTTAACAAATAATCCAAGACTGGAACTTGACATTGAACAAGCAGCTATCTTACAATATGAAAAATTAATAAAAAGAAAACCACAAGTGAACCTAAAATCTCAACAAAGTTTCCTTAATAAAATCAAAGAAGTGAAACATAGATTAAAACTGCCTTACTTAAAATAAAACATACAAACAAATATTAACCCGTTGGAACTATTTGATATTGAACACTACCTATACTTAGCTGAAGAATTTACAAAATCTGAAATCTCTTCGTGTGCTCTGAAACAAATGACACTAGAAATAATAAATTTAAGATACCCTACATGTTTATACTGACGGTTCTAGCTTACCAAATAACAGTGGTACTGGTGCAGGTGCAATATGCTCTCTCTTCTCTTTCTTCAAAAGATTAAGTTTAAATACTACAAATTTTGATGGAGAGATTTCGGCAATACTTCAGAGCTTACAAAACCTACTATACCATATAAATACATTTGAAAAAGTTGTACTATTATCTGACTATAAAGCAGCTATTATATCCATAACATCTGATGTAACACCTAATAACTTAAATATTGCAGAATGCCGCAAAATCATAAAACAACTAATGAATTTAAATAAAAGATTAATACTTCAATGCACATTGCAGAATACAGGGTAATGAAGCAGCTGACTTTCTAGCCAAGAAAGGTAGTAAAATTACATCAAATTCATCTGATCCAATAAGTTATCTCTCTATCAAAAGAATCATTATATCAACATATAATAACAAAATTAAAGAAGATAATGTATTACAAACAAAAGGAAACCATGGAAAAATTTCTGTAATGACACGACCAGAATCACTATATTACCAAGAAAATGTAATGGCTACCATGTTAACTTCATACACTCAAGGTCACAGTTCAAACCTGGCGGAGGGCAATGGATTTTTTTTGGGCGTAAAAATCGTTAGAATGGCTTCCTTTGGAAGGGAAGTAAAGCCATTGGTCCCATGTCGTAGATTTATGGCACATAAAAGTACTTCAAACCTGATAGAGAGGCCTCTGAGCAAAAATAAGCGTTCTTTCACGCCCAATTTAGAATGAGATTCTAAGAACCACAGTAGTTAAAGAGTATCCATAAATAACACGCCATTTACATTTTTTTCTTGATAGTCATCAGCAAAATTATATTTCTCAAACAATAGCATTTACTTCATGCTGATAGGATTTTCCAGATCAATTCCCTAGTCCTTTCACATAATAATACTTTCTGCTGCAAACTGGATCAGGTTAAAATCTTGAGTACAGGGATGAACTGTTGATGTGCTTCTGAAAGAATTTCTCACCCTCTCATGTGCATGAAACATACTTCACAATATTTCTATGTTTCCTGTCACAGCTCTTTTATATACCCCATTACTTGATAGGTATGATCAACTGTCTCTTATACCTATAAAAGCAGTAATGTTCCACTGATTCATGATGTGAGAAAGAATTTAGAACAAACTTCTAGTACTGTTTTTCTTCAGGAATACTGCATTATACAGGCTGGAAGGTGAACTATGATCATCCCTGAACAGGATGACTTGTAATGAATAAAACAAAAAAATCTTGGTGCACTTTTATTGTTTTTGAAGTAGTTTTTGAGGAAAAAAAAATTGAAAATTGCCTAATATTAACTCAATTTTAAATGAAGATTTTACAAAATTTAAATGCTTTTACAAATGCTTCTTAGAGAATATTGAAGGATAAATATATTCTGCATGTTTAAATGCATTTTGAAGTAAAACAATTCCAGTTTTACTGTTATTATGAGTCTTCAAATTTTGTCTCAGTTGAATGTACACTTAACCATGAAGATTACACAGAATGACAACACCATATTTTAGAAAGAAATGCACTTAAGCTTTTTTAATGTGCATATTGATTTTTTTAAAATGCAGATTATCAATTAAAAATAGCTCAGTTTACTAATGCCAAGGATCTTGAAATGCTACTCATTTACGGTGAAATAGTGTGGCAGAATTTGTCAAAAAAGATTTTCAAATAGATGAGCACCTCTTCATGGAGCATTTTTTTTCATCTGCCAAAGAGTCCTAGATACAGGAAGTATATCTTCTCATATTGAAGGAGTTAGCCAAAGAAATGTTGCACAAGAAGAACAAATAATACTTCACTTGGTGGAAGATCCTGAAGCAACAATCTTGGTAGAGCTGACACTATCGGAGTTATCCCATTGGACTGTTTTGAGAACATTAAAACAAGTATCTTGGATACTGGAAGTTGATGAGGTGCTGTTGAGATCAACTAAAAGTAAAAAACTGACATTAATGACACTGAACAATACCTACTTTTTAAACTTCCCAGAACATGTTTTGGAGGCTAGCTTCCTCCATTGTCAATTGAACATCAACTGGTTGGTGGTGCAACCAATCCATCTATAAACTGTCCTGGTGATGGTTCTTGGAACTTGTACAACAGGTTGCTCTGGGGAATATCAAAGTTTAAGACTGTTCTTATTCGTCCAGAATAAAATCTGTTCCCAATCCTGCTTTCCTGTTGTGTGTCTAGGTAGTTTTTGTTCTGGGTTTATGTCATGGTCATTCAGAAATGGGTGGCAACTGCTGATTTTTCTAGATGTTTGTGTTTTATGCATGGAAAATGTCCCTTGGCTCTTGTGTCCAGGTTTCTCTTAGTTTTTCCAACATTAACTTAATTGTAACTGTCACATTCTATTTTGCCTTACCAACTGAATTCCGGGAGAAAATTAGATGTATCAGTAAAGCTAGAAAAATTGGTAAAAAAAAATGTTTACCTTTTTATGCAGATTTGAGATGTATAAGGCTGGACTGCAGATTGAGGTAAGTGGTGACATTCACTTTTTGTTCCTCTTCTTCTTGAACTTATACTTCACATCTCTCCTTGCTGCATCTAGAAATTTTGCATTTTTAAGTACTTGGTCATGAAATTCTCTGGTAATTCTGGTATATTTGAAATTCAGCCCTTAGCAGTTCATCCACATGTTTCATCTTTCTTTGGTAAAAGTGTGATTCATTACACTAAACTGTTGCTCACAAGTTGCATTAGAAACTGGAATTGATAGAACAAATGACACTAATTTCTTTAGTTCACTAACATTGTTTTTGTCTTGTTCTTTAGCCCTCTTAAAAAATGCCACGCAATGCATGTCAATTCTAGAATGCAAGTTACACAAGTCTGGCTGCACTTCTCTTACAAGACAAAAATCTTCATACAGTTTATCCATATTAATATCATGCTGTACATTTTCACAGTGAATAAAAAAGTCATTCCACTGAACAGGTTGCTTTAAACTTAAAATACTGTTGAAATAAAAATTATCAAAATCATTCCATTTTTCCAAGTATGTCTGGCATTTCTCCATAAACATACTGACTTCTCTTATAAACTTTTCTTTCTTGCAGCTTTTTCTATATCTTAATTCTTTATGTAAGTTCTTCCCAAGGTATTTGTCTTCTTTTCAATTGATTTTCCTCCTCAATGATACCATTACTTCATGGAATTCTGTGCTGGACATATGTTCACTTTCTAACAGTTTTTGAACAATTATGGAAAATGTGCATGATACTTAGGAGAAAATGGCACACTGTTAGGGGAAAGGAGTCTGCTTCGTTTTCCCGTTGTGACACAAAATGTGATCTAAAGGCTGGCCAATATAAAAGGTGGTGTTCTAGGGTGAGTAAAAGAGATAACCATCTGGTTGGTATGTGTGTTAGCACTTCTCTGTACTCCACATTCACAAATTAAAACAATGATTTGAGTTCATTTGTTCTTTTTGCATACACTGAAAACTCACTAAATACCTTTATCACAAGAAGTTCCATATCAAAAGAAAAACTTTTTATTCCATATTTAACATAATTGTGTAACAAATGGCATTTCCAGTTTTGATTATATTTAGCACATTTTCGTTATTTTCAGTCACATTTAAAATTTGTTTGCTGATATTTTCCCTTGTTTCATCGGCATCTTCGTAAAAATCAAGAAGACCAGTTTTGATTCCTTCTTCTGTTGAAAAATACTCTATGATCAAGGGAAAACATTTTTAGGTTTCCAACATTAGAAGAGTATGTAGCAACTGAAAAATATTCCACCTCCTTTAGATATTGAATAAGTTTCTCTTGTGCTGCAGGCACAATCTCATTCTCTGCAAGCATGCTGGCTTTAGTGCGACCACAATTACTTTTCTTTATGTTAAAATCCTTGAACAATACATTGTATAATTTATTAGAACAGTTCATAGTATTATAACTTATATCAAGTTTAACGCCATGATAAGTTGCTGTGATTTCTGCTGCCATGATAAGATTATCTTCTTTAGTAAACATTTTTTTTAAAAACGATGTGATGACAGCACTTTGTTTTCTCTGTTTATCATTACATTGATGTTTAGAAGAATTTGTGTATGTATTGACTGCACCAATTCCCTCGAACTTGATTGAAAAACCCTTAACGGCAATCTTTACTTTCTGCTTCAAACTCACTTTTCTTCATTAACCAGTCCAGGCATCATTAAACATGCAATAATATTTCTTTTTCTTTACTTGACTCAAAGACCTCATCAAACTGCTAATAATTACTGATTTTGTGATTTCCATTTGTGAATACAGCAAGACTGGCAACATGATGTTAATGCAACAATTTGTTTTCCCTTCTCCCTCCTGACTTCAAAACTGCTGGCACACTAATCAAAACACTACTATTTCCTTATAGGTGCTGCCAACCCTTGCATATAATAGATGAAATACTCATATTTTATAGAGTATAGTATATAAATAATAATAATAATGAAAGAATAAAGAGATATCACATAATTCCGGGAGATTTAATTTCAGTTCCGGGTGCCGGAAGATCCCATTCAATTCTAGGAGACTCCTGGCCGTTCCAAGAAAGTTGGCAACCCTAATTCTATTTGATAAATTCCAGATATTTTATTGATGGAATGCTGTCCTTAGTACAAGTTTTATGGTGTACTTGTTAACTTGTGCCAATTGTAGTTGTGTTCTCTGAGTACTTTTTAAATTTGTTAAAAATATATGGTGATATGTGAATTTTCAAAACAGTTCTTTGCATGTTTTTTCCTGACCGTAGTTTTTAACTTTTTTTTTTGTTCTTTTTCCTTAATTACTTTTTTGTTTATTAAAGACTTTTTGCAGTAGTTCCAAAGAAGCACATAGAGGATGCATTAAAACTGTTAAATCTGTAAGAAAAAAACATAACATTCACAATAGAAACTGAAAAGTAGGTTTACAACTACTATTTCTAGATTTAAGAATCATAAAAAATGCAAAAAGAATAGCCTTTTATATCTACAGGAAACCAACACAAACAATTACATAAAATTGAATGGCTACAATCCAAGATCTCACAAACAGGCAGTTTTCAACATTTTAACACACAGGCTTGTGAACACATCACTCTCAGCACATGAATACAAATGAGAATATAGAAAAATAATTAAATTGCAGAAATAATAAATGGTTTCCAAAAATCCTTGTAAACAAAAAAGTAAATGTGACAAAAAGAAAAAAATTCCAAAAGAAAAAAAACCATGCTCAATACAAAACATGAAAAGTGTTTCAGAAAGTTCACATATCACTCACAGATATAAAATTCCATATGATTCTCACAGAACATTACATAAAATTGGCACCAGTTAACAAACACCATAAAAATTTACTTGGCTCTACCACTAAGGACAGCATTCCATCAACTAAAAAGCCTGAAGTTTTCAAATAGAATGCAAAAGTTGCATCTAAGTTTACATTGGAAAACCCAAGAGAAACCTGGAAACAAGAGCTGAGGAACATTTTCAAAGTATAAAACACAAACTTCAAGACAATCAGTAGTTGTCATCTGTTTTTGGATAAAAAATTATGACATAAAGCCAGAACAAAAATCTGATGTGTTACACCACTCACATGACTTTCTCTAGCTGCTCTACAAAACTCCTACAAAAGATTCTTCTTCTTTGTACACAATGCTAATCAAGATAAATGTTAGCAGAATGTTATTACTTAGTTCCTTATAAGTAGAAGTGAATAAGGGAATGCACTATGCTAAAATGATTGTCAAATGTTTTAAAAGCTATTGTTATGTGATTGTCATTGCAAATCACTTCTTTGCTTGGCCAGGAGTAGAACAAAAGAAAAACAGACACTTCCTGTGTGAGAAAAGTTTAAGTACTTCAGAATTGAAACCAATAACAAGGAATATCTCGAAACAGTTACCTCCACAACAAAAACGTAAAAGACAAAAATTGTGTTTTTTGTCATGAGGTACATTTTTTGTGTAGTATGTTTTTTTCTGTCTCTTACGGTTTAGCAGTTAAGCAAAATACAGGATTTTAATCAAAATCGTTAGAGCTATTTTATGAAAATCTTCGTGTCGCATCCTCGGAAGATACTAAACCTAAATACCAAGTTTGGTATTTAACAGTCTTTTTGTTTTGGGGCTATGCTGTCCACAGACACACACGCACACACACACACACACGCACATGCACACACACACACACACACACTCACACACACACACATTACACACATGGACCTTTTTTTAAAAATGCTTTTTTTGGCCTCAGGTGACCCCAAAACATATATTTCCAGTGAAATCTCGGTATTGAATTTTTGGGTGCATTACAATACCTTCTCTATCTCTGTGTACATTGTACTTTCTAGAATCACTACCAGAGCAATTTATAGATGGAGTGGCTCCACTGCCAAATGTGTGTGTTGTGTATTGTCAGTAATCAACTCAAGTTTTTTTTTAATTAAAAGAAATTTTCACTGATTTCCTTTTCTTGTCTTGCTTTAATCAGGTATTCACAGTTTTATAATTCACAAAGAAAGGAAGCACAATAATTTAAAAGGGTTTCTCAAGGCTTTATGTAACATTGTAAATGCTTCTTTTGTTCCACATTCTGTATGATATTTAGGTTATGATAAAACAGGTGTGGTTTTCTGTTTATTTGCATATCGGAAGTATTTATTTGTTCACTACCATGGCAGCAGAAGCTGAAGAATTGGAAGTTACCTTGGTGAATGTAAAGTAAACCTGTTGAATTTTCTGTGTTACAATATTGTGCAAAATAAAATAATAATTATTTCAAGAATAGAATGCTTTATGGAAAAAATGTATTAAGAAAAAGCACTCAAAACAATGTGCTCTTTTGTAGTTTAAACAGAAATAATAGATCACCTTCCAATCTGTATGTCAGTACATGTAACAAACATTACATATGCTCAGAAAAGGATTTATGGAATGAAAGAAACATCAAATTAACTCAATTGTTATGATTACCTCCCACATGCTGGTACAGATTATGTTTCCCTTATACTTGGGAAAAGAGTGAAACATGCTTCTCACAGGATGATCTGTCCATCAAAAGTTGTATGCAAATATGTTCCTTGCTACCCCTTCCTCCAGGTGCAGTGGTCTTGTCATACTTTTTCTGAACATGTATATAAACATGCTGTAGTGTGCAATAGGAATACTATTATATATGTTGCAAGCTTTGGTTGAAACCTGCCATTTTGCAAATAAGAAAAATAGCATTTGTTGAAAACATACCAAAGTATTCATTCTGGCAGGGCTTACACAAATGATGTTTGCTGCATCTCTGATCTGTTATGTTGGAGTTTATTTTAGCATTCAAACTAAGATTTCAAGAGATATTCATAAAATTAATATTAAAGGTATGTCAAAGTAGCCTTTTACTAACATGGTTTGTTAATATGTTCAACACTTGTAAAACTATTTTTACCCATGAACACTTATTTTCATGTTCATACAAAGCTTGTTTTCCACATACCTCCAAACAAACAGAATAATTTCTACATGGAATGTCATGAAATGTATTTAGAACCTGAGATGACAATTAATTATTTGGAAAGCAGAAGTGCTATCCATGATGCACTTTTGTAAAAGCTCATGAGAAAAAAATGAATAGGCCTTAGGCCTTAGCCTTTCAGAGTATATTGTTTTAAAATATAAAAAAGACGAAGGAACAAGAGCAAATATTTTGGAAATTGCCAACATTCAAAGAATTTTATTTGGCATGATTCTGTTTTCTCTGTTGTAATCATATACATAAATTTTTTTTTTTTTTTTTTTTTTTTTTTTTTTTTTTTTTTTTTTTTTTTTCTTTTTTTAAGCTTAACATCCTGTTGCCTGGTTGGTCATATCATACAATGAACGAATTTGGTGAAATGATGCTCACTTGATCTGGGGGTCCATAGAGCTTAAAGTTACTCGACATTCTTCTCAGGATAAGGAAAAACCCTGAAAAAAACCTTATCCAGGTAACTCACCTAAGGAAGATTCAAACTTGCAACCTGTTGAATGTGACACACTACCATCACACAACCCAGGTGGCTTGCAATTTTGTACATCTAGTATCCAGTGATAATGAAAACGACTTCATTGGCAACATACAGAAAGTTCAAGATAACATTTCATTTGTCATTCCAGTACCTTAAACGTTATTATTCCTCGTGTCCAGAAAAGAATTTGAAATGCAACACAGTTATACTTCTGAGCTATTTGTACTAATTGCCTCAAAAGAGAAAGTCTAAAAGTTTAACTGGCAGGAGACATTGTGAAAAACATCTGATGTCTTAAATTCACATAACTTTCCCTATATATTCTGCAACAAACTATTCTTGCAAAAGCTTATTTTTCTATCTACTTCAAGCTAATTAAGATAAATCTTAACAGAAAGGTTTTATTATACATTACCTTTTAGATACAATGGGAATAAGGGAACAGATACAGTTAAAGCAATGGTAAAATCTTTTAAGATACCATATACTGGTATTGAATTTCCATTCTCTTTTCATGACCAGGATGAAAAATGTGAATGACTTCCCATTTGAGAAAAGGTTAAATATTGAAACACGTCAACCAATATCAAGGAACATCTCAGAAATGGTTATCTCATCACAAACAAGATCTACATTTTTTTGCATAATAAGATTTTGTCCCATCTCAAATGGTTTACCAGTTATGTAAAATTCATTCAGAATGAAGAAGGCTACAGGGGCTATTCCCATACAATTCAATATATACATTTTATTTGTCATGTAAATATCTTTAATATGTCTTATCATTACAAACCATATTTGAGATATTCAAAAAATATGAAAAATCTTCCAACTAAAGGTTTGTTTAGGGTGGGGGATTTTCTGGAAAATCTTTGTGGCGCCTCCTTGGAAGATGCTGAAATGAAATATCAATTTTAGAGTTTAACTGATTTTTGAGATGCACACACACACCCTTTTTTCAAAATGGTTTTATTGGATCCAGGGGTTCTCATTACATGTATTTCCAGTAAAATCTTAGTATTACATTTTTGGGTGGAAATATTAAAAATTATTTTGTTTGTTAACAAGGTTGTGAATTTCTAGGATCATGTCAGTGCTGTCAATTTGACAGAGAGCTCCCATAGGAATTCTTTAACATGCCAGTAAATCTACTGATATGGGACATTCACTTTTAAGCACACTTAAAAACCATCGGTCTGGGCCGGGTTTGAACCTGCAAAATGCTTTTTTTTTTTTTTTTTAACATATTTCCTTAGATGCACAAGGGGAATAAGGAAATACACTAGGCTAAAGCAATTGTCAGAACTCTTAAGAGTCATTTTTGAGAAAATCTAAAATGTTGAAAAATCTTTCTTGTAAAGGGTGTTTGGGTGGGAGAATTTTGTTGAAAAGTTTCTTGTCTCATCTTAAACTTAAATACCAAGTTTGGATTTATCCGACATAGAGAATGAAAAAACAGTGATTGACAAATTCAATATTGACTTGGTCTTTATTACTGCTGAACATAGCTTGATCTAGTTTTGTCTCCATGGAATTCTTAGAAGTTGAGGTTGATATGTATTGTAGAAAGCAATCCTTTGAATGAAATTAAATATTTAAATAGCTGTGATGAATTAGTAACTGCTGAGGTAAATTATGAAGAGGACAGAGAGTATAATTTATTCAGAAATATTTGATTCCAACTTTTAAGTTTTTCTTTCACAAAATGTATATTTTGAATCACTCAATAAATGCAATTTTCTCAGAGATATGATTATTTCTTTTTCATCAGTCTTCTACCAGTCACCCTGTAACAAGAACTTGTATTGTCATTAGCAAAATTCATGTTATGCATGTATCTGCTGTATCAGTGAAAAAAAAAAATTGTACATTCTTGCAACATAAGTACTTCTTATTTCTCTTTCTTTGAGATACAAGGAAAATACTATTGCTTTAGTCCTGCCATGTTTTACCTTGGGTTATTGGTATGTCTAATATGATTATGTATTCAGTTTTTAATATAGAGCTAATATTTGTTAGGAACAAAGCATAGACCACTGATTTTGCATTGATGTGTAGCCTTTGTAACAGAAAGCACTTTCAGATTGTTGATGCCTCAATAGAGGACAATTATAAAATGTTGCTTTGTTACTGATATAAGGTTTTTAAATAGAACCATGAAATTTTCTTTAAGCATGGCAGAGGTTCGTGATAGTGAGTTGAGCTCTTATATGAAGTCTTGTTTTTAAGCTGTAAATTATGTCTATATCTAATGTTTCATGTCTACTGTGCAGTAGTAGTTTTCTGCTTCATGCTTTTAGATTTGCTATTCAGAATTTGCATTTGTATTCCTTGTTGGTCTTTCGTATGCATGAAACAAATTATAAACAGCTATGTGTGCAGAATTTTATAATTATATGTAAGTTAGAATAAAGTTAATCAGGGAATTTTAAATGTTGTTATTGAAATCCTTTGCATGCACAGAGGTGAAATTTTGAGTATAAGAATTCTAAACCATAATCAGTTTCTTGAGATATAGGTGCAAAATTAAAGGTAGTTTATATGGAGAGTCTTCTAAGCATTTGTGGTTGGTTATTTTTACTGCTCTACGTATGGATTGCAGATTCTATTGAGTATAGGAAGCCATTTTTGGACACATTTAAATTTTGATTGAAATTGGTGACAAAATTAAATCTAGATTACTTTGGGAACCTCCTAAAATTTTACAAGCTTTTTTTAATATCCATAACCTTATAAATTCTCTCTACTATAAATCTGGCTCAACTGAAATGCAGCACTTTGTATATGTTTGCAATCTTGTTTCTTTTTAATGTTTCAAAATGTTTAAAGTTTATTTTGCTGAGGTATTTTAACGCAGGTATATGTAATTATTTATATGGAATTGAAGGGAACTCTATGTCTAAAATAAATCTAGTAATAAAAATCAATAATTAATAAGATAAATGATTGAAATGCCATATTATATCTTCAATTATATTTTAAACATGGGGAAAACATTACCTGGCTGTTAATATTAAAATGTCACTTGTGTGGAGCTCAATGATGCAAATTTTTATGAACCCAAATTTCATGTATCAAGTTATTTCATAACTTAAAAGGAAATTATTTTTTTTCTGTTGATCCATTACTACAGTAGCATGAATTGGCATGCTAGCTTCTGCTTCTTAATTTTACGGGTTCAAACCCGGTGGAGGGCGATGTAATATTCTTCAGTGCATAAAAATCTTTAGAATGGTTTCCTTCAAAGCGATATAGTCCTTGTTATAGTTTTATGGAACGTAAAAGCACCTCAAGCCTGATAAGGACAGCTCTGAGCAAAATTAAGCTGTCTTTTGTGCCCAAGCAGTTAAAGCATTCATAACTAAAATTCAATTTAGTTTGAATTGGCATGCATTAAGATATTATAGTTAAAAGATTATTTAGAAACTAATTTCCATTTAGTAGGTGCAAGTTAAACAGCCAAAATTATAGAGAACTTTACTCTTTTCCATCCTGTAAATATTTCCACTCTATAACATTACCACTATCCTGAAACAAAGCACCATTGCACTAAAACTGTTCTAGCATGAAATTTTACAGTTTTGCATCTGAGGGAAGTTAAGGGCATTGTGAACTATATGTTTGGAAACAGTCTGATGTTTCCATAAGTGTTTGGTTGTCTAATTTGTTGAATCTTATAACCATATAAAAGTGGTGTTATGATGCTTCAGTTTTAAACATTGTAAAGCTTTATTGTTAGAACTCAACAATTTTCAGAATAAAAATTAATTGTGTATTGTGTGCTTGGTTTGCATACCCAGACTATTTTTAAAATATAGTTTGAGAAATAATCAAATATTTACTAAGTACCTTCTATTTGGGGTAATTAAATTGTATTTTTTGTGTTACAGCACGCGTGTTCACCATCTACGTTGATTCCGCTGATCTAACACTACTTTTTAATTTCACTATATCAACTTTACTTAGCTCATCAGTGATGTGTGCTGCCATCTACTATCGTAAACCAAAACAATAATCTTCATTCCATCATAGATGTTGACTCCTAGAGTATAGACTGCACATTTAGTTGCCTTTAAACTTTATTTTCTATATTCATTGGAATTCAATTTTCATTTCAGTAACAATAAGAATCTGTGTTAATTCAATCTTTCAAAGGCAAATGTCAGCTCAAAGGTTTACAGTGTTGCTAATGGGTGATTCTGTAATACTCACATATAATTATGCTATAGATTCTGTTAACATATCTTAATTCAGTAAATACAATAGGTTGCTTATGCTTGTGGTAAGAGAAGTTGCTGCAAGAGACTGATATTGGTAACAAATGTAGAAGTGATGGGTTTTATGATAAGTATTTTATTGTATATATTGAAGTATCACAGACACAGAATTGTCCTAAGGTAGAGGGCTGACAAAAACTTAATTTTTGTGTGTAAGAAATATAGTGAGAGTCTTGGGCTATGAGAAATGCACATTTCTTTTTAAATAATGCTGTGAATGTTCTTAGCAAACTTAAGGGGTTATGCCTTAACATGGTATACTTGTAGCAGCCTTCTTAAAGTTGAGCCACTTGTAAGATGCAGTTAAAGTGCAGAAATGCTATTTAAGAAGGCCTTAAGCTTTCCACTTCCAAAGGCCCTGGAGGGGCTAAGTTTGAATTAGTTGAATTGTTGATAGCTTTCCCTTGAGACAACTCAGTGACATCAAGTTTTCAACAGTCAATCCCATTGATACAGCTGACTGAAATATGCTGACTCAAATACTGATCATTATTAATAGCAAAATAAAGCTGTGCTTCATCCTGCCTCAAAAAGTATCACTCCTTAAATCATATTGCAAACATGAAATAAAAGTTCTACTATGTTCATCTTGTAAACAACAAAAATGCAAAGTGAATTATTATTTGTGCATTTCTTATAGACCAAAATTAGGTCATTGTCAGACTTTCTTATGCTCATGCTGCATGCCTTGGGGCAGTTTCTTTAAGAGCTTTTTTGATATCATGGTGCTAAAATAACCTATAACAAAGTTAAGAATACAACCAGACTACATCTGGTCATTAGGCTATTTATTAAAATGGATTAAGAAATCTGTGTGATACTACTTTGTGATAATGTGAACATCTGATTTCACTTTGGAAGCTTTTGGTATGAATGATGTTTGAGCTCTAATTATATTTGGTTATTTGGGCTTAATGCATTAGTTTAGATAATGCTGTTACTCGAGTTAGATTTACTTATTACATTAAACCAAAGCTCTTTCACAAACAGGAGTACAGAGAAAATCATGCATTTACTCATGGTAAAGAAGCATCCCCATGCCAGGTTTTACTCCCTATTTGAGGAAACGTAAGATATTTATCTTAATTTATGCAACTATCAATTTAGTGATATAAAAGCATCAATTCTTTCTTACCAGAAAGCTTTTGAAGTGTACAGAATGAGCTTTGCATATATTTCACTGTCATTTGTAGTATGCTTATTAAGGTTTCACTTTGATTTTTTTTTTTCAATTACCTTTCTGCTAGAATGCATGTAAAATGTGTACATACAATTAATATTCTTTACTTACTTCTCTATGTGAATAAGTTTCTGTAATGAGTATATTTATAAACAGTGATTCCATTAAAGTACAAATATAGTATTTTTATAATAGTACTGTGAGCACATCTGTTGTGAAATTTATTCCAGATTTACTGCACGTTTGTAAGATTACAAACATAATTCAAAGCTTGAAAATTTCTCTATTTTATGTTTCATTTGTGTTGATTGGTCTTTTGTCATCTCTAGTATTGTAAGCAACACAGTTACTAAAGTAAAATTTTGAGGCTTTTTCAGATTTACTTAAGAAGGACTTTTCACACAATGCAAGGTATGACATTTTGGAAGAAATGCAGGCTCTCACTCATTTAGACCTTGTGGTATAGAGAAGTCATGCTGCAAAGCTTTTTGGAAGCTGTCACTGAGTTTAAATAAAAGACATTGAAAAGAAGGAAGAAAAACAAGATGGTGGTAGTGATGAGCTGATAAACCACTTGGTAAAGTAATGAACTACAAAAAGTTGATACTGTTATCACCAAACACTGAAATTTAGCTTTGAAGCAATTTATAGGGTGACCTTATCTTGAGTTTTTCAACATCAATCCAGCATTTTGATTCATTTTCACTTGTGTTGCTTTCATTAGAATTTGGCATGCAAATAATCTATAATTTTAATTCTGGTTTTTAATGGTTTCAGTAATCAATTACAATGTGTTTTCCATTGTGCCATAAAGGTTATAAAATTTACCATGAAACCTCTGTTAAAAATCAGCATTTGCAACATTATCATTTCCTTTACTTCTTCCATTTTCTGTTGATGGCTTTAAGGCCTTGCCATTAGGTTGTAATTATATTATAATGTTCTCTAAGTTTTAGTAATTGAAAAATTAAATCTAGTGAATAAAATAATTTTAGCGCGGTGGTAGCGTTGCTGCTTACCAAGCGGGAGACCTGGGTTCGATCCCCAGTACCGGCGTGGGGATTTTTCCCCCGCTGGGAGACCTGCCCGGGGTGCACTCAGCCTCGTAAGGTCCCTGGGGGGCCAATTGAGGAGCTACTTGATGGAGAAGTAGCGGCTGCAGATCATGAGGACCGCATTAACCGGCCGGGGGAACTCGAGGCTCTGACCACGTCTCACCCTCCAATACTGCACCCCATCCATGACGTCTGTAGTGGACCAAGATGGGGGACGCAGCGGCCGGGCGGTAGGCCAAGGTTCCCCGTGAGCTGTCGTGCCATGGAGTTATAATAAAATCATTTTTATACTTTCAACCAAGAATTAAGTTTCAATTGCAAACAAAGTTGTGATGCTCCAGGTCTTGAGATGGTCCTCTTTGTCAATCTGGATCTCTTTCTTTACTATTTTATCTGAAGAACAGGCATGAAAATTATGGAAAACTACTATTAGTACAATTGGATATAAAAATTATGAAAGTTAATTTTGTGTTATCAACTGCTATTACCACCACAGCCACCATCATCACCACCCTTAAGGATTGAGCTTTGTAACCTTTTCATTCCCAGAGTAGAACTGATCTAACTTCCTCAAATCCTTGACATTCCATTTTGTTTTTTCCTTGGGGATGATAGTTTATGGCCCTGATAAAGCAGTTTCTTCTGTTCTGTGCACTGAAAGATGGTGGTTTTCACAGGAAAAAATAAGATTTGATATTTCTTGAACACACCTCATATAATGAGAGCATACTTCTATTGTAGCATCAACTTTAAACACATTCATATTTAAATTAAAATTTTACATTCCCAAATAGTTTAAACTTATCACCTTTTTAGTGATTATTTACAGTGTGTACTAATTTTGCTGAGTTCTCAATCTGATCAAATTTCTTACATTATATAATCTTTTCATTTATTTAGCTGTCTTTAACCTGTTAGTCTTATCAGCGGCTTTTGACATTAGAATTATTTGGTTTTTACCATTAGCCATTAATTCATTATATGATATTCATTTTCACATTCTAGTTTCTAGACTCTGTGAAGGGCAGAATGATTCTAAATAAAGAAAATTCCCTCCGTATAATAGAAATACCTTCAAGATGAGAAGTTGGTATACTGCTTATTCAACCTCAGATGCAGAAAGACTTACTTAGGATTTAAATTAAAGAGAAGCATGCGTCTTAAATGACAGACTTTCCCATTTGGATAAATGGCAGCATCTATTAATTATTTGTTTAAAATTTCTGTTGCATAATATGTGAGTTAGTGTAGAAGTGTTAAGTTTTTCATAAAAAATTAGATGCCTTTGGCATGGGATTAGGACGACAAGATAAATGAAATCCTATTGTGATATGTGTTTTACAGAATGTATTTTATTTGGTGTTGAATGCTGCTGCTACTATACCAAAATTATATATTTTTAACTATTTTTATTGTCTTTTTTAAGGAATGAAAACATTATAGAGTCTCACAAATGTTATACATGGAATGTTATGAATTATAAAATACCAATAAACCTACTCAAAGTAGGTACAGTAATTGGTTGATTCTGTTACTTGTTGAATGTATGAAATTTTTTCTTGTGAGATCAACTTTTATTTGCTGGTTTTGAAAAGATGCACTCCAGATTGTACCTATTTTTGCTATGAGCAGTAATGTCTTTGAAGACACTGTCTTTCAGAGTACATATTTTCAGAATTTTATGGTTTAAGAATACCAACTTTGAGTATTTTGGTTTGTTTGGTGTTTTTGTTATGCAGTGTTGTAGTAAAACTAAAAAAACACTGTACATATTTAATGAAGATTTTATGTAATATGTTATTTACTGGTATAATTGAGTGGTTCTAACACCTATGTAATCAAAGACAAATCAGTGTTTTTTCAGCAGATTTATTTATTGTTTTCATTATCATTGTTATCTATATTAATATTCTTATTAATTTTAACTTAATAGACAACTAATGGTAATAGTTAACCTTTTAATTTTATTACCATGACAATGTGAACATTTCCTTCTCAATTCTATATGCTGTAAATCAGTGGTGTGCAACCTAAGCAGACATGAAAACTTAATATATGCAATGCAATATACTATATGTTAAACATATTTTCTAAAACTTTGGCCATAATTACATAAGCAAAGAAGTACTGTCCATTCAAACATATTTGTTTTGTTCAGTTGTGTTCCGAGAGAGAGAGAGAGAGAGAGAGAGAGAGAGAGAGAGAGAGAGAGAGAGAGAGAGAGAGAGAGAGAGAGAGAGAGAGAGAGAGAGAGAGAGAGCAGGTCCCCTTGATTTAGTTACCTCTGCCATGAGCACATTTTGTTACCTAGTGTTGGAAGTGGTTGCTTATATTTGGGTACTCTTGAAATTGAAAATGTTATTTTGAAACATGCTTCATCTGAGTCTTGTGTTCAAGGATTTCCAGTTTAACATAAATGCTAGAACCAATGATAGTAGTTGCGCTCAGAATAATAAAGGCAGATCCCATCCAACATCAATTTTTTAGATAGAAGCATGACTGTACACAGCTGCCATCTACCTTTCATGTGATGAAGTACCATATAATTGGAATATGCCAAAGCTTTCATTTTCCACCTTCAAAATTTGTCTGTAGTGAAAATGAACACATTCTCAGTGTAAAAATGACACATTCCAATTATGAGTGCTTTACCTTATGTCTGCTATAGGTTCATGGCTTTGTGGTGAATGATAGTGAAAATGGGACTGTCTGCAGATGTTATTCCTGAATCTCAGAAAGCTATGCAGAAATAGTGGTAAATCTTATGTAACAAAAAGATTCATATGTTCCAGATAAAAAATGTAAGCAATTAGGTAAATGCTGTATCTTTCCTGATTTTATGGGCTTGGTGACTATGATAAGCAGAATGTCTATTTGTTTAATTTATAGAGCTGGTTTGGGTATTTCAAAATGTTAAATGAAGGAAAAGTCAATTTTACATCATTTTTTTCTGATTTGTATATTTTTTGTTCTAATAAACAACACAAAATAGGAAAAATATTAATCACAATGGTTCAAGAATTTGCACATAGATTTGAAATCTCTTAACTATCTAGTCATAATGTTAACTACTTTCCATGTTTTGGAAAAAAACGGAATGAACTTCGGTTGGGATCTGCCGTTATTATTCTAAGCACCTCAATTGTGACAATATTCCAATGAGCACCTACTCACACTGCACTATATGCAAACACAAAACACTGTGATAAATCAGATTTTAACACCACCAAATCAGTGTGGATAGAATTTCATTGTTGATTGGATAGAATGTTGTTGTTGATGTAGTGTGCTTACATAATACTTATTTTGGAGCCATTTCTCAAGAGATTGCCTCACTTCTCATACACTAAAGTTTATCGATAACAAATTTAATTTATTTTAATGAGTGAAAATCAGAGCTGTGAAGAAAGAAAGTTTAATCAGTGAAAATAACAATAGGAACACGTGTAATATTTTATTTTAAGGATTATTTATTGTCTTTAGAACAGGTATATTTGAGTTGTGTGTACCAAAACCCAATCTGGGTCAATTAAACAATCCTACTCCTTCACTGATTTGAAACTAATCTCTAAAATTACTAATTTCAACTCTAAAAGATTATAATGATATATTCCAGGTGGCTCAATAGCACTCACTATATTTCACGTATATAGATAACGCTTTGTGACTTTAGACTTTTTAATTACTTATGAATCAAAAATGAGACTTTATTCTCTAAAATAAAATCTGATATGTTCCATTCATATGACTTTTTCTAGCTGAACAAACTATTCTTATAGAAGATTATTCTTTTATTTACATCATGCTAATCGAGATAAACATTAGCAGAATTGGTTTTATTACTTGCTTCTTTGTAAGCACAAGGAAAGCAAGTTAATATATTAGGCTAAAGTGATAGTCAATTCCTTTAAATTGGGCCACTATGTGAAACAATTGAAATTCTGTTTTCTTTGCGTGCAAAAAATTGGCAAACAGAAGAAAGACAAAAGAAAGGTGACCTACCATTTGAAAAAAGTTTTAAGTAGCTAAAAATTGAAACCAATATCACAGAATATCTCAAAAACGGTCAACTCTACAACAAAAATGTATATGACATAAAGTGTGTGTTTTAACAAGATCTACATTTTCTGCAGTAAATTTTTGTCTATTTCTTACAGTTTACCATTTAGGCAAACTTAAGCAAAGTTCATCCAGAATAAACAGGTCTTCAGAAGCTATTCTCAGAAAACTCAAGATTATACGTTTTGTTTGCCTGTAACAACCTTTAATGTATGGTATTTTAATTAAAATCGTTAGAGCCATTTTTGAGAAAATTTATGACATTTTTCCTATAGTTGAGGGTGGGGGGATTTTCTTGAAAATCTTTGAGTTGCATCCTAGAAAGATACTAAACACACACACACATGGATCTTTTTCTAAGAATGCTTTTTTCGGACTCAGGGGACCTCAAAGCATATACTTCTGGTGAAATCTGAACATGGATAATTTTTGGGTGGATTGCAAAACTTTCTCTAGCTACTAGGTATATTGTATGTACATATGGTTAGAGAAAGTAAAAACTCTATTGTTACACTCATATAACTTTCTCTAACTGTTCTACAAACAGACTTTTTATAAAAGATTATTCATCTTTCTATACCATGCTAATAGAAATAAGCATTAGCAGAATGTACTTGTTACTTGGTTCCTTATAAGTAGAAGGAAACTAAAGGAATGTGCTATGCTAAAGCGATAGTCAAATGTTTTAAAAGCTATCATTATGCGATTGTTATTGAAATTGGCTTCTTTGCTTGACCAGGAGTGAAATAAAAGAAAAACGAACACTTCCTGCCTGTGAAAAGTGTATTTTAAAATTTAAACCAATAACAAGGAATATCTTGGAAACGGTTAACTCTACAACAAAAATGCATGTGATAAATTGTTTTGTTTTAACAAGATCTACATTTTTTGTGCAGTTTTTGTCTATCTCTTACGGTTCAACCGTTATGCAAAATTCTGCAAAACTCAACCAGAATAAAATCTTCCTCAGAAGTTATACCCAGAAAATTCAAAATATACATTTTTACTTGTGTTGTGAATAACTTAAATGTACAGTATTTTAATCAAAATCATTAGAGCCATTTTTGAGAAAAACAAAATTTTCAAAAAAATGTTCCATGTAATAGGTAATTTGAGGTGGGAGATTTTCTTGAACATCTTTGTGTCGTATCCTTGGAAGTCGACAAATTTAAACACCAAGTTTTATATTTAACGGTTTTTTAGTTTTTGAACTATGCTGTTCACACACATGCACACATGGACCTTTTTCTAAAAATGCTTTTTTATTTAGGGAGTCTCAAAACATATATTTCCAGTGAAATCTTTATTTCGAGTTTTTGGATGTAACACAATACCTTATCTATTCACTATGTAGATAGGTAGTACGTGTAGAGGAAATAATAAAGGCTCTGTAATTGAAATGGAAAGCATGTTAACTTTCTCATTGTGTTTACACTGTTCATGTATATCATCACAGACTCCAGTATAAGCCTGAAACTGCTGATATGTGACAGGAAAGGCAATCTTCATTCTTATAATGCTACTGGCAGGCATATACTTGGATTTAACCAATGAAGTTTTGCAATTTTTAAACCACATGAAGGGTTATCTGCACATGGAAAATATGGCACCTTTGGGCCACTTGGTAAATTCTTTAGATTGCAACTTGTATTGCAACTATCATCAGTTTAAAGTATGATAAGTTTATTTTGTTATTTCCATTGATTCACACACACACACACACACTAGTCCCCTTAAATGCTTTGCTTACACAATCAAAGTATTGATAAAGGAATAAAACTAAACTTTTTATAGGAACTTGTGTGTGATCTTGTATTTATTTATAGAGTTACATATACTCTGATGATAAGAATGCTGACAAGTGATAATATAGATTAATTTTCAAAACATATATTTATTATTTATACAAATAATGCACAGTTCATGTTACCAGCTGGTTGAAATACTACCAAGAGCAAATCATTTCCGATGATTTCTCTAATTTTATTATTTATCAATATTCACTTTTTAATTTCTATAGAAATCATTGTATTTAATGAGAATTTCCCTGAATGATTTTCTCCATATTTTTGCATTTTATTTCAAGAAATATATCCTTTTAACCATTCATTTCATAAACTCGTATATTCTATGCTATTAATCTGTGCTTCTGCATACCTTATTGTGTGCCTCTTTCATACTTTTGTAGTTGACTATACCATTAAATTAAATTGGAAAAGTAATTGGTGCATGCAGCATATTACAACTTTGACTATAAAAAGAATAAGCAGTCTTGATTTTATACTTATGTTGGATTTATTTTATAATCTCTCTTAAGATATACTGATTTAAGAAACTTAAGGTTGTAAGGATGAAAAGCAATGATTTTACATACTAAGGTCGATACCACTGATCCAGATTGCTACCACTCTTGTTTTTATTATAACAAATATCAGTATTAGAAAGTGCCTAGTCTGTTTTTGTCTGATAATAATGTGAAGTGTTACTGTGTGAATTTTGAGCTTTATAGAAATTACTATGTGATTACAGCACCGTTAAGCTTTGTATGTAGAAAATAATTGTGTACATGCTTGGTTCAAGATCAAAATTTTTAAATATACATTTCGTAAGGAATTTTTGTAAATATATGTGCTAATGAACTATAACTGTGGTAAAATACTACTATGTAGAAAGTGAAATAAAGGCTTCATCCTATCCCAAGGCAATGTTGCAACACTAAAGAAAAATTATAGGTATATATTTAACTTTCTCCAATGCTTTCTTAGGTAATTAATCATTTAAAGTATGAAAACATTCTTCCTATATAAATTAATAGCTAATACAATTTGCAGTAAAGCGTAAGATTAACAGCCATTTTACAAAAAGAAAAATTAATTCTTTATTAGTAATTACTCAATTAAATTGTTGACAACCTAGGCAGGGCCTAGGCTGAAATTTTACAAGGTCCCTTCACAAATCTAATAGATAAACAGTGGAACTTTACTTCTATTTGGGGAGGGAGAATCTGCTGAGATTGTGAAAGGAATGGAGGGAATGATGCCCAAACTACCCATGACCCATATCTTTATCATTCTCAGAAACATAAGGGGAAATTCCAAGGAGGGGGGGAAAAAAGACTTATTCAGATAACTCTTCCCAGTCAATAGGCTACCCCTGCATCTTCAGTTCACATAAGTAAATACTTTTCACACCAAACTTACTTGAATCTACTTGTATATTTTAAAAGACAAATGAAGTTATGGAATCATAATTAATGATTCATTTCATAATTCCTTTGAAATCATAATTTATGCCAGTTTTCACTGTTTTTTAAGTATATTTCTTAGTTTCTGCAGGCTCATTTAGAGACCCGTACCATGGAGCCAGTTGTCTCCACCCTGTCTTCAAGTCCTGCTGTCTGAATAATTTTTTGTATGTTGTACTTCATTTTGATCCATTTTTTTGAATTGATGTATTTTACAGTTTTATTGTTGGAGGTAATAATAGTAGAGTATTAAAATATGTTTTCCATAGTATCCCTTAATCTCTAGAATATTAATAGGTAATATTCTTGCCCAATAAACTGCCTTAATACTTCTTAGGTAGTTCTTTCCAGTTCACGCAAATGAAAATGCATATAACTAAAATTATTTTTTTGGTAATTATTGTTTTTTCATACAAGCCAGATGCAGGACAAGATTGGAAAGGTAAATCAAGCCATAGCCATTGATTTTACAGTTTGTTTTTACTTTTGCAACATTATTGCTTTTTTTATAATGTAAGGAAAGTTTGTTGCTCATTAAAAAACCCTAGGAAATGTTTCTGTCTTGCCGGCAGGTCCAGGCAGTACCTTAGAAAGTTGAATCACACTAAAAAAAAGTGAGATCCATGATTAAAAGACCTGGTCATAGCAAGAAACAATTAGCTCCAAATTATGTATTTGCTATAGGCAGTGATTATAATGAAAACCAGTAACATATTTTTGTTTTCAAATGGAAAGTTTACTTAACGTATAAACCAAACAGATTTTTATATCTGAAGTAACTTTACATATCTTACAGAATGAACATCAGAAATAACAACTTGGAGCAATTGAGACTTAAATGTTAAAAATATATTTTTTTTAACTTGTTCTATTTGCTTTATAAACATCCGAATACTAAGTAGAGGTATAAGTCTCGCAAACTGTGCTCATAAAAGTATGCTGCAGTTTTTATTTTGTGTAAAACAAAAATTCCTTGAGAAAATGCCTTGATATTCACATGGTTTTAATTTAGTAAAATCACTCTTAGGTCATTTGATTTGATAATGTGATAAAAGTTTTAAGAGGCTCTCAAACAATCCTTTATACCTAAGCAAAATGTTGACTTTCTCTGAATGCATGTATCAGGATGTTCCAACTTGACTCGCCTGAGTCAGAGTTCTCACTTGTACTCAACCAAAAAACTCAAAGCAGAACTGGGGGGAGGAGAAGATGGTAGCTAATATGTCACTGGGTGAAGGTCATACCACAATATTTTGCATCCTGCCACTTCATTTCTAGCATTTGATTCAGCCATACTGCACTGTACTACTACATGTTGCAGGTTCCTCTGTGAGTCACGAATTACTCGTTGCTGTTTTGCCATACATCCAAGCTGGAACAACCTGGTGTATGGTATGGAAAAATGTTTCATTAATAAATAAACATTCCATGGGTGCATCATGCCATAAGCTTTTAGCAGCTTCTCAGAAAATAATTTATTTTGCAAAGCTACTGTAATAGCTCTTTATTAGCACTTATTCATCCTCTAAAGCAACGGTTCCCAACTGGTATGGCCCGGCACCCTAGGGTGCCGTGTGATTGGCTAAGGGGTGCCGCGAGATATTGAGATAAACAAAAAAAAATACCTTCTACTGAAGCCTTAAGTCTTGTAAGGTCTTGAAATAAAATAAGTCAAATCAATTACTCTCATGCACGGCAGATGGTGATAGTGGTCGATTCATTTCAATAATTCAGTTATACTAGTATCCCACAGATGGCATTACAGCTATACCCTGCCGAACATTCCCGAGACTTCGACAGATGAATATATAAAAGTGCACGCCGCTTGGCGCTTTCAGTTGTCTTCCTCGCGTTGATTCACAGTGTTTAGCTATGGATAAGTTCATTGTTAAACGTAAACGCCAGGACAGTGAAAGTGAACAGTCGGCTCCTACTGCTTGCTTTAGGAAGCCAAATCTTACAGTTTCTCCCGGACCGTCGAATTCACCACATAAAGAAGACAAACGAAAGAAAAGAACATACCAGGACAGTTACTTAGCGTATGGATTTAAGTGGAATAACAACGAGGAAAACCCTATCCCTGTGTGTTTAGTTTGCGGCGAAACACTTAGCAACGAGGCCATGGTACCTAGCAAACTGAAGCGGCATCTTACAACAAAGCATCCTAGTGTGTCACAGAAAAGTGTAATGTATTTTTCACATATATTAGACCCCCCAGGGGCCTACTACGGTAGGTACGGGTTTGGCGCACCCAGGGGTTCCCGAGCCACTCGCCGCCATCTCATCATCGCCACCAACTGAGCCACGTTTTGTGTTTGTGTGCATATTTGTTTGTTTTGCGAGAGCGAATTTACTCGACTCATCTTCTTCCCCTTCAAGGCTTATTCTTTACATGTTAGTATTAAGGCTTTAGATTTATTAACTCCTGCCTCACCAACAGGGATCTTTATTCTATCTCCGTGGTTCCTGTCCCACGGTTCCAGCGCGGCTTCCAACATGTGTGCTCTTCGGAGGTCTCAGGCGTGAAGGTTGAGTGGATCCTTCCTACTGCCCCTATGTGTAAGCCTTAGGTGCGGAGCCCGTCCATACCGTTATGTACACCCACTTAGCTTCCTTGGGGGCCCGGTCCGTTTTAATTTCCCGACGAGCGCAGCTCGTTGGGTTAGAATTACTTACCGGTCGTGTTACCGCTAACGGAAAACCCGGTGTAATCAACCACAAGTCCCCTGAACCCATGTCTGCTTTATTACGCAGCATGGCCTAAAGTGGGGAGCCACAGGTGGTTATACCTGTGGTAGGGGCTTAAAGCCGGGTTGTACATGGTGAAGGGCTTACCCGTATGGACCAGCAGTGGTGGCTGGAGGGTAACTCCTTCTGAGGTATTCCTTGAGATCGGTCTGGTAGGGGTCTACCAGGCGGCACAGACCGGAAAGTATTTTGGTGTCTTTTCTCTCTACCCCGGGATGGCAGGCTGACGCCGACGGTTCCGGAAGGGGGTCTTTCCATAATGCTATCTCCGCGCAAAACCTCTTCTTTTGACCGCTTTATAGTTGTGACCTTGGCATGTGAAAAGAAAACTATGCGAGATATCAGTCCGTTTTACATACAACACGAGATTGACAGGATATGCGGTAAAGTGACCAATGCCACCCGAACGCGAGACGGTACGCTTTTGATTGAAACGAAGACGGAAGACCAGTCCAAGAAACTCCTGAAGGCCAGCTTGTTGGGTTCCTACCCCATAAAGGTGGCCCCCAACAAGACTTTAAACACCTGTAGAGGCGTCCTAACTACCTCTTGTTTAGACGGTCTTTCCGAAGCAGATGTAGTCACTAATTTATCTGACCAGGGTGTATGCCAAGCGTACCGTCTGCTCGGCAAACGAGATGGTGAATCAGTGGCACTGCGTACGGTATTTCTGACTTTTAAGGGCACCACAATACCCGAGACCCTATATTGTGGATATGAACGCGTCTCTGTGCGACCATATGTGCCAAACCCAATGCGCTGTTTTCGGTGCCAACGGTTCGGTCACACGCAAACTCGGTGCACCTTCGACGCTACCTGTGAACGTTGTGGACAAGCTGCCCACGGAGAAACTGCTTGTGCTCGAGATCCTTGTTGCGTCCATTGTACAGGGAAGCATCCATCTAGCTCCCGGCAATGTCCACATTTTCTCGAGGAAAATGCCATCCAGGAGCTGCGAGTTAAGGAACGCCTGACTTTTCCGGAAGCCAGGCTTCGCTTCCAAAATCTGCAGCCTGCGACCATCTCAGGCTATGCCTCAGCGCTCCGCCGCACTCCTGTTTCCTCAGTGGCACTACAAACCGTGCCTGTAGCCGACGCGTGTACTCAAACAGAACAGACGCCGACCACAACAACCTCGCAGTCTTCAACATTCACACCACCCACTGCCACAAGTTCTATTTCTCCCGAACCTGCACGTAAGCCGCTAGTGAGACCGACACCATCTGTCGCTGCTCCTCATGAGCGCAGTCGCAAGAAACCCAAGGCCACTGATAAACCTTCCAAGTCCCGTTCTCGTTCTATGAGCCGTAGGGGATCTTCCGCATCCCGAACATCAGCGGATAGCGCCGACGAAGGTGGCTATACTCTTGTTGATCCAAAGAGTGCAAAGCACAAGAAACGCCCACCTTAACTCCATCTACTTCGTTTCCAGCCTTCGTTTTCATCCCAGCTGCAAACTCATATTATGATTATTCGGTAAGCTTTCACGCCTCTAACTGTGCCCCATGACTCTCCTGATGTGGAATATCCGCGGTGTCCTTACCCATAGGGCCGAATTGCAGCTGTTACTACGGTCCTATAACCCTCTGATTCTGTGTTTGCAGGAGACAAAGCTTCGCCCCCATGATGCATTTGCCCTGCACCAATACTTTCCCATGCGGTTTGACGTTACACCGGAGGAGGGCTCTCCTGCTCATGGGGGTGTTATGATCCTCACGCGCAATGACATCTGCGGTCAGCCAGTCTCGCTTACTACTACCTTACAAGCTGTTGCTACCCGACTTGCCCTTCCTGGTTTCTGCTTTACCGTATGTAATGTCTACGTTCCGCCTTCATCTATCCTCTGCGCCGCTGACATGCTCCATCTCTTGTCACAGCTTCCAGCACCTGTTCTTCTGCTGGGTGATTTTAATGCCCACCATCCCCCATGGGGTTCTCCTAGGGCCTGCGCGCGGGGGACCGTTCTTGCTCACCTTTTCGATCAAAATAGTCTCTTGTGTTCTGAACACCGGTGAGCCTACTTTCATTTCCGATTCTTCTGCCACGCTTTCCCACCTGGACCTTTCTGTTTGTTCAGCACAGCTTGTTCACTGCTTCCAATGGAACGTAGTATTTGACACTCATTCCAGCGATCATTTTCCTTGTGTCCTCACCATGCTTTCACACCACATTTCCTCATCGCGTGCTAGCACTTGGCAGCTGTCTAAGTCTAACTGGGCGCTCTCTGGCTGTGTTTGGCGACCGTCAGTTCCACACGGTTGACCATATGCTTGAGCACTTTAACTATGTTATACTCTCTGCCGCAGAGTAAACCATGCCCCGGACATCTTCCCGACCTAAAAGCTTACCGGTCCCTTGGTGGACTGCTGAGTGCCGCGATGCCATTCGTGCTCGTAGAAGGGCTCTTAGGGTATTTCGCCATCACCCTACGCTGGACCACTTGATCAACTTTAAACAAACACGCGCACGGGCACGCCAAATTATTCAAGATAGCAAAAGGTCTTCATGGAATTCGTTTGTATCTAACTTTAACCGCACATCTTCATCCGTCGTGTGGGAGAAGCTCCGCCGTGTTGGCGGTAAGCAGACTGGTACCTCCATACCGGGGCTACTCGTGGGCACCGACACCGTAGTTGATCCGGTTGCTGTGTCAGACGTCCTAGGCAGCACATTCGCAAATGTGTCCAGTTCCGCCAATTATCACCCGGCGTTCCGTGCCATTAAGACGGAGGTGGAGTCTCAGAGTCTCTCTTTCCGGTCCTCTGACACTGAGTGCTATAACACATCTTTTAGCATGCGAGAGCTGGATGCCTCACTAGCATCTTCTCGGTATTCCGCTCCAGGACCCGATGGTATCCACATTGCCATGCTGCAGCACCTGTCTTCTGATGGTAAACTCTATCTCCTGAGCCTATATAACCGTGTTTGGCAAGAGGGTGTGTTTCCTGCGGCTTGGCGTGAAGCCACGGTTGTTCCCATTTTAAAACCGGGAAAGGATCGTAGACTTCCTTCCAGTTACCGTCCTATCTCCCTCACCAGTGCAGCTTGTAAGGTGATGGAGCGCATGATCAATGGGCGGTTACGATGGTGGCTCGAGTCTGAGAAACTCCTCTGCAATATCCAGTGCAGCTTTCGCCGATATCGCTCTTCGACTGACCACCTAGTCTCCCTCTCGACTCATATCCTGAATGGATTTCTGCGCAAGTGCCAAACTGTGGCCATATTTTTCGATCTCGAGAAAGCATATGACACCTGCTGGAGGGCTGGCTTATTGCGTACGTTGCATAAGTGGGGCTGCTGTGGCCGCCTTCCAGTGTTCCTCCGCGAGTTTATGGAGAAGCGGGTATTTCGTGTACGTGTTGGTTCTGTTTGCTCCCGCGTATTTAGTTAGGAGAATGGAGTACCTCAAGGTTCGGTTCTCAGTTGCACCCTCTTCGCCATCGCCATCAATCCTATCGCTGATTGTCTTCCTGCTGGAATTTCCTCATCCTTATTTGTTGACGACTTTGCAATTTATTGCAGCTCTCGGCGCACATGCCTTTTGGAGCGTCGCCTTCAGGCCTGTCTCGACCGTCTGCATAGTTGGAGCGTTGCGAATGGTTTCCGTTTTTCTGCCGAGAAAACCGTTTGTGTCAACTTCTGGCGTCGGAAACGTTACGCGGCGCCTTCCCTACAACTTGGGCCGGTATCGCTGCCCTTCGCTGAAACTGAAGTTTCTTGGCCTAGTGTTTGACAGGAAGCTTAGCTGGTCGTCTCATATTTTTTCGTTGAAGGCTCGATGTGATCGAGCACTTAATATTTTACGTGTTTTATGTGGCACATCCTGGGGAGCAGATTGCACTGTACTATTACAGCTATATCGTTCGCTTGTTCGCTCTAAGCTTGATTACGGGTGCATTGTGTACTCTTCGGCATGTCGTTCAGTTTTACGTCGTTTAAACCCCGTTCACCATCGAAGGATTCGCCTGACACTGGGTGCGTTTCCCACGAGCCCAGTTATTAGTTTGTCTGCTGAGGCTGCTGAACCTCCGCTGTGCTATAGGCGTGAGGTCCTTCCTTGCAGCTATGCCCTCCGCCTTCATGCAATGCCGGATCACCCGTCTTTCAAGCTATTCTTTGACGAGTCTCTTGACCGTGAATATGCTGTTAGTGCGCTGGCCTTGCTTCCTGCCGGGGTTCGCTTTCGTGAATTGCTTCGCCTGTTGGATGTTCAGCTACCGGCTGTGCTGTCACTGGGGGAATGTTCATCTCCTCCACATACGGTTGGCATCCATGACGAAATCAGTTACTCCACCCTCGGCCTTCCGCTCCGCTTTTTTAGAGTTGCAGGCCGAGTTTCCCAATCATTGTTTTATTTTCACGGATGGTTCAAAGGATGACCGTGGTGTGGGATGTGCTTTTGTTTTTAATTCGCGGAGTTACGCGTTTCACCTATTGGGGCAGTGTTCAATTTTTACCGCCGAACTTTTCAGTATTTATCATTCTCTTGTTTTTATCCGGGGACAGGATTTTAGGCACTTTGTTATGTGTAGCGATTCCCTCAGTGCACTACAGGGCCTGCGTGAGCTGTATCCATACCATCCTTTGATACAGCATATTCAGGATCGCCTGCATTCGCTCGCTGATGCTGGCGTCAGCGTGTCGTTTGTTTGGGTTCCTGGTCACGTAGGTGTATCCGGAATGAGCAAGCGGACGCAGCTGCCAAGTCTGCGATTTTAAATCCCACTGTTTTTAGCTCCACTGTTCCTCCAAATTATGCTCGTGTCCTCCTGCGCCGAGCCATTCTTTCGCGCTGGTTTGCGGAATGGTCCGGGGTGCGTGGGAACAAACTCAAAGAGGTCAAGTCCCTTCCTGTCCCCTGGACTACTACTTCGCGTGCATCTCGCCGCGATGAAGTGATTTTAGCGCGGCTGCGTATTGGACACTGCCGTTTTAGCCATGAGTACCTTTTACGTGGGGAAGCCGCACCGCAATGTGCTTCGTGTAACGAGCCTTTGACGGTGCGTAATTTTTTATTGGAGTGCCACCTTTATACTGTGCTGCGTGCGTCCCTATGTCTGCCTACTGACATCCCCACCCTTCTCGGCGACAATCCTGTATCTTATGCCGGACTTTTTAATTTTCTCCGCCGCTGCGGGATGTACAATAGGGTTTAAATTTTTTTTTTAGTACCTTGTTTTTAATCTGGCTTAGGTAGCCTTTTTATTCTCAAGTTTTAACCTTTGTGTGGTAATTCTGTTTTAATGGTTTTTATGCCTTTTAACTTTTGGCACTTTTAACTACTCTAGGGCGCTAATAACCAATGCAGTTGTGCGCCCTAAAGCCATACTACTACTACTACATATATTAGAAGGGGAGAAGAAAGCAGCTGTGCGAATGGTAAAGAGAATGACCATAGGTGATACTGCTCTTGAAGCCTCATTTAAAGTAGTAGAACTGATAGATAAAAAAAAAAGAAACCTCATACTCTTGCAGAGGAAATCATTGGCCTGCATGTCAAGTTATAGTTTCAACAATACTTGGCGAAGGAGCAGCTAATCAAATTTCGAAACTTCCTCTGTCCAACAACACAATCAGCCACAGGATATCTGAAATGTCATGCAGTATCAACGAACAAGTCAATACCTCTTTGTTACTTCACACAGAAGTAAGGTGGTTGTCGTGGGATCGTGTATTGAACCGGTTTCTCGAACTTAAAGAACAGCTAAAAACTTTTTTTAAGGCACATTTCATGAGCTCTTACTAAGTGATTCTTGGTGTTTTGAACTGTCGTATCTGGCAGATATTTTTCATAAGCTGAATGAACTGAATATTTCGATGCAGGATCGACATGAAACAATAATCTCCTCAACCAATAAAATGAAAGGTTTTAAAAGAAAACTTATTTCTTGGAAGTCTGCAGTTCAAAAAGGAGATTTGTCGAACTTTCCATCTCTTCTTAATTAAAGATCTGGGTAAGCTGAAAGACCGCATTTGTGATCACTTATCAAGATTGCAAGATGCAATAGATGCGTACTTTCCAACTATTTCCACTACAAATCTCAACTGGGTTGTCTTACCATTTGATTTCGTAGATAGTGCAAAGGAAATAGATTTCACTGCTTGCGAACGAGATGAATTTATTGATCTTTGCGCTGATTCCACACTCAAAGGTAAGTTCACCAAGAGTGAGGCGTCGGTGGCTAGATTTTGGCTTCAACGGAGAGAGGAGTACCCTAACCTAATGAAGAAAGCTTTGCTTTTGCCCTTTTCAACATCCTATCTATGCGAGCAAGCCTTCTCTGCTATGGTGACAATAAAATGCAAAGCAAGAAATAGACTGAATTACCTTGAGGATGATTTGCGTGTTTCACTGTCAACTGTAAGACTCGACATCACATATCTGTGCTCTAAGCATCAATCACAAGTTTCACATTAATCATTAATCGAACAAAATTTATTGATGTATTTTTACTCTGTGATTGTAGTAAAGTTTACTGTATTATGTTATGGTGTACGTTATTATTATATAATATTTCAATAAATTAACATATTAAGCTTTATTTTCTTTTAATTCAAGGAAGGGTGCCCCTAGTGTTTAATGTTATTCCCAATGGTGCCGTGAACTTCAAAAGGTTGGGAAACACTGCTGTAAAGTCATGTAGAAAATACCTCATTTCAAGCCCAGTTAGGGATGTATTTAACACTTTTGAGTTTACAGCACTTCCTAAAACTTGTTCCTTGTTCTTTGGGAGCAACATGATGTGGAGAAAGGTGGTTGAACAAGGAAAGTGAAACTGTGCCCTCCCCTTTTGCTTCCTTAAAGTTTAATGAAACTTTTTGTATTGCAGCAAAGATATTGCTATTCCATTTACCTGACTTTTGGAAGAGATTCTTTTATGTATCTCTGCATGGTTCATTCTAAGCTGATTGAGATGGTCCATTTTAGAGATAAACCCTGTTAACACTTTCTTTCCAGACTCTAACTCCTTTGAACTATCATTATAGACATTCCTTAGAAAAGCTTGACTCGGAAAACAATACTTCATTTTGGGGTTATAGATTACACCCATGTTTTATTTGTAAATGAAATCTTGCAAGTACATAAACTACTCTCCAACAAATTTCTAAAAATAAAATGGAATTAATTCAAAGTCTCAGCTTTTTGTGTAGCTGACAGGAAATGCAGTTTCAGTGAATACTTCTTTTAGTGTGTTCCAAAATAATAATTTTAATGTTTTTACAAATGTTGATACAGTATTAAATTGCAGTGTCTTGTTGTCACAGAATGTTAGGTAGAACTCTTTTCAACATTTTTCTCATATAGTGAGATAATGTAGAAAATATTGTTGCAGTATTTCTAGAACGAAGTTCACCTTTAGAAGATTTCTGACCTATTGCAAATTCACAGGACAGTTTTTCACTGACACTCTGAAAGGTGCAGATTTGTTGAAGGTATGTAAGCAGTATAACCCATAAGCTTCGCAGCACTCTCATTACTAGATTTCTTTAGTGTATCTAAAAATAGTTTGTATTTATATTAGGGTGTCCTGGAAATTCATTGAAATAAAAAATTGTATATTTTTACTTTCTCTACCCTTATGTACAATGTACATAGTAATAGAGAAGGTATTGTATTCCATCCAAAAATTTGATGTAGAGATCTCACTGAAAATCCTCTTGAGTCCGAAAAAAGCATTTTTAGAAAGATGTCCATGTGTCTGTGGATGGCATAGCTCAAAAACAAAAGGACCGTTAAATACTAAACTTGGTATTGAAGTTTAGTAGCTCCCAAGGGTGCAACAGGAAAATTTTCAAGAAAATCTCCCCACCTCAACTAACCTTTACATGGAAAAATGTTCGAAAATTTTTATTTTCTCAAAAATGGCTGATTAAAATGCTGTATATTAAAGATATTTACATCCCAAATAAAATGTATATCCTGAATTTTCTGGGAGACCTGATCATTCTGGATGAATTTTGTCAAATATTGAATAGCTGCTTAAAGACAAGAAATAGACAAAAACTTACTGCACAAAAAAAGGTATATTTCATCAAAACACACAATTTATGTTCTTTACATTTTTGTTGTGGAGATAACCATTTCAGAGATATTCCTTGTTGTTGGTTTCAATTGTAAAGTAGTTACACTTTTCTCAGATAAGAAGTGTCCATTCTTTTGTTCTACTCCTGGCCAAGCAAATTGCAATGACAATCGCATAACAACAGCTTTTAAAACATTTGATTTATCACTTTAGCCTAGTGTATTCCCTTAGCTCCCTTTTAAGGAACTAGGTGATAAGAACATTCTTAATCCTAAATATCTTTTTATCAATATAATGGCAAAAAATAAATTATTTAAAAGCTCTATCAATTACTCAGTTTGACTCATTCAAGTTCTTATGTCCAGGTTTGAAAATTGGTAACCAGAAAAGTTGTGTCACACTGTTAAGAGTAATAGCTTACTAGAAGCAACTATAAACTTGTGGCATGACCCTCATGTTATAATAAATTACAAACTGTTCTTTTTAAACTATTAGCCCAAGGAGGAATTTTATTAATTTTGCTGATACTATGCTTGTTCACAGGTAAATTTTTCAGTTTATTTTATTGTAACATAATGTTGTATAAAACATAGAATAACAGCATGTGTTGTTCCTAAAGAATGACTCAAATGTCCACGTTGCATTTGAACATTCATAATAAAGACATTTTAGTATACCAGTTCCAGTATTTAACTGTTCTCCAGATTTGCCTATTTACCGCAATGAAAATTAGAGTGACTTTTGCTGTGTCTGTTATTACTGGGAATGTGTCTATTACATAGTGTAAACATTCCAACATCAATGATGATCATTTTAACCTATTGCATCTCCTCGCCTGAAACTTGGAGACAGCATATCTTTTTTGGAACTACAAAAAATGTATTTTGAAATGGTGCTTCTTCACAGTTTTTATCAGCATGGCTAATAAAATGTTAAATTGTATACAATTTTACAGTCCCAAATTATTATTATTATTGTTATTGGTGGTGGCATTGGCGATGACTCCACTGACATCTAATTTTAAATGATTACTTTCTTATACTTTAATTGGATTAAAAACTTATTACACTTTATAAAATGCAGTTCTATTTTCCTAAAAGTTGTATTTGGGGGGGGGTGAGGATAAAAAGAAGCCATTGAAAATAGATAGCAAGTATACAGAAAAATCTCTGCCGTAATGGCTTGTTGCCATATTATCCAGATTATTAATTATTATCCAGTAATTACCAGAAGAATCGACTCCAAGCAAAGCTCTTGGTAATTTTGGCTGCAGATCTTATAAAAGTATAGAGGGACACACATTAATGATTTTCAGCCAGTACGCACTGTTTTGACTGGTGATAATTAATCCTTAAAAGTTATTTTAAGTAAATTTCACCTGAGGGAATTTTCTTTTCACTATGATAAGGTCAAGGCTCAATAGAAATCCAGCCTTTTATACAAGTCCATTTGTTTAGTCTCATATGGTGATATCTGTCACTGGTTTGTGTATATGGTTAGTGTCGATTATCTTTCATGTATAAAAGGCTAACATGCACAGACAATCTCATCCAAATTAAAACAACAGACAAGATATTAAATGCCTTGCATTCAAGAGATCGCACGTTTTAATCTGTGTTAGAGTAACTTACCCAAATAAGGTTTTTCTAGGGTTTTCTCTTCTCCTGAAAAGACAAATATTAGGTAACTTTTGAGCTCTACAGACGCTGGGCTCATTTGAGCAACATTTCACCTATTTCATTCATTCATCTGATGTGACCTACTATTAAAGAATGTTGAAATGAAAGAACAACCTAATTAAATTAGAGATCCTTAATTACATTTTAAAACAGAATAAATCTTTTTATCGCCTTTGCTATTTTCACGCTACTCTTTGTATGCGTATTGGCGAAGTTTATTTTTCGCCGTACATCCTGGAAGAAGGGGCGTGATGAGGCTGGACCGCACGAGAGGGAGGGAAAAAGGAACTGCTGGCTGGCTTGACAACAAGTGGCAGTGCTCGAAGGGAGAGTGTAAGTGATGGACATGTGGTGGCTGCTGTTAACAGCGGCGGCGGTGGCGGTGCTGAGCCGGGTAGAGGGGGCCATCCTAACGCCACCCTACTTCAACCTTGCAGAGGGACGGCGCATCTATGCAACTGCCACCTGTGGCGAGGAGACCCAAGGTCCAGAATTGTACTGCAAACTAGTGGGGGCCAATGCAGACGGTGTCGTCAATGTCAATCTCATCCAGGGTCAGGTATGTTAGCTTTTGGCTGAGAAAATAGTTATTAACCAATTCATACTAAAACGGTTTAGAAATTACGGTACATTCAGTATGCTACCCAACTTCGCAAACGTTTTACAAATCTGTCGATAAAGAAAGCATGAAAGAAATGCATGATATAACAAAAATTGCAATAAAGGCAAATTGTGTGATTTTATGGCTTGATTGCATGCTCGCGTATCTTCCAGAATCGCTTTTTAAGTCCTTTAAACATGGTAGGTCACATGAGACAATGAACGAAATGGTTAAATGATACTCAAATGAATCTAAAGAGCTTAGAACTGCTCGGCATACATAGGGTAACCCCCTGGAAAAAGTGTATCTGGATAACTCGACCTAACCAAGATTTGAAGTCAAGAGCTTTAAATAAGAGACATTCATGCTAACCCACACCATGGAACTGTGAAGTGGGACGAATCCAACGCGGTTTTAAATTTAAATTCTCTCAATAAAAACAAAAGGAAAATGCGAGAGAAAACAGTTGTGCTTAAATACATTTAAATTTAATACATTGATTGAATCAATATTTGAAGTTTGTGCTCAATTTAAACGAATTCGAGAACGCAATTCGAAAAAGTATACATAACATACATTAAAAGCACGCAAGTAAGATTGCATGCGATGAACAGTTGCTGTCTGTAAATACCTTATTAAAACTCTTTGCTCGTTAGGTTTTCTCATTATTTTCTCTGCCATATAGGATTATACCCTGAAATTCATATCGATATTTCACCGAAAATAAATATTTTGGGGCGCCCTGAATAAATAAAATAAAGTCTATCCGTGGCTGTGATCATTAACTCGAAAAGTTGGTCAAATACCAATCCAAATAAGGTCATCTTTCAAGGATGCACGACATAAAGATTTCCGAGATCTCCCCATCCCAAACTACGCTTTACATGGAAATATTTTCTAACTTTTTGACTCTCAGATTGGCTCCAATTTTTATTAAAATATATGTTTAAGATCCACAAGCTGTAAATTTTATTTATGTTTTCATTATAATATTTGATTTTAAACAATTATACATAGACGTGCAATACTTGTTTTTTTGGACTGCCTCCGTGGTCGAGTGGTCAGCGAGCTGACTTCTTACCCGGAGGTCCCGGGTTCGATTCCCGGCTGGGGCGGGGAATTAACCGGAATTATTCCCTATCCCCCATAGAGTCTGGAAGTATGAATGTGAGAGTGAATGTGCGTGTGTTTAGTAATATAAAGTTTAACCTAACGTTCTGAACCTACAGTTTCACAAGTGAAAGCCCCTGATATGACCATTGATGTTAAAGAGGGCTATACAAATGAAGCAATAAAAAAAATGTTTTAAACATTTTTAAAGACCGATATGTAAAATAAGCAAGGTAAGGACAACAGGATTTTGGACTTGGGCGTTACCAAACTAATATGACACATACTTAGTTATACAATTAAAATAGATTGCATTATTCAACTACATCATTGATAGATATTATTTAGTAAACGTACAACAAATTAATAGAACAACTTAATATAATAAAAGCACAGGCCGAGAGAGGTGGTGACCTGCATTCAGCAGGTTCTGGTTCGTTTCCCGGCGACCGTGCACTCTGATTCCTGGGTTTTTTCTGGTTTCCCCGGGGTTGGTATACGAATGCTGGGGTAGTTTCACTTCCACCATGATTTCCCTTTCATTCCGATTCCTTCTCATCTTTCAGCTGTACTTCTAGGTGCGTGGAGTATGATGTCGGATAGGTGTCGGGAATGCGTGGAGGAAAGAGTGAGTACTTTCCATGTACCTAGAGGGTTGTCTGGTCTACGGGCCATAGTTCGTCTCCTGGGTAGCTCCAGTTGTAACCTTTCTGCATGCCGCCCTCACTTCATCCTTTCCTCTGCATTACGGTTACCACCACCGAGGTGGTGTGTGTGTGTGTTAAGTGGCCGGTTATCCCCCTCCGTTGTATAAACTTAACCGTAATAAAAACAAACGACATCGGGGGGGGGATTTAATTCGAATTGTGATTTTTTTTTTTTTGCCTTTTTTAACTTTCTCTTCATGCTGCGCAGTTAGAGAAGGTATTGCATTCCACTCAAAAATTCGATACCGAAATACACGTTTTAGGGTACAAAATTTAGAAAAAGGTTTGTGTGTGTCCAATAACTCAAAAACGAAAAGTCAGTAAAATACCAAACTTGGCATATAAGTTTACTATCTTCCAAGGGTGCGACACGAAGATCCCTTCCCTCTCCTCAAATTACCTTTTACATGGAAAAAAATTTGAAAGCTTTTATTTTCTCAAAAATGACTCCAACGATTTTGATTAAAATACCATATATTAAAAATATTTAAAGACAAATAAAACCTATATTTTGAATTTTATGGAAATAACCCTCTTCGTTCTGGATGAATTTTGCATAACTGGTAAACCATAAGAGATAGGCAAAAACTTACTACATGAAAAATGTAGTTCTCGTTAAAACACAATTTATGCCACACACATTTTTCGTGGAGTTGACCATTTTCGACATATTTCCTTGTTATCAGTTTCAGTTTTAAAATACATTTCTCATACAAGATTTGTCAACTCGAGGCCATGGAAAGAAATGATTTCAATTGCATAGCAACAGCTTTTAAAAGATTTAATTATCGCTTTAACCTAGAGTATTCCCTTGTTTCCCTTCTACATATAAGGAAGTAATTAATATGACCATTTCTGGTAATCTTTATCTTTATTAACACAACTTAGAAAAAAGGATCAGGTTTCATAAGAAGAATCTGTCGCAGAATAGCTAGTGAAAATGGTGTGCATGGAACACATCAGATGTTTTTGTTTAACATCCTTTAAGCTGGTAACAGAAAACTTAATCTAACTGAAATTCGAACTTAGAACCTCTTGATGTGAGGTAGACAGCGACTCCCAAGGTTTCCTTGATTATTGTACTTGGGCAAAGAAATCAACAACTCTATCAACGTTACTCTGTCTCATTTTATTCACAATAGAGCAAGTCGTTTAGGCATTCTTATAATTGAACTTCTAAGGTATTTTTTTGTAGTTTCAATTTAGAAAATCTGTATCTGAGAGCCATTGTATTGTAAGTCACATTTTATTGATTTTACAGGAGAAGAAAAAAACAACAAAAGTAATAAAACAGCGTTAATTTCAAGGTCTTTTTGGTTTATTGCTTCAGAGTTGATTACCATGGTGCATTTTACCTTATCCTATCAAGTTGTGTACTATAACAACAATGTTTTTAGCAAGACACAAAATTAAATAAATGTTAATATGAAAAGGTGCACTTAAGATTATATGGTTCCAAGCTTTAAAACCTATTTTAGGGACTTAGGATGATAATGATTAATAAACTCCATAATGATGCATAATCTTACCTAATGCATATCATTAAAATTGTTGAAGCAATTAAGCCAGTATGAAATTAAAAATATGTGTAGAGCTCTTAAACAAGACTTTGGAAAAATCGTATCCTAAATAATACTAAATTCAGTGTTCTTCTTCAGGAAAATCAGCCATGTCATTCTGATGTGGTAGATTTTTGATATAATCTGTGTTCTTTTGGAATCCACTGCAATAATTTAAGAATATTGTCATATTTTGCTTTATTTATGAGCTTCTTTTGATCTTTGATGAGTGACATGTTTGAAGGTAAGCAAAGCTGAAGTCTTTTGTTCCTTTGAATACCAGCTGTGTAAAATTCATCATCAAAAGTTTAATAACTATAATAACCTATGTTCTCCTTTTGCACTTGAAGGTGCATGATTTTAGAAAATTGAAGATCTTCACCAGGTCCCTTTTTCGGCTTACAAATGGGGAGTTGATATTGCCAATAAAGCTACAGAAGCTTTTAAAATCCTCTAGCTCCATCCTTAGAAAATTAATGTTTTTCCCACTTTGTTTGACAAGCTCTATCCAATTGTTACAAGTGAAAATGTTCTGCGCATTTAATTTCTTATTCTTCTTTTCTATTAGACTGTGAATACTATCAACCTCTGGGTGTGTGTGGCCTTCAAGTAAAAATGTATGACATCTTTTAGAGTTTCTCATGTAGTCAACAACAAAAAATACATCACAATCACTGCATGATTTCGATTTTGACAGCAGTTGTCTGATCAAACTGTCAAAATTTCCACTTTCTTATCAGTTACTTCCTCTGCTGCCCATTTTAAAAAAAACAAGGCCATCACATGTCCACCCCGACCTCCTGCCTTTCATCATACATCATACAGAAGGAAGTCTTAGAAACTGGGTCATGTATTGTATAATTTAGCGTCCACAGCTTCCTCAAACTCAGAATTAGTGAGCAATGGTTTTGGAAGACACTTCTGAAGATCTACCACCACCACCTCTGAGCTTGGCAATTTTTTTACATAGTTCTTTGTCGATTCTCTTGAGTTTGTAATGCTTAGGTGCTTCTTTCAAATGCTCCAACTCCTCAGTTTCATACTGCTTTCTTTCTCTATTGTGCAATGATACTTGTTTTAATTCATTTCAGTTCTATCACATGTGTCACAAGTATCTACATAAGGCTATTTAAAAGAGATTGAATTCCTCATGGAATATTTTTAAACAGCCTTTTAACACAGGTTTTGAATTTGTTGTACATACTTCTGCATAGTTCCTATGCATTATACTTAATTTCAAATGAGAGCCTAAATATTTTTTTCTCTTTGTTATATTGGCTTTCATTTGTGGAATATTTAGCTATGTGGTTCTTGATATCTGCAACTATCAAGTCTTCAGTCTTGCCATTCTCTTTGGTCACTCTGATCTTTCTTTTGTTTTTCACAAATTGCTCACTTATAGACAAGGTGTTCAGGTACATTGTTTTGCATTCAATTACATTTTTACCATTCAGTGGAAATGAATACACGTCAGTGTGTTTTCTTTCTCTTATAGTATTCTTTAATTTTGGTCTGCTTCTTTGAATTTTTTTTATTTGTATTTGTGAAATGAGTATACTGCCTTTTCATATCCCAAGTAAACTCTTTGTTCCAGAATTCATTGAATATAACCTCCCTATGTTCATAATTTATTTTTGACCTACACAGTTTATTTATTTCTTTATCATCTTCCCATGAGCAGATATATGTTCTTTTCCAGATAAACGTTTCCTTTTTCAAGCAGATTTTTTCCTTCCACTAAGTATAAAAAATAGGGAAAAAAACGATTTTAGAATCAATGAAAAAGTAAATTTTAATTTACTGTCGTCCTTCACTGGTAGGATGATGCTGGGTAAAGTAAAGATGTGGTGGAAAGAGCGTGGAATGGCAAGTGTAATACTACATGGTTTTAGGCAATGTTTTGTTTGTTTGTTGTTTTTTTTTTCAAAACATCAACTTAACTAAGAACCATTTTCTTATGTGACTTATTTGTCATTTAATACCTTTAATTAAAGCGAAGATTAATATCTACATAAATAAATCAGTCGTGCCAGGTATAATATAGCCGTATTTGCAGAAATCTTTATGTACTTAATCTTTAGTTTGAAAAATGATCGGCATATAGTGTTTAAGGGGGTTTGGAACGAGATAAATGTTGAAATCCTGCGATCTCCCGAATGCAAGCTGTAGATATCGCAATGGCATTTGACAAAGAAAACAAATTTTGTCCGACTTTCCGCGAAATAAAGTACGTTAGTTGACCCAGATTTGGCTTATCTAATATAGCAGGTGCCATCCTGCTCTTACGACGAGAACTAGCATTTACGGCAGCGAATTCGTTATCCTAGTCAGTCTTTTTCTAGGTGAATGTTACTCTAAGGATTTTGGCACAGGGAAATCCACAATTATGGTCACCGATAGAAATTATCAGTAAATTGAAAAAAGAAAAAAAAAAAAAAAAAATTACTGGTAGATTGCACTATCAAGCATCAATATTGATTCTTATGGACATCGATTTGTACTCCTGAGGAGGAACAAGATACAATGGAAGTGAGTACCAGGGCTTGTGAAGTGTTTTGACAGAAATTTCAATCATCATAGTATCTCTTGGCGCGTTGTTGTCCGGGAAAAAAAAAAAAAAAATCTGCATCATCTTCATAATTCAAAGCGTACTTAGACTAATCCAAGAGTAAAGTTTTACACAAAACCATTTGAATTGCAAATTCAGATGGCATTACTGATGCAAGGAATAATATCCCGTCACTAAAATATGTAGGGTAATGTAGAAAATACATTATTATATATTTTGAAATGCAAAGTTTACTTTTTAAATAAAACGTGTATGACACAGAGTATTGGGGTATAGGTACGAAAATTTGGATAATCACCTTAATATATGCACACTTAAGTGGACTAGTTGTTTTATTTTCTCTCTCTTTCTTGCCTCTTTCTTTCTAACAGTTTTTTCACTTAATTTAGTACATGGTGTCGTAAATGTCCAGCAAATTAACGAGTGTAAGTATAGTCTATCTGCTTCGTTTCAATACCTGACACCATCCCAGGCAGTCTGGGGTCAATAGCCTTTCAGAAAGTATTTACACATTAAGATAAGCAATGGGTGTATTGGGAATGCAAAGATGCACATTAAACCCTCAATTAAACATATTTTAAATTTCCATTCTCATTTCTTTTTTCTCTATGAAAGTGTAAGTTTTAGATAACAGAAAGAATGAATATTTGGTACATAAGAACCGTAAATGAATATTCCATGTGTTATTAGTGTCACCTTTGCTTGCCACCTCTGATTTATCTCTCCCAATATCCATCTCGCGCTTTCAGGAAAAATAAATGCGTGTGGATTTTGTGTGCAACCAACTTTTATTAGGAAGAACTAACCAACCTGAAAACTTAATACTCTTAATAACTAAAATTACTAGTCCGAAAATAAAATAAATGCTGATGTAATGTCTTTAATTACACTATCCTGAAATACTAATACAAATACTTACACTAATACCTCTAACAATCTGTATAGAAAAAAAGCACGGAATATCTTGCGGTGCCATTTACAGTCGAGCTTTCTAATATAGTGTTCGTTTCATGTGGTTTAATTCTTTGTTGATGCAAAATGTAAATTTAAGATGTAGTTGTGTTTTTGAGGTAGTTATGTGCCTATCATATCGCATGTAGAAATAAAACTATGACATGAATGTGAAATTAAGAAGTTCTGCGAAAAGTATAGAACGTAATGTTAATGTAATCCAGCGTCGTCATCTGGTATTTAGAATAACGAAGGCTTAATGCAATGCCATTTTCATTACAATGCGCGGCTGCTTGTGATTTCATGGCAGAGAAACGTTTTGGTCCCCTAAATTAAAACACAAGTAAATATCAAGAGTTTGAAAACTTTTTCTTACTACACGTTCTACGTTGGTAAACCTGGCTAAAACACAAACTTAGATAACTAACAACATTTGGTCTTTTATTTTCACAAAAATAATTAGCGATTTCGATTAAAACAATATTTGTTTGAGGTAAAGATATGGCATGAAGTAAAGATCACTTCATTCTTAGTGAATGTTAAGCAACTGGAGAAACAAGAACACATTATTATTTAAAGTTTATCATATACCATGTTAATGAATCACCATCGTCTTCACCAGTCGCCCTCAGTAGTGTAATGGTTACCATGTTAACTTCATATACCCAAGGTCGCGGGTGTAAAAATCCTTAGCTTGGCTTCCTTCGGAAGGGAAGTAAAGCTGTTGGTCCCGTGTCGTAGATTTATGGCACGAAAAAGAACCTCAAACTTGATAGAGAGGCCTCTGAGCAAAAAGTCTTTCGCGCCCGGTATAGAATGGGACGCTAAGAACCACAGTAGTTTAAGAGCGTCCATAAATAATACGACATTTACATTCACCATGATAATAACCGTTAGTTCAGGAAGATGAGCATATTATCAATATATGGAATAAAAATCTAATTAGTTAATTCAAATGGTGGATTGGGAGAAATTTGGAGAAAGAGGGAAAACAATACAAATGGTTTTTGGAAAGGAACTAGGAGGAGATTTGAAGATATAGAAATACAAAAACTGTTCAGCAATATATGGGAAAAAAGATCATTAGAAACATATATACAAATAAAAACACATGGAAAAGAGAAATTTATGTGGATAAATCCAATGAAGAATAAAGGGAGAGAATTGCTTGGGTACGAGCAGTTGTGTGGAGACTAAAGGGTATGAGAAAAGGACTCCAACAGAATCTATCAATGCTCAATATGTGGTGAAAAGGAAAATATGGAACTTGTAGTTTTTGACTGTAAACGGACAGAGCTTTGGAGGAAACAGTGTATAAATGGTAAATGGCTGAAAATGGACAGAAAGATAGCCTTAATCAAACTTTTTAGTAAGACAGCAAAAAGGCACCCGAGTATTTGGCTAAAGTGAAAAAGAAATGGATGTGGTCTGCATAAAGAGAAGCAGATGAAACAAGTTTATAGGTTGTTTTAAGAAATGTTGAGCATATCTGTTGTACATTATTATTATTATCATCATCATCTTTATGATTAAAATAAATATAATAGATTATAAGGAAATCTTGGTCAGGAATATGGCCTGGGCTGATGTATGGCCTTATTCCATGTATGGATGCTTAGTATAAATAAATTCGTATATTCCTGTAGTTCTTAAGTGGAGCAGGGACATCGGTACGATGATGGCATGATCAAGTGATCGATTTGATTTTATAGTTCGTGACTTCGCCGCTATGCGCCATGGTGACGAGGGATCTGCTTGTCACCCACAGATGGTACTGCAGGACGAAATCAGACTTGCGGACGCGAAAAGTCGGAATGTTGCCCAGAAACCTTCTTTCAAGTTATGGGATTCTTTTACGTGCAAAAAAACGTTACACTAGACCACCAGCTTTACTTCTCTGCTAAGGCTTTTTGTGTCCATCATCCTCCAACAGGTTTGAATCTGCAATATTAGGTTTCAGAGGCTAGCATGGTTAACCACTACACCACAGAGGGTGATTTGACTTTTTATTGCTTGTATCTAATTCAATGGCATTATGAGCATATATACAAAGGAGACACTTCTTAAACACATCCATTAAATGCTAAGGATTGCACTAGGACGTTGTTGATGTGCGTGAGTTCAACTGCGATTGGATCTAAGATGATAACCATTTGAGCCGAAGAAAGTCATCTATCTTACGCTGCATGGGTAATACGAGAAACTTAGACTCAGTCATATACCCGAAAAACGACCATGTAATGTGATTCTCTGTCCATCAGTAGAAGGCGCTGAATTGCATCTAAGAGATGGAAGGTATACGTCAGCAGATTAACAATTTTGAGCAATGAAAGCATCCTCTGGCGAAACACAGAAATCATCTACAGCTTTTCTCTGTAATTATGCTGTGGCCAGCATTCTTTTGCGAATTTCATCACATATTTTTGTCTGTTATAAGCATTCCAACGGACGTTGTTCATTTAAATGCAAAATTATAAGCTGTTGTTACGATGAGAAGACATAGGCTTTCTGTGCATATCTCCGTGTGTAGCAGCAACATTAAGATATGTATTTCTTTTCACTCTAAAGCGTGGCTAAAGGGGTTGGAAGTTGGGAATAGCCTCTTGATTTTGGAAGAATTTTGCGTAACTGTTAAACCGTAAGAGATAGACCTTAAATTACCCTTTACATGGAACATTTTTCGAAAATTTTGATTTTCTCAAAAATGGCTCCAGCGATTTTGATTAAAATACCGTATATTAAAGATATTTACATGGCAAATAATATAGTTAAAACACATAATTTATGTCATAAACGCTTGTTTCATGGAGTTAATCGTTTCTGAGACATTTCTTGTTATTTGTTCCATATTTACAATACTTAAACTTTTCTTATACGGAAATCGTAAACTCCGGGCTATGCATAGTTCAGAAACTGATTTCAACCACATGGCAAACAGCTTTTAAACTATTTCATTAGCGTTTTAGCGTAGTATATTCCCTTATTTTCCTTCTACTTACAAAGAAGCAAGTATTTAAGACAATTTCTGCTAGTGCTTATCTCGATTATAATAAAGTAGATAGAAGAACATGCTTTCTAACAATAATTTGTTACGGCGATGTACAGAAAGTCATGTGAATGGAGCACATCAAAGTTTTGAGAAATGCTTTGAAATAGACTGGTACACATACAATCTTTCGTTTTGCTGTATTTTTGTTCGTTCATGCTACCGTTATTGTAGAATGATGATATTAATTCATTCGAATTACATAGAACGGAAAATAACACGATCATTGCTTATTTACTGGCGAAAAACATGTCAGTGGCCAAAACAATGTTTGGCGCAATTACGGGGTACGTCCAGAAACTAAGTTCCGTTTCAATTTATCTCCGCTGCAGCGCTGCGATCGCAGTTCCGCACATGCGCGGTAGACGCTCTGTATCAAGGAGAAGAAACGTGCGCCATTTTGAGATCGCTGTCAGCCACATACGCTTTGTTGTGCTTGTTTACAATGTCGGTGTTGATTGAAAATCCCGCCGCTTGTGAAATCAGATCTGTGATTCGTTTTCTGAATGCTGGGAAAATGAAACAATTGAAGTTTATCGGCAAATTTGCGAAGTTTACGGACAAAATGCGATGAGTGCTTCAATGGTGAGAAGATGGGTCCGACAGTTCAATGAAGGACATAGTGAAGTGCACCATGAAGATAAAGTGGGCATCCATCTTTGGTTACAGAAGAACTGGTTCACGCGATTGATGACAAGATCCAGGAAAACAGCAAGTTTACAATTAGTGCTCTCACTAAGGAATTTCCCCAAAGCTCACGATCACTAATTCATGAAATTGTTACCGAAAAACTGAAATTTCGTAAACTTTGCTCACGTTGGGTACCAAAGATTCTTACTGAGCAACACAAAACAAAACGGATGGGTAGTGCACTTCAGTTTTTAACCCGTTATGATGAAGACGGCGAAGAATTTCTGACACAGATAGTCACAGGAGATGAGACTTGGGTTTCTTACAACACCCCTGGAAGTAAGCAGCAATCAATGGAATGAAGGCACACTTCATCCCCAGCAACGGTTAAGCCGAAACAAATCTTGACACCTCGAAAAATGGTGTGTACAGTGTTCTGGGACTGGAAAGGCATCTTACTCATTGATTTCTTACCGCGTGGTCAAACAATCAAAACAGATGTTTATTGTGAGACACTTAGGAAATTGCGCCGCGCAATACAGAATAAGCGCCGAGGATTGCTGTCAAAAGATGTTGTTTTTCTTCACGACAACGCACGACCACACACTGCAAATGTGACGAAAAACCTCCTACAGGGATTTGGCTGGGACGTGTTTGACCATCCTCCGTACAGCCCTGATCTCGCTCCTAGCGACTTTCATCTGTTCTTACATTTCAAGTCTTTCCTTGGCGGACAACACTTCAACAATGACGAAGAGCTGAAAGAAAATGTTTCCAACTTTTTGAAGACACAGGCGGCAAACTTTATGAAGAAGGTATACAAAAACGCTATGACAAATGCCTGCAAAATTTCGGCAGTTATGTGGAAGAGTAATTTAAGAGTTGTAGAATTTTGTGCAATAAATAATTATTCTGTATCTGTACAAAATTTAATTTTATTACCTAACGGAACTTACTTTCTGGACGTACCTCGTAATATCATTTACAGCATGAAACGACTACAGTGAAGTACCAATACGTCCTGTTTAGTTTCTCTATCAATCAATAAATATCTGGTAGAGCAGAGATATTCTACACGAGGATTTCGCCCTTTTGAAGCCCACTGAACCGAAATACAACGGTTTTAGAAAAAAACATCACTTTCTCTAGCTGTTACACAAATAACTATTTACAAAAGATTATTCTTTTATCTATGGCATATTAATCAAGATATACATTGGCAGAAGTTGTCTTATTGCTTGCTTTCTTGTGAGTAGAAGCGACATAAGGGAATACACTAGGCTAAATCGATATTAAAATATTTTAAAAGCTGGCCCTATGTGAAACATATGAAGTTCGGTTCGCTTTGCATGGCCTGCAGTAAAACAAGAGAGAGAAACGAAACGTCACTTCCTGTTTGAGGTATAAGTGGTTTAAAATTGAAACCAATAACAAGGAATATCTCAGAAACGGCCAGTTCTACATAAAAACGCATGATACATCATTTATGTATTTTAGTGATTTTTGTCTAGTTCGTTTTTGTTTATCTTTTACAGTTTAGCCGTTACACAAAATTCTGAAAAACTTATCCAGAATAAAGCTGTCTTCAGAGGCTATTTCCAGAAAGCTCAAAATGTACAGTTTATTTGTGAAGTAAATATCTTTATTATACGGTATTTTAATCAAAATTGTCCATGTAAAGCGCAGTTTGTGGTGGGGGATTTGCTTGAAAGTCGTGTCACATCCTTGGAAGATACTAAGCTTAAATACCCATTTTGGTTTTTTTCTGTCTTTTTTCGGACTCAGGAGACCTCAAAACATATATTTCCGGTGAAATCTCGATATTTAATTTTTGTGTGGAATACAATACCTTCTTTATCTACTATGTACATTGTAAGTACGAGCTAGAGAAAGTAAACATCCGTGAGAGAAGAGAGAGCAGCATAACTAAAAAAACAATACGTTATCTAATTTCAATTCATAAATTACTAAAATACTAAGTAGGGTTTAAATTGCCTTCGTTGAGAATGTCATAGAGTAGAAAATAGTTGTGCTCCAAAGAATGTGCGCAGAAGCGAAAGCCGTCTAGTTACTGCACTCTATAGAGAATACATGGTAAAAACAAGTCAATCGGCTATTTCAAATAATATACATAGATGGCCATGATGAAACAGCAAACAGTAGACAACCAGAGCTTAAAAAGTGACAATCGATTTTGTTTATAGCGCTACGAATCGTAAATATTACATTAGTTTTGTTTTAATTGGCATCTAACAAATATTGCAGATGTGTACAGTTAGTCAGTGTTAGGCAGATTCTGGTTGCCAAAACCTTTCTCTCAAGTAAGAAAGTTTAGTAATTATGCATAAAGTGGCTGCTCGCAAAATCGAATGATACAAAGTGCGATCGATGGATCTTGTATTTATAATGACGATTTCAAAGGTTTTATTTGGCGGTCATGCTGGTGTTAGTATTATTGTTATTATTATTATTATTAAAGACAAATTGGTGCTCATGCTGAAACGGTTGGTATTTTGCGTATATGGCGAATATTTACCAAATAATTATATGTAAACGAGTATCATATAAATAATAAATGGTTTTATAATGTTCAGAATCATATTTTTCCGCCAACTGCTATCACAATAGAAAATTAGAAACATACACTTATATACACGTTAACCATATTTTTCCGCCAACTGCTATCACAATAGAAAATTAGAAACATACACTTATATACACGTTAACCTTAACGGATTCGAACCTAACCTCGCTCTAAATTTGAAAACCACAGGACCCAGGGGTTTCGCCTACAGAAACAGATTAAATAAAAAAATCTCACAGAAACATACGCCTCCGCCAACCACTATAGTCACAATAGTCTCTGAATTATTCCTAGGGTTCTCACGACGGTAATTCTGCTAAGAGCGACAAATGACGTTCTTGCAACCAATAGTTAGTCTTCCGCTAGCAACGAAACCAAGCTTTTTTTATTATAAATCCAGCTTTTATGCAAGCATTTCAGCATATACACATAATAAAACCATTTATTGTTAATATAATACTCGTTTATGTATAACTATTTTGTAAACATCCGTCTTATACGCAAAATACCAATCGTTGCATCATGCACACCAATTTGTTTCTAATAATAATAATAACGAATGTGAAAAAACTAATACCTAAATAGTTTTAATGGAAGTTTAAGTGGTGGAACCAAGATATAGTAATAATCAAACCCTTTGAAATCGTCATCATAATTACAAGATCATTCAATTAATCGCACTTAGTTTCATTCGATTTTTCGAATGGACCAAGTTCTGCATAATAATCAAAAGTTTTGCTTCATTTCTTGTGTATTTATACTGTAATCAAATTCGTTAGCAGAGCATGCTAAATAATTGTGTGCAAGAAGAGCAAACTGCTAAGATAGGATAAAACTTCCGCAAGAGTTCCAGATTTAAAAGTATTAAAAACACTAATTTGAGTAAAGCATTTCCAAAGAAAAGTACTTTTAAAGTATATGTTAGCAGTATGAAATGTTGCTCTCCATACACCACCCACCCTCCAAGATTAAGACATGTGTATAGAAAATTCGTCGCAAAATGTCAACAAGACATTCCATATTGGCACTGCTACTCACTTCAATATATTTTGTATAGGCACTATTGTACCTATAATGAAAGTAATCTCATTAACTCGAATTTGATAGAAGAATACATTTTTGCAAAAATATTTTGTAGAGGTTATTTAAAAATGATAATGGGTAGAGAAAGTCGTGTGAATATAACGTATTTATTTTTTATCATATAAAACTTACACAATATGCGAACAGATGGTTTGTGTTGCCGATGCAACGAAGTATATATGATAATGAAACTTTTATGTGTATGTTATACATCGGATTTTCATTTTTAGCAGTTGCATGGAATGTTAATAATTATCTACAATAATGGTACAAATGAGCAGTTTTATGTGTTTGGACATTCATTGGAGTGTTCTCATGTGAGCCGTAAAGTTATTGCCGAATGTTACGGTTTGGGTTGTGAAGAGGCTGGATGGTCCCTGCCTCTGAGTAGGGGTGTTTTGTGAGTCAAATGGGGTCGGAAAACCATGAAAGACATGAAAGAGCTGGTCTTCCACCCCCAAGTGATTGTCATTTCCTGCCTCTGGCTGACGAAGCGTGTAAACAGCCAACTTCTTTTGGAGATGAAATACTAGAAGCTGTTTCTTCTCTCTTTTTCGGGTGTTTTCTCGTTTTGGAGTATTGCTATATTTGAGTAAATTTTTGTTTCTTCAGGGTCATTCAAGATAAAGAATCCACTCCTTAAAATAAAATAACATTTTATGATAAAGTCAGCTATTTAAAATTAGCTGAAAAGAAACGTTATATTTGGAATATCAGTGTCTTTAAAAACGCGTTTTTAATATTTTCTGTATATCTTCTTATCAATAAAAGAGGAAGTGTGTTGTGGGTTCTATACCCGAATGAGGCAGAGAGTTTTCTTTAATTTAAACCACTCCTTATCCTCCACAGAGTCTAGAGGTATGCATGTAAGAGCAAACGTGAGCGTGTTTCAGCCTAAAATTAATAAAATCGTTTAAAACCTACAGTTCAAGAGTAATAACATCATCAGTTGTTTCTGAACTCAAGGATCCCGATATCAGAGCAGAAATAAGGAGGGCTACACAAATGAAATAAAAAATTCCGATGTGTTCTACTCACATGACTTTCTCTAGCTGTTCCGCGAACAAACTATTCTTACAAAGTATTATTATTTTATCTATATCAATCGAGATAAATATTATCAGAAATGGTCTTATTACTTAATTCCTTATAAGTAAAAGGGAAACAAGGGAACGCGCTGGGCTAAAGCGACAGACCTATCATTTAAAAGCTGGTCATTACATGAAACAATTGAAATTCGGGTCTCCTTGCTTGCCAGAAGTAAACAAAAGAGAGACGAAAAGAAAGATGATTTCTCATTTGAAAAAAGTTGTTTAAACTCAAATCAATAACACGGAATATCTCGGAAATGGGTGACTCTATAAAAAATGCATATAACATAAATTGTGTAGTGAGTTTTTGTCTATCCCTTACGGTTTATCAGTTATGCAAAAGTCATCCAGAATGAACAGGTCTTCAGAGGCTATTCCTAGAAAATTCAAGATATACATTTCGCTTTCATAAAAATATATTAAGCATGTGATATTTTAATCAATATCGTTAGAGCTATTTTTTTTTTACAAAATCAAAATTTTCGAAAAAAATTCCACATAAGGGTTTTTTGGGGTGAGGGGTTTTCTTGAAAACCTTCGTGTGTGCATCCTTGAGAGATTCTGAACTTAAATACCAAGTTTAGTATTTTATGGACATCGCTGTCCATAGACACACACGACCTTTTTCTAAAAATGCCTTTTTTGGACTTGGGGGGTCTTAAAACACATATTTCAGGCGAAATCTCTGTAGCAATTTTTGGGTGGAATGCAATACCTCCTCTATTTACAATGTACGTTGTGCACATTCGCTACATAAAGTACGAGCAGACAAGCCAGAAACAGACGGGTTGCTAGTTCTACTGTCGAGTGTTATTAAATAGTTCGCCACCTGCAGGTAGAGCTGTTAGACGTGTAGACTTTATGCTTTGAAGACAATTTGTGTGGCCCGATTGGAAATGATAGAACATTACCTTTCATAAGTACGCAGCTTTAAAACATTGAATAATTCCAATCAATAATAGAAAATATTAATAAACGCTCTAAAGCTATTAAAATGACTTAATACATGCTTTAAAAATCTAATAAAATCACTTACATAACTTTTTCTTCTCACTCTTGTACAAACTATTCCTATAAACGCTTATTCTTGTATCTACTTCATGTTAATGGAAATAGACATTTGAGGAAATTGTATTTCTTCTTGTAGGTTAAAGGCGATTACGGGAATTCAGTAAGCTTTAAGCCATAGGATCAATAGTCAAATCTTGTTAAAGCGGGTCACTTAGTGATAGCTTTGAAATTCCATTTTTGTTTTTGTTTGTTTTTTTAAATATTGTTTTAGCCCACCTCTGGAGTATGGTGATAGCCTATCTGCCTCAAATTAAACAAGTCCCGAGTTCGAATCTCAGTTAGGTGAGTTACATGGATATTACTTTTTCGGGGTCTTTCCTTGTCCTGAGAAGATGAATTCGAATAACTCTAAGCTCTGTGTACACCGGGCATCTGAGGATCATTTCACCTATTTCATTCATCGACCGATATGACCTAGCAGGTTAAAGGACGCTAATACCACAAAACAAGTTGTTAGAGACGCCATCAGCTCAATGCCGATCCTGATTGACCCTTTGCATGCTAAGAGATTTTTTTTTTCTAAATTCAAATCAATATCAAGGAATATTTTGGAAATGGTTAACCTCACAAAATCGGCAATTAAATAACAAGAAATATCTCAGAAATTGTTAACTCTCCGTAAAAATGACAAATTGTGTGTTTTAACGAAATTTATATTTTTTGTGTAGTGGGATTTTGTATACCTTACCTATAGTTTACCAACTACGCAAAAGTCATTCCAGTGGTTATTCCAGAAAATTCAAAATACACACTTCATTTTGTCTTTAAAATGCCTTAAAATTATATTATCCTAATCAAAATCATTAGTCATCTTTGAAAAAAGATAAAATGTTTTGAAAAATATCCCTTTTAAATGGTCGTTTTGGAAGAATTTTCTTGAAAATCTGCCAGTCGTTCCCTTGGAAAAAGCTGAACTTAAATACCAAATAGCAGACTTCTCGCTTTTGAGTTAAGCTGTTCACAGACCTTTTTCTAAATATATATATATATATATATATATATATATATATATTTTTTTTACTTCCTCTACAATGCATAGTAGAAGTTGCTCGTATTTGATTCACCCCAAAATTCGACATCAGGATTTAACCGGAAATAAACCTTTTGACACTTCCTGAATCTCCCCCAAATATTTTACTTTCTCTACCACGTATAGTAGATATTGCATTCTACCCCAAATAAGTAACACCGGAAATGCATATTTTAAAACCCACTAAATAAACAAAATCTTTTAGAAAACAAAAAAAGTGTGTGTGTGTGTGTGTGTGTGTGTGTCTGCGCGCGTATGTGTGTATGCATGTGTATATCTGTGAACAGCATAACTCAAAAATGTATACCTTGAATAATTTGGGAACACTGTGTGAAATCCTCTTCATCCGGAAGGACTTTGGTATACCGTTGTATAATTGGTAAATGTCAAGGATAGACGAAAATGTACTACACACAACATGTAGATTCTTTAAAACACTCAATTTATTTCAAATAGTTTTTTTTCATGCCATAAGCCCTTTCCGACATATCCGTTATTAATAGATCGAATTGTTTAATAATGCATTATTAATATTATTATTATACTGCTGTTGTTTTAAAGTCAAAATGACTTTGTATGGAAAGAGTTTAAAATAAAAAGGCGTCAGTTCTTAAAATGTGAATGTCGCTATTCCCTTTGAATGCTTAAGGAAATATGTAATGTAGGTGTTTCTTCGAAGGTTTGTCTCGATAAAAATGAAACAACCAAAGAGTTAATAGACAAAAATAAATAAATATGCAAACAAACAAATCTGATGTGTTCCTTTCGTATGACTTTTTCTATCTATTCTAGAAACAAAATATTCTTACAAAAGCTTATTCTTCTATCTGCTTCATGCTAATCAAGGTAACAGAAACATTAACAAAAACAGTCTTATAACTTATCCTTATAATGAGAAGGGAAATAGGGGCATGCACTAGGCTAAAGCGATAGTCAAATATTTTAGAAGCTATCACTATGCGATTGAACTTCGGTCTTTTTGCATAGCCAGGAGTAAAACAAAAGAAACAGGAAAGCTAAATTACCGTTTGAGAAAATTACAGGTATTTTAAAATTGAAACCAATAACAAGGAATATCTCTGAAATCGTTAACTGTACTATGTGTGTGTGTGTGTGTGTGTGTGTGTGTGTGTGTGTGTGTATGCGTGTGATGTGTTCCATTCACATCGTTGTATCTGTTCTGCAAGCAAACTATTATTACAAAAGATAATTCTTTTATCTACTTAATGATGTTAATCAAGATAAACATTACCACAAATGGTCCTATTACTTAGGTCCTTACAAGTGAAAGAGAAATAAGGGAATGCACTAGGCTAAAGCGACCAGACGTATTAAAAGCTGTCGCTATGCGACCGTCATTGAACTTCCGTCCATGGCCAGGAGTAAAACAGAAGAATGATGAAACGGATGAACGTTTCCCGTTTAAGAAACGTTTTAAGTATTTTAAAACTGAAACCAATAACAAGGAATATCTCTGAAATTCTTAGCTCTGAAAAAGACTGTTTATCATGTAAATTGTGTGCTTGTATGTTTAACGAGATCTACATGTTTTGTGCAGTAATTCTCTCTCACTGTTTACCAGCTGTGTAAAAGTCATTCCAAGTGAAGAGTGCTTCAGGAGCTATTCCCAAGAAATTCAGAATATACATTTTATTTGCCATGTAAATATCTTTAATATACGCATTTTAATCAAAATCGTTAAAGCCAGTATTTTTAGAAAATCGAAGAATTCGAATGTTCCATGTGAAGGGTACTTTGGGGTGGGGGGTTTTCCTTAAAATCTTCGTATCGCATTCTTGGAAGACACTGAACTTAAATACAAATTTGGTATCTAAGCGACTTCTGGTTTTTGACATGCTGTCTACAGACACACATACACAAAATACAAGCACGCACACATGCTGATGTTTTTCTAAACATTTTATTCAGGGGTTCTCAAAACAAGTGTTTTCGAAGAATTGTCGGTATGAATGTGTGGGTAGAATACAATATCTTCTCTACCTGCTTTGTGATTTGTTTACTTTATGCAGTTTAAAATTGAAACCAATAACAAAGACTACATCGGAAACGGTTAACTGTACAAACAAAAATGTAGGTAGTGTGGTGGTAGCGTGTCTGCTTCACATTCAAAAGGTTGTGACTTCGAATCTCGCTTAGGGTGAGTTGCTCGGTTAAGGTTTTTTCGGGGTTTTCCCTTATCCTGAGAATACGAATGTCGGTAACTTTAAGCTCCATGGACCCCGAGATCATTTGAGCATTATTTCACCAATTTCATTCATCGTTCGATATGACCAATCAGGTTAAAGGACGTTAAGCTACAAAAAAAAAAAAAAAAAAAAAAAAAAAAAAAAAAAAAAAAAAAAAAAAAAAAAGTAGGTATATGACAAATTGTGCGTTTTAATCAGATCATTATTTATGCATTTTTTGCAGTAAGTTTTTGCTATCTCTGCAAAATTCGTCCAGAATGAAGACTTCAAATTCTATTCCCAGAGAATTCAAGATATAAATTTTATTTGTCATGAAATTGTCATTAATATACAGTGTTTTAATCAAAATCGTTATAGCTATTTTCAAAATGTTCCAATTTTTGTTTGGGGTGGAGATATTCTTGAAATCTAACTGTTGGATTCTTGGAAGATGCTAAATCAAGTTTAGTATTTAACCAGTAGCTTACTGTGTTCTCAGATATATGGACACACGCATGCGTGCGCACATTTGACTGTCGCCATTCCCTTTGAACGTATATCAAATGTTAATGAGGTGTTTCTTCGAAGGTTTATCTCGATAAGCATTCGTAAACATTAATAAATAATAGTGAATAGAGAATGTATTCGAATGTAACATTAGGTTTTTTGTTTTGTTTTAGGGAGTGTCAAAACGTGTATTTCCAGTAAAATATCGGTGTTGAGTGTTTGTATGGAATGCATTTCTTCTTTTACTTAGCATAGGTAGCAAAAAAAGTAAAAATAGCGCTTACTCCGGTTTCGAAAATGAAATGTATTTTTCTGTGTTTACCTCACAACTCCATGGAACTCTTAGAACGACCAGAACAGGTAATGTGCAAGCGAATTAGACATGCTTCCTATAACTACCTATTCATTTCGGTGTCCGTGTAGCTATGAGGTGAAGAAAAAAATGGAAGATGAGTTCTTTGTTAATGGCGTCATCATATGAGAGCATTCTTATTTCGAAACAACTTGTGTCACCCTAACAAAAACCTCTTCCTCTATGGCATAAACAAGGCTGTGAGAACCATAGCGCACGCCTTCCCATTAATCCGCCTCTGAGTAGTTATCTTTTATTTGCGTGCATATACACATCTCCGTGACCTGAATTCTACTCTCTGCTTCATAGCATTTGCCACTTTGAGAAGTAACTTGCCAATAAGAATCGCTTCAGGCCATTCCTTTCTTGCTGCTTAAATGACAGGCACTGTTCAGCGCCATGTGACGGTCGGCGTGGGGAAAAGAGAAGAACGCAGCGATTCTCTAATTTTGTTTACCCTCTGGACACACCATAGCAACAGCAGGACACCCATAAGTTTTGTTTTCTCTGCCACATACCCAGTAGCACAGTCAGAGACTTAAACAATGTGTATAAAACCAAATGATAAACATGAATTAATCCTGAGTTGAAATAGTTAAACCAGAAATATCATAGGTAGCTTAATTCCCCTAGATCAGTCGTATAAGACAGAATGTCTTCTTTATATGTAGTAACGTTTCAGCTTTCTGCTACTACTGGTTTCTCAGAAAACGGAACATAAAAATGAGCAATTTTTGCCATTTGTTTAGCAAACAACTTTTTTAGGTTAATTTTTTTTTTCAAACTACAAAATATATATGATCATTAACATTTAAAAAGACATACGTGCATATATCCAGATTATACAGCAATTTTTACTTTCTCTACATGTACTATGTACATAGTGTATAGAGAAGGTATTGTATTGCACCTAAAAATTCGATACAGAAATTTCACCGGAAATACATGTTTTGGGTGCCCCTGATAACACACACACACACATACACACACATACATCTCTGCAACATATTATTCTTAAAAAGTTTATGCTTCTATTTACTTCATTCTAATCGAAAAAAATAGCAGAAATAGTCTTATTACTTGCTTCCTTGTAAATAGAAACGAAATAAGGGAGTACCATAGGTTAAAGTGATAGTCAAAAGCTGGTTGCTATGTGACTGAAGTTCCTTTGTTTGTATAGACACGAATTGACAAATTTCTGTATGAGAAAAGTATAACTTGTTTTTAAGACTGAAACCAAAAAAAGGAATATCTCAAAAACGATCAACTCCACGAAAAAACTGCACATAACATAAATTGTGTGTTTTAACGTGCTCTACATTCTTTGTATGGTAAATTTTTGTCCATCTCTTATGGTTTAGCAGTAATGTAAAATTCCGTAAAATCCATCCAGAATAAAGTAGTCTTCAGAGGCTATTACCAGAAAATTCAAAATATACATTTTATTTGTCAGATACATTTTATTTGGGGGGAATCTTCGTGTCGCATCCCTAGAAGATACTAAACTTAGATACCAAGTTTGGTATTTACCGACTTTTCGTTTTTGAGCTATCGTGTTCACAGACACACGGACACACACAAACACTGACCTTTTTCTGAAAATGCTTTTTTTTGTTTTTTTTTGTTTTGTTTTTGTTTTGGATAAAGGGAACCCTAAAACACAATTCCGGTGAAATCTCGGTATCGAATTTTTGGGTGGAGTGCAATACCTTCTCTATACACTATGCACATAGTATGTGTAGAGAAAGTAAAAAATAGGTATGGAGTTGGACCAAGTGGAGACAGCCTAAACCGTGCTGAAGAAAGCGATGAGGTTCCAGGCTGAGGTCGACTTGAATCACCGACTGAACTTATGAAACAGCGATTTTTGACAAACGAAAGCCAGTTTGAGATATATCATAAGCAATTATGTTTTCTGTATCTTGCATAATATAAACCAACGAGAAATTGTAACCAAGAACGTATTGCTAGTTTGAAATTAAAATGAGGCAAAATTATGCATTTTATGTGATTAAAACAATATATACTCATATTGCATATCTAGCAATGCTAATGGGTAAAGAAAGTTATGGTTTTATAAACTCTATATGAGGTTTTCTGTCTGTTTATCTGATTTCCCCTAAATACCTACCCTCTATTTAGTAACGTTCTCATTCAAACGTATAAAGCATCACTACTCAGGAATGTAAAAGCTTTGTTTTAACTTATATTGTATCTTGGAGAACGTCGTTTTATGATAAGGGCATGTAAAATGCTCTATTTATGCCTCAATAATGTAGAAACAATGTGAAGGGTTAGATTAAGGTATATAAACTAATAATAAATACAATTTTGAAACTGTTATTAAAAAAATCGTGAGTGCTCAATTCACATGACTTTATACACACCTTGGTAACAAATTATTGTTAAAAAGATTATTCTATCTACTTCATGCTAAATGAGATAAACATTAGGAAACATGTAGAAACATGAGAGTATACTCGGCTAAAGCGATAGTCAATTCTTTTAAAAGCTGGTTGTCTTGTGGATGAAATCCGTTTCTTTGTTTTGCCAGGAATTGACAAATTCCTTCATTAAAACTGAGATCAATAAGAAGGAATATCTAGAAATTAACCCCACACAAAAAATGTATATGACATAAATGTGTTTTAACATTACCTAATTATTTTGTGCAGTAAGTTTTTGTCTATATCCATTACGGTTTAACAGTTACGGTTTAATCCAGAACAAAGAGATGTTCAGAGGCTATTCCCAGAAAATTCAGGGTGTGCATTTTATTTCACATGCAAATATCGTTAATATACGGTATTTTAATCAAAACCGTTAGAGCCATTTTAAAGAAAATCAAAATTTTCGAAATTTGTTCCATGTAAAGGGTAGTTTGGGGTGAGAGGATTTTCCTCAATCTTCGTATCGCATCCTTGGAAGATACTAAACTTAAATACCAAGTTTGGTACTTTACCGAGTTTTCGTTTTTGAGCTACCGTGTTCACAGAAACATGGACACACACGGACCTTTTTTTAAATGCTTTTTCTGGATACAGGGAACCCTAAAACGTGTATTTCCGGTGAAATCTCGGTTTCGATTTTTGGATGGAATGCAGTACCTTCTCCATAGTGCACGTGAAGAATTAAAAAAAAAAAACATTTTTAGAAAAATTTCCGTGTGTGTGTCTATGGGCAGCATAGCTGAAAAACGAAAATACCGTTAAATACCAAACTTGGTATAGCCCTAGATGAATTTTTGCAGAAGTTTGCATAACTGGTAAACCGTAAGAGATAGACAAAACCTGCCACACAAAAAATGTAGAGCTCGTTTTTTTCGTGGAGTTTACCATTTTTGAGATATTCCTTTTTATTATTTTCAGCTTTAAAATATAGATTTTTCTGTTATCTACAGTTTTTCGTGGAGTTTACCGTTTTTTAAGATATTCCTTGTTATTATTTTCAGCTTCAAAATACAGACTTTTCTCTAACGGAAATTTGTCAACTTCTGTCCATACAAATAAAGGTTCTTCAATCACATAGCAACCAGTTTTTAAAAGATTTGACTATCACTTTAACCTATGGTATTCCCTTATTTTCCTTCTACTCACAAGGAAGCAATTAATAAGAGTCGGTCTTCAAATTTTTTCTGGATTAGCATTAAGTAAATAGAAAAATAAGCTTTTTAACAATAATTTATCGCAGAGATGTAGAGAAAGTCATGTGAATGGTACACATCAATTTTTTATCCAGATAAACTATACTAACCGTAATTCAAACTTAGATTTTTCGTTTACTAATGCTACCTTTTAATCACAGAAGCAGCACAGAACAAATAACGCTCCCATGCGATATAACACAGTGTGACTACTACATCTTACAAAAGTGGATCTCGTTTAAGAACACCCTGTCTCAGAGGAACAAGTTTGGATGGATGTGAAACAGATGTAATTGTTTTTTGTGTGAAGGCCCTCCGATACCGTCGCTGAAGCTCATGTGCGGCGATGCACAGCCTGTAGTTATTCTGTTGATGCTTTCTTTACACTAATCTCCGTACACTTTGGACCATTATTCAGTTTTACTGTGTTTGCTCTTGTGTCGGGACCTTACCCTAAGCAGGCAGGGAACATTTTATCACCAGAGGCACTGACTGGCAATATTTCTGCAACCTAAACTTGGTTTACACCGTAGGAAAAATTGTTTTCACAGTCCCTGTTGTAATGATAATACATTATTTTAAAGATGAAAGTAGCATATATTTTACATTGCACAGTTGTAGAATTGCAAAATATAAAAATAGTATAATATATCTGATGTACCACGCTCACATTATTTTCTCTACCCAATCTTCAACAAACTATTCTTACAAAACCTACTCTTCTACTTACTTCTTAAGACACAGATTAACATTTGTAGAAATTATTTTATTACATATTTTCTTAGAGGTACCTATTATGGGAATAGGGATATATCTACAGCAGATTTAAAGGATAGTTTACTCTTTTAAGAGCTGGTCACTATGTGATGATTGCTTTGAAATTCGTTCCTCTGTATGACCAGGAGAAGAAAAACAAATATCTCAGAAAAGTATATTTGAAACCAATAACAAGGAACATCTCGGAAATAGTTAACCACGCAAAGTTTGACATGGTTTGTGTGCTTTAATGCGATCTAAATGTTCTTGAGCAATAAGACTTTTGTCTCTCTAAACGGTTACCATTTATCAAAAGTAGCTCAGAATACATTAAGTGAATTCTATCAGAGACTATTGCTAAAAAAAATTCAATAGATTTTTTAGAAATGTTCCATAAAGGGTAGTATGGGGAGAGGATTTTATTGAGGTAGTGAGGTATAAGGGCAGTTTGCGGAGGGGATTACAAAATGGAAAATGTAAATACCAGGTGTAGTGTTTCACTAAGCTTTTGTTTTTCAATTATGCCATTCACAGACGCATACACACACGCGCGCACAGATCTTTTTCTAAAATTATCATATGTTATATTCAGACGACTTTCTCTACCCATTCATCAAACGAATTCTTGCAAAGATTAATCTTGTATATACTTCATGCAAATCGAGATAAATATTCTGTGAAATGGTTTTGTAACGGATTTTACTTGTATGGGCAATGGCAGTAATGCAGTACGCCTCAGGCAATAAGCACATGTTTTAAGAATGTTAATCAGTTAAGTATTATATTTAATGTTTATATTAGGTATCTATCAAGGATGCGACACGAAGATTTTCAAGACAATCCCTGTACATAGATCATTATCTGAAAATTGCGATTTTCTCTAAAATGACTAATGATTTTGATTAAAATGTTGTATGTTTAAGACATTTACATCAGAAATGCACTATATTTTGAATTTTATGGTAATTGCTTCTAAAGTCCTCCTCATTCTGGATTATTTTTGATAACTGGCAAATCGTAAGGATATACAAATTCTTAGGTATATTACACAAAATATGTAGATCTTGCTAACACAGAAAATTTGTATCTCACAGATTTTTTTCTGGTATTTCATTTCCAACATATTACTGTTATTGGTTTAAATGTTCCAATACTTATAATTTGCTCAAAAGGAATCTCACTATCTGTTTTTGCTTTCTCTACACGTACTATGTACACCTGTAGCCAAAAAAAAAAAAAAAAAATGAGTCATCTCCAGATTTCATGAGTCGATCGAGGAGCTTCGGGTATCTTCGTAAAAGCTGTGTTCACAACGCACGCGAAATAATTGTACAGTAGTCTATGGCTGACAGCGCAATGGTTAACTTCTGAGCACTGAAAGTACGAGTAGGTCACTGAACAAGGTTACGGTAGCCAAGAGGTTGTAAATACCTCACTTCCACTCGAACGTTCCTAGGTTCAAAAACTCGCACTGCTTGTCATTTTTACTTTCTCTACACAAACTATGTATATTGTGTGTAGAGAAGGTATTGTACTCCACCCAAAAATTTGATACCGAGATTTAAAAAAAAAATCATTTTCAGAAAAAGGCTCGTGTGTGTGTGTCCGTGAGTCTGTGAACGATAACTCAAAAACGAAAAGTCGGTAAAATACCAAACTTGGTATATAAGTTTAGTATCTTCCAGGGATGTGAAACGAAGATTTTGAGAAAGATTCCTCCACCCCAAACTACCCTTTACATGGAACATTTTTCGAAATTTTTTATTTGCTCAAAAATGTCTCTAATGATTTTGATTAAAATATTGTGTATTAAAGATGTTTATCTGCAAAATAAAATGTATATCTTGAATTTTCTGGGAACAGCCCCCGAAGACTACTTTATTCTGGATGAATTTTACGGAATTTTGCACAACTGCTAAACCGTAAGAACGGACAAAAGCTTACCACACAAGGAACGTAGAGCACGTTAAAATTTATTTTATATACATTATTTTCGTAGAGTTGATCGATTTTGAAATATTCCTTGTTTTTGGTTTACCTTTAAAAACTTACTTTGCTCATACAGGAATTTGTCAGCCCCTGTCCATACAAACAAAAGAACTTCAGTCTCATAGCAACCAGCTTTTGACTATCACTTTAACCTATGGTACTCCCTTATTTCGCTTCTACTTACAAGGAAGCAAGTAATAAGACTATTTCTGCTTATTTTCATCAATTAGCATGAACTAAATAGAAGCATAAGCTCTTTAACAATAATTTGTGCAGCGATATAGGGAAAGTCATGTGAATGGAACACATAACATTTTTTTTAGTTTGTTAATTTTATGACTGGATATGTAGAACATAATATTGCATTAATATAACTTTGGCATTTGAAGTTACGGGCCTATCTATTCATACAAAAACATAATTGTACGAACACTCGTGTTAAATAACTAAAAAAATCTTATGCGTTCTATTCACATGACTGTCTACATCTCTGTAACAAATTATTGTTAAATTGTTTATACTTCTATCTACTTCATGCTAATCCAGATAAACTTAACAGAAATAGCTTCTTGTAAGTATAAGTGAAATAACAGAATACACTAGGCTAAAATGATAGTCAAATCTTTTAAAAACTGATTGCCATCTGGATGAAATCCGTTTCTTTGCATTACCAGGAGTTGACAAATTCCCGTAAATATGAAAAGTTTTTAATTCTTCAAACTGAAATGAATAATAAGGAATATCTAAAAAATGGTCAACTCCACGAGGAATAGATATATGACCTAAATTGTGTTTTAACGAGATTTACATTGTTTGTGTAGTAAATTTTTGTCTATATCTTACGGTTTAATAGTTATACAAAATCCAGCAAAATTCATCCAGAATATAAAGGTTTTTAGAGACTATTCCCAGAAAATTCAAGATATACATCTTATTTGACATGTAAATCTCTTTTATATACAGTATTTTAATCAAACTTGTTAGAGCCATTTTTGAGAAAATCAAAATTTTAGAAATTGTATTCATGTAAAGGGTAGTTTGAGGCTTGGGAGGTCCTCAAAATCTTCGTGTCACATCCTTGGAAAATACTCAACTTAAATATGAAGTTTGATATTTTACCGATTTTTAGTTTTTGAGTTCTCATGTACACAGAAACACGTACACATCGACACACACGGACCTTTTTCTAAAAAAATATTTTTAAATTCAGGGGACCTAAAACATGTATTTCCAGTATCGAATTTTGGATGGAATGCAGTACCCTCTCCATACGTGCATAATACGTGTAGAGAAAGTAAAAATATGTGTAAAAACTGTTATCTTCTAAAACTAAAACACCAAAAATAAACATAATTAATATCGGGTGTATGAATCCTCTGCCCGTATAACAGTTTCTTGAATTTGTACACAAAAGCCATATTTTGTCCTTTGCCCGTTTTCAGGTAATTGGAGCGCAACTCCCTTTTTACCGCAGCCAACACATTCTCAATGGAGAACACATTCTAACAGAGGGAATCAAAATATGTTCCAGTATTATCGTGATAGTAATTGTATCATCAAGTTACATTAGCACACCTAGACCGTGTCTTGATATCCAATCTCAACACAATACAGATATGCGACCATGATGGAATTGTGTAGCCACATTTATGAAGGGTGTGTTAGGTAAAATAAAAATGGCTCTTAAAAATGCGTCAAAACACTTGTTTTATTAACAATACCTTTAGAATTTCTGCTCACCACACGTGTGCAGCACTTTGATGTTCGGAAGAATAAACCTTTAACCTTTATCAACTGTACCGAATGTCGTGTATGAAATAAGTATGTCAAATAAATAGCCGCTATGTGTCGTTTCAAGATCTTTAAGGAAAAAAAAAAAAAGAAAGAAAAAAAAAACTTTTGCTACAAGCAAGAAGCGGATCTCATCACAAAAAAAAAAAATGTTTTGTCACAGCGCTACAGCGAACACACATGAAAAGTGGCAAGTTTAACAACCCAAACTGTAAAATATGTTGTGTTGTTAATATTGTTAGTTAATATTGGTAGTTGGTTGTTGAAGAAACTGAAATTATGTATCTGATTATATTATTAATTGATCATATGGGTTAGTAATATTTAGATTTGGGACTAGTGACAAACCTATTGCTGCCGCTACACAACTGCATCGCGGATGGTGTATACTAAGCGTTGTGCCGTGAGGGACTTACACGAATTTGGTGTTCCAGATATGACTCAGTTTTGTGGCGACGTGTGTACATAGTGTATACAGAAGGTGTTGCATTCCACCCAAAAGTTCGATGTCGAGATTTCACCAGAAATATACCTTTTAGGGTTCCCTGTATCCAAAAAAAAAAAAAAAAAAAAGCATTTTTAGAAAAATACCTATGTATGTGTGTCTGTGTTTAGTTAATTCCAGGGATGCGACACAATGATTTTAAGGAAAATCCTCCCAGCCTAAACCACCCTTTACATGAACAAATTTTCGAAAAGTTTGATTTCCACAAAAATGACTAACGATTTTGATTAAAATACCGTAGGTATATTAAACAAATTTACATGGCAAATAAAATGTATATCTTGAATTTTCTGGCAATAGCCTCTAAATACCTCTTTATTCTGGATGAATGTTGTTTGTGTCGAATTTAAAATACTTAAAACGTTTCTCATACAGAAATGTGTTAACTCCGGGCCATGCATAGAAACGGATTTCAGCCACATTGCAACCAGCTTTTAAAATATTTGACTATCGTTTTACCCTAGGATATTCCCTTAGAAGGAAGCAAGTAATTAATACTTAATTAAAAACTTCTGCTAATGTTTATCTCGATTATCATGAAGTAGATAAAAGAATAAGCGTTTAACAATAATCTGTTACAGCGATGTTGAGAAAGTCGTGTGAATGGAACATATCAGATTATTTTCTTTTGGTGTTGTGTTAACAACTTCGTAAACTTATATTTAATTTTCACTGATATAATTTTAAACTGTAGTTTTATTTAGCTTGCAAATGCCAGCATACCAATATTTCGAGGAAATTTAAGTGTAATAATCTGCATAGTTAATGCGTTTTTGTTTTTTCTTCTACAGGTGTGTGACTACTGCGATCCCACACAAGCTGATAAAAGGCATCCTGCTGAGTATGCAACGGATGGTGCGGAGACCTGGTGGCAGAGCCCACCTCTCTCTCGGGGCACCAAGTATAATGAGGTTAATCTTACAATCGACCTGGGTCAGGTGAGTTCACTTATTTACAAAGGCAAGAGTTTTTGTCAAAAAATGTCAATTATTTATTTTGCATAGAAAATGTGCACTTATTTCAAGTTACAGAAAAAAAATTTGATTCAACTTTGCTTCTCATATCATGAAGCTAGAAATTGTGAATCAATGTATAGAATTTCAACGAAGTTAACTAAAATAAGGTACCAAGAAAAAAGAAGTCCTGTTTCTGAAAATTTACAGGTTGGTAACAAGAATTTCAATCTAAAGAAAAATTTTACCTCACCGAGATTTCACCGGAAATACATGTTTTGAGACCACCTGAATCCAAAAAAAGCATTTTTAGAAAAAGTGTACGTGTGTGTCTGTGTGTGTGTGTCTGTGGGCAGCATAGCTCAAAAACGTAAAGACCGTTAAATACCAAACTTGGTATTTAAGTGCAGTATCTTCCAAGGATGCGACACGAAGATTTTCAAGAAAATGCCCCCCCAACTACCCTTCACATGGAAAAATTTTCGAAAATTTTAATTTTCTAAAAAATGCTTCTAACGATTTTGATTAAAATATCGTATATTAAAGATATATACCTGACAAATAATATGTATATCTTGAATTTTCTGGGAATAGCCTCTGAAGACTATTTTATTCTGGATGAATTTTACGGAATTTTGTGTAATTGGTAAACCACAAGAGACAGACAAAAACTTAGCAAAAAAAAAAAAAAAAATGTAGCGCACATTAAAACACACAATTTATGTTATATACATTTTTTTCATGTAGTTGATCGTTTTCTAGATATTCCTTGTTTTTTATTTCAGCCTTCAAAAACTTACTTTTCTCATACAGGAATTTGTCAACTCCTGTCCATACAAAGGAACTTCAGTCACATAGCAACCAGCTTTTGACTCTCACTTTAACCTATGGTACTCCCTTTTTTCGCTTCTACTTACAAGGAAGCAAGTAATAAGTCTATTTTTGCTAATTTTTTCTCACTTAGCATGGAGTAAATAGTAGCATAAGCTTTTTAACAATAATTTGTTGCAGAGATATAGAGAAAATCATGTGAATGGAACACATCAGATTTTTTTTTCCTGAAATAACTCTCTGAGAGCCAAATCAGAAATGGAGTGTTCACTTTGAAAGCACAGTAAGTGCACTTGTAGTACGCATGGATCCCAATGATCGCCTGCGGTGCCGTATGTAGTAAAATTAGGTGTTAAACGCTATAAAAATGGATCCCAATGCTAAATATACAGTAGAACAATTTAAAAATTTGCTGTTGTGTGATTATAAATTGAACTCTATTATGGCAAAATAAAACTGATGATATAATAATAATAATAATAATAATAATAATAATAAAAAAAAATTAACAATAAATAAATTAATAATAAATAAAGTAATTAATAATTAACAGTTATAATATCAATAATAATAGTAGTAGTAATAATAATAATAACAGCAATAACAATGATAATGATAATAATAATAACAGTAAAAATAAATAATTAAAAATAAATTAATAATAAATAAAGTAATTAACAATAATATCAATAATAATAGTAGTAATAACAGCAATAATAACAATGATAATAATAATAATAATAATAATAATAATAACAATAATGATGATGATGATAATGATAATAATAATCTGTTTGAGCCTTCAAGGCTAGTTACTAAGTACAAGTAGGTAACTATGGGTGCTTTAAAGAATGTAGTGACAACATTTAACCGGCTAAATGCATTTAAAACTAATTGTATTAATTCTAATTTGCTTCTTTGTTTCAAAGGACTTTGAGGCATTGTCGATCAGCTAATTCTTGGTGGACGGTAACAAATTAGATGTAGAAGAGCACTCTTTGCAATGTAAACAAAAGGCGAGTCTTAACACGTTTTCTATGAAAAGTTCCTTTATCTTGACTGGCGATATCAAATATTGACAGCGAGAGGTTTTTTGTGCAACTGAGGGAAGGACAACTATCAACAACGAAAAACCTGTTGATGTTGCAGTTTGGTGATATCTGAATGAGATATTTGGCTCTATTTATGATATTGATGTCAAATAAAAGACTGCAACCACGAGGCAGAAAAACTGGTATTTGTGTCTTGTAAATGCCTCCCACGATTAAGAAACAATGCTAGGCAATTGAAGCCAACATTTATCAGCCCAATCCCACCTTTTTGCGGAGATAAATACAATGTAGACATTGGCACTCGAATGCTAACTTCATAAACCCAAGGTTGCGGGTTCAGACCCGGCGGAGGACGATGGATTTTTTCGGGTGTAAAATCCTTAGCATGGCTTCCTTCGGAAGGGAAGTAAAGTCGTTGGTACCATGTCGTAGATTTAAGTCACGTAAAAGAACCTCAAACCTGATAGAGAGGCCTCTGAGCAAATTTAAGCGGTATTTCACGCCCAATTTAGAATGGGACGCTGAGAACCACAGTAGTTAAAGAGCATCCATAAATAACGTAAGTCAATGCTGAGAAGGACAGTTAAGTGGTCTGAAGAGGATAGTGGCACATGAGCAATGAAACTAATATTTCCAGCAATTTCCTCAGGTAGATAGAAACGATCCAGAGTTAGCAGTGACATAGGTAGGCGCAGCCGATCTTTGTCTCAACAGCCCTGCATCCTTCATACGGAGATTAGCCGTCAACTGTTGCAAACTGGCGCTATGTCGTAGGCCCCAGTACAATTTTCCGGTCGAAGGACGCAATTGAAGTCTCCACCTAATATGTAGTGACGAGGTAGTCTAAGAAGTAAATATGGTAAGTCAATGCGAAAAAATCTTCCCTTTCCTTATAGTTGTTACTTCCTGAAGGCGCATAGATATTAATGAAGCCATAATCCTGATAGATGCCACTGATGCCACGTCCCGAGGGAAAACTTTCAATGACTGAAGATCAACTCCAGGCTTTGTGTGAGGTGCCGTACCCCGGCGTTCTGTCCCCACGTTAACATGGCGCAAGGGAAAAAAAAATCGGTGAAGGTAACGTCTTGCAAGGACAAAATGTCAGCGTCATAGTCATAAAGAAAGCGCTGTAATGCATAAAGTTTAGTCGGTGAAGAACTGCCAGTGAAGTTTGCTGTGGTAAGAAGTAATGTACGATTCATACAATGAAACTGACAGTTAACTTTGTGTTCTTCGTGAACTGAAAGAGCGCAACAGTGTTACCTCTACTCCTGCTTACAAAGGAGAGGAAAACTAAGTTTACTGCCCTGATTCTTTTTCCGACGCTTATTCGCACAACCAGCCACCGAGACTTCGATACATGCCTCATGATGTAGTGGCCCTACATATCCGTTTGCTGAAACGGATTCTGTTTCCATAGCATCAATTCAGTTGCTATCACTCCTTGTGACATCTGAGCTTGAGGAATTTGTGGCGTCAATCCTGCAATTCCAAGAGGGGCAGTGTCGTTGCCCTTATGTACCAGCAAACCACTCGTTCCTGCAATCACAGTAACATCACCAGCAGAATGTGGCACTCGGGCAGATTGACCAGGAAACTTAGAATGTTCTTCAGGATGTTCGTCGGTTGAGTCGGTTTCCGAGTCCAAAAGAGCCAGGTATTGTACTACTGTGGTAAGACTGCAGATGTCTTCCATCACTCCAGTAGACGTGCAATGCGAGCAATGCTGCTCCTGTACCAACGACTTGCTGGAAAAGGACAAGAAGATACAGGCACAGGAGACTCGATGTCCATTTGTGTCGCATCATCCGCGGGATGAACAACGATTGGGATGTCCACAACAGGCAAGGCAGCAGATTGTTCTACTGGAGCAGTGTCAACAGACAAATCAGGCGAAGAGATGGACTGCGTAAACGGGTCACTAAGCAGGAGGCGCTGCCGGGGTTGCACAATTACCGGCCGCCGAATACCTCTATTAGAACACGCGTGCCGGAGATGAGAAGAACTGCCACACGAGTAGCAAACCTGAGGCGTAATTAGTCTTGTGTATCCGCATATAAGCAATTCTGATTCCATTTTCCACAAGAAAACTGTACCGATTTGCCCAATTCTCCCTTTCCACTGACCTCAGTTTCCCATATTGCGCGAGTACATTACGTACACAGTCATTGGGTATTTCAAGTGGAATATTCAGAATACGTACAGTGGTTAGTTCTTGTTCTGCGGGTGTAATGTTTACAATTAGAGTTTCCCCATTTGACAATTTAATTTTAGACTCACCCATGTGACGCTGGGGGTAGCCGTTGTAAACTGTTTCGATGGTAAAATTAATGTAGACCGCATTTTGTTTCCCTACCAATTGAATAGCTAATAAGTCAGAATCCTTTACATGCAATACTGTAGCAATCCAACGATGGATATCCATTGCAGATGGGCGTTGGTCTTCCTTTTTAAATATTGCCTTTAACTTATTTTGACGTACATATCTAGTTATCATCGTGTACACAAAAATTACCAGATTCAGAAGAAACACACTCGACTTAATAACCTCGCTTACACTTCATTTTAAGGCTATGTCATGGCCCACTGAGTTTTGAGACCTCCTGAATAAAAAAAATCATTTTTAGAAAAATGCCCGTGTGTGTATGTCAATGTGTGTGTGTGTGTGTGTGTGTTTGTGTCTGTGGGCAGCAAGGCTCAAAAACGAAAAGTTCATTAAACAAGTGGTATTTAAGTTCAATATCTTCAAAGGATGCGACACAAAGATTCCCAAGAAAATCCTCTCACCCCCAACTACCTTTTACATGGAAAAATTTTCGAAAATTTTGATTTTTTTTCAAAAATGGATCTAACGATTTTGATTAAAATATCCTACATTACAGTTATTTATATACCAAATAAAATGCATATCTTGAATTTTCTGAGAATAGCTGCTGAAGACATCATTATTCTGGATGAATTTTGCGGAATTTTGCATAACTGGTAAACCGAAAGAGATAGACAAAAACGTACTGCTTAAAAATGTAGATCTTGGTAAAACACACAATTTATGTTATATACATTTATTTTTTTTTTTTTTTTTTTTTTTGTAGAGTTGGCCGGTTTTTTTTTTTTGTTTTTTTTAAGATATTTCTTGTTATTGGTTTCAGTTTTAGAATACGTATACTTTTCTAATAGGGGAATTTGCCAAATCTTGTCCATACTAACAAAGGAACTTCAATCATATAGCTTTGGCCATCGTTTTAGCCTATGTTATTCCCATACTTCCCTTCTATTTACAAGGAAGCAAGTAATAAGACCGTTTCTACTAATTTTTTTCTCGATTAGCGTGAAGTAAATAGAAGAGTAGGTTTGTATCAATAATTTGTTCCGTAGATGTAGTGAAAGTCGTGTGAATGGAGCACATCCGATTTTTTTCTTTCATATTCTATAATCCGAGTAGAGTAAGGTCCCCTTCCCCCAAAAGCATGCCAGAAATACTTCTTGATGACAAAGTTCAACGAATGGTATTCTGATTTCTGGTTTACGCCGCGTCTACTCCAGGCCTCTTTTATTTCACCAAACTTCGGCCTCTTAGTGAAACCGTTAGGCTACAGTAAAATGTCACAAAGTCATCTGAGAGACATTCATAACAGTGTGACATTGGTTGAGATGGAACATGATACCAGTGTTTACAGAAGCTGACATAGTACCTATTGTGCTTAGTTATAGAGATCTGTTTTCCGCAAAAGTCAAAATGGTTGGTTGGTTGCTAATGCTGAGCGTTTTGGAGTTCTTCCATGCGCCTTCTTGCTTCCCAGTATCGTAATGCTAGATCAGTCTCTTTCAGGTTTCTGCAGTTCTGAAGATGTAGTATATCCATTATAGTATCGTCTTCTTGACACAATAAAGATCTAGGTGTATTGAAAAAGTTTATTTTATGTAAATGTGCAGCTAAACAGTCATGTCTTGTATACAAGCGAAAAAGTGCAACAGCTTTCAGTCGTGGGTGGTCTGGAATTAAATTTTGTTGGCTTAATAGAATATTCCATTGTTTATTTTCACTGTCTTGAATTAATTTTTCATGCAATTCTTGTTGGATTATTTTCTTAATTACCAATTTTGAAAATTGATATGATAAATATGATTTTGGAATGTGTTGTATCATTGTACATTTTTTTGCTAATAAATCTGCCATTTCATTACCAAAAATTCTACAATGTGAAGGAATCCATTGCAAAGCTATTGTTTTTTGTAGAGATTGTAAATGTTTAATACTTTGATGAATTTTTTGTTGTGTATGTGTCTGATGTAATGGCTTGTATAGCTGATTTAGAATCGCTAAATATAACTGTTTTATTAAATAAGTTAATGTGGTAGAAAAGGTTTTTCAGTGCAGTATTAATTGCCTCAAGTTATCTATCAAAGTGAGTTGAATTTTGGCCGAGGGTTATATAAGAACAAAATAATTTACTGTATATTCCAGCACCAGTCTTATTATTAAAATCACTTCCAATTTTAGAGCCATCAGTATAGATATGTACCCACTCAGGTTCTGGGAATCGTATATTAATAGTTTCGAGTGTAAACTGCTTCAGGCGAATGAGATTTTCTTCCTGTTTCTTGACTGGTTCTATTAAATTTATATTATAGTGGATCTTTAATCTATTGATAGGGTAAGGTGAATGAATTAACTTTTCCATATTGTGTGCTTCTAATGGTATATTGTAATGATTTTGGAGGTCTTTAACTTTCTGTATGAAACCTTGTTGTGTTTCTAAAATTCTAGGAATATCTGAGTAGTTTCTCCAGTAGTCTACATTAGGTATTCTTTTCAATCTTTCATATAGGATTAGGCTGCGTTGATTTCTGTCTGATTGTAATGATATGTTGTTTGTAAAATTTTGTAAAACTGTTATAGGTGGAGATATCACAGCACCTGTAATAATACGTAATGCTTGGTTTTGAACTTTTTCAATTTTGTCTAAATTTGACTTTTTTGCTGTAATAATGGTTTCACAACCATATTGGAGGATTGGTTTAATATGTGTTTTATATGTTGTATTCAAAACTTGTCTAGAGCATCCCCATTTACTTCCAGCCAATCTTTTCAAGATGGAAAATCTTCTTCTGGCTTTCTCAGTTACTGTATCAATATGATGTTTCCAGGTTAGTTTGTTATCAAAAGTAACACCTAAGTATTTATATGATTGTGTTTGAGTGACAGGTTCATTATTCTATACTAGCGAGACTGTTGGCAATTGGTGAGTCAAGGAAAATCAAAAGTCAAAATGAGTTGTAGATAATTTGATCCATAGCATGTATGGAGTGCATAATTAGAGTTAAAATTCAATGAAAACACTAATGATCTGATGTACTTGTCCCGAAAAAAAATCAGCTATTTTCCATTCACATGACTTTCTCTACATATCTGCAACAATTATTGTTGATAAGCTTAATCTTCTACCCACTTCTTGTTAATTGTGATAAACATTAGCAGAAACGGTCTTATTACTTAGTTCCTTATAAGTAGAAGGGAAATAAGGGAATGTACTAGGCTAAACCGCAAGTCACATGTTTTAAAATGTAGTTGCTATGGGATTGAAATCCGTTTCTTTGCGTGGCCAGACCATTACTTGCTTTTCAGTCATCTGATGTGTAATCTTCAGATAAATTAGAAATTCAGTTGATGAATCATTGGCAGAAGTAGATTTACGTCACATAAAAGAACCTCAAGCCTGCTTCTGAGCAAAATTAATCGAACCTTCATGCCCAGCATAGAATGGGACGCTGAGAGCCGCAGCAGTTAAAAGCGTTCTTAAATAAAAGTCAATTTATTTTTAATTGCACACACGCAGGGCGGACCAGTGGCATTTTGAGACAGCAGCACAAGCAACACAAGCATACAAGAGGAAGGAGCGAATAAAAGCATAAAACAGGAAACGCTTGGAACGAACCCGTAGTTGGTGACTGCGAAAAATGAGCCGACAAAGATGAAACCGGGTGTACCCCTTAACTCGAAGATTGGCAATATGTGGGCGCCATGACAAGGAACAGCCCAAAGAAACACCCAGGTGGCGCGTTTAACAGCGACACGGCAACGACTGATTGGCCACGCGAAGGGACAAATCAGGGCTCTTATGCTACTTGTGAATAAGAACAAAAATAGCATTCGGCCGCATTAACGGCAATCTTCCAGTAAGAAAGCCAATCCAACAAACGGGAGACATAGTGCTGAAGCGACAACTGACCATACCGAAGATTAGATGGTACAGAGCTGTGTCATCGGCGTACATAAGAACACAGGAGTAAGGATTCTGAGGGGGATCACGTATGGACAGTGCATACAAAAGGGAGGCCTAGGTCGCATCCTGAGGTACATCGGCACGCAGAGGACAACGGCAGGAACGGGCCTTCTCGATACAAACACGAAACCAACGATTCTGCGGGAAACTGTAAAAGAAACGAAGAAACGGACGAAGGACCGTTACTAGTTGGAATATCTTGAAGAAAATCCAGAATACCAATATTTGTCGAACGTGCCCTCCACGTCGAGAAACAAGGAAAGAGTGCTGCAAACATCGTTAAAAGCAGTGCTGACATAGACAGCAACTTTGAGGAGCTGCATATTCGTAGATTGCCGGGGTCGAAACCCTAACTGGAAATCAGCGATGAGGGGAGCAGCCCGTTGGTAATAAGTAAGCAGAAGACGTTAAAAAAGCTTACCCAGTTAAAAGATGAGGCTGATAGGCCGGTGACAAAAAGCATCACGGGCGTCCCGAACATACTTGGGGAACATAATACCTCTGGTCACTTCCGAGCCGAAGGAAAATAACCAAAGACAAGACAAAAACTAAAGAGAAAGGTCAGAAAACCCCAGGGGCGATGAGGAATGTGTTTTGGAGCCACAGTGGAAACCAAGTCAGTGCCGGAGTTTTACTATGGTGAACCGTCGAATTGCGGAGGAAACTTGCAGAGGTGTGAGGTGGAGGACCAACGGAGCCGGGGCTGGGAAAGCCAATCAGAGCCAATCAGTAATAGTCTGCGCTTGGAGTTGGTGTACAGTCGGCTTGTCCTGAAAGCTCCGTTTTCCCCTCCGGGGACACCAGGGGGCCAGTCGGGATTTGAAGAGCCCTAGCCTGAGATGCATCAGGCTAAGTCGTGCGAAAACCACGCAGCATCTGCCAGAGGGAGCCATCACGGTGGGAAGTACGAAGTATTCTTTCCTCCCAAATGCTGCATGACCAACCTGCCAGGTTTCCTGGATACCGACCAAGAATATTAGCATAAGGCCGATAGATTCGCAGACAGCAGATGTAACCAAATTGTCACAAGATTTTAATTTAACCACACATAAACGAACTCGGGAGAGGAAGGAACGACAATCAATTTCTCTGAAAATGAGAAAACCTTCTTCAGACCTATATCCAATGCACAGTCCGGCAGAGAAGGGGCAGCCGTAGGATCCTAGTGGGGGAAGACGCAGTAGAATAGGAAACCCCGGGAGAAACGAAGGAGGGACGGCCTAAAGGCTGGGCGAGTTGGCGGCTAAGCTCAACCAGAGGGCAAAGATCACGTTTCTGCTGTAAGGATTGGGAACCATGGTAACTGGCATTGTGGCAAGTCCCCAAGCTAGTGCAAGAGAGCGTAAAGGAATCAACCCCTTATGGAATCAATCCTAGAATATATGGGCCCACCTACACAGAACACACCGCGAAGGGCGGGTGTACATACAAAAAGTTAGCCAATGTCTTGGCAATTGAAGCACCGAGTAATATATTGCGAGCAAATGATTCAATTCGGGCAAGAATTTGAGCGAAGGAAATTGTAAGCAACTTACTCCGAGATCTCCCTACTAATCTAATTGATAATCAAAATACATTAATTAATAATACCAATATCCATTAAATATTCAAATACCCGTAATAATCCATAGCCACCTAATTTAAGTAAAACACCTGCTAAAATTATAGACCTTGAAACAGGGGTTTACATTTACCTCTTACACTGAAGCGAACAGTAATTCTAGTGCGTAACTGCCTCCAAAATGTCCTCTAGTTCTATGGCCGCCAGAAGCTTTAAAACAACATATCGGAGTGGCTGCTCACACTTCCACATAAAGGAGTAATAGGTAAGTCCTGCATCACAGAATGCGTACAACACGCAATGAAAGTGACCCAATTTCCTCGTAGTACCTTTAGGCCATCGGGGTGTCCTGTAGCTAGAAGTCAACAGCACCACCGACGTCGCGCAGGATCTTTGACGTCTTTGAAGTGAGTCACCTACGGAAGAGTAATGTGCGGATTGCGCGCTTCAGGCGTCGCCGACGAAGGAGCAGGATCAGCAGAAGTGGCTGCCATAGAGGAGGCAGGAGGAGCCAAAGGACGAGGAGCAACGGTAGAGGTAGGAGCAGAACGTCTTCCTCTGATGAAGGCGTTGCCACCATCTGGTTAGCATCATCATCGCTGTTAGACAATGCAGCAAAGCAGTTCCGAATCGAAACAGCGGGAGTGGATGAAGCAGCACGGGATCCTTATGAACATGCTGAGTCCAGCCTTTATCATTACTGTGGCACTGCTGACGGGAGCGCTTGGAACGCTGGATAGAGCAGCCCAAGTGAGCGACTGAAGTTCACGGCGCTTAACGCCTAACTCCCTCAAAACGCCTTCCAGAGCCTACGTACGGTGATCACTTAGACTCATTCGGAGAAATATCCTGCAGCTGCGGATCTCGATCTCGAGTTCGAGAATTTCCTTCTTCAGAACTACAGCCTGTGACGAGGAGCCCAGCGGAGAGAGCGAAGCTGTCGGCACAACCGAAGGGTCAGCCGCATCAGTAGTTTCTGGAACCACATCCATACGGTCATGTACCAAAGCAATTCCTGAATCAAATTCGGCAATGGAAGTCCCCGGAGTCCTAATCACTAGCAACAGCCATCACCATGGCGTATTACGAGGAGTCCAAGAGACATCTTGCAAGGCGCCAGAGCAGTAATGAGGGAACTCCCAGGGGCCTGCTGACGATGGAAGCTGGAGAAATTGCAAGGAACACGCCCATTAACGTTCCAGTACACCGAAAAGCTCCAAAACTGAGCCAAGAGACGAAAATATGCGGCTACACTAGCTCACCAGGGAACCAAGAGAACACCATAAAAGGTCGCTAGTGGTGAAGCTACAACGGCTCAGACAACCAGCCTAATAGTTGCCCGTAAATGCTATTCAGCACCAAGCTAACGAAGATATATGTGGCTCAACCTTACCCAGCGTTCTCCAAAGAGACCTAACCACGGCACTGTACCGGGATGGCGGCGTGGAGCTCCGCGGTGGCGGCGAAAAAGAATTAATGACTGCCGGTGAAGCAGCGGCGGCAGGCGGCGTTGTTGTGGGCGAGCGCGACGAAGAAGCAGCTCTCACTGCCGGAGAACCGGCAGGCGGCGGAGATGTCGGCGAGCGCTTCCTACCGGCGGATGCCGGAGAAGCTTTACCCTACTTTTATTTACCTATTTTTTTACCTTGTTTTTCTGTATTATTACTGGATTGTTGTTTTCTTATTTTTACAATACACACATAAACACAAACATATAACGCCCATGCCCAAGGTGGGACTCGAACCCATGATCCCCAGCGTTCTCTTTGGCATCTCGAAGCGAAGACCTGCTTCTCAACTCCTGGCTTGCAACTCTTCCTTATATAGTCGTGAATGACGTCAAATAAAAAGTACTAGAAACCGAAACTTATGGTGTGTTCCAATTGCGCCGATGTGTCGTATACCAAGGCTTCTAGTTACTTCCGCCGCGCATACCAAGCTTCTACGAGCGCGAGAACAGCAGTACACAGTGCAGCAACTAGGGCTGGCAAGGCGTACTCACAATATTCGGTTGTAGCGTAAGCCACAGCTGGGCATTCTTAACATATTGAACTGAAATGAAGTATTGTATTTCAACCAAAATTTTGATACTGAGATTTCGCATGAAATGTATGTTGAAACCAAATGTCAGTGAATTCACCTCCACAATGACGTTTATTACTTTCTCTACCACGTACAATGTACTTAGTAGACAGAGAAGGTATCGTATGTCCACAAAAATTTCGATACCGAGATGACACCGTAAATATGTTTTTGAGGACCCTTAAATTAAAATAAAGACTTTTATAAAAAGCAACTTACAGTCTGTGAACAGCATAACTCAAAGGGCAAAGTCGTTAAGCGCCAAACTTAGTATTTAAGTTTAGTATCTTCCAAAGATACGACACGGAGATTTTAAATAAAATCCCCTACTCCAAACTACTTGTTACATGAAACATTTTCCGAACATTTTGAAATTCTCAAAAATGGCTTACTGCTTTTGGTTAAAATATCGTATGTTTGTGATATTTTCATGACAAATGAAATGTATATGTTCAATTTTCTGGGAATAACTTCTGAAGCCCTCTGCATTTATTCATTCTGATGGCGTTTGTGTTACTGATAGACCATAAGAGATAAACAAAGTAGTTCACGTTAAAACACAATTTCTCAGATACATTTTTAGTTGAATTTTATTCGAGATAAATTAAATATCAAGTTTGGTATTTATCTGACTTTTCGTTTTTTGGTTAAGTATGCTGTTCACAATCGCACTGGCAAGCGCTCAGGACGATTAAATCAAGCAATCTTTTGATTTAATCGTCCTGGAGTATTTTATGGACAATGTTCAGAATTAATGTGTGTGTGTTTCTTGCCTTCTACAGGTAGATGGTGGAGAAAGTAACATGAGTTCTACATTTTGTGTATTTTATATATTGATTTGTAATTTAAGTAACTTAAAAAGTTTTCAAAGAATGAAACAACAAGACGCTAATAAATGTGTGTTACATTTTCTTATAAATGTAGGTTCGTTCGTTGCGGGATTCTTATGATAATGATTAATAATGTTGGTAAAAGCTGTGTCTGATAAACTATTACTATACGGAAATTTTCCACTTTCCGGGCTATTTTGAACAGGAGCGTCAATTAAGTTTCTGGTTAGGGGCGCAAAATTGTCTGAAACAGATACTTGAATTTTCACGTCAACTTTAATGACACATTTAATACGAAATGAAATGCTTATTAAATATTTCGCGAAAGGCTATGCTGCTTTTGCGGCGTTGTCAGAAAACTAGTAAACATCAACAGCTGATTAAAAATGTCTTAGTAGTGTGTAAAGACGAATATAAACAGTGTACATAGTAAATGCATGCCTATGAATAATGAAACTAATTCGTTATTACTGATGTTAATTGAAATTAAAAGTGATTCTATAACTATGTAGCATAAATTGCGAAATTACGACAATATAGAACAAATTAATGCAAAATAGCGTGCTACAATGAGAGAAAAGTATAATAAAGTGATTTTCACTCACAGGTTTAGAATTTTAATGGTTCAATTCCATCCAAGTCTTCGTCTTAATCGTTCTCGGAAGCATCATCGTCATTGTCATGTACATCAACGTCGTCGCCACCATATTTAGTGGTTCATATTCACTGATGAGTCCGTCTAATTCCTGTGCTTTTCGTATTATTTTGTGCTCCTGATTCACTTTCTTCTTCCACGAAGCCGCGTCCACCCTCTCGCCACACCTTCCCGCAAAAGTCTGTAATTGTGAAAGTCTTGTTATTTTCCCTCACGTAAGTCTTAATGTCGCTCCACACTAGTTCAATGGGATTCAGCCAGTGAACCATAACCTCTTTTCAATCGTTGGAGCTAGGGACCTTGTCCAGTTTTACTGAATAATAAGGCGCGTTGTCCATCACTATAATTGTTGGACGGTCCAACAGTTTCCTGAAGGCGAGCATGATCCATATCTTCGTGATAATCACCGATTTTCTTCAACATGAAGAAGGAGGCCATCTTCAATCCATCCGAAGAACCGGCATGGGCCACATTAACCGAACTTCTTTCCCTGACGGCTGATGGCCGCTATTATCTGGAGTACCGTCTGTCCACATTTTGTCATGGCTTCTCCAGCATTGACCCACGTCTCATCCAGCCATACCATTTTGTCGAGATCTTTGTCCAATATTTTGTGTAAATACACGCTTCGTGCGACAACAATGTGGGTATTTTCCAACAACACTTTACGTCCATTAAAGTGTTGTATATCGAAAGGCAATTTCTTTCAAGACTGCTTTCAGTGACGTCTTATCTCCAGTAAAATCTTATTCTACTTGTGGCACCGCAGGCGATAGTAAAAAAAATGCTCCTTTAAGATAAATAAGGAGCTTTAGTTTATTCGGATATTCCTTTTTAATATAATAGACGCATATATGCCTATGTATGGCGTCTAATTGGAAGGCATCAAGATTTGTGAGGCTGCTTTTTTTTTGTTCCCTGACAGAAATACCTTCTGCGTTCCAGATGTTTCAGGGATTTTGTCTTCCTGCTCTGCTTTATTTATTACAGTTCTCGTACTTGGTCCAAGAGCTGCTGCAGTTCGCCCCTCGGGTTTATCAGCAGGAGTACCCATTAAGTTTCACATACTACTTCTCACTTTCAAGGAATTTCCTGACCCTTCTTAAAGCTCCTATACCTGGCTATTAAGTGATACAGTTTAGAGACTGTTTCCGTATTCGCGTGGTCAGCGAGCTTTCTCACCCAGAGATTCGATTCCAGTCTGGTAGTATGTATGTGAGAGTGAATGTGAGTATATTTGAAGAAAAGAAAATTATTAAAAACCCAACGTTAAATATCTTACAGTTAACGAGTTGTTTCTAAAGCAAGAGCCCCTTTATGACCATAGATGTTAAAAATAAAGCCATATAAATAAATAAATACATATACATATATACATAAATAAGTAAATAAAAATAAATTAATTAATTGAAAAAAGGGTTTAGAAATAAAATCATGAATGAATTTTTACTATTGATTACTAATTCAATGCTAAGAAAAATCCATGGTTTAAAATGCTAATGTCACTCACATGAGACAAATAAAAATCCTGGGAGTATATTTTCCATAGAAAGTTCGTGTTCAACGCTGAAGAGAATCAAAAGTTTCTCGGAATTCTACTGGAGAAGAGACTAAGAGAGATACTTTCTCATTTTAAATACTTTCAACTAAAGCTCGCTTACTAAGAAAAGTAAGGAAAAGGAACAGTTAGAAAAAAAAAGAAAGAAAAAAAAAAAAAGGAAATTAATGAACTTGTTTTTCCAGAGAGAAGGATGGGCTTTCAATTCCTTGATCTTACAGATGTGAATACCAAAGTGAATTTAAATTAAGAAATGCGATATTTTTGTTAAATTTTACTTAAAGTAGGTAGCTTTTTAGCGTTTCAGTAACTATTCTTTCAATTTAAATAGTTCCAGTTGCGATTTTTATTTTTAATATGTATATCATTAATTTAAACTATCAGCTGTGTTTTTATCTTTAATGTTTATTCCTTTGATTTATACTATTGCTGTTTCTAATTTTTATCTAAGCAATCCTGTTCCTTGATTTATTATTATTTACTTAAACTAAGATAAGTATTCATTGCCTCGGCTGTCTGAATGGTCACCGCACGCCACTGATATATCTACATTCTGAGTTTTATAATAATTATTAAATGCACTGTGAAACGTGCCTTGTGTCCAACGGTTCCCAACCGGTGTGCCCCGGCACCCTAGGGTGCCGTGTGATTGGCTAAGGGGTGCCGCGAGATATTGAGATAAACAAAAACAAAAAAAATACCTTCTACTGAAACCTTAAGTCTTGTAAGGTCTTGAAATAAAATAAGTCAAATCAATTACTCTCATGCACGGCAGATGGTGATAGTGGTCGATTCATTTCAATAATTCAGTTATACTAGTATCCCAGTGTACGCTGCTTGGTGTTTTCAGTTGTCTTCCTCGCGTTGATTCACAGTGTTTAGCTATGGATAAGTTCATTGTTAAACGTAAACGCCAGGACAGTGAAAGTGAACAGTCGGCTCCTACTGCTTGCTTTAAGAAGCCAAATCTTACAGTTTCTCCCGGACCGTCGAATTCACCACATAAAGAAGACAAACGAAAGAAAAGAACATACCAGGACAGTTACTTAGCGTATGGATTTAAGTGGAATAACAACGAGGAAAACCCTATCCCTGTGTGTTTAGTTTGTGGCGAAACACTTAGCAACGAGGCCATGGTACCTAGCAAACTGAAGCGGCATCTTACAACAAAGCATCCTAGTGTGTCACAGAAAAGTGTAATGTATTTTTCACATATATTAGAAGGGGAGAAGAAAACAGCTGTGCGAATGGTAAAGAGAATGACCATAGGTGATACTGCTCTTGAAGCCTCATTTAAAGTAGTAGAACTGATAGCTAAAAAAATAGAAACCTCATACTCTTGGAGAGGAAATCATTGGCCCTGCATGTCAAGTTATAGTTTCAACAATACTTGGCGAAGGAACAGCTAATCAAATTTCGAAAGTTCCTCTGTCCAACAACACAATCAGCCGCAGGATATCTGAAATGTCATGCAATATCAACGAACAAGTCACGGAGAAAATAAAAACTTATAGAACATTTGCTTTGCAAGTAGATGAGAGTCTCGATATTGGTGACAAACCGCAACTCCTTGGTTTTATCAGATGTATTGATGAAAAAGATATTAGTGAACAGTTTCTGTTCTGTAGACCGCTGGAGACTACAACCACATGCCATGATATTTTCGTTTCTATTAATTCCTATCTCAATGACCATGATCTTTCATGGAAAGACTGTTGTGGTATATGTACAGATGGTGCACCATCTATGTCTGGGAAAATTAAAGGTTTTACTGCCAGAGCTCTCAATGAAAATCCATCCACTATTATAACTCACTGTTTTCTGCATAGAGAGGCATTAGTCGTGAAAGCGTGTAATGAAGATTTTGCTAAAGTGTTTAACCAAGTTGTGAAAATGGTGAACTATATGAAGTCTCGACCTTTAAAGTGCAGAGTTTTTGAACAGTTATGTCGCGCAACGGATGCAGCTCATACCTCTTTGTTACTTCACACAGAAGTAAGGTGGTGTCGCGGGGTCGTGTATTGAACCGGTTTCTCGAACTTAAAGAACAGCTAAAACCTTTTTTAAGGATAAAAATCAAGACACATTTCATGAGCTCTTACTAAGTGATTCTTGGTGTTTTGAACTGTCGTATCTGGCAGATATTTTTCATAAGCTGAATGAACTGAATGTTTCGATGCAGGGTCGACATGAAACAATAATCTCCTCAACCAATAAAATGAAAGGTTTTAAAAGAAAACTTATTTCTTGGAAGTCTGCAGTTCAAAAAGGAGATTTGTCGAACTTTCCATCTCTTCTTAATGTGGCAGGAGATAAAGATCTGGGTAAGCTGAAAGACCGCATTTGTGATCAAGATTGCAAGATGCAATAGATGCGTACTTTCCACTACGAATCTCGACTGGGTTGTCTCACCATTTGATTTCGTAGATAGTGCAGAGGAAATAGATTTCACTGCTTGCGAACGAGATGAATTTATTGATCTCTGCGCTGATTCCACCCTCAAAGGTAAGTTCACCAATAGTGAGGCGTCGGTGGCTAGTTTTTGGCTTCAACGGAGAGAGGAGTACCGTAACCTAATGAAGAAAGCTTTGCTTTTGCCCTTTTCAACATCCTATCTATGCGAGCAAGCCTTCTCTGCTATGGTGACAATATAATGCAAAGCAAGAAATAGACTGAATAACCTTGAGGATGATTTGCATGTTTCACTGTCAACTGTAAGACTCGACATCACATATCTGTGCTCCTAGCATCAATCACAAGTTTCACATTAATCATTAATCGAACAAAATTTATTGATGTATTTTTACTCTGTGATTGTAGTAAAGTTTACTGTATTATGTTATGGTGTACGTTATTATTATATAATATTTCATTAAATTAACATATTAAGCTTAATTTTCTTTTAATTCAAAGAAGGGTGGCCCTAGTGTTTAATGTTATTCCCAAGGGTGCCGTGAACTTCAAAAGGTTGGGAAACACTGCTTGTGTCTGTTAAAGAGTATACTTTCACTGCAACAGCATAAAACATATGACAATGTGCAAATGGTTGTTATGAATGCGGATAGACGCTCCTGAAGTCGCTATCTTGCTTCGCGCCGTGTATCCTCTTGCGGCTCTAGTTTAGTTAAGGGCAAGAGCGGGATCATGCGGACAAGTCCTGCACAGACTTATAATAACAGCAGCCCAATCATTTCTAGATAACACCTCTGATTTTCAACAACGCAAACATATGACAGTTGACATAGTATGAAACACTGCCTTACGTTAGGCTTCTTGTAAAATACTGTTGTATATTTCGTGAGTGAAACATACTTTCATGTATCTATAAGCAATGGCTTGGTCAACATGAAATTGCTTTAAAATGGGCATCCTTTAATTGAGTAATACTTACAGTATGAATAACATTGATAACTAGAGAAGCAGATGGGGTAACGTTTTAGGGATTGAAAGTTAACAACGCTACGTGAAGTGATGACGTCAGAGACAGGGCGGGGTCTTTACATTTACTGTCCGCACACGATAGCGAAACTACTGCTTCCCCCTCTTTTGTTTCTCTGATCAAAAACCGATTCAGACAGCATGAGCTGCTTGCGTATACAGTCCATTGTATTCTTTTCGGCTAGGGCTTGTGAGAGGGGGGAGGTGCCGCTTGATGCAGGAGACGCTTTTTCTCATATCTGGTGGAAAAGAACGTGAATCTTTAAGTAGATACAATTTGCACCTATCCATAACTTTCTAATGAATTCTTTCTTATGAAAATCTTACACTCAATAAGGTTCTTATTCTATATCCGTCATTTTCGGAATTTTGTAACATCTTTTGAAAAAGAACACGACCAATTGTCATTGCAGTGGTTATTTTTACACTGGTTCTGAAGCTTCCAAGCATGAATATAGGTAAGCGCATGACACTGGCAAAAGCATCTTTGGTTATTCCAAGGGCCGGAAGCATTCTTACAATGATTGAAGACGCAAAGCCTGCATTTCTTATTTGTATACTTATGCTTACATGCAACTGTCAGGACAAGCGCATGTGTTCATACTTCTAACGCGTTAATGCTGTTATCAACTTACATAGAATAAAGAATGAGTTCATCGTCAGAACAGTTCCAAGATTTATACTAGAGCGTGATTCTTTTCTCATAACAAGCTCTTCCATCTGCACTCCTGCGTCTTCCTGCCATCGCAAAGCTGTTTTGTCACGAGGCTAATGCAAATCATTCAAATGAAGAAATAAGTTATTTGTCAAAATGCCTATACGATCAGCCATTCCGGAAATACTTATAACATATTAATTTGTCAGATTGCATTTTCACTTTGTCTACTACGTGGAGTAAGTAGGTAAAGAGTTGCATTCCACCCAAAAACTCAATATCGAGATTTCACTGCAAGTATATGTTTTGAGGGGACATGAATCCCCCACCCGAAAATACATTTTTTAGGAAAAAGGTTGTTATTGTGTGTGTGTGTGTGTGTGTATGTGTGTGTGTGGGCGCCTGAGTAGCACAACTCAAAATGAAAAATTCGTTAAATGTCAAGCTTGTTATTTCAGTTCAGCATCTTCCAAGGATGCAACACGAAAATTTTCAAGAAAATCCCCTACTCTAAACTACTCTTTACATGGACTTTTTTTTTTTTTTTTTTTAAATTATGATTTTCTCGCAAATAGCTCTAACACTTTTGATTAAAATGAGTATCTTGGACATATTTTCATGTCAGATGTAATTCTTGAACTTTCCGGGAATAGTCTCTGAAGTTCTCCACACTCTGGATGGATTTTACATAACTGGTACATTGTAAGAAACAGACAAAATGTTACTAAAAGAAAGTGAAAGTAGATTCTCTTAAAGCACGCAATCTTTTACTTAACCATTTCCAAGATATTTCTTGTTATTGGCTTACATTTTCCAATAATATTTTTCTCAAATGGAAAGCTGTCATTCCTTTTTCTTTTCTTTTTTACTGCTGGCCAAACAAAGACATGTGATTTCAAACTAGTCAACATAACAACTAGCTCTTGAAATATTTGACTTTGCTTTAACTCAATGTATTCCCTTATTTTCCTTGGACCTATAAGGGAATAAGCAATAAGACCATTTCTGTTAATGCTTATCTCGATTAGAGTAATGCAGATAGAAGAATAAACGTTCGTAAGAATAGTTTGCTCTAGAACTGGTAGAGAAAGTCATGCGAATGGAACACATGAGCTTGTTATAGTTTACTATCGTATCAAATGTTGCATTTGCCTCTGTAATGTGGGGGCAGCACGTCTATCTCACGTTCTAGATTCTCAAGTTCCAATCTCACTTAGAGCGAGTTACCCGAATAAGTATATTTTTTTTCCATGGACCCCGAATTCATTTGAGCATAATTTCACCTATTTCATGTATCGCCTGATACGACTTAGCAGATTAAAGGACGTTAAATTCATAAAAAACAAATAAATACAAGAGTTGCATTTGTTTTAACTTAATAAATGCAAACTTTTTAGGAGATAGGACTGTGCAATGCCAGGTATTTATAAAATAGTGTAATTACTAGAGTGAAATGTGTTTGATAGTTTAGTACAGATTCTTTCAATTACCTAAAAAGTAAATAAATAAATGCTTGGTCAATTTAAAGTTTGAAGAACGATAATGCTAGATCTGATGAGTATTGCATCATCATACCTTACTTTTGTTTAAAAATAATTACCACTGTATTTAAATAGCGTATCTCTTTTCAACACGTTCGGGGTACTGAAATAAATTTTATTGTTTAATGAGACATTTATATCGGAGTTGTAGGCCCCTTCTGTAAAATGGTTGAAGAAGCGATGGCCCAGACTTTGTATGTTAGGGGTGCTGAAGTTTGCGGCTAAGGCTTGATGTCTTTAACAATAACAGAATGAGGATATTCTAAATAAGGGAAATCAAGAATCCTAATTTTGTATGACATTTCATGATATTAATGTATGACATTTCTTTGCTGGCAGAGAAAAAGCATTTATCTTCAACTTCTGTAATACCGGTGGCCCAACTGTCTCGTATTTGACGTGTGCAGATATCCCTTTGTGCGTTAAAAAAGTTGCAGAACTTAACGGGCTTATTTCCAGTTAAAACCTGCCGTGGAGAATGGCAAGAACGACCTTCGTTTTACGACTGGCAATGAATGCGACCCGCTCACTGTCTCCACTGATAAGCGATGGCTAAGCCACTTCTGCATTTGCGGGTTTTAACTTGAAAAGCCCCCGTAGAGTTCTGCATCTCTTTTAACGTACGAAGGAATATCTGCATACCTCATATATGGGGCAGTTGGAAGACCAGGCATGTTAATCCCCCAAGTTATTGTATTCTCTGTATTTAAGCAAGGAAGGAACATTTTTACATTCTTATGTGACGTTCTTTACCATGTTTTGGTAACTCGTAGTTATCAAATCTGTAAAGGTGTTATATAAATCATTATTGCTTTTCAGAAACTTACTTCAGGAAATATGAAGCTCTCGGTAAAATATACATTTTATGTGAAAAGATTTGCAGCATTATCAATTTCGAGAATACTCTCTTCTTTGAATTTCTCTACAGTTTGATGTGTTAATTGGTCTGTGTACAAAGAGTACATAATAGTACAGGAAGCATAAATATTATCGACTTGCATATCTAAGATAAGCTTTGTAAAATATGTACTATGTTTTGTGATTTACAGTCAGTAAATAACAAATAAACTCTTATAACAATTATTTCTAGAATAGATTTGAACATTAATAGTAATGGATAGGGTCATTCATGTGATGTTAAAGATAAGATTTTTAAAGCTATACGAGGTCGATTCAGTAAGTACCTTGTTATCTATTAAGACGTCGTTTTTTCGAACAAATTGTTTCTCATCATTGTCTCCAAACCCCTCCAAAAATAGGAATCTTCAAGCTCTGAAAAATATGGTTCAGTCTCGACGATGACCTTATTTGTTCTAAATATTGTTCCCGCCAACCATTTCTTCATGTTTAGGGACAAGGAGAAATCGCAGGGACCCAGGTCGGGTGAAATGCGCGGTGCGGCAGCAATTCATGCGGTTTGGCAAGGACAACTCCAGATGAATGTGCTGGTGTGTTGTGGTGAAACAGCACTTTCTTCTTCGCAAATGAGATCGTGTTTCCTTCAACTACTTGTCGAATCTGGCCAACAACTCACTGTAATATTGCCCAGTATTTTTTTTTTTTTTTTTTTTTTCCTTTTTCCAAGACCCCTTCGTACCCCCCCCCCCCCAAATCGTACCATTCACATTTCCGGTCAATGGGACCACATTTATCTTCTTTGGAACAGATTCACTGGAAGTAACCCATTAACTTTATTGTTACTTGGTTTCCGAAGTATGATGATGCATCCAGGTTTCATAGAAGGTTGCAGCTCGACGCAAAACGTCCTTCGGATTTTGCTTAAATAGCTCCAAACGCAGTTTCAAAGTTGAAAGTCCTTGTCGATTGTGAGCAATTGCGCCCATCGACCAACTTTTTCATCCCCAACTTATGATGCAATATATGAATTATAGTTCCCGTCGACACATCTTTGGCTTTGTCACTTTGCGATCTTTCTTTCTTAACGATCAACAAAAATCCCATCATAGAATTTATCAATGATTTCCTCTGCCTGGGCGCTCTTCATCAAAAACGGACGTTTTAAATCGTTGAACCAATATTTAACTGTTGTCACAAATGGCGAAAGCATAGGATATCGCTTTTATCTCCTCGCAAGTTTTCCGATCCCAAAATAAAAAAAGCGAATTAATGAATTACTTTGAACTTTTTACATTTTAGCGAAACACGTTGAACGCCTAACTGAAATGCCTGCCAACTCCAAGCTAACCTATGAATTAGCATCGAAGTTCTTTTGGCGACATTAACAAATGTCATTACACGATAGTAATACCAGCTTGCCATAGTAACACCATCAATTTTGAAACAAGCCAAACACGGGTACTTATTGAACTTCCTATATTTGGACTACTTTTCAGAGTTTTATACTATTTAATTTTTTCTTGCGTTATTAATATGAGATATCCTGTATTCTCCAACCAATTATACATAATCAAAGAATTCAAAACCCACCTTGGTAGTGTGGTGGTAGCGTGCCTGCCTCATATTCAACAGGTCGCGAGTTTGAATCTTGCTTAGGGTGAGTTACACGGATAAGGTTTCTTTTTCTCGGGGATTTTCCTTATCCTGAGAAGACGAATGTGGAGTAATTTTAAGCTCCATGGACCCCGAGATCATTTGAGCATCATTTCACCAATTTCATTCATCGTCCGATATGCCCAAGGTTAAGGACGTTGAACTAAACTAAAAAAGAAAATAAAAAAAAAAAAAAATAGAAAAAAGAATCAACGGTTATTGCTCCAGTGCGTGTGCTTTTATTTATTTATTGTATTCCATAAACGTTCAAGATATTTCATTATAATATATCAGAGAAGACAGAAATACTCACGTATGGGCTTGTAGCCTTGAATTGTTAACTCCCTTATTTCTTTCTCAGCCTTTGTAAACTATACAATGTTATCTCTTAACACTGAGTGCTAACACCTAATATTAACACATGCCTCATTAGGCGTTTCTTGGAGTAGTTTGTAACAAATGACTACGTGTTCTTGGTTCTACACGGATACACAAAGATGATACATCTGTGAAATTTGGAAAATCCACAGTATGCAAGAATATCATGTTAAAATTTATAACAATTATTATACACAATAATAGTTGTATTTCTGTCATGTTTCAAAATTCTAGCTTGCATGATTATTAAATTAACAATTTAACAGAATAACTCCAAAAATTCTTCTTTTTTTTGTGCTAAGACAATGTGATATAAAAGAAACAATCCTCTATCGCTTGGCGAAACTCTGGAAATATCAGGGTTTCATGATAGAGGATTGTTTCTTTTACATCACATTGTCTTAGCACAAAAAAAAAAAAAAAAAAAAAAATTGGAGTGATCATGTTCTGACCAAACGCCACAGAATTTTTTACTGTCTAAACCTCATTGTTCTAATAAAAATTCTGATGTGTTCCATTCACATAACTTTCTCTACATCTCTGCAACAAATTATTGTTAAAAAACTTATGCTTATATCTACTTAATGCTAATCGAGAAAAATTAGCAGAAATAGTCTTACTTGCTCCCTTCTAAGTAGAAGCGAAATAAGGGAGTACTATAGGTTAAAGTGATATTCAAAAGCTGGTTGCTATGTGACGGAAGCTCCTTTGTTTGTATGGAATAGGAGTTGACAAATTCGTGTATGAGAAAAGTAAAAAAATTTTTAAGCTGGAACCAGTAACAAGGGATATCTCAAAAGCGATCAATCCCGAGGAAAAAATGTATATAACATAAATTGTGTGTTTTTAAACGTGCTCTATGTTTTTTGTGTGGTCTCTTACCGTGTCTCTTACGGTTTAGCAGTTATGCAAAATTCTGCAAAATTCATCTAGAATAAAGTAGTCTTCAGAGGCTGTTTCCAGAAAATTAGAGATAAACATTTTATTTGTCAGGTAAATATCTTTAATATACGATATTTTAATCAAAATCGTTGGAGCCATTTTTGAGAAAATCACAATTTTCGAAAAAAGATCCATGTAAAGGATAGTTGGGGTGGGGAGATTTTCTTTCTTTTCGGATCCTTGGAAGATACCAAACTTAAATACCAAGTTTGATGTTTAACAGTCTTTTCGTTTTTGAGCTATGATGTCCATAGACACACACACACGGACGTTTTTCCAAAAATACTTTTTTGGATTCAGGGGGACCCAAAACATGGGTCCTCAGTGAAATCTCGGTATCGAATTTTTGGGTGGAATACAATACCGTCTCTATACACTTTGTACATAGTACGTGTAGAGAAAGTAAAAACGGCAGTGCTCTATCAGCATTGCATCAGCATCGTTTGCAATGGCGCCGAAGCCTATTTATAAAATTACATATTTTCTGTTTTTCTCTCTTTCCCACAATAATTCGTTAAGCTTTATTACTTATGTTATTATTCAAAATTGATTAGTTTGTAAGCTATTAGATTTAGCTGGTCTCCAACTGGAGCGTAGGTCTGTGTGGCTCAGTGTGTTATGCGCTGTACTTCTGATCTCAAGGTCATGGGTTCAAACCCGACCCAGACCAGTGGTTTTTAAGTGTACTTAAAAGCGACAGCCCCATGCCAGTAGATTATCATCCGATTTCACTCCAGTACCAGAAAAATGTTTATTACAAATACCTTTGAGATTAATTTTTAGCATTCCTGCTCTAGCGGAAAAACTGGAGAAATTTAAAATATTTAAAATAGGATTCATTGTTTCTTTTTACTCAAAATTCCCCTCACAAACCGAACCAATACCACCCCACACAAAATAGTCCTTCATGTGCATTCCACTAAATTTTCATCTGATTTCCTTGGTTCACTGATGTCACGATTTCATTCACTTCTTCTTTTGTGAGTTTAAAGCCTTTTAACAGGGTTGGTCAGAGGTGCGGAAATGCTTTCCTTCTGCGATATACCACACGAGAAAAACAAAGGGACCACCAACAAAGAAGGAGCTGTGGCGACTGCGAGTCCCATTTTCGGCACCTTTGGAGTAGGTCATAACCAGACTGAGCATTATATCTATTTTTCCCTTTTACTTCATCTAGCACAATGTGTATGCACAATGTACGTGTGTGTGTGTGTGTGTGTGTGTGTGTGTCTAAGGACAGCATAACTCAAAAACGAAAAGTAGGTCAAGCACCAAACTTGCTATTTAAATTCAAAATTCTCCAAGGATTTTCAGGAAAATCCCCTTTCCAAACTACCGTTTACATGGAACATTTTTCGAAAATTTTGATTTTCTCAGGAATGGCTCTAACGATTTTGAATAAAATACCATTATGTTTAAGACATTTTAATGACAAACCAATAAAGACCTCTTCATTCTGGATGACTTTTGTATATCTTTTATGTAACTGGTAAATCATAAGAGGTAGACAAAAGCTTACTACACAAAATACGTAGATCGTGTTAAAACATACAATGCATGTCATATACAATTTTATTTTTTTTTTTTTTTTTTTTATGGTAGAACAACCGTTCCCGAAATATTCCGATTTTGTTTCAATTTTAATCTTAAACTTTTCTCAGTCAGCTAAATCGCTTTCGTTTGGTCTCTCTTTTGTTCACTCTTGACGAGCAAAGAGAACGGAATTTCAATTGTTTCCCATAGAGACCGGCTTTTAAAATATTAGATTATCGCTTTAATCTAGTGTGATTTTTTATGAAGTGCTTATAAAAAGACTATTCTGCTAATTTGTATCTCAATTAGCATAGTGTGCCTACATAAAAGAATAATCTCTTGTAAGGTAAACGTACGATAATTCCTCTGTGTACGTTTTATGCAATTTTAATCAGATTACCTAAATTTGCCTATTTTGGAGAGACCTGCCTATCTTGGTCAATTATATAATTTTTACTTTCTCTACACGTACTATATACATAGTGTATACAGAAGGTATTGTATTGCACCCAAAAATTCGATACCGAGATTTTACTAGAAATACATGTTTTGGGTCCCCCTGAATCCAAAAAAAAAAGCATTTTCAGTAAAAGGTCCGTGTGTGTGTCTGTGGACAGCATAGCTCAAAAACGAAAAGACCGTTAAAAAGCAAACTTGGTATTTAAGTTTGGTATCTTCCAAGGACGCGACACGAAGATTTTCAAGAACTCCCCCCGCCATACCCAACTACCCTTTATATGGAACTTTTTTTGAACATGATCATTTGGCTCTAACGATTTTGATTAAAAAATCATATATTAAAGATATTTCCTGACAAATAAAATGTATATCTTGAATTTTCTAGGAATATCCTCTGAATACTACTTTATTCTGGATGAATTTTACGAAATTTTGGATAACTTCTAAACCGTAAGAGATGGACAAAAACGTACCACACAGAAAATGTAGAGCACGTTAAAACACACAATTTATGTAATATACAGTTTTTTCGTGGAGTTGATCGTTTTTGAGACATTCCTTGATTTGGTTTCAGCTTTGAAAAAGTTATACTTTTCTCATACAGGAATGTGTCAACTCCTGTCCATGCAAACAAAGGAACTTCAGTCACATAGCAACCAGCTTTTGACTATCACTTTAACCTATATTATTCCTTTGTTTCGCTTCTACATACAGGGAGCAAGTAATAAGATTATTTCTGTTAATTTGTTCTCGATTAGCATGAAGTAAATAGAAGCATAAGCTTTTTAACAATAATTTGTTACAGAGATGTAGAGAAAGTCAAGTGAATGGAACATATCAGATTTTTGTTTTGTTTTGTTTTTTGTTTTTCAGACTTTGTATTGCTTTTTTTTCTGTTTTTCTCGTATTTTATTAAATATAGTGCTATATTAGATAAGTGTCCTCGAACAAATAATTGAGTGTCGGCGGTTGGCTCTGCTTCTTTGTAGGCTGAGCTAAGACTGAATGATTTTAGCTATTAAGAGCGCTTTATCGTCGCCTTTTCAAGTAAAAAAAAATCTGATGTGTTCCATTCACATGACTTTCTCTACATATCTGTAATAAATTATTGTTAAAAAGCTCTTACTTCTATTTTACTTCATGCTAATCGAGAAAAAAATAACTGAAATAGTCTTATTACTTGTTTCCTTGTAAGCAGAAGCGAAATAAGGGAATAGCCTCTAAATACCCCTTCATCCTGGATGAGTTTTGCTGAAGTTTGTATAACTGATAAACCATAAGAGATAGAAAAAACGTACTATACAGAAAGTGTAGAAATCGTTAAAAGACATAATTTAGGTCATATACGTTTTTCTTGTAGAGTTGGCCGTTTTCAAGATATTTCTTGTTATTGCTTTCGATTTTAAACTACGTTAACTCTTCCCATACAGTAAGCCGCTTTTCTTTTCGTCTATCTTGTTTTACTGGTGCCCGTGAAAAACGAATCGAACTTCTATTGTTTCATATAGCGACCGGCGTTTAAAAGATCTTTAATATCGCTTTAGCCTAACATCCCCTTATAGCAAGCAATAAGAACAATTCTGATAATGTTTATCTCAATTAGCATGAAGCAGATGAAAGAGTAATATGTTGTAAGAATAGTTTATACGTGGAACAGCTAGAGAAAGTCATGTGAATGGAACACATCAGACTTTTTGTGTAGTAACATTTTGCCTATCTTTTACGGTTTACCAATTATTCATTCAGAGTGAAGACTATTCCCCAAAAATTCAAGATATACATTTTGTCATATAAATATCTTTAATATCCAGTATTTAATCAAAAGCGTTAAGTCATCTTTGAGAAAATAAAAATGTTCGAAATTTTGTTCATGTAAAGGGCAGTTTGAGATGGAGGGGATTTTCTTGAAAGTCTTCTTGTCGCATGCTTGGAAGCTTTTGAACTTAAATATCAACTTTGGTTTAACCGACGTTTCATTTTTGTGTTATCGTGTTCACAGACACACGGAAACACACACACACACACACACACACATGCGCGCGCGCACACACACACATGGACCTTATTCTAATTTGGGGAGGGGGTTCAGGGGACCCTAAGAGGTGTATTTCAGTGAAATCTTTGTATTTTGGGTGGCATGCAACACTTTCTTTACTGTATACTAAATAGAGAAAGTAATTAGCAGAACTTCTGTCTACAATTTTTGGAGTGGAGCCATTTCGTGTTTGCTTGGCGAGCTACAGTCCACATCATTATATTTTGGTAGTTTTGTTAACAATTTACTGTGCCAAAATCAAGGGCAGTAAACCTAAGTCAGTGGATAAATTGCGAGCCTAATTTTATGACAAATGGCATTGTCATTTTGCATTATTGTGCTGCATTCAGGTCCTCTTGTGGATGCAGTTGAGTTGATGGAAACGATTGAGTATGCGCTTCAAGAAATATCAGAAGCATTGCGGGGATTGGGGGGGGGGAGGGGAGAGACATTTCAGTGCACATGTTCCCGGTTTATCAGCAGCAGAGATGGCATTATTCAAATACAGTCCTTTCAGAATATGGAGAGAACTTTCAGTTTGATGAAAATGGGTATCAGTGCACATTAGAAGATTTACAGAATTGTATTTTAATTCATTCTAATGTGAGTGAAGAAGATAGAACACAACATATCAACGTTACAAGGCAAAGCAATAAATGTGCAAATGCACTTCTATAAATTTTCTCAATTTCAAGATATGAGCGAACTTATGCTACTGGTGATTTAAAATAACAGAATTCATTATTTTAAGCATTAATTTGACCCGAAACTATACGTGAAAGCTAGTGTAGAAAACTATTTTGTTTCTGAATTAAAGTGTCCCTATTTTTGCCTATTTTCAATATTTTTACTTTCTCTATACGTACTATGTACATAGTGTATAGAGATGGTATTGCATTGTACCAAAAATTCGATTAAGAGATTTCACTGGAAACACATGTTTTGAGACCACCTGAATCCAAAAACAAGCATTTTTAGAAAAATGTCCGTGTGTGTCTGTCGGTCTGTGTGTCTGTCTGTCTGTGTGTATGTGTGTGTCTGTGTGTCTGTGTGTCTGTGGGCAGCATAGCTAAAAAACGAAAAGACCGTTAAATACCAAACTTGGTATTTAAGTTCAGTATCTTCCAAGAATGCGACACGAAGATTTTCAAGAAAATCCCCCACCCCTAACTACCCTTCACATGGAAACATTTTCGAAAATGTTGATTTTCTAAAAAATGGCTCTTACGATTTTGATTAAAATATCATATATTAAAGATATGTACTTGACAAATAATATGTATATCTTGAATTTTCTGGGAATAGTCCTTGAAGACTACTTTATTCTGGATGAATTATCCTGCTATCTGTTTCAGGTAATCTAGATGAAACATTAACAGGAATGGCCTTGTTACTTAGTTCCCTGTAAGAGCGGAAATACTCTAGACTAAAATGATAATAAGATCGTCTAAAAATGGGTCGCTTGGCATGGCCAGGAGTAAAACAGAACAAAAACAAATGACGACTTCCCGTTTAAGAATATTTTTAAATATTGGAATATTTATACCAATAATTAGGAATATCTCGGAAATCCTGATAAAGGGAAAAAATCTGACATTGTATGGTTTAATGAGATATACAATTTCTGCCTTGACAGTTTGTTTATCTCTTACGGTTTACCAGTCTTGTAAGTCATCCAGAGTGAAGAGGACTCCAGAGGTTATCCCAGAAAATTCAAGATATACATTTAATTTCTCGTGAAAATATTTTAAACATACAGTATTTTAATCAAAATCGTTAGGGCCATTTTAAAGAAAAACAAAATGTTCTAAAAATGTTCGATGTAGTTTGGGGCGAGGGGATTTTCTTGAAAATCTTCGTGTCGCATCCTTAGAAGATGTTGAGCCTAAATATCATGTTTGGTATTTAACGGACTTTTCGTTTTTGAGTTAATGCTGTTCACAGACACACACACACACACACACACACACACACATGGACTTTTTTCTAAAAAATGCTCTTTTGGATTCAGAGACCACAAAACAAGTATTTCCAGTGAAATCTCATATCAGATTTTTGGGTGGAATAAATTACCTTCTCTACATAGTATGCAATTGGTAGAGAAAGTAATTAAATCACATCCGCTTGAAAACAGATTTCACTGGTGAAAGGCTGTTACTGGACTGAGTGGTATACAAATGCATATTTTGTTTATTTTTTCTGCGTTCCGACGGTCGCTACGTGGGAGGGCTGAGGGACTTTTGCCGGTCTTTGGCTCGTTGCTCAGTCGGTCTCTGTGATTTTCTTCCTTTGCGCCGCCTACTTGCTCAGGTGTGCTAATTGGGCTCAGGAACGAAGGACAAGAAGGTTTGGCAAGGGTCATTTTTCAGGAGAGATTTTATCCCGACACTATCTCCCGTCTTTGTTACCCTACCACAATTATACCTTTGAAGATAATTCCAGCATTTAGCAAATTCCTTTATCATTCGCAAGTTATCACTATTTCACCCGGAGAAATGCTACAGTATTTTTAAGAACATGATAACTCTTGGGGTGATTTTGAAGTTTGCGGTTGGAAACCAACCCTCGCAGTTGCCAAGTCTTTTACTTATTGATCCCTTAAATGGGGCGCGAATCTCGACTTGCAAGCAGAGTCAACGTTGCCTCTCATCCCTAATACAAGCTAGTCTTATGTTTCCTAATGGTCATTACTCAGTAGCTGGGGGGAGCGGTTCCGTTTGAAGGCCATCATGTTTTGGAGAAAACTATACTCTTACAGCACAAGTTATTTCATGCCTAACCGCACCTCTTGTTTGAGGTGCTACCTTACTCTCCACCTAATCGGGGTTTTCACGCCGAGCATGTCAAAGTTAATTCCCACGCTGCTTTTAACAACAGCTCAGAGCATTGTCACTTAATAGCGACGTTGGTCTTAAAAGACTGTGCGATCTTTTGTCTCCCTGCCCATCTGATGTGCTCCATTCACATTACTTTCTCTACATCTCTGTAACAGATTATTGTGAATAAGCTTATTCTTCTATCTATTTAATGCTAAAGCACTAGCAGAAACGGTCGTATAACTTAGTTCCTTTATAAGTAGAAGGAAAATAAAGGAATGCACTAAGCTAAACCGACTATCAAATGTTTTAAAATGTGGTTGCTATGGCATTGAAATCCGTTTCTTTGCGTGGTCAGCAGCTGACAAGTTCTCGTATGAGAAAAGCTGAAATCAATAACAAGGAATATCTCAAAAATGGCCAACTCAAAACAAAAAAGTATAGGTATGACATAAATTGTGTGTTTCATCGTGATCTACATTTTGTTGTGCAATACGTTTTTGTCCATCTCTTACGGTTTACGGTTATGCAAAATTCAATAAAAATCAACCAGAATAAAGAGGTCTTCAGAGGCTATTCCCAGAACATTCAAGGTATACATTTTATTTGTCATGTAAATATCTTAAATGTAAGAGATTTTAATCAAAATCGTTAGAGCCATTTTTGAGAAAATAAAAAACTTCAAAATTTGTTCTATGTAAAGGGTAGTCGGGGCTGGGGGGATTTTCTTGAAAATTTTCCTGTCGCATCCTTGAAATATACCAAACTTAAATACCAGGTTTGGTATTTAACGGTCTTTTAGTTTTTGAGCTATGCTGTCCACAGAAACACGCACACACAGACACACCGCATACACACATGGACCTTTTCCTGAAAATTCTTCTTTTTTGGGGGGGGATTCAGAGGGGCCCAAAACATGTATTTTCGGTGAAATATCGGTATCGACTTTTTGGGTGCATTACAATACCTTCTCTATACACTATGTAGATAGTATGTGAAGTGAAAGTAAAAATCTGAAGTGATCCATTCACGTGACTTTAGCTATTCTATAGCAAACTATTCTTACAAACTTTTATTCTTCTAAAAATGTAAATGGCGAGTTATTTAAGGAAGTGCTGTGGTTCTCAGCATCCCATCCTATACTGAGCGTGAAAGACCGCTTAATTTTGCTCAGAGGCCTACTTATCGGGCTTAAGGTTCTTTTACGTAAATCTATGACACGGGACCAACGGCTTTACTTCCCTTCCAAAGGAAGCTATGCTAAGGAATTTTGCACCCGAAAAAATCCATCGTCCTCCGCCGGGTTTGAACCCGCGACCTTGGGTATATGAAGTTAGCATGGTAACCATTACACCACGGAGGGCGATTTTTACTCTTCTATCTACTTCATGCTAATCAAGATAAACATTTGCAGAAATCGTCTTATTTCGCGGTTTTTACAAGAAGAAGATAAATAAGAGAATGGTCTACTAAAGCAATATTCAAATCCTTTAAAATTTGATCGCTATGTGAGGAATTTGAAACTCGGTTCTTTCTACAAGAACAGGAATAAAACAAAAGAGATGTGACACGAATAGCGACTTCACGTTTGCGAAGCATTTTAAAATTGAAGCAAGGAATAACTCGGAAATTGTTAACTCTACAAAAAGGTATACATGTGACATAAATTGTGTGTCTTAACGAAATCTATTTTTTTGTACAGTAAGCTTTTGTCGTCTCTTACAGTTTACCAGCTATGCAAAAGTCCTTTTGAAGGAAGAGGTCTTTAGAGGCTATTCCCAGAAAATTAAAAATATAGACTTTATTTTAAATGTAAATATCTTTAACATACGGTATTTTAATCAAAATCGTTAGAGTCATTTTTGAGAGGGGAAAAAAATTGAAATGTTTCCATGTAAAGGTTGGGAGTTTGGGGTGGGGGTGGGGGGTTCTTGATAATCTTCGAGTCATGGAAGATACTAACTTAAATACCAAGTTGGGTGCTTAACGTACTTTTCGTTTTTGAGCAATACTGCACACACACACACACACACACACACACACACACACACACACACACATACACATACAGATGGACACAAACGGATCTTTTTGTAATTTTTTTTCTGGTCCTGAAAACATACATTTCTGGTGAAATCTCGATGGAATACAATACCTTCTCTACCTACAAGTACATTGCACACAGTACTTAGCAGAAAAATTAAAATATTCTTTGAATGTCTTAAAGTGTGTTTTTTGTCTGTAGCAGCCAGTTATTAAGCCCGTCTTGAAAAGAGCCCTTTTATTAATTATAATAATCTTATGCCCATATGCATTTAGTCTCACTTGTGATATGGAACTATGTGTTTCATATTTTTCTATATGCGTGTGTTAAGTTTTATTTACTTAGGTATAACTGCATATTTCCGTCGTTATTGCATATTTCATCATTTTCCATGCACCAAGCATATAAGTAGATAATTCATCCACCAATACATTTTTAATTTTAAACTTGTTATTTAAACCAATTAGTGGCATAATGAAGTCCTTGATATGAAATTACCAATATAATTTTTCAACGACGAGAGTGCTGCTTTAAAATATGCAGGGAAATTACTGATAAATTGTGCGGTGTTTTAGAGAGATATCCTGATAATTAGTTTTCTGTGTGTTTTTCAAGGTAAAACCGTAGTGCTTCCTGAACAAATTTCCACAGAGTTATAAGTTCTTTCAAGTTTTGCCCAAGTGTAAATTTAAAGATAACAATTTATTGCATTTAGTGCATATTTTCGAAATTAAGGAGCATATTTGAAAACATTTTATAAAAAAAATTGATACTCATTTTAGATATTTAGTGCCTATAATCGTGACATTATAGCTTGTCCCTTCAGACAGTTCCGGCACTACGTGGTAGCAGTATAAATAAATGCCTAAATATGTTATGCTGGAAGTTATACGCGGAGAGGACGAAGACGTGTTGAAAGATAACAGGGATTGGCTGTACACGCACAGATACAGCGAAGCAACTGCTACTGAGCTGTCTCAAGGAACAAGTTATAATAAAGCGATTATAGCTAGATTACACAAAAGAGACAACCTGCGTGGTCAATTTGTTCCCTTCATATATATTCGTGACTGTAAACAGATAGTAAGCAAAACTGAAATGCTGCTTTGAAATATCCTTAGGATCACTGCACAATTTAAAAGGTTAATTTCAATTTTAATATATTTATCCTATAGTCCAATCTGCTGTTTATGCTTTTCTCATTTCACATTGGTTTGTAAATAAATGCAAGCAAGTGCTTTGAAGGGAAAGAATAGATACGTGAGGCTAAAGGTCTAGCTCTCCAACTAGATTATCAATATAAATGGCCTCGCTGTTCGCATTTCTGTATTAATGGAACTCTGACCTCTGTCTGTGGAACGCGCCCTACAACGGAAGTATGACTCCTACCCCGTCTCTAGAGTAATTGGCAGTCAGGCGGACAGCTGTTGAAGAGCTGACATAATCGCTCTCAACACATGCTCTTCAGATGTTCTGTTCTCGTGAGACAGCACTTCGCAATCTCCTCGTTTTTCTGCACTATTTTCACTCTTATTTCTACTATCTTTATTTCTATTGCTCATTCTTTCTTCATTTTGGACCATTACTTAACAAATCAAAAGTAAAAATGTTGGGTCGTACATTATAATTTTTCATTTTTATGTCCAAAAAGATGAAACGCAGCCAGACAAGTATAGTTAATTATAAAGTCTGAATTGCCTATTTCATTAATAGTCATTATCCCATGGCTAAGTGTGTGATTGTGTACTTTTCGTTATTTTAATACATTTACCTGAAAATTGGAAGGCTAAGTTAATATTAATACATAGAATATTTATTTTTATTGTTCCAATTATACCCCCACCTTTAACTGCGTGTTCCTATCGACGGCCTAACGGCAATAGTGTTAACTTGCATATTGTAGCTGTTAGGTTTCTATTATTCTTTTAATTTTAAACATTATAACACACACACACACACACACACACACATATTGCCAGACTCTGGAGAAGATAGGAAATAATTTGGAATCGAACCCGGGACCCCGTGCGGAAAAGGCAGGTACTCTCCCGACTGAGCTATGGGACCATCCAGAATATTTTATACTTAAACACATGTTATAACACATTTATATTGTTTCAACTTTGTATACTTACATTATACAAACTGGAAATAAAGGCATATTTACCCGTGCTGTTTTGATTATACATGCTATCCACATTAATCAGACTGCTTCTGAATGTTACGCTTGAAAATAGTTTTATTACAGTATCTCTTTATATTTGGATTGATATAGTGTAGCACTAACGTATTAAATCTCTGTTTCCAATTTTCTGTTATAGCTTCATATTGGGTTTGAAGATTCAAGCAATGCTTTTGCAGTTCAACGATTTAAGGAAAGCTTTTACTCTGTATCGCTCAATATCAACAAATTAGAGAGTTTTGGAATTCAAGTCACAAATTGGAACTGTTTACAGGAGTGCGTTGATATTTTGTTTTATTCAAGTTTATTCTGGTTTTATAACGCTGGCTCTGGAGTTATCTAAATATTAGTTTTAGGACTCATGTTGTTTCTTATTGTTAATAACTATTTATCAGTTAAGCCGAAGTTAGTGTAGAGGTAGCATGTCTGCTTCACATTCAACAGGTCATCTCGTTTAGGGTGAGTTACTCGGATAAGGCTTTTTTCGGGGTTTTCCCTTATGATGGGAATAGGAATTTCGAGTTACTTAAAACTCATGGATTACGAGATCATTTGCGCATTGTTTCACCGATATCATTCATCGGCGATTTGACCAACCAAATCAAAGGACATTAAGCTTAAAAAAATCTGCTTCTTTCAATGACTTGCTCTACATCTCTGTAGAAAATTATTGTTGATAATCTTATTTTTCTATCTATTTAATTGTAAAACATTAGCAGAAACGGTCTTATTACTTAGAAGGGAAATAAGGGAATACACTAGACTAAGCCAACAGTCAAATGTTTTAAAATGGGGTTGCTATGGGATTGAAATCCGTTTCTTTGCGTGACCAAGCATTGACAAGTTCTGGTATGAGAAAAGTTTAAGTTATTAAAACTGAAATAAATATCTAACAACAAATATCTCGAAAACGGCCAACTTCACGAAAAAGAAAAAAACAAACGTGTATGACATAAATTGTGTGTTTTATCCTTATCTACATTATTTATGTAGCAAGTTTTTTTCTATCTCATACGATTTATCAGTTATGCAAAATTCAATAAAAATAATCCAGAATAAAGAGGTCTTCAGAGGATATTCCCAGAAAATTCAAGATATACATTTTATTTGTCATGTAAATATCTTAAATATAAGAGATTTTTAATCAAAATCGTTAGAGCCATTTTCGAGAAAATCAAAATTTTCGAAATTTGTTCCATGTAAAGGGTAGTTTGGGGTGGGGGGATTTTCGGTATTTAACGATTTTTTCGTTTTTGAGGTATGCTGTCCACAGACACATACACAGACACACGCGGATCTTTTTTAAAAATGCCTTTTTTGGATTCAGGGACACTAAAACGTGTATTTCCAGTGAAATCTGGTGTCGCATTTGGGTGGAATGCAGTGCACATAGTAGAGTAGAGAAAGTAAAAAGAAAAAACTGTAATTATCTGACAAACATTTGGCCAGTCCACCTCCGTGTGTAGGTACAGGCATCCTGTCTGACTCATATTCAGGAGATCCCGAGTTCGAACATCCTTTGGACTGAATTGCTTGCCTAAGGTTTCTTCCGGGGTTTTCCCTACCCTGAGAATAACTAAGCTCTAGGGGCCCCAAGACCACTTAAGCATCATCCAATCAATTCGTTCATTTACCGTCCGATAAGGTTAAAAAACGCCAAACTTCAATAACAAATAATTATGAAATGAAAAATATCAATATACGCTACAGACCTGTTTTATGGGACTGCTGATTATGACTTTTGTAGGACTGTACTTTATAAAAGTTCATGAATCTAAAGAATATGATTCACTTATTAGAACTTTCGAAATTCGGGCTGCAGCGTAAATATCAGACACAACTGTGGGTTATACGCTATTAGAGGATTATTTTAAGACCAAATTATATATGTTAGACAGAGTTATAGAAACTGATCTTTCACTCTGACCGCGTACATTCCAAGATAGCACGTTGAAACAGCTTTGAAGGAAGAAAAGACAACGCCAGCTCATTATTCGAATCACCATGGTCGTCTGTGACCGATATTTCCGAGTGGCTCTCTGTACAGTTTCAAAAATCCTCCATTCACCCTAAGACGTCATACTACATAAGATGATTTGCATCATCTGTACATTACCTATATGCTGCGATCAATGTACCTTTTCGGAAGTCCGCAGGGCTGAATATCACGAGTAACTTAGGCAATTATATTTCACATGGAGCATTACAGTAAAAATCTGATGTGTACCACTCACATGACTTTCTCCATATCCCTGCAACAAATAATTCTTAAAAAGCTTATACTTCTATTTACTTTATGCTAATCAGAAATAGTCTTATTACTCGCATCCTTGTAAGTAGAAGCGAAATAAGGGACAACCGTAGGTTAAAGTGATAGTCAAAAGCTGGTTGCTATGTCAATGAAGTTCCTTTGTTTATATGGATAGGAGTTGCCAAGTTCCAGTATGAGAAAAGTATACGTTTTTCATAGCAGAAACCAAAAATAAGGAATGTTATAAAAACGACGAACTCCACGAAAAAAATGTATATAACATAAATTGTGTGTTTTAATGTGCTCTACATTTTTGGTGCAGTAAATTTTTGTCCATCTCTTACGGTTTAGCAGTTATTCAAAATTCAGTAAAATTCATCAAGCATAAACTACTCTTCAGAGGCTATTCCCAGAAAATTCAAGATATGCATTTCATTTGTCAGGTAAATATGTTTAATATCCGAAATTTTAATCAAAATCGTTAGAGCCATTTTTGAGAAAATCAAAATTTTCGAAAAAAGTTCCATGTAAAGGGTAGTTGGGGGTGGGGGGATTTTTCTCAAAATCTTCGTGTCACATCCCTGGAAGATACTAAACTTAAATACCAAGTTTGGTATTTTACCGACTTTTGATTTTTGAGTTATCGTGTTCAGACACACGGACCTTTTTGTGAAAATGCGTTTTTTGGATATTGGGGACCCTAAAACATATATTTCCGGTGAAATCTCGGTATCGAATTTTTGGTGGAGTGCAATACTTTCTCTATACACTATGTATATAGTGCTTATGGAGAAAGTAAAAATGAATTCAGTGCGATTGTTCCTGAATGAGGAGTTACAATCTGGATTTACGTTAAACGTTGTCTAAGCTCATTTAGCTTTTTAGTTTTAATGCCTGTATTGTCAGCGTCTGGGGCACGTCGGGAGAGAACAAAGTTGCCGATTCATTTCGTTCAGCTATAAAGCAGACTTATTGCTAGTATGAAGAGAGAAGGATGACTCAGTAGTTAATCTTATCTTGAAGGAAGAGTGGCCACAGCTAACGTTTAATTACCAGACGACCGGATGCGTGGGGTGTACTTCCTTCAACTGTTCAAACTGATATTGAAGCATTGCGGGATGTCGAGCGCAGGCGCAATATATAAATTGTATTGTTTGTCCAAGTAGGCGATCAAGTATCGATTATGACTCCCTTGGAGCTGACCTCTGACCCGGAGGTTCGGATTCGAAGCGTGTGTGTGACAACAGAATTGATTAAAAACCCAACATTAAATAACCTACCAAAAAAAAAAAAAAAATGAAATGGCGTTTTATTTATGAACGCTATTTAACTGCTGTGGTTCTCAGCGTCGCATTCTATGTTGGGCGTGAAATACCGATTAATTTAGCTCAGAGGCCTCTTTATCAGGCTTGAGGTTCTTTTACGTGCCGTAAATCTACGACACGGGACCAACGGCTTTATTTTCCTTCCGAAGGAAGCCATGCCCGAAAAAAACCATCGTCCTCCGCCGGGTTTGAACTTTGGGTATATGAAGTTAGCATGGTAACCATAACACCTCTATCTACTCTGTAACAAACTATTCTCACAATATACAAATATTCTTCTATCTACTTCAAGAAAAGCATTAGTAGAAACGGTCTTATTATTTAATTCCTTATAAGTAGAAGGAAAATAAAGGAATAGCTACGTATACTAGCTAAAAGTGATAGTCAAATCTAAGCTAGTCCCTATGTGATGCAATTGAAATTCCCTTCTCTTTGCCTGACCAGGATGAAAACAAATGAGTGACGACTTCCCATTTGAGGGAAAGTGTGATTGTTGGGACTTTTTTTTTTTTTTTTTTCTTTTATGGTAGTCTAACGTCCTTTAACCTGGTTTGGTTATATTGGACGATGAATGAAATTGGTGAAATGATACTCAAATGATATCGAGGTCCATGGAGCTTAAAGTTACTTGACGTTCGTCTTCTCAGGATAAGGGAAAAACCCCCAAAAAAACCTTATCCGGGTAGTTCACCCTAAGCGAGAATCAAACTCACAATATTTTGAATGTGAGGCAGACACGCTACCACCACACTACCCAGGCGGGCTTGTTGGGAATTTTAAAACCAATAAAAAGGAATATCTGAGAAATGATTAGCTGTATGAAAAAACTGTACACAATATAAATTTATATTTTTTGTGTAGTAATTTTTTTTTTTTTGTCAGTCACAGTTTACCTGTTATGTAAAAGTCATTCGGGATGAAGAAGACTTTGGCAGCTATTACCAATAAATTCAAGATACAAATTATATTTGCCATGTAAATATCTTTAATACAGCATTTTAATTAAAATAGTTAGAGCCAATTTGTTAAAATCGAACATTTTAAAAAATATTCTACGTAAAGGTAGTTTGCAGAGGGGAGGGATTTATTTTGTGTCCATCTTTGGAATATACTGAATTTAAATGAGTACTAAGTTTGGTATTTAACTCAACTGACTTTAGTTTTTGAGTTATGCTACCCCCCCCCCCACACATACACATGCAGACCTTTTCCTAAAAATTCCTTTTTTGAATTCAGGTCCTCAAAACATGTATTTCTGGTAAAATCTCGGTATCAAATTTTTTGGTGCAATACAATACCTTAACTACTTACTGTATATGAATGTACATACATATGTACATTGGTACATTAAGTGAAATGTATTGATTATGAACCAAATTTCTGAATTTATATTCAGAATAACAGATGTGAATTGATCGTTTAATTTAATTGTAGCACATTTTTTTTTGAATGTTCATTTTTATGGTCTCTTTAATTGCTGTGGTCATATCAGGATATTTTAGACTGAAACTTGGGAGTTCTTACTCTGAGCTTTAGGTATGTTACTGTAAGTTCTACATATGCACATTTACCCGCACATACACATTTCCAGATTTGATAGAGGGTAGGGAATATTTCTAATTAAAGAAAACTCCCCTTCCTAGCCAGGAATCAAACCCGGGACCTCCGAATGAGAACATGCACCTTTGTTGGATAGGTAGAGTCAGACGAAAAATTCAATGCAATAGCCGGGGTTTAAACCACGGATCTCCCAATCTCTAGCCAGTTGCTCTGCCACTGAGCTATCATGGCAACATGCCAGCATAGCATTGAATTTCTCAACTTACTCGCTTGTTTCCCAGTAAACCAAAAGGTGTTTTCAAATTATTTTGAGATGACAACCCCAATGGCGACTTACAATGTTGTAAGTACTTAAGTCCCAGGATTCATAGTATAGCCAATTGGCATTGAATTAATTGTTTTTCACACTAGCTGTGTGTAGGACAGGAGTTGGATATGTAGAGTCAGACTGAAAAATTCAATGCCATAGCCAGGGTTTGAACCATGGATCTCCTGATCTCTAGTCTGACTCTACCTATCCAGCTGAAAAATATGAATTACACTTATGCTAGGTGACAAAAATTTGTTTCTTATAGCAGTTATTGGCATAAGATGTTACGTCATTTACTACAGAATTACTTTATTCTACTCAGATGCTACCACAGATTTTTACATTGTTGTTCAAGAGCTTGAGGGCAGCCTATTCAAGAATTTTTCAGATTTCTAGTCATGATAAATCTAGGAATTGGAGAGAAGGCCCTTGGTTTGTATGTTATAAGATTATTGGATTATTGTATTTAAACATTTTTATTAACATGCAGTTTTTACTTTGTCCTATCTGATGGGGAGTTTATTGCATCATCACACACATAAATAATTAGTGATGTAGCATTAAAACTGTGAGGATTGGGGCAAGATGTTATATGCTGCATCTTTCTAGATAGTAAATCTGATATGAGCAAAAAGCGATGTTGTATGAAGTGAATAAGCCTGTTTTGGGATGTTCATCATTCATCATTATAGTATTGATAATAGTAAATGTTGTATAGAAGGAGGTGTTTTTGCACTTAGCTTATGTTATTATTTGTTTGCTAATAAAGGGAAATCTTAGAAATACTGACATTTAATGCAGATACCTCACTCTGCATTTCAAAAGCATTTGTTTACCTATTCCTTATCTCTTTGTTCATTTATTCAGATTTGCATTGTTGATTGTATGCATTACTTTGTAAATGAAAGAGAAGTAGTTATCAAAAGAAGCCTTACTCAAGAAAAATTCCTACAAAGATCTTATTCAATGTTCTTAAAGAGAGCAGATTATAATCTGCTAGTGCATCTGCCTAACATCATATCAAATTACTTTAAAAAGAACTAGAGGGCATCTAAAACTCTCAATCTCAAGTTAATGTGAGCAACACCACATTGTACAAGATTTAATTAAGTTAGCTTGGTGTTATTGTCAAGCAAAATTTGAACTTTTCTTTGGTGACACAATGCTTGCAGTTCCATTTTTTTGCGACTAAAGTAAACATTTTGGAGATTAAGAATTTTTGTGACACATACATTCTATTTGCAGGAATTTCATGTGGCATATGTTTTCATCAAGATGGCAAACTCACCTCGGCCTGGTATATGGGTGTTGGAGAGATCTGTAGATAATGGGGAAACTTACCAGCCATGGCAGTATTTTGCAGATACACCAGGGTAAATAAGACCATTTATTATTACGTTACAGCTATACTTACTTCTAGAAAGAAATTTATTCAGAATATTAATTTTTATATAAGGAAACTCTGGTTAGAATTCTCTTAAGTGCATTGGTGATGTAATTATGAGGACTGTCCCAAAGTATCCGACCTGACATATAGACAGCAATTATTGTTTTAAACAATAACAATGGTCAAAAGTACCAACATTAGAAAGCTTCAGCTTTACGTTTGATGATTTTACATTGTTTAGCATTTGTTTGAGAATCATCATTAGTGAATGCTCTCAACAAATTTGTAAAAATGGATAAAACTGGTTATCGTTATGTGATACAGTACTTCCATTTGAAAGGTCTTAGTCCAACTAGTATTAAAGCTGAGCTAGATTCTACTTTGGGAGAGTCTGCTCCTTCGTTTACAACAGTGAAATATTGGAGTGTCGACAAATGTGGTTACTAGTCCAGAAATTGTAAAGAAAATCCACAAAATGATATTGGATGACCGTCAACTAAAAGTGCACGAGCTAGCAGACATTGCAGGCATTTCAAAACGTTCTGTACATCTCATACTGACTGAAACTTTGTATATGAGAAAGTTGTGTGCAAGGTGGATGCCGTGTTTGCTCACAATAGAATAAAAACAGCATTGTGAGGATATTTCAGTCGAGTGTTTGGCAGTGTTTTGCTGCAACATAACTGAGTTTTTGCAATGGATGAAACCTGGGTCCATCACTTCACACCTGAGACAAAGGAACAATCAGAACAGTGGATAGGAAGGGGAGAATCAGCTCCAAAGAAGACGGAGACAGTTCCATCTGCAGGCAAAGTCATAATGTCAGTTTTCTGGGATGCAGCAGGATAATTTTCATCGATTATCTCAAAAAAGGAAAAGTAATCAAAGGCGAATATGATGCAAACTTCTTACAGAGTTATAAAAAGGGCTGCATTTAGCAAAAAAGAAAGTTTTGTTTCATCAAGACAATGCACCAGTTCACATGCCCATTATCGCCATGGCCAAAATCAATGAGTTCAAGTTTGAATTGCTTCCTCATGCACCCTAATCGCCAGATTTAGCCCCCTCCGATTATTTTCTGTTTCCGAACTTGAAGAAATGGCTTGGTGGTAGAAGATTTGGCAACAATGAAGAGGTGGAGTCTGCAGTTGATGGCTATTTTGCAGACCTGAATAGTTCTCACTATAAACAGGGGAGCAAAGCTATTGAACATCGCTGGGAAAAGTGTATCAAACTAAAGGAGACTATATAGAGAAATATATGTTTTCCCCCAAATTTTTGTGCTTTCTTTGTTAGGTTGGGTACTCTGGGATAGCCCTCATAGTATCGATGAAATTCTTGTGGTGTTTTGCAATAATTTAATTGCTTAGCATTTTGATTCTGATAACATTTAATTAAGACACCATTTCCTGTTGCAGTGACTGTGAAGCATATTTTGGAAAAGAAAGCCTACAGCTGATTACAAGAGATGATTCTGTTATTTGTGAAACTCAGTATTCCAAAGTTGTGCCTTTGGAAGGTGGAGAGGTAATTAAAATAATCAGTTTAAGTAGAAATGAGAAATAACTTTATTTTCTAAGTTTTTCTCCTTCTAGTGACACAAAGTTAGTTGTACTCAAGTATATATGTAGTTGCTGTTTATTATTTTTAATATTTGGGTGTTCACAAGTCATAAAATCAGTTTTATTCATTGTTGGTGTAATGTTTTGGGAGCATGCCTACAAATTTTATGGCCATATTTGTTTTCTAGAAGTGTTTTTAAAACTTTCAATTGAGCTTAAAAACTGCATAGAATGATATGTATAGAAATCAGTTTCAAATTTAGCTTAAAAATGGAGGCAAAGGTGGATCCAGGATTTCTGTAAAGGAGGGCACACTGGTTAGTTTGGCATTCTCCTCATAATACCATATCTGTTACTAGTAATATTTATTCAATTTTAAACTTCTAACAAAAGGAATTACATTATGAAAAATATTCTAAATAGTTGTGAATTAACTGAGCACAAGCAAAAAATCCTAAATCCTAAAAATCCTTGTCTTGACTACTTGTCTTATGCAAAAAAGAGCATCCCTGCAAACAGCCAGAATCAAATGTTGTTGTAACTGTTGCCCTCGCTACTGTACATGTGTCTCAATCCCTACCCACTCCTCTCAACTCATACTCAGATATGCAACTCTCTGCATGACATGAGTAACCCAGAAAACAGTATCAAGGTAGGGAAGCAGACAGCAGGACTTAGTTTTTATTTATGTTGTGTAAATCAATGTTACTAATTAAAAGTAAACATTGAGTCGATTAATGACACTAAACAACACTCACATTTAAATTTCCCAGAATATGCTTTGGAGGTTAGTTTCCTCCATTATAAACCGAACATCGACTAATCGCTGGTGGTGATGCCAATCAATCCATTGCTTGTTCTGGTGGTGGTTCTATGAATTTGTACAATGAGTCACCCTGGGGTATATCAAAGTTGATAATCCTATTTCTGTTTTTCCAAATGAAGATTTGTACCCAAGTTGCCAATTCCTGCTTTCCAGTTATGTGTTTCAATAGTCTTGGCCCTGGGTTTATATCATGGTTTTCTGTCCAAAATTGAGTAGCAACTGCTGATTTCTCTAAATGTTTGTGTTTTATGCATCTGAAGTGTTCCTTGGTTCTTTTTTACAGGTTCTTCTTGGTTTTCCCAATGTAAACTTTGTGCCAACTGTGCATTTTATTTGATAAATTCTGGATTTTTTATTTGATGGGATGCTGTCTTTAGTGATGGATACAAGTACATTTTTTATGGTGTATTTATTAACTGGTGCCAATTACATGTTGTATTCTTTAAAAATCTTTTTGAATTTGTAAAATATATGTGGATGAAATGTGAATTTTTTGAAACACTTTTTTTCTCTTCTTTTGTATGGAGCGTAGATGTTTCCTTTAGTAATTTTTTTTCTTTTTTTGCTACATTTACTTTTTTATCTACTAGTGAGTTTTGGAAGCCATTTATTTCGGCAATTTTGACTATTTTTTTATATTCTGTTTCATATTCATGTTCTGCAAGTGGTATGTTCACCAGCCTGTGTGTTAAACTATTGAAAACTGCCTGTTTATGAGATCTTGGGTTGAAGCCATTTGCTTTTATGCAATTGTCCATTTGTGATGGTTTTCTGTATATTCCAACATTAATTCTGTGTGCATTTTTAATGATTTTAATATCCAGAAATGGAAGTTGTCCATCCTTTTCAGTATCTAGTGTGAATGTTATGTTTTTTTTCTTACAAATTTAACAGCTTTAGTGCATCCTGAATATGCTTCTTTGGAACTATTGTCCACATATCTTTGCAAATTTTAAAGACCCATGGGAACCCCTTTGTTACTCTCGTTTCTAAGGAACTCATATAAAGATCAGCAAGCAATGGTGAAGAGGCTTGACCATTGCTAAACCTGAAGTTTGTCAGTAAAATTTAGATTGAAATTGGAAGTAATTCTGCTCTATGCATAATTTTGTTAGGTCAATGTATTCAGAAATTTCTCTATTGGGTATCCCTATAGAATGAAGCCAGTTTTGAATTAGTGGTAGTAGTTTCATTATAGGTATACTTGGAAAAAGAGATTTTACATCAAATGACACAAGCATGTCGTGTTCTTGTAACTGAAAATCTTTAATATTTTCTACAAGTTTCAGAGAGTTTTTGATGCCAAGACTATTGAATTTTAGAAATGAATTAAATTTCTTGTTTAATCATTTCGCCAAATTATAGGTTGGTAAATTGATACTACTGATTATTGGTCTCATAGATATGTTTTGTTTGTGGATTTTAGGTAGGCCATAAAGTCTGGATAGAGTAGGATTATCTGGTTTACTGCATATTTGCATGCTATTACATTGCTGCTTGTGATTGCCTGCTCAACCATTTGTGTGCAAGCTGTAAGCAGGTTTTTGCTGATCAGTTCAAACTCATTTTTAGTTAGCATTTCTTCCATTTTATTTATGTAATTGGCCGTTCCATAATGTAACTACTGCTTACATTTGTTTTGCTAATATTTTGTCCATTTTTAAATCTTATTCAAATTTAATATGTTGTATTTATTTATTAATGTTTTGCTTGATGAGGAGGGAGCATGAGCTCCCCTTCTGAATCTGCCTGTGAATAGAACCATTAAAACTTGCTGTAATTAAATTTGTTTTTTTCATATTTCAAATCCTGATGGAGCCACATAATTCATCATCACTTACACATATTTATTCTGTGGTAGAAAAATGTTTAAGAAGTCTGGAAATTATCTCTTCCTTGGCAAAATGTAGCTGATATTCTCTTAATATTCTAAGCGATTCATAGGCTCTGAAAATTGCTTTATTTTTAAGTTTTTGTCAATAAATAATGTTTTTCTGCATTTCTGTGATCTTTTTTTTTAACTGTTTAAGAATAATACGGGCAACTCCACACAGTACTGCAATTACTTGCAACAAAATTTTAAAATATTTAATATAATTTAAAAAAATAATTTTTCTCTAAAATTTAATATTTTTCATTGAAAATAAAACGAGGTATGATCTGAAGTATTAATGAAAGATTCACACTAAAAATAAATCAATGATAGAAAGAAAAACCATTGCAGAGAAAATAATTGTATTCTTAGAATAAACATATAAGATTTCAGATTGTTGTATAAAGTCATTAACATATATCTCAAAAAATGCAATAATCAAAGCTATATCTATATGCATTTAAAGGGTTAAAAAGAAAGAAAGAAAAATCAGGGAAAAGAAAATATTTAAGCATTTTAAACATCTAAGCATACTTAACAGTTTTAAGTGTAGTGCTTCATTGGAATTCAGTTCCTGGATTTTGTCCAACAGTTGACCTTAAGGTATTATAACATAACTAAAATTTCTACTATCTTGCATTTGTACAATCAGTACATTAAAATGAACCCTAGTGTTCATTAATTAACATAATAACATTAGGCAATTTTTTCTTTCCCTTCCTTCTGATCCACAGGATTGTTCACATTCATGTGAAAGTATAATCATTTTCATATTGTGGTTGTTTGGATTATAGCTTTTTAAATTAGATATTACAACTTGAAAATACCATGTAGCATACTAGATTTTTAGAGAGCAACTTTAAGCATGAATATTTAGCTCTGTTATACATTTTTCAGGGATATGATTTCTAAGATGTCACATTTTTCAGATCCCTATGTGCAAAATATCTTCATTTATATGTTATGTGTATGCTTTGTTATGATGTATTATGCATGGCTTCATATAGTGTACACTTGCTGTTGTAGCACAAAAAGCTAGGCAAGGCATCAGCATTTTCAAAACACATTATTGCAATACATGCACAGTGCCAATAGGTCGCCCTGACTGAAGCATATGTATACATGTACAACTTTTAGCTTTTATATTGACGAAGCCTTGTAAATTTGTTGCAATTTGAAAAAGTTAATGAGTCCTTTTCATTTGTTGTACTTAGTATTTCATTTTCTATTCCTAATGCACTTAGATCTTTTATTTCATGAAAACCTAAAAATTTTCATTTATGTTCACATCATAAGGTTTTCTAGTGACACTATGTGAAACTGAAATATATCCAAATATCTAAGTTAAATTATCTCTTTTTATAATGTTCTATGTTGTATCTGCAATAATAGAAAAGAAAGGGAAAGCTTTAATGTCATTAATAATTTATTTTTCAACTGCTTGGGATATTAAACTCATTTTGAATTGAAGGGCCAAGGTACTTTTATGTATATTTTGGTTTATTTATTAGATCATGTAAAAAAGGATCCTATTTTGTGAGATGTTTGATGACTGTTAAAACTTTCCACTGTTTGATTTTACAATTTCCTCCCAATGTCCCAGAAAATCTAAATTATTGGATGCAAGTTTTAATGTAACATTTGCAATACACTCAAGGTCCTCAAGGATCTGTTTCCATTATATTCTCATTTTTTTTAGTTCTGAATTCATACTCACATCAACTATGTTTTTTTTTGTGCCCCAAATTGAAAACATCAAACATTTCATGTAGTACTATACTTTTGGTTAGCCAGCTCCAATCTCGAATCTCTTCCCTCCAAGCTGACAATGGTTTTTGAGCTTTAAGGAGCTCAAATACATATTATAATAAACAGAGTCAGTTTTAGATGAACAAGATAATCATTTTATCCAAATTCTTTGTCCTGTCAATGCAAATTTTTTATAATATTTAGAGAGAATCTGTTTTTCTGCTTAGCATCTTTGGGGAATGAACTGCTGGCTGATAAGGATTTTGTCTAATAAAGAAATTTTTAGTTTTATCATCTACTTTTAACTGATAATCTGCATGATCATTTGAATACTCTTTAAAATTGCAATTTTGTTACAATTTTCTTTAAGACTTTCACAATTTTATTGCTGTTATCACTTTTCACTTCAGAAATGCATGCACTTGTGGTACTACTAGCTTCTGAACTATTTAGCTTTAAAAGGTTTCTTTTTTATGTAAAAGTACACAGATAAATAAAAAAAAAGAATTAAGCTTAAAACTGTTCAAGTCAAGTTTGAAAAATGTCATACACTTAATGATGCACCTATTAATATGCACTGCTCTTTTGTGATGACTAAGGAACTTGTCATAAACCGGGTGTTACGAGAGACAGCAAGGACAAGCATTTTTCACACACTCTTACAGCTGTGCTAAACTTAACTCAGCATTGACTGGTTTACGAAGCTGTCTTGATCTGACCCCTAAATTCCTGGACCTGCCTGCATTGCAGGTTCTAATGTTACAGCCCTGCTGCTTACCTTTCTTCAATGCTAATGTGTTTGCAGTATAATGTTGGGTGATTCTAGCTGTGTTTTGTTTATGCTCTGCATTCACAATACTCTTGTGCTTTCCAACAAATTAATTTTTGTTCTAGATTGTTGTATCACTGCTGAACAATCGTCCATCAGCCAATGACTTTTTCAACTCTACATTACTACAAGAATGGACAAGAGCAACCAATGTGCGTCTTCGGTTTCTTCGCACCAAAACTCTTCTAGGGCATTTAATGTCTGTAGCTCGTCAGGATCCAACTGTCACAAGAAGAGTAAGCAATCATAGACGTTTGTTAAGTCTATTGATATATGAATTGGTGTTGTACATTTATGAAACTAGAATAAGAAATTCTTCCAGAACGCCACACCATTAGATACATAAAATACAACTATATGAAAAAGTTACGCATAGGTGCTTAATTCATATGTTATTTTTATAATAAAAAAACAAGTCAGATGAAGGACATTTCGTGATTGTGCATTTAGAATTGTAAAAACTCAAAACCAAACAAAACAAATGATGCATGAATTCCTTACTGCAGGTAACATTCCTTGTTTGGGAAGGAACAAATCCTGAATTTCATTTTCAGAACTTTGTATTAAAGAAATTGCTAAAGAGCAGCTGCTAGTTGACCACAGTGACTTTAAGTTATCCATAGAACCAGCATATCAGACTGATTGGCTTTGAAGTTGCTCATTACAATAATTATGTCACTCTTTATGAGGGTGGTTTGATAATTCTGGTAAATTTCCATGAAAGAATAAAACACTTTTGTTGTGGCTTCATAGTAAGCTTGATTATTCAAAGGATTATAAAAAAAAATCAACAATGTACAGCATACAGTTCATTGTTGAAGTTCACTCTTGCTTAGTTTTTAAACATACTTAAAATCCCTCTATCTGGGTCGGGTTTGAACCACAAAAGACAGAACCTGACCAACTGAGCACCCATCTGAATTGGACTGTGTGTATTTGCAAATGGAGAAAACCAAGTTCTATGCTATTATTAAACATTTTCATTTGAAAGGTTGGTTGGACTGCTGCACAAACAAAACAGATTTGGATGAAGTTCATGCAAACTCTACACCATCAAAAGACTATTTACTTTTGGATTCATGAATTTAAATGTAATTGACAAGCACCGAAGTCAAAACATGCTCTGGCTGTACATTTGAGGTCACCACATAAGAAACCATTGACAAAATCCATGATATGGTATGCAAGACTGCCAAATGAACATTTTTGAGATTGCTGAGACTGTAGTCATCTCAACTGACTGAGTGCATAATATCCTACATGGAGAAATGGCTATGAAAAACTGAGTGCAAGCTTACAGTCAACCAAAATCACATCTGGAACAACATTTCAACATGCTGTCTAGGGATATTTAATCACAATCTACAGGAATTTTTTGCACCAATTTGTGACTGTTGAAGAAACCTGGCTCCATCATTACACACCAAAGTCAAAATGGCAGTCAAAATAATTGACAAAGGCTGGTAAAAGTGAACTGAAGAAGGCAAAGACCATTCTGTCAGCTGGCAAGTTGATACCACTATTTTTTGAGATTCCCAACGAATAATCCAGGTAGATCATTTGGAAAAAGGCAGAACTATAACACCTATTATACTTCATTGCTGAATTTTTTAAACTTACATTGGCTGATAAAAGGCCAAGGCTGACATACAAAAAAGTGCTCTTTCACCAGGATAATGCACCATCCTACACATCAGTGATAACAGTCAATTGGGCTTTGAATTGGTTCCTCATCCACCCTATTCACCACACTTAGCCTCAAATGACTTCTTCCTTTTCCCTAACTTGAAACTTTGGCTTAGTGGAAAGTCATTTTTATGAAATGGGGAGGTGGTAATCACAGTCAATGAGTATTTTGCAGAGTATGATAGAGCCTATTTTTCCAACGGAATGAAAAATCTAGAGGATGACGGGACCAAGAGTATATCCCTCAGAAGAGATTATGTCAAGAAGTAAGTTCTTGCTTTTTTTACCAGACTTATCAAACCACCTTGTATACTCGAGCTCTGGTTTTTCCCTACAAACTTTACAACCATGATGACATAATGGGAATGCTATTTTACCTTGTACTGAACTGCAGCCAAGGTTTGGAATCCTAATGAGCTCAAAGTGTCATCAGTGTGATAATGATATTGATTATGTTGATGACAATGTCATCATTAAAATCATCATAAATATAATCTCTCTGAAATAATTCTTGAATTATTACCGCCACTGCCACCACCACCACTGCTACTACTACCACCACTGCCAATGCCACTCCCACCACTGCCCTCCTCATTTATAATTTAGTTTCTTGCACTTTTCCTATTGACTCCTTTCTGTGTTTCCTCTTCATTCCAGTCTTTTTGTTACCAGGGTATAAGCAAATAATACTGGAGATACCTGTGCTTATTAACCTTCTAATTGTTGTGTTCCAGTATTTCTATTCCATCAAGGACATAAGTATTGGTGGACGTTGTGTTTGTAATGGGCATGCAGATACCTGTGACATAACAGATCCTAATGATCCATATAAATTACTTTGTCGGTGCCAACATCATACTTGTGGTGCTAATTGTGACATATGCTGTCCAGGATTTCAGCAGAAGGCATGGAGACAATCTAAAAGCTACAAACCATTTGTATGCGAGCGTGAGTATATTATTATTTTCTTTGCTATCAAATAATATAAGGTCACCTGCCCGTCTACATCATTACAGCATTAAAATAATAACAGTGATGATTCTGGTGCAATTCACATTGGATGGATACCTTTTCTATAACAAATATAGAGGAGCAAAGGAGGGTATTAACACCTCCTAACACAATATTTCTAACTAAATAGCATTTTGTTTTGGGGCATTTTAAGTAAAAGCATAACATTGTATTTTATATTTAAATTAATAGAGTAGCACTCAATTAAAATATCTATAATAGTAGAGGCACTGAGCTTACTGTCTTTGAAGATTCAACCCTAGTGTATGTTTAGATTTCCCTCTCAGTAAATTGGAAGTGTCATAAACATCATTACCTTTTTTGTAGTAATATATTTTGTTGTTGTGAAGTTAAGTAGGTTTGCAGATCAACTGTTACCTTCTACTGCCTCTACTTCTCATTAGCTCTTGCAAAAATCTGTAATGTAATGACTAACAAATTAGCTTGGCTAGTGATTTAGCAGTCTCTTAGGAAAAATGATGGTACTAACCATTTTAATAACAATAATAATAATAATAATAATAATAATAATTTAAGTTATGGTACTTTTATTTTTATTATTATTATTATTATTATTATTATTGTGTGGTGATACTTTATTATTATTATTATTATTATTGTTGTTGTTGTTATTGTTATTGTGGTGGTGGTGGTGGTGATGGTGGTGGTGGCAGTGGTGGTGGTGATTATAATAGTTGTTGTTTAAAAACAATGTTTAATTTCCTTGAAAAGTGACTAAAACTACTTTGCTTTATACTACATTTCATCATGTAGTTTTTACTTACTTTGTCTCCTCAAAACTGGGATCTGTTAATGCCATATATAACATAGGTAACAATTTAAAACTAAACCTGTGATTAAATTTATGAGTCGAAGTGTAGACACTTTTACTTCACTTTTTTTTTTTAAACAGTACATGTTTCAAAAGCTGTTGCTTTTATGCTGAGCAGTATTTTCTTGACTTATAAATATGTGATCCTTGGTTTTTAGTTTTGTCTTTTCAAATTAATATATAGAGGAATTATATTAGTTTGATGAGAAATATCCAATTCTCACCTAAACTGTGGACTGTATTTGAAATTATAAGTTAACTTGGTGCTAATACTGTTTTCAAAATATGAAACTATTATCCCTTCAGAGTTCTGCTTTCTTTTTCACTAACTCCTATTGCTGTCTTTTTAGGAATTGCTGCCTATACAGGAAATATGATAATTTGATTAGCATAAGGCATATGCAGTTCTTATTTAAACAGTGGAATATGTTTTAAATTGCAACTTAGTACAGTGATTGTAATTTTTTTTTTCAGAATATAAAATTAGTAATTTCCCTTCCTCTCAAATTTCTGCTTTGTTTCTCACTTTCCTCTGTTTTATTGATAGCTTAATTTAGAGTCACTAAATAATATGCTCACATCTCCTGTTTCAATCAATGGCATGTCTAGAATTCTTCACCTTCTTCTTTAATCAGGACTGCACATCTGTTAACAATTGATTAGCATTTCATTTTGATTCATTGTTGAACTTCCAAACAGAAAGTCTTTTATTTCTAATACATATGCAAAAGGTACATAATCATAATAGTTTAAAGAAAATAGTGCTTTGGAGAAAAAAGCACTGAAATATTGAAATGCACAGAAACCCCATAAAATGTTTACTACTATTATTAATTAACAATTTGTGAAAAACAAAACACTGATAATGATGTTGATGATGATATTGGCAGTGATCATGATAAATGCAGTGATGATAATGGCAGTGATGGTGATGGTGAGTGTGATGATGATGATGACAGAAACTTTGAAAATGAGCTGGAATAGACAACACCTATGGCATTATTTGGTGTTTTAAACATGCCTACTGTCTTCTCTATTGCCAAGTGCTTTTAATTTCCATAATTAAAATAAAAGCTGCACGCACACACACACACACGCCCTTTGTGCACCCCACCCACCCATACATACACACATAGAAGGAAGAAAAGATTTTTTTTTTTACATCAGTTTTGTTTATACGGTGTACAGAGTTGCACTTTCCCATTTCCATTTTGAAAATGCTGTGTTTTTATTTATTGATAAACTAGTTATATGTTCTAGCAAATATTTTAGTATTATTTAGTATAGTATCCAATAATATTGTAGTATTATTCTTTATCAATAGAAATTAAAAACTATGCTCTCTATGTTTTCCTGTACTGAAAGCAGCATTCAGATTTTGGAATTCATAATATCAGCTAAAGTTATTCTTTAATAATCAGTGTTTGCATGTTTGTGTATTTTTTTTCTTCTTTTTATTAATTTTTTTCTTTTTTTAAATGGATGATGATATATTAAAATTCTTATATAAAGCATTATATACATTTCAGCTTGTAACTGTTTTGGACACACTGAAGAATGTACATATGATCCTGATGTTGATCGAAGGGGTGAATCATTAGACATCCATGGAAATTATGAAGGAGGAGGAGTTTGCCAGAACTGTAGAGATAACACTGAAGGCATAAACTGCAACAGATGTAAACCAGGCTATTACAGGCCTTTTGGAAAACTTCTAAATGCAACAGATGTTTGCCAGCGTAAGTATCTCATGGCATTACTCTTTTCAGGACATTTGTTTTATTAAGAGAAAAACATGTATACATTTAAAAAACAATCCAGTTCACCTTTTTTAAATGAAAAACTTTATGTGTCAGTCAAATGCTCTCCACCAACCAGCAAATCATACAAATTCTACACATCATAGGAAACCTAATTTTTCTATATATTATATGACAGTCACAGAAAGCATACACACTTATTTTCAAGGAATACTAATTTAATTGTTTAATATTATTATTATTATTATTATTATTATTATTATTATTATTATTATTATTATTGTTATTATTATTATTATTATTATTATTATTATTGTTATTATTATTATTATTATTATTATTATTATTATTATTATTATTATTATTATTATTATTGGCATTTGAAAACTTAGAAATTGGTAAGGAATGCTTGTAAAATTAAGTTTCTGCCTTTGACTCAGAAATTGTGTCAAAGCTTTTCCCATCATACACCAGAAAAACATTGGGTGATTAAAACATTCTCTGTGGATGATGATGACCTTCACAATAAGTTGTTAGTATATTGTGGAAATTTTTTGTGTAGTAACCACTCTATCAGCTGCCCAGTTGCTTTTGAAGTCTATCCCTGGTAGCATTTAAAAGGGTAATTATGTGGTCTATGAGCAGCTCTCTTTCATATGAAGATGATGTTGCGGTCTGTGTAGAGGAGATCTGGAAATTGAAAGGTGTGAGGGAAGAAGTGATGCAGAGACTGAGACTAATTTGTGATACTCAGTGACCCATTCTAGTTTTGGTATGAAAGACTCTTTAATTTTGTTCAGAGGCCTATTTAGCAGCCATGAGGTTATTTTATGCTCTGTAAATCTATGACACAGGATCATTGGCTTAACTTCCCTTTCCAAGGCAATCATGCTAAAGCTTTTTATGCCCGAAAAATATCCATTGCCCTCTGCTGGGTTTGAACAGCAACCTTAACCTTGGGTACCAAGGCTAGTATATTACCCCCCAGGCCACAGAGAACGACTAATTTATGGGGAGGAGGAAGATGAACTGCACTTAAAAGTAAAGGTACAAATGAATGGGGAGTGAAGTTGATCAAGCAAAAATGGATAGAGAGAGATAATGAAAGAAGATCTTCAGGATCAAGGGCAGTTAAGAGTTTTAGAAGAACTCCTATGAAATGGATAAGGTGTGATTAAAGGAATCTCATTGTAATCGATATTTAATACACAGTTCTTATTGTGAATAAGTGTACATGTTAAATAGAAGATACCCAGATAATGACCAGGGCCACAAGTGGTAGCCACCAATGTACTGAGCTTAACACTGAAGTAATAAATAAAAGTACCAAATTGTAGAGGAGCTTGAGAACCTAAAAATACAATTTGGTACCTGTGATTCTAGGTTTGTTTTAGGAGGATGGGAATCACTGTAGAAGCTAAGGGATTACTGAGAATGTGAGCTAGTGGCTTTTAAGTTAATGCTATTATCCAGGTAGTATTACAGTATTTTAAGTGACCCTCATATTTTGTTCTGCCTGTGCTACTGTTAACTGGCAAGAAATATCCAGTTCAATAAATATATATTCTAAAAACAATATTTTATATATCAAAGCTCTTAATTTATTGAACAATATGATGCTAAAAACATATCTTTTAGCAATCAAAATTATGTCTTTAATGATTATTACTGTTTTTATTTGCAGCTTGCCAGTGTGACAACTACTACTCAACAGGCAACTGTGCAGAGGGTACAGGGCAATGTGAATGTAGAATTGAGTTTACACCACCAAATTGTGACAGCTGTAGTTTTGGTTATTTTGGCTTTCCTGAATGTCGACCTTGTGAGTGTCATATGAATGGCACAAGAGGCTTCCACTGTGAATCTATTGGTGGTCAGTGCCCATGCAAGCCCAATTATGCTGGAAAATTTTGTAATCGATGCCATGAAGGTTTCTATGGATTTCCAGACTGTCAGCGTAAGTAACATTTCTTGCTAATATAATGGCAACTTGACCCTCTCTTTGTTCCTCCCTCCATTTAAATGTTTTTATTCTTCTTATTTGAATTTTATCCCTTTCTTGCACCTGCTATTCTCCTACCTTTGCTTTTCAGATTTAGGTACGTTAATAGTGGAAAATGTCCAGTGCTCGTTACATATGTTTGTAACTCTGAAGTTGGTTACCATATACAAGGGCCGTTTTTTTTTCAACCTCCGATAGGCTATAATAAAAGACAAGTTCATAGAAAACAATTATTTTATTACTAAAAGTTTACTTATGGTTACTTTTCAACATAATCACCAAAAAGATTGAGACATTTATTGTACCTGTGCACAAGCTTTGCAATACCCACTTCAAAAATGTTGCTGCCAATGATTTCAAATGAGTATTGACGTTGTTTTGAAGATCTTCATTTTTTGAAGCAGGTATTGCAAAGCTTGCGCACAGGTACAATAAATGTCTCAATCTTTTTGGTGATTATGTTGAAAAGTAACCATAAGTGTACAAAAAGTTTAGTAATAAAATAATTGTTTTCTATGAACTTGTCTTTTATTTATAGCTTATCGGAGATTGAAAAAAAAAACGGCCCTCATATTAAATATTATTCAACCACAATATAAGTCCATTACACTTTGACTGTTTATATTTATAAACATATATTCCCCCTGTTCATCCTCACCATATTTTCCATTCAGGATATCAAGATCATTTAGTTCACAAAAGCCAATAAATTTTTTGCTTCCCCTATAAATAAATAGAATACTAAGCTTTTTAAGAATAATTTGTTACAGAATAGATAGAGAAAACATAAATTTTTTTTTGATGTGAGCCATTTTTACTTTCTCTAACACATATGTGCATACAATGTACATAGTAGCTAAAGAAGGTATTGTATTCTACCCAAAAATGTTATGTCGACATTTCACTGGAAATATATGTTTTGAAATCTCCTGAGACCAAAAAAAAAGCATTTTTTAGAAAAAGGTCCCCATGTGTGTTCATGTCTGTGGGCAGCTTAGCTCAAAAACAAAATTTGGTTGAATACAAACTATGTATTTAAATTCAGTATCTTCCAAGTATGCGACACAAGATTTTTAAGAAAAACATCCCACCCACAACTATTCTTTATTTGGAATATTTTTTGAAAATTTTGAATTTCTAAAAAATGGATCTAACAATTTTGATTGAAATACCATATGTTTAAGATATTTTCATGACAAACAAAATGTATATCTTGAATTTTCTGGGAATAGCCTCAGAAGACCTCAATGACTTTTGCATAACTTTTGTATAATTGGTAAATCATAAGAGATAGACATAAACTCACTATACAAGAAATGTAGATCTCATTAAAACACACAATTATGCCATATACTTTTTTTTTGTAAAATTAACAATTTCTAAGATATTCTGTATTATTGGTTTCAGTTTTAAACTATTTTAGTTTAGTTTTTAAAGGATTTGACTATCACTTTAGCCTAATATATTCCCTTATTTCCCTTCTGCTTACAAAGAAGCAAGTAATAATACCAATTCTGTTAATGTTTATTCTGATTAGAATAATATAAATAAAAGAATAATGCTTTGTAAGAAAAGTTTGACTATGGAATAGCTAGAGAAAAACATGTGAATGGATCACAATACATTTTTAAAGCTCCAGATGGCCCTACATAATTTAGACAATTAGAAGGTTAATCTTTCAAGTCTTATTTGTGCCTTCAGTTTTCAATATTCAAAATGCTCTAAAAACCACAATTTTAATTTACAAGCATGACATTTTCAGGAATGCTTCAGATATTAAGTTGGTAAAAGTTGAATTGAATTGAATTGAATTAGCTGAAGAGGATTCAACTAAAATAGATATGAATTCTATGATTGGCACCACAAAACTCTGAACAGTGTCCATAAAATGCTCCAGGACGATTAAATAAAAAAAGTTGTTTTGTTATGTTATGTTATGAATTTTTGTGCCATTACTTAAATATAGTTAGTAGATAATTTGTACTTAAGTATATTTCATAAATTATATAATTGAAAACTTCAATAATACATGCACAAAACTAATTTTTTGAGTATGTGTCAAAATTAATCAATGTATAAACCACAATCTCTTTACATTGTTTTTTTTCTCTTCTTTCTTTCTTTCTTTTTTTAAGTTTAACATGAAAGTGTGAAAGAGTAATTGTATCAACATATCAAAAGTAATTCATTACAAATATAAAAAAATAGTTAGCCATGGTTTATTTAAGTGATGTATGTATCACATATTATGATCTGCGTCATGGTAAAACCTTCAAATTAGTCAAAAGAAGATTGTGAATTTCAAAGATTTATTGTCTGAAGATGAATGTTTTTATGACTAACAGAAATAAGAATCAAGCACACATGTCTATTCAGAGTTAATTATTTGATTGGGAATGTAAATTTTGTATTTATATCTATATGAATTAAAATAATTCCTTTTTAAAGAGTTAAAAGAAAACACATTTTTGGCTTTCCTTCTTTCCTTTCTCAATGGAAGCATGGTATACAAAAATGGTGTATAAATATTTCTTATAGTCTATAGACTATGCTAACTAGTTAAAAGATTATAGTAGCAGGTATTGGTTTTAAGGGCATGGCAGGGTGATGGCAGCAGCAGTGGTGATGGTGGCAGTAACAGGAGCATCATTAGCAGTGGACTATTGTATTTTTTGTCCTAATCATATTTAGATTTATATGACTAAACAATTTCGAAATCTTTACAGCAGAAGTTGTCAGGTGACATTCTACAATTAAGAAGTTATACTTCATTTAAATTTTAAATTTTGTCCCATTAACTCTTAATTTAATACACTTATCTTTTTCAGCATGTGACTGTAATGAACAAGGATCTTTGACAAATACCTGTGACATAGAATCAGGTCAGTGTTCATGCAAGAATAACTATGGAGGTCGAACATGTGACAGATGCGAGGATGGGTATTACGATTACCCACAATGCATATGTAAGTAGAACCTTCTTAAATAAAAATGTTGTATGAATTAAAGTTGTAGAAAAATAGTTACTAAAGTCATAAATACAAAGAATGAAATTTTTTAGCACCAACAGAGCATATATCAGCACATTTGGTGGTTTATTAACTATTTTCAATACTATAGCAGGTTTTCTCTTTTCAATTGAAGTTCCTAGAAAGAATTATCATATTTCCACTACATAAAATTATGTCTATAAGTGTTTATTTAAACTTACTCTCTTTTCATGTTTTCTATCATATACTATGTACATAGCCGGCAGAGAACGTATTGTATTCCACTCAAAACATTTAGTGTCCAGGTTTGTTTTGAAAAGCATGTTTAGAAAAAGGTCTGTGTGTATGGGTGGGTATGTGCCTGTGTGCTGCATAACTCAAAAACAAAAGATCTGTGAACTTCTGAACTTGGTATTTAAGTTCAGCATCTTTCAAGGATGTGCCACAAGATTTTCAAGAAAATCCCCTACCCAAACTACCCTTTAAATGGAGACTTTTTTGAAAATCTTTAGTTTTCTAAAATTAGCTTCAATAATTTGGATTAAAATACCATAAGTTTAGGATATTTTCATCATAAATAAAATGCATATCTTGTAATTTTTGAGGAAGTCTCTGAAGTTCTATTCATTCTGGATGACTTTTGTATAATTGGTAAACTGTAAGAGATAAACAAAGATTTACTATACACAAAATTTAGATCTCATTAAAACACATCATTTATATGAAATGTATTTTGGGGGGGGGGCATTAATCGTTTCTAAGATATCCTTTAATAGTGGTTTCAATTTTGCAATACCTAAAAACTTTTCTCAAATGGGAAATCCTCATTTATCTTTCTTTCTCCTGATCAAAGGAAGAGAACAGTATTTCAAAACCATCACATAGTGACTGGCTTTTAAAGCATTAACTATCACTTTAGTTTATTTTATTTCCTTATTTCTCTTGTACAAGGAAAAATGTGTAACAAAACCATTTCTGCTAATGTTTATCTTGATAAGCATGAAACAGATAGAAGAATTAGCTTTCGTAATAGTTTATTGCAACATGAGTAGAGAAAGTTATGTCAATGTAGAACATCAAATTTGTTTACTTTCTCTATCATATAATGTGCACAGTAAGTATAGAATGTATTGCGTTACAACAAAAAATTGTACACAGAGATTTCAGCAGAAATGTATGATATGAGAACCTCTGAATCCAAAAAAGCATTTTAAAAAAAGGTTTGTGAATCTGTGTGCCTTTGAACAGTATAACTAAAAACAAAAAGTTGGTTAAGTACCACTTTGTATTTAAGCCCACTAAAATAATTAGAGAAAGTTATATGAATGTAACACATCAATTTTTTTTCATTCACTTTCTTGCTTTTCATTTACCTTAATATAGTGTGTGAATCTTCTCCCTTTTAAAAGGGTTGACTCACTTTAACCTAGTGTAATTCCCTATTCCCATTGAACAATAAGAAAATATGTAATAAAACCATTTTACTAATGTTTCTATTGACTATCTGAGTAGACAAAAGAATAGGCTTTTGTAAGAATAGTTTGTTGCAGAATAGTTAGAGAAAGTCATATGAATGTAACACATTAAATTTCTTCATATTCTATTTTTCCCTTTTCATTTTGCTTAATATAGTGAATCTTCTCCCTTTGTTTCAGATTGTAACTGTGATATACGTGGGACTATTGAAGGAGTCTGTGACAAAGCAACTGGCCAATGTCTTTGCCGAGAAGGATATTCAGGAGAGCGCTGTGATCAGTGTCAACCAGGTTATCATGGCTACCCAGACTGCAAACCATGTAACTGTAGTGAAGTAGGTAGTGCTTCAACAGTTTGTGATGCTACAGGAAAGTGTGTCTGCTTGTTTAACTTTGCTGGAAGAAACTGTGACCAATGCCACCCAGGATATTATAAATATCCAGAATGTCTAGGTAAACATCCAGTTTAAAAAAAAAAAAAGCTTGCTTTATGTTGTTAAATACTTATTACAAAGTTACACTCATAGGAGTAACTTCGTCAGGACAGAATCATACATTTATATAACGCTAGATACAATGTTTAAGAAGATTGCTCTTCTATATATACAGACTGTTAGGAGTATGAGTGCACATATTTCTCGCGGTGGTAGACTCAAATATAACAAGTTAAATTGTCCTTGTGAAAAATGCAGCTATTGTGAATAGGAAAGGAGATAATTGAACTTTAAAGCATACATTATTTGCACTGTATGGCAACGAAGTAGGATTAAAGAGGCAAATGCTTTGTTTAGTTTTTCTACCATGCAGTCGTTCACACCTATGACAGTTTACTAATAATGTTAAATTAGCCTGGGAATAGCACAAAAACTGGTTTTGCCACATGTCTGCCTATGTGTTTATTGCCTTATCTGCTACTGCAGGTAAAAAGTGGGAGAGGGTGGCTTTCTTTCATGCTTTTCAAGCTGGCCTCCAGAATCTTAGCTAATCTGTGTGGGAGCAGGTTGTATGAAATGGCAATACATATAACAGCATTTAGTCTGATATTGAAATAATAAATGCTGAATAGAAAACTTTAAATAACTTATTCAAGTTCAATGTGAATAATAGAATAAAATCAACAGCTTTGCTTTTCAAGAAATTTATTAGTTGCCAATAATTGTTGGACAGCAAGAATATTGTGATATGTTTATTTAGATATTTATTTTAGATGTGTACAATCATAGTTTATTCAAGCATCACATATTTTTAGTCAATTTTCTTCTACTCTTACTAAAGTTTATGCATTTTGCCCAATCTCTTGGGCTGCTTCAAACAAGATTATTATTAGTCCAAACCTCATCATGATACACCTTGGTCATCAAATGCCTACAGAAGTAAACATCCAACTCTTACACTAACTGAGCTACTGCAGTGAACACTGGATTTGGATTTCTGTTGTTAGGAAGCATATCCTTATACAAATCTGGGTTCATATGCTTTGAATTCAGCTTTGCCATATGCATGTAGCATATCCAGATATTTCTGATTTGAGAAAAATTATCATAGGTCTGAATGCTATGTTTCAAATTACATAGACATTAATACAACCAAAGCACAGACCCTGGCACTTTGCATGTGGCGAGATAGATAGTTCCAGGTGAGCATGCCTGATCTCTCTCAACACATGCCTGCATTGTAAAGTTGCCAAGCGTATACCCACAAATTATTTCAGCACACACTAAAAACCAATTATTTAACATAAATTTGAGGCTAAAGGATTCATTTTAGCAACAAATGATAATTACACAAACAATTAATCTTTTAAAGCCCTCCTATTTGGACTAAATTCAACAGTAAAAGCTGCAGAAATTTTGATATAATGGCAGTCAAACTGTAAATACATTTTCATTTTTTATTTATGAAACAATTCGCTAGAAATGAAAATGGAAAAGGAATTAATGTTTCAGTTTAACAATACAAAGTCACCCCTAAAGTCTGTGTAGTCACTCCATCAGTGTGTGTGTGTGTGTGTGTGTGTATGCGTGGGTGGGCGTGCGTGCGTGCGTGTGTTTTTTTCCCCCTTTCTTTTCTATTTTTTTTATCTTCAGTTAACTGAATGAAAGAAAAATGGAATGATTAACTGAACTAACCCTGTTTTTAATGTTATTTACAGCTTGTGACTGTGATACTCGAGGTTCAATTGGTGTAACCTGTGATAATGAGGGCAAATGCAAATGTCGTGACAATTTTGATGGCAGTCGTTGTGATCAGTGTAAAGAGGGATTTTACAACTTTCCCATATGTGAAGGTATGATCAAAGAAATACTCTAAAATCATGTATTTAATGGTCTTGTTAATAATATAAATCAGTGCTAAGAATTATAGGTTTTTGTTCCACAATGCACTGCTTTGGTTTGAAAACATGTATAAGGATATACCCAAATATAACATGTCTTTTCTTGGCTTTGTTTCATTAGAGTGCAACTGTGATCCAGCAGGAATATTAGCTACTTTTGCAGGATGTGGGTCACTTCCAGCAGGAGAACTTTGTCAGTGCAAAGAACGAGTACATGGAAGGATCTGTAATGAATGCCGTCCACTTTATTGGAATTTGCAGCCATCAAATCCAGAGGGATGTGAAGGTATGAAAATGAAGCTAAGTTCTTCTTCTTTACTTTTGATTTTATTTATAAATTTGAATTATATGAATTACAAAAATAATATGTTGTTTACAGAATGTGAATGCTACATTCCTGGTGTGATGGGTGGTATTGGTGTGTGTGATACAAAAAATGGACAGTGTATGTGCAAGCCATCTGTCAGCTCTCGACGTTGTGAAACTTGTAAACCAGGCACCTATAATCTTGTAGAAGATAATCTCTTTGGCTGCAGTGGTAAATAAACTTTTTCCTTTTCTTACTATTATCATCATTATGTTTTAGTATATCAAAGGGCACAGAAAATATTTTAAGTGTTAAATGTTTCAGCTAACTTTTACAAAATAGTTAACTAAAATTCCTTATTCCTTAAAACAATAACACAATTTCTGGAAATATAATTGCATGTAGGTTAACTGTAACCTTTTCATTGCTAAGTATCCCATGCAAATATTGGCTTCAAACTTATTTATTCTGTGTTGAATGCTTTTCATATGGACTTGTGGTCCGATGTAACTTACAAACATGCACTTTTATAAAGCAAATACTGAAATACAGAAATGTATCTGCATCCAGAAAAGCCAAAAAACAGTAGCTAGTGTAATAAAAAGCATGCCAAAACAAAGCAAAAGTTGGATTGTCAGCCTCAGCATTTGGTGGGACACCATAAAGAAAGTGAATCTGCAGAGAAAACTGTAAAGTGGTCACCAATTATGCTTCCAGAAAATAGCTGTTAGCACAGGTCCCTAGTAAATTAAAAATATGAAATTTTAAAAATGTACAAAAAATTAAAGAAATCTTTAATTCATTGAAATAAATGTTAATGTTGTATCATCATTCTCATCCTCATCATCAGCAGCAGCATCATCGTCGCCATTATCATTATTATTATTATTACTATTTATTATTTTAATTTTATTATTAGTAATTTATGCTTTAACAATGTTTATATCAGGCTTAGGAGCTAGTTTTGAATATGCTTTGAAAAAAATTATGATTAATTGCTTGATTAGATGCAGCAGAGCCTTACAGCATATTAAAAGTAACAAGCATATATATGCACCGAATGATTGAGAACTTATTTAATTTATATACTGCACAATAAACAAAATTAACATACATAATAGAACTTCAGTTCTGTATCTCTGTAGCAACAAAATCTTGCACATTTAATACTTTCTCTGTCTGCCATGCATTTTTCTGTATCATTGGTCTATTTATGATCAGCAGTTTCTTACACATAAGCACTTGAACCATTTAGAAATTAAATTGTAAATTTGTCAAAATTTGACTCCCTTTTTCTTTTCATTCCATTTTGTTTATTTACTTCCCATTCTTTAAAAATAATTACCCTCTCTATTTCTTAGAATGCTATTCACTTGCATTCTGCCCTATTCCTTGCAGTTATACCTTGCTCACTTTTCTGTTTTCTTCCTTCATTAAGACAATCCTTGTCTTATCACACATTATTATCTTCCTTACACTACCTGACTACAAACACAAGTCAGTTGTTTTACAAAGGAAAAGCATCTCACCCACAACTAAGGTCTGTCACAAATCAGTCTTCATATCCCAGGATAGAATAACTGCCAGTAGCAGTTCCCATTTTATGGAAGTGAGAACTGCACATTGACTTCACATATAGAAAAGGAACAGAGGAGGGAAGATATTGCATTGTAAAGAAATTTCTGAGAATCGAAGCAAGTTTGCATGGTGGTTTCAGGTGAAAAACAATTAGTGTTTATGACTTACTTTTGAAATCAAATCATTTTCTGAAATTTGTGTGCTCGCTGACCATGGTGTGAGGTGACCATTTAAGGGAGAGGATATTTAACACAACTTTATGGGAACATTAATTGGTTCCATAGAAAAATGGCTCCTACTGAGGTGACTACTAAGTGAAAGTGTCCATTTTGGTAGGTTTAACGGTATTTAAAGAAAAAAAAAAGAATATTGATTTAGAATTAGCCTACAATAAAATGTTATGACCCTAATACAATTTGTGCACAGGCACTACCTATAGTGGCCAAAAGCGGCATCAGGCAGTAGAGATCTACATAAACTAATATTTTAGATCTGGCTGGGGCTAATCTCAACCAAGCCTAAGAATGTGATATAATTTGCCATCCAGACCAATCTCTTTGGATGAAAATAATAAATAAATCTAATGAAAATTATGTAAAGTGTTTCTGAAATTTATGGATTGCAATACATCCAGATATTAATTTTTCTTATCTTAAACTTAACCCTGAGAGTCCTTTGTTAATTTAAGCCTAATTGATTCAGACCTGTATTCTTACCTAACAAAATAGAAAGCAAGTCGGAAAATGCATTTATCAAGACTCATTGGACTACTGTGCATACAAAGGAAGGCCAAATGAAAATCTTACATTTTTTTAAAATGTAATTTATTGAACAAAACTGGAACACAAGTTCATCATTTTTTTTTGACATAGTCTCCATGATGTTCAATGCAACTCCTCCAGCACATAAGAAGTGCACAGTATCTGGAAATAATATGATGTGGCCATGTGAGCAGCCACTTGTGCCCACCTAGTGCACCTCTTTATCAGAGTGAACTTTCTTTCCTTCTCTCGCCTCTTTGAGTGGTTCAGATACTGTAAAACTTGGGTGAGATTATGGCAGCTGTGGAAGAGTATCAAAGTGAAAGTCAGTGTTGGTTGCAACTGTTGCACAGGCAATGTGAGAACAAGCATTGTCATGTTGCAATATGATACACTGGAATGGTGCATTTCGTAGGTGTGTAGTATTTCAAGATCACATCCTGTTCATTCTAAAAGAACGTCAGCATATCCTTCTCTGCAGATGGCTGCATCCGGAACTTCTTGGGTGTTGGCGATGAGGAATGTTACCATTCATGTTTACTCTCTTTGTGAGTGTACCCATGTTTCATCTCCTGTAACGATTCTTGCAAGAAAGTCATCCTTTCTGCTTCAAAGTGCAGCAAAAGTTCTTCACATATGTCTTTCAATTCTACAGTGAGCTGCTATGGCACCCACTTTGTAATAATAGGATGCTGAGCCATGGCTAATGTTCAGATATCTGACTATTTCATCCACAACAATTTGCATTATGATGACTTCAGCTGCTGCAGTAAACTCTAATATCACAGTACAGTATATCTGAGCTGGGTAGGGAGGTCTAACACAGGAGACACTCCATTTCTGAAATTTTCTTCCTGGACTTGCTGCAGTTAAACATACTTCACCATATGTTATATTAATTTGTTGAGTTGGTTTTTTAACACTACGTCACTATCATAATAACAATGTAAGTGACGTAGTGTTAAAAAAACCAACTCAACAAATTAATATAACATATAATTTGACCGTCACTGTTACTAAATTCCTCTAAACATCAATCAATACTTCACCATACTGAACCTTTATTCATCAATGGATTTCAATAGATTATATACCTTCACTGCTCAAAAAAGCACATGTCAGAATGTTCTTCATTGGTGCATGTTGCAAGCAGTGCAACCATTTTAACCTGGTATTATGGCAGTGTTTTGCTTGTCTGCAGTATGTTGCCACATACTGGACATTTTTTAAAGCATTGGAAATAATACTGCGACATGAAGATTCAACTTTTTATTACACTTTGAAGGTTTTCATTTCAAGACAACCTGAAAAAGCAATGAAAAAGCAACTTAATGTGATAATTTAGATCACAGATTATGCAAGACAGGAATTGAAACAGTCCAGCATTTATTATGCTCTTGTGAAGCTTTGGCTCACAGATGTACTATACAGTTTTGGGAAAATGTTTTAGAACCACAAGATTTTGAATCAATATCTGTTATAGGACTGTTCTCTTTAATAAACAATACAGGAATGATGAATTGGTATTAAAACAATATAGGTAGCGTAGTAAGCCTTTAGACTAAAGTGCATCCAGGTTAGATAAGGTTTTCATTTGTCTTACCCTCATATAGTGCCATCTGTGAACCTCTCAGAACATTCACAGGATGCCCAGTACATTCCTGAGCAGAGAGCTGACAACTCTAAAATGGCTCATGTCAACCAACAATTGGTTATAAACAGTGATGTAACTGAGCTGTTGCACCAGTGCATTAGCCATTAGCAACCACTGTATTGTTTATTAGTTGTGAAAAGTTTAAGCCAAATAAACACTTAAGACATAAATTATGTCTAATTTTAATTTAAAGAACTTGAAATCTAAACCTTATGTATGCACAACGAGCATGAAAAATCATGTAGCCTGTGAAAGGCTCCAATAGACTGCTGCTATATGGTTTTATTGGTAAAGCAACCATTTCATACATTTAGTTTCTCATATATTCCAAGTGAACTTCATTGATTGCAGAATATGACATGCTTTACCATATTTATCTTAATACAAGATGACCTCGAATGCAAAACAACCCCCATTTTTGGGACTTAATTTTGGAATTTAGCATATCATTACATACGACATGTTTAAAAAACATAGGTATATAAACAGAAGAATTTCAAATTAAATTTAAAGGTTTGCCATATATTTTGGACAAATTAATGGGTGCTTAAGCAGATTAAATCCCTTATTTATTTATTTTTTGTACTTAATTGGAATTTGCGTGAAAATCAATGTTTTGAGCAGTTGCCGGAAAGGGGAGTATGGAAATGTATGGTATGGAGTGGTGGTATAACATGGTGGTGTAGCAGTAGCGTAACCGAAACAATGATAATGGATATGATTTTATTTTTAGACACCATACTTAATATAACACATCATAAATGTTTTTCCTTAATTTGAATTTGCACAGAAATTCATTTTGCAAGCAGGAGAGAAGTGTACGGTATATGTGATGATAAAACATTATGGCAGCAGTGGTGGTAGTGTAGCTGTAATGGCAATTATTTATGGATTCTATTTTCTGTTAATACAAATATTTAACATAAGATATTGTAAACTGTTTTAATTAATCAAATTTGCATGTAAGTTCACATGTGGTATATATTGGCCCAAGGAGGGGTAATGCGAAGCTAACCTCTCTCTTTCTACTTGACTGTTGACTTCCAATACAACAATACATGCAACCACCAATGTGAAAGAAAGCCCTGTAATTTTATCTTAGTCTCAGATAGTAATCTTTTTTCCAATGAGAATGCTCGTAGGTTCCTTAACAGCTAATTTTTGGTGCAAAATGAAAGTATGCACTAATCTATACCATTTCCCCAGGCCACTGCCATATCCACAAAGTTTGAAACATGCTTTTTCCCCATATGGTATTCGAAAAACATATATCACAAATACAAGATGACACCCAGTTCTGAACATTAATATTTTGGAAAAAAAACATTACCTTGTATTCAGATAAATACAGTAATTAAAGTAAATACAAAGAAGTAATATCTTTAATAGAATAAATGCGCACAAGTTGTGTATAAGTTATGTAGGTTACATAAGTTTTGTTGTCCTCACACTTGTGTGTCACACTTTAAGTTGTTCACATTATTTACTATTTACAGAATTCTACCAGAGGTTTTACCCATGTTTGTTTAGAACATACTATGTGCCAAACAAGTAAAAAAAAAATATAGTATTTGATTTTTGTTTTGAAATTTCAGTGTTATTCTTATAAGAGGAGAATTTTGTTAGTTTTTGTTTGTTATAAGGGGAGAAGGATCTCACTTAACAAGCAAAGTTAATTTCTTATATTTTATGAACATCTATCTCAAGAACCATTTCACTTAAAGGATGAATGATTTTACATGCATAATAACATGTTTTACCAACAATGATTATCAAAAAAATTGTGAAATAATTTATGTTCGGAATAGTTTAGTAGCTATCATCAACATTTCTGCAAAAGTTTTAACTAATAATTTTTATAAACAATGGTATATATTTTAATGGTTTTATTAATGGTTATGGTTATTTATATATCAAGGCAGATGCACAAAAGGACTATTTCTGAACAGATATTTTAGAGAGTTATGCTCATAAGCCTGAAGAAATAAAAATTTGGGAACACAGCATAATTTATTGTAGGTTAATTTTGTCATCACTTACCTGAAAAAGTAAGTATAGTATGTAACATGTTTCCAAACTTTACAAAACAGTACCAAACTGAGTACTTCTATATGTAAGACATTATCCAGACATACCATACCACAAGTTATATACCTTTGTGCTGTTGAAAAACGAGTCTGTGAGAGTTTTGAGTATGAAGGAATTGAACATTTATTTTGCTTGGAGAGAATAAGTAAACACTTAGGTTAGCATAAAATACTGATACATGCTGATGTTAGATGTTAGAAAAATGTGTATTAATATCACATAATGTGAATTTTAATTAAATATGAACATGAAAAGAAGGCAAGAATGTATATAATTCAACAATTTGTAATCATTTTCAAAATTAAACTTTCAATTACAATTGATGCATTATAAATAATTTACTAATATGATTTAACTTATACACACTTATGCTTCACAAACTTTGTGTAGGAATATTTTTCACCCTCCTTGAAGGTATCATCGGTTATGGTCAAATGGCAGAATTTCCACATCGCCTTTGGTCTTGGCTAATAGTGGCATCTGGTGTATTCTATGAGTCCCAAAAGAATGTTGTTGTCTGCTGACACATCAAAATTCATGAGGTTTCTTCCAAATTTTTTCATCTAGATTTTTTTCCCATGAATTTAATCCTGCTGTCTTGTTTATAGATTTTAAAAGATGATATTCATTCTTAATATTGTGTATCTTCTCCCAAAAGTGTGTGGCATGTGCTAATTTTTTAATTTCTTTATTCCTCATTTTCTAAAATCTTCTTTCATATGCGTGTCTATGTTTTGTTTTGTTTGTCAAATATATAATTAGGTATTAAGCCATTGATCTTCAAAGTTTCATTTACTCCTTTAATGCACTTGTTAAGTAGGTTGGATTTAGTTTTGGTAAATTCATCTATGCTTAGTAATACTAGCATGCTGTACCTAAAGCTGAATGACATTATTTGAAATTAAATAACGCCACCATAGCTCATATTTATGGGTACCAAAATTCACAAACCAGGTAAGTGTTTGAGACCAATAATAAATAATATAAATACACCTTCTTATTATCTGGCAAAATAGTTATCTAACAGATTTGGTTGCTCCTAGAAATTGAAAGTTGCTGTATTGCCAATTCTCTAGAGTTGATTGAGAAAATTAAAAATGTTAAAATAGAACCTACAGATAAACTGGTTTCTTTTGATGTGAAGTCTCTAATTCCCAATATTCTGAAAGGAAACTTTTGTTATTGCTACAAAATGGCTTAAACATATTAATTTGGAAGATAACATTATTTAAGAGTATTTCAAATTAACAGAAATTTGCATAGTACAGGCTTACTTCACCTTCCATGATAAATTTTGTAAGCAACAATCTGGATTAGATGTGGGCAATCCATTGTCACAAATCTCTAGCCAATGGGTCATTTTGAAACCCGCATTACCACTGCTTTCTTTCTATCTTTAAAACAGTAATCATATGTGGATGAAATATTCACCATAGTAAATCACAAGCTGACAACAGATGCCTTAAAAGTTTTGAAACTACAAGAATCGTACATAAATTTCACTTCAGAGATTGAAACTAACAGCACCTTACCATTTCTAGAATTGAAAATCACTAGAAATACAGATATACTTACTTTTGGAATTTATAGGAAGGATTCACATACTGACAGCTACATAAAAGCAGATGGTTTAATTCTATTTCTCATAAACATAATAGTCAATAATCCTATTTACTGGCTAACTAATATTCCACTGAATCAAATAGAAATCAATACAGAAAATACAAAAATAGCAAGAACTACACCAAAAATACAGACAAAAATAATGATTTAACTTGCCAACCAAAAAAATTATGAAGTTTAAAAAATTTGAGATATAAAAGAAATCTCAACTTATTAGTGATTAAAGAGAAGAAAGCCTTTAGAAGATTCACATATCACCTGTGGGGAATCAAGAGATCATTAGAGAATTTAAGATCACCCAAAAATAGCTACAGCATAAAAAAGAAAGTAAAGAAAGAAACCAGGAGTATATAAAATTAGTTGCTGAAACTGTGTAAAGATGTAAATATAGACAAACAAAACATAGGTTATACATATAAAAGAACATTTTAGAAACACAAGGAACAAAGAAATTGAAAAATCAGCAGTTGCTTTGCATTTCTGGAAGAAAAATCACAATATTAAGAATGAATCTCATCTTTTAAAGTCTGTAAACAAGACAGCAGAATTGAAGGCATGGGGAAAAAATCTACATGAAAAAACTTGGAAGAACTCTTAAAAATTTTGACATGCCAGCAAATGACAGCATTCTTTTGAGACTCATAGAATCAGCACCAGACCAAAGGGGATATGGAAATTCTGCCATTCGACCATACCTCTAATACCTTCTAGGAGGGCAAAACATGTCCTAAAGATAAACAAAGTTTGTGAAGTAAAAGAGTGTATAAGTTGAATAAATGTTAGTAAATTGCCTAAAATTCAAGGTGTGAAAAATTCCAATAAATAACATACTAGTTGTCTAATGCATCATAAATAAATCAATGTGTTTTAAATGATCAGAAATAATTCTGTTAATTGGATTAAAATCATGCTATACCTCAAATTGTATTTTTTTTTTTTCAAACTGTTCTGTTGTTTTTAATGCATCTTTAAAATAGAAAAATGTTAAACAAAAACCACGTATAAAATGAAAATCAATTTCCTTTTCTTTATGTTTTTATACGTTCTACATTTAGAGTCAGTATTTATATTAAAATAGTGAGAGTTCATCTAATTCTTGAAAATATGGGTAGTTTTATATCAAACACTTTATTTAAATGGTTTTATGTTCTCAGTTTACCTTTAAAACATATGATTAAACTTATGACTTCCATAATCAAAACACAATCAATAAATGAAACAAATAGGATAAAAAGTTGCATCAGTATATCAGCAACATTTTGTTAAAATCATTTGTGTAAGAATTCATTTGTACTTTAAGGTGAAAGAAAATTACAATAAAAGAAAAATTCAAAATATAAACAAATGTTAGTTATAATCCATAATATGTAATTCAGAGGTTAATGGCTATTTCAAATACTACCTTTCATTGTTTGTTGATATTAAAATTGCAGACTGCGGTTGTGATATTGGAGGATCTGTAAACAATATCTGTGACAAAGAGACTGGACAGTGTACTTGTCGTCCCAGAATAAATGGTAGAACTTGTAAGGAACCTCTCCAGACCCATTATTTTCCCACACTGTATCAATTACAACATGAGGCAGAAGATGGCCACACTCCTGCCAATACACCTGTAAGATATGGTTTTGATGAATCTCTGTTTCCTGGTTATTCATGGAAAGGTTATGCTGTATTTTCATTGCTTCAGGTAAGCCTTTATCTATATGTATAATAATTAAAGAAAATATTGGATTATAATATCTGTCCACAATGCTTGCTTTCTAACACTCTGCCTAAATTTTGATTCCTGGTCAATATGGTTGTTTTTGTTCTTTCTTTTTTTGTTAGGGTGGTAAGTTTTCCCAGTAAAGATACAAAATACCTGATAACTTAGGGTACCTTAAACTCTATTCACCTGCACCATCATTAATCTTGTTCCATTGTGTTTATAGTCAAGTGCATGTGGGGGGGGGGGGGGTTATGGGAGTGGGTGCATTCGTATGTGTGTGTGTGTGTGTGTGTGTGTGTGTGCGTATGTGCGTGTGCATGTGTGTTTGCATGTAAAGCAGTGTGTGTCAAGGAAGAAGAGGGAGATTTCCCATAACATATTATTATTATGCATGTACTAATAATGACATTAAGAAATTTTTAAAAATTAAACTTACCTTGCAGATTTATTTAATAGATTAGCTTCCTTAGTTTCTACAGATTTAAATTACTGAAATAGATGTTAATGATGACTTATTTTCTTCACTTGTCAGGCAGATGTCTGAGAAGGAGCACATTGTCATCCAGATTTGGTTGCCCTTTGTGCCTCCCCCTCATGCCTTACCCCAGGGGTCTCAGACGCACAAACAATTCACTATGGCCTATGTGTGCTCCAGTTACTGCAGAACCTTCATCTGATTACTCCCAAATTATAGCTCCTTCCTTAAAAGGAAACCAGGGGATCATTCTAGTCCATTTTCAGTTTATGAAATTTAATGATAATGTGATTATGGTATAAATAAGTAAATAAATAAATCAATATATTTTTATAAATGAACTATAAATTTTATTTAGAAATTATTTCAATAATTTCTTTTTATTACAGAATAAAATAATCCAAGAAGTTGACATCACAAAACCTTCATTGTACCGTATGGTACTCCGTTATGTGAATCCAAACCCAGAAGCCATAGTTGGTACAATTGTAATAACTCCAGAGAATCTAAATGATATTGAACAGAACTTTTTAGTGCAGTTTAAACCAACAAAAACACCAAGTTTCACTACTGTCTCTGGTCCAACTGGTAATATACCATCACCAATGGTAATGAATCCTGGGCGCTGGTCTGTGAGCATACAAAATGATAAAAGTGTCTTTCTTGTAAGTATGTGACTTCCATTTAACACTATTAAATTATTTTTATTTCAATAATAACTTCACCTAGAATATTCACTAACCTGATTGGTTTTATAATTGCATGTTTAAGATATAGGAATTTCTCTGAATAACAGACTAAGTGATGGGCATAAAACCATAATGTTGCAGTTTTAGACCTTTTCTCTAGCAAAGGATTGAAGTATAATTCTGCTATATTTATATGTAAAGATTCTTCTCCTGCAAAACAAATACTGCTTGACTTATGTGCATTTACATTTCCGTGAAATAATGTGTTAGGTCAGTTTATTAATTTTAATAATTGCATTAAAATTGTAAAGTAAAATGTTTATAATTGGGTTTTAAAAAATTAAAGTTTTTATATTTAAAAACTGTATTTTCTAGGCTGTTGTACCATCATTGTAGGTTAAAATTTAATACTCTAAAATTAAGTTATGAGATATAATAAAAATGTAATATTCTAAAATTAAAGTTATTGCAGTCCTTTGATATAAGCCACTTTTTTGTAGCTCTGACTTTTTATCCCTATAATTTCAATTTCTTTAAAAAATGTTCCATTCAATGTGGTTGTAATAAATGATTTAGTTAACCGCACAATGAAGAATATTTCTTTAATTTAATTCATAATTATCATCATAATCTTCATCAATTAAGATTAAGTTTGACATTATTGAGCCCTTCATTATGTCAAGTAACTTAAAGCTCCATGGACCCTGAGATCATTGGAGCATCATTTCGCCAATTTCATTCATCATCCAATATGACCAGAATGTTAAACTACAAAAATCATTGATTGAAGGAATAAAACTTCTTTAAAAATTTCATGGTGACACTTCAAATTTGGTTTGAAATATCCTAACTGAATCTTGAATTTATTGTTATGATCCTGAAAAGAAAAGGCAATTCATTAATCTTTTGAACAGAATCTAAACCTACAGAAGTCAGACAAATTTGCAATGCTGGTAAGAAGATTGTTGCTAGGTTTTTTCCTAAAACCGGCATTAGTACCTACTACATAACATTAGAAAATAGACAAATTGCTATTTCTGATTGGTACACAAATGTTTGCTTATTGCAAAATTCTGAAAAATGTCCGAAAGGAAAGATAATTTTACATCACGAAAATGCATCATCACATATAGTAAGTAATTTATACCTATATAGCAAAATTAACAACTGAATAGGATGCCCTAAAGGTCAGCACCATGGATCCTCTACTATAAAGTCCTGACCTAGAACCTTGTGATTTCTTTTATTTCCACAAAATGCATGAAATCACTTTTTCATCATCTGGTAAAACAGTGGAACATTGTAAAAATGTTATTTCTGAAGTGCCTCAGAAAGAGTGGCATCTTTGGTTTAAGGACTGGTTTTATTGAATATAAAAATGTATTGATGTTAAGGGGGATATTTTAAAAAACAATACAGTCATTTAAATTTGTTAAAATCAACTCTTGTTTGTTTTTCTAAACATTTTCAGTGTTGTCCTTGTACCTTAGAAAATGTTCAGTCTTTCATTCTCAAAGTTGTAACATGCAGTAGTTTTCAATTAGATCAAGTATTTACTAGATAAAAAAAAGCTTGAAGAAAAGTAGGGCATGGACTTTTTTAATATAAACAGAGAAGTAAGAGACAACTTATGAATTACATCATGGTTGGAGCTTAGCATTAAGCTAAAAGTTATGCAGGAAATCTAAACTTGAGTTTTACTTAAAAAGGGTAATTTTTTTCTTGTGGGTGATGCATATAATTTAAAACATAATCTGTGAAAATAAAGGAATAGTATTTGATATAAATTTATGCATATGACTAATGTTTTATTTTAGCTGCAGTAAAAACATTGCAGCTAAAAGAATTAATTTGGATAAGTGAGCTGTATTTTAATACCTACCCTAAATACCAATCACTTTTATGTAATCAGAAATGTTTGTATAGATGCTAATGCATCTGACTTCAGTTGCACAACTGAGAAGTCAGGTAGTTGAAGATGAAGATGTATTTCTCTGAAAAAAATCTATTACATTCACATAACTTTCTCTAGCTTTTCCATATACAAACTATTCTTACTAAACATTATTATTTTACCTACATCATGCTAATCATGAATTGGTCTTATTACTTGCTTCATTATAAGTAGAAGGAAAATAAGGGAATACATTAGGCTAAAGTGATAGCTAAATCTTTTAAAAGATGGTTATTATGTGAAACAATTGAGATTCAGTTTGCATTGCATGGTCTCTTTGAGAAAAGATAGGTAGTTTAACATTAAAACTAATAATAAGAAATATCCCAAAAACATGTACATTGTATGTACATATATACCCAATGAAAGTAAAAATATGGATAAAACTAAAATGACAGGTATTTAATAAATTAAAATTGATATGCCTAAAGTAGCAAAATAAACAGTGAATTTGAGTAATATAATTAATGTTAACAGGATTACTTCGTTCTTCTGCCAGCTGCATTCTATGAGGCTACAGCGTTAGTTGAACAAGTTGAATCTCCATGTGAAGTAGGAGATAATGTTCTCTGTCGACATTTTAGTTATCCTAATCTCACAAGATTTGACATGGTAAGAGGTGGATATCGAACTGAAGGTCAGGAAAGAACTCCACTGGATATATACCTCGATGATAGAGAGGTAAGACCTATTTGGAAATTATAATAGATTTGGGGCTTAAATTATGATAATCTTTCTTTTCTAATCTATGACTGACATGAAACTTAAAATATGCAAATGAATGTGACTTGACAGAGCAATGCAGAATGCATGAGCAATGAAGATTATATTTAGAAAAAAATTCATGGTTCTAGAGCCTTATCTTTGAATATTACAATTATACTCTTGTACCAAATTAATTGGGTGTAGCAAAATTATATGAAAAATTTCAATTATTCTTTTATGCTTGGAGGTACTTGCATAGATAGCACCACCATTTTCATACACATGTGGTACAGTAAACATTACATTAATAACTTATGCAGGTAAGATGGAATGGAGAGTATGGAGCACATAGTTATCTCTTTCTGTGCATTTATTGATTTTCCTTTATGCTTTTTAGTTTTTTTAGTTTTTACACTAGAAACTTACAATATGTGTGCTACCAAAGCTATGTGCATTATCATATGACTAGCGTCTTAGTAAACAAAAATAGGAGTTGGGATTTTCTTATTGATTGCACACAGAACTGAATTAGAAAACAGTAGAATATACTCAAGGATATGGTCCTAGAACCATGTTGTACTGATCCGCCTAATGTTATAACATTTTGAATTAACAAAGTCTCTCTATAACCTTTAATGCTTTTGTACAGTATTTGTATGAAAATGAAATTTTTCTAATATATCTTAACAACAACTTGATATTTTGTATTACAGCACTTACGTGAGCTAAACACCAGTGATATTCCTCTTCTGAACAAGCAACAACCAGAAATCCATTTAGACTTGCGAGTGTCTAAACCAGGCCGGCATGTCCTCCTTATCAACTATCTTACTCCAGTTAACAACAGATCCAGTTCAACAATTCATATAGAAACCAGCACACAAAGAGGAAGAGACAAAGGACGAGCAATACTTTATCCCTGTCCTTACTCCTTCCTTTGCAGACAGGCTGTAACTGACAAGCATGGGAGGGTTGCAGTATTTAAGTTTGACACAAACTACATCAGTCTTGTACTTAAGGTAGGTTTAGAAGTTCATATGTCTCACAGTTTAATACATAATTCCAATCTATATCAGAAAACTGACACTTAACAGCAAAAGAAAGTGATATGTACAATACATAATATGTTTAAGAAACCATAACTAGGAATGGTGACTTAACTCTGTATAGTTGGTATTTCTATAAAAGTGACTTATTACCTTGACTCTAAGTGCATAACTTAAGTGTTATAGTTTAGTGAACCTGTTGATATAACTGGGTATAAATTCAGACCAGAAGGGGATGACTAGCAGTGTAAAATTCAGCATGGCTTTTTCTAAAGGAAAATGAAGTTGTTTTGTCCATGTGATGTTTAAACTACTAAAATAACCTCATAATCTAATAAAAGGGTTCCTAAGAACATTTTTTCAGCTGGTATTTAATTCATCTTTCACACATCATCTGTAAAGTTGAAAAGGTAGTTCAATGCCATAGCCGCATTTGAACCATGGATCTTCCAAACAATTGAATATTTCAGTCTGATTGTATTTTCCATGTGCATACCAGTATAAGTTTATTGAAGATATCAGGCACTGTTAGAAAATTAATTGACCTCAGAGGTCCCTGTATATCATGTTTGAAGTGAAATTTAATGAGGAATTGTCTTCATTAGAATAGGATCAAAGTGATAAAAATCTTGTTTTCAGATCTGAGCAGCAATTTCATTTATTCCATTTGTATGCCTCCTTCAGTATCTGAGGTCATATCAATGGCTTTCACTTTGGAAAAGTTGCCCACTGGCAGTGAAATTAACTCATTTACATTTTGTAATATTTGTTAAGTTTTTCTGTTACTTTTGGTGTCCTTCTAAATATATGCATACACACTCATTTCTCATTTGTACTTTCAAGCTCCAGCAAAAATCCTACAAAACAAAGATACCACTCTCTAGCCAAGAATTTAACCCAGGACCACAGACCCATCTTTATTTTGTTTTGTGACTGTATAAAAATAAATTTCATCAAATAAATGGAAATAAAAATATAAAACTGTAAAAAATACATACTTTGGTTTAGAGTACAATTTTCCTCTTCTTATCCTGAATCTCACTTTTCTCTGATAAGAAACCACTGACTGAGTTGGTAGAGCACCTGCCTGCTGTGCCAGGGGTCCAGGTTGTTTTGACTGCTGGACGGGTTGGAGGAGTTTTTCTCTTGGTCAAGAATATTCCCTATCCTTCCCAGAGAATGCGTAAGTGTGAATGAGAGTGTGAGTGTATGAGTGATCTGGCGAATAAAACACATAGAAAATCCAAAATTCAATGATTTACTGTATACATTGGTGCTAATACCAGTGGGCAACATGTTAAAAGTTTGACATTAAGCTATTTTGGGTTTACAAGTAGGTCTGCATCCAAGCAAAAGGTTTTATGCTACTGACCATATAAAAGCAGAATACAAACAAAACCATACCCAAATACCAATTGCTTCCCAATTTTCACATCTTGTAAATACATTAAAGCATCATATATAAATCAGCTGGATAAAACACCAAGGATGCAAATAAAATGGTTGGAAAGGGTGTATGGAGCAGTAGTTGAGGCAAAAATGCTCTATGGAGCAAAGATTTCGGGTCTCAAGGCAGGGTGGAAAAATGTAAATAAGGAATACAGGAGTGCTTGTAAATTCATTTTACGTTTACCGAGAATGGTTTTACACAAATGGAATTAGGGAGTTTTGGTAGTAAAGCTAAAATAATGGAAAGGGTATTGAAGTACTGGTTTAGAATTAAGGAATTGGTATATCTTAAGGCAGTGTTGGAGGTACAGTAAAAGCTTAACAGAGATACTTGCAACAAGTGCATAGAAGAAACTCTAAATGAAATAGGTTATGGGGATATTTGAAGGGATAGCCAGATTGGAGAAAGGGTTCTGGAGAACAGTTAAATTGAGAATTGAAGACATAGAAAGACAGGAAATATTTGGTAGTTTTAATTTAAAAGCTTAATTGTGTATATATACAGAATTAAAAATGGTGTGCGAAAGAGAAAAATATGTCAAACGTATGTGACAGAACAGCAAGAAGGGGCTTTGCAAGGGCTAGGACAGGTGCAGTGATGCTAGAAAATCTAGGGACAAGAGAAAATCAAGGAAAGTGCACATCATATAATAGGAATTTTAATAATTGTTAGCATTTAATTTCAGAATATGAGGGAACAAAGATTATGAGAGAAAAATTATGCAAAAAGAAATGGTCCATTTTTCAGATTAAATTATAGGTAAAAAGATGAGTGTTAAATCTATGGAAAGCTTATTAGAAACTGGAAAATATTTAGGTTTAGTTAGAAATAGATGGCTTTTCAATCTTGCTTCTACTAAGTACGCCTCTCGCAACCAGTAGATGGAGCTGAACACATAGCTGACAAGAGAGAGCTTGACCATTGCTTGCATGACTAATAAGTCTTGTTAATAGCAAGACTGTGGTGTAATGCATGGAAACTTGCATAATCAATTCTGTAAGTTATATTATTTTGTCATCGGTTAAAAAGATTTAAATAGCTTATCAGGATCAGGATGATATTTAAATAACCCATGCTAGGGAAAGGGTGAAAAATGAAATGTTGTACCACAGAATCTGCAGATATGTGTATATAGCTCCACTTTTATTATAAATAAGTGTGAAAGTATTTTATTACTCCTAAGATATTTATGTTGCGGGAAGTAATTCTATTTTTTATTGTAATCTGAAAATATTTATTTGAGTATAGGTAAAGTTGTATACATAGCAACACAAATTATAGGTATATAATTAACAATTAATATCGTTGATTCAAACCATTTATTGTGACATGTCTGGATATATGTTCTGTTAAATGATGAGTCATCCTTTGTTATTACTAGGGCCCGGAGTTTTAGGTTTTTTTAAATTCAGTTTTAGCCTTTTATTATCTTATATTAGCTTCTTTAGGTTTTTAAACAGTTTTCCTAGCTGTTTTTTTTAGGCTTTTAAACAGTGTTCCTAGCCCTTTTTTTAGGGTTTTAAACAATTTTCCTATCTATTTAAGGAAGTTGATGACAAACCCTTTTATAACATAATACAGATTAAAACAACTATTTTACTTTACAGAAGTATGCTATTAATATGTATGTAATTTATGGCATTTTATTACACAGTATATTGGTGCTAGAACGTTTTAACTAAAACATTCAGCATATATTTTTAATATATAGCACTCACATAAAACAAACTTCACACTTCAGCACTGTTGCTGTACACAACCAGCCACATTTGCAAATTTTATGTTGTTTTTAATACATTTCTATAAGCAGAAAAGGATTGTTCAATATCGCAAAATGTCATTGGCACATACTTCATACATGTAATTTCTATTCAAAGATAAAAATCCTGATAAATTCTTTCCTGGCTAGCCCCACATATACACTCAAAACAAAACTAAATTAATTCTTAAACAAAAATTGTAATTCAAATGAATTGAAGAAAAAAATTATAAATTTTCTATTGAGGTTAAAAAAAGTAATTTTAAGTCTTAATGTTGTTAGATTGAATAAAATTCACACATTAGCATCCAAATGGCTTGAAACATAAAAATATTTTGAAACTTTCTAACTTACAAGGGAAAAAATAGGTTAAAAACCTAGTTATTACATAACCATTTTACACTAGAGATCATACATCAACCTATCCCCTGTGGTTATGAGAATACTTGAGTCGCGAGGCCTCATGAGTACTCGCTCTCAATACACCAGATTCTCATTGCCACACTCGAGCAGTGAAGTGGTTTACGAGTAACGAGCGACAGTGACAGTTTTTTTGATCACCTCTAATGTACATAGATATTAGAAAAAATCTGATTGTAATCCATTCACATGACTTTCTCTATATCTCTGCAACAAATTTTTGTTAAAAAGTTTATGCTTCTATTTACTACATGCTAAGTGAGAAAAAATTAGCAGAAATTGTCTTATTACTGTAAGCGAAATGAGGGAGGTTAAAGTGATAGCAAAAGATGGTTGCTATGTGACTGAAGTTCTTTTGTTTGTATGGACACGAGTTGACAGATTCCTGTATGAGAAAAGTATGTTTTTCCAAGCTGAAACCAAAAACCAGGAATATCTAAAAAACGATCAACTCCACAAAAAAAAAAAAAAAATGTATATAACATAAATTGTGTGCTTTAAAGTGCTCTAAATTTTTTGTGTGATAAGTTTTTGTCCATCTCTTATGGTTTAGCAGTTATGCAAAATTCCATAAAATTCCTCTAAATTAAAGTAGTCTTCAGAGGCTATTCCCAGAAAATTCAAGATATACATATTTTTTGTCAAGTATATGTCTTTAATATATGATATTTTAATCAAAATCATTAGAGCCATTTTTTAGAAAATCAATATTTTCAAAAATTTTCCCTTGTGAAGGGTAGTTGGGGGTGGGGGGATTTTCTTGAAAATCTTCATGTCGCATCCTTGGAAGATATGGAACATAAATACCAAGTTTGGTATTTAAAGATCTTTTCATTTTTGAGCTATGCTGCCCACAGACACACACATACACACACGGACATTTTTCTAAAAATGCTTTTTTTGAATTCAGGTGGTCTCAAAACATGTATTTCCGGTGAAATCTCGGTATCAAATTTTTGGGTACAATGCAATACTTTCTCTATACACTATGTACATAGTATGCATAGAGAAAGTAAAAAAAAAAAGGATTTAATAGCTTGGTAGCCATGGTGATTGATGCAATGACTCCTTGGAACCATAGTAACTCAGGGAAGAGTAGAAAGTGATATGTTAAGGAATATGTTAGGTATATTACTGTTTTTTGTTTTTGAAAAATACATTTTTACTTTCTCTATACGTACTATGTACTCTACGTACTCTATACATACATGATACCGAGGTTTCACCGGAAATACATGTTTTGAAATACCCTGAATCCAAAAAATGCATTTTTAGAAAAATGTCCATGTGTGTGTCTGTCTGTGTGTGTGTGTCTGTGGGTAGCATAGCTCAAAAATGAAAAGGCTGTTAAAAACCAAACTTGGTATTTAAGTTTGGTATCTTCCAAGAATGCGACACGAAGATTTTCAAGAAAATCCCTCCACCACAAACTACCCTTTATATGGAAAAAAATTAGAACATTTTGTTTTTCTTAAAAATGGCTCTAACAATTTGGATTAAAATCTTGTATATTTAAGATACTTACTTGACAAATAAAATGTATATCTTGAATTTTCTGGGAATAGCCTCTGAAGACTACTTTATTTTGGATGAATTTGACAGATTTTTGTATAACTGCTAAACCATAAGAGATGGACAAAAACTTACCACACAGAAAATGTAGAGCACATTAAAACACATAATTTGTGGTATATACCTTTTTTTCGTGGAGATGGTTGTTTTTAAGATATTCCTTGCTTTTAGTTTCAGCTTTAAAAAACATATTTTTCTCATACAGGAATTTGTGAACTTCTGTTCATACAAACAAAGGAACTTCAGTCTCATGACAACCAGCCTTTGATTGTCAGTTTAGCCTATGGTACTCCCTTATTTCACTTACAAGGAAGCAAGTAATAAGACTATTTCTGATAATTTTTTCTCGATTACCATTAAATAGAAGAATAAGCTTTTCATCAGTAATTTGTTGCAGAGATGTAGAGAAAGTCATGTGAATGGAACACATCAGATTTTTTCATATATATTTGTATGGTACAAATCTTTTCTGTAGCAATGAAAACATATTGTATGTAGATGAAAAATCTCTTGAACACAGTAGAAGAGCTATGCTCAAGTTATTTGTGAACCTATATTTTTCTTAATACACCTGAAAGCTACAAAGATGCAAAATTCAAAAAAATGTCTTGTGTTAATATGCAACATTTATTAAATTATTTTTCTCATTTTAGGGAGAAAATAGTTCTGTTGTTGGAATAGACTCAGTGGTGGCTATCCCTTATGATCAGTGGTCAGTTGACTATCAGCAACCAAAGCCAGCCTGTGTAAGAAGGAATGGCAAATGTATTCAAGCAGCATTTCCAATTTTGCCTGAATCCAAAAAGGTAAATTGTAACAAGATATATTATAGACCAGCCTTTGAAAAGTAGGGGAAAAGAATTTAATTGTTTTTCTTACATCATGCAATAGTTTGACGGAAATTCAACTGTTTAAATTCTGTGACCATTGAGGTAAAAAAATGTATATTAACTATTTTAAAATTATATTAGAATAAAACTGATGATGGTTTTTTTTTAGATTGAGTTCGAGTATGAAAATGAAATGCAGCTGGCCAAAGCACTTCCAAGAATACTAGATAATAACACAGGCCTGATATACCTGGACGAGAAGGATTCAATGATAGATACACCTGGAAAAGTTCCAAGTCCTGGTTCTTATGTGTTTGTTGTGCATTATTACCAACCAGACCACCCAGGTAAGTAAATCAGGTACCTACTTAAATTTGTGTACGTTAAGGACCAAGTTTTTCTCTCTGCTACTTTATTATGCTCATCAAAGTTAAAACTCATTATGCTTAAAGTTTATACACTTATGTAGGTCACTTTTAATGAGGAATAATGGGCATATTTTGTAGCTTTCATTTCAAACTCATGAATGAACAAAAGATTAAAAACAATTTATAAGATCAGGCTATTAGAATAAAATTAATGTAATGACGGATGATATGTTTTCTAATGTTTGCTTTGATGTTTAATAGAGGTTGCTTATAGATAAACAAAATTGAATAAGGTTTATATGCAGTAATAGAATAGTCTGATGATATCTTCAATTTTGTGAACATGTGTTTGAACCCCTGGAAACAACAAAACATGGGGAACAATCATGTGTGTTTTTAATAAAACCCAAGCAGAGGAACAAGATTATTATGGTCATGTTGATCCTAAGCAATTCCAATTTATTCTACACTCTTTGACTTGAATTTATTTTTTATGATTTGTTTGCTACTAAATATGGGAACAATAAATATAAAAAAATTAAAATAAAAGGTCTATTATGATGCTAAAAGTGATATAGACAATATAAGAAATATGAGTTATAAAGTCACTAAGTTTCTGCCTAGATAGCTATCTGAACAAGAAATACAATCAAATGTTAAAAGCAATATACAATGTAGAAATATGAGTTATGAAGTCACTAAGTTTCTGCCTAGATAACTATCTGAACAAGAAATACAGTCAAATACCATTTTAATGAATGCCACTTTAATGAATATTTTAATTCAGCAACAACAAAAAAAGTGAAATCCCCTTCTATATCTACATTAGCGTCTATGTTGAATTATTTTAATTGTACAAACATCAGTACAACCAAAATTTTAGTGTAGCAAAAGTAAGAAATTTCCCTTAATGAATGTATAGGGCCAATTGAACAAGTTTTCAAAATGTTTTTTTGACTTAATGAACAATTGAACAGCCACCTTTCCAAAGCTGAATTTTATATGAAAGAAAATTCTTAATGGTGGTTGAGACAAGGCAGAGATTTTGGATAAATTCTACTAATTCCCTCAGAAATATCAAATATATCTGCCTTTTTCCAAGAACTAACAGAAATTCATTATAATGATATTTGATTGTATCATGTTTTTTGTGATGATTAACTTCGCCTCCAAACCAGTAGCCCTGAAGTTCTATTCTCTTGGCATATTTATTATAGATTCCATTCTCAGGAACAAAAATCGCATTCTTCTTTCTAAATTTTCTGACTCTACCTATCCAACTCCTATAGTACATACAGCTTGTGTGTAAAAACAATTATATTAGAACATAACAGTTGGTCAAACTATGAAGGCTGGGACTTAAAGTACTTATGACATTGTAAGTTGCCATTGGGGTAAGTCATCTCAAAATAATTTGAGATCACCTAGTGGTTTATCGGGGAACATGTGAGTTAGTTGAGAAATTTAATGCCTTGCCGACATGTTGCCATTGTACCTAAGTTGTAGAACAACTGGCTAGAGATCGGGAGTTCTGTGGCTCAAATCTCAGCTATGGCATTAAATTTTTCAATCTGACTCTATCTATCCAACTCCTGTCCCACACATGGCTTGTATGAAAAAACAATTAAATTAAAACCAATTGACCATAATAGTTGTCTGGGACTAAAGTACTTACGGTGTTGTATGTCATCTCAAAATAATTTGAAATCACCTTGTGGTTTACCAGGAAACATACCAGTCAGTTGAAAAATGCAATGCCATGCTGGCATGTTGCGAGCTCAGTAGTGGAGCAACCAGCTAGAGACCGGGAAATCCATGTTTCAGATCCTGGCTATGATACTGGATTTTTCAATCTGACCTATCTAAATGTGTTCCCATTTTACAAGTGAATTTGAGGCATAATTGTATGTACTATCAATTAATTTTTAGTTTTGAATTTTACAGTTTTAGTTATTGTTATTCATATATTTTTTATAATTAGATAATATAATTTTTAGCTATTTCATGCAACAACTGCTGAAGCTGATATTATAAGCTAAAAATTTAAAAAAAATATATAAATGTCCTATGTCATTTAGTTTTCTGTGGTCATTCATTTTTCAAATATCTATATTTTGGATAAAAACTGTTTGGCAATTTTCATATAGTGCTTTGCCTATTTGGCACTCAAAAGGTTAATAAAAAATGTGTTTGCATATAAATTAAATAAAAATATTAATCCTATTACAACCAAAGTAGGTGATCATGCCATAATAACTAAGCGAAGCAGAGGACAAGACAAAACAGCATAGAGCTAAAATATTGAATTATTTTTATAGGAATAAAACACATATGCTTTATAAAAAAGGAATATTGAGAGTGAAGTGGTTTTACATACTGCATTCAGAAAGCTCCTGGAATGTGTAAACAACACAGAAACAAATTACCATAAGGAAATTTACACAACATTTCCTTCAAAATAGTTTCCTTCTGCAGTGACACACTTCTGCTACCGCATGCAAAGAGACTGGAAGCACTCCTGGAAGCCTTTTCAGATACCTGTAGTAGTGCCCTTGTCGCATGTACAGTAATTTCTTCCGTATTCGAAAATCTTGACTCAACCGTTTATGCCATTCATACACCTGAATTGTCTTCATCACTGCTTCACCAAAAGCTTCTTCCATCATTCTCAATGTCTCTAAAGAAGATTTGTTTAACAAAATACAAAACGTTATGTTTGAACATGTTCCATTGTCAACATTATGAAATGTGATAAACGAACATGCATACACAACAAAAACTAGTTGCCAAGCAAAGATCACAATCATTATTAGCATGAAAATTGAAATGAAGGGTGTCATGGACGTTACCAACACCTATAAATAAAATATCCTTTACTTTCATATACATTAAAGAGAAAATAAACAATTCTGGGGACTTTTTGAATCTAGGATTAACTATTATTGAGTCCTCTGTTAAAACATAAAATTTTACTTACTTGTTTTTTATGTGTCATTCCGGAATGTTTTCGGAAATGTTATATTTCCAACCTTTGCCTTGTTAACAACTGGTTACATCTTCCTGCTCCTTGTCTATCCTTCTCTTAGTGTGCTGATTTCTGGTGGTTAGTTTACACGAGTTGATATTGCTGTTTATTGCTGTTTATTGGTTTATTCAAAATACTAAATTTATTTTTAAAAATATATCTTTTCCCATGTTGTAAGCTTTTACAATTTTTGTAAGATATCTCTTTGTATATCTTCTCCAATATTGTGGTTTTCAGTCCAAAAATGGTATGTAACCGCCAACTTTTCAGTTTTTTACATCTAATATTTCTTCTGTGCTCTGACAGTCTAATTTTCAAACTCCTCTTTGTCATTTCTATGTGGAACTTTTCACAATCTTGACATTCAATTTTATAAATCCCTGGTTTTAATTCTGGAAGTATTATATATTTTAAAGGATTATTTAAAAACTTTTTCAAACACTATCTATTTTGTGATGTCAATTTGATATTATAATTTTAGAAGATTTTGTTCAAATTTTTGAAATGCCCAAAGATGAATGTAAACATCTTTTATATTTCAAATCTGTATTATAATTTTTGATAGTTGGGAGTTGGGCAGGCTGATTCTCTTTATTGTTACATTTTAAATTTTGATAATTGATGCTTCACTGAAGCCATTTTGTTTTGCTGTATTTAGTAAGTGATGATATTCTTAATTGTATTCTTTTGGTTGTAGAGGCATTCTATGCTTACTAACACCATATATTACTAATATGATTATCTATGCACAACATTTATTCTATTTATTCTGCCCTTTTTTATAGACTTCGATATGGAGGTAATTGTCCATAATGGACAATTCTATGAAGCTAAACTGCCAGTTCAGCACTGTCCCTCATACTCAGGATGCCGTGCTATAGTAAAACAGCCTGATGGGAACACAAACTTCCAGCTTACAGAAAATGTTGTGCTTACATTAAAGGTATTTATTACTTTAGCTTCTTAATTTTAATTATGAATAGCACTTTTATAAGTGAACTTGGACACCATTTTTTCATTGCTGTTCTAACCATACATATTTTAAAATAGGTACACATGTACACTACGTGATCAAAAGTATCGGACACCCCTACAAACATACATTTTTCATCTTAGGTGCATTGTGCTGCCACCTACTGCCTAGTACTCATTATCCACGACCTCAGTAGTCATTAGACATTGTGAAACAGCAGAATGGGATGCTCCGTGGAACTCATGGACTTCGAACATGGTCAGGTGATTGGGTGTCGCTTGTGTCAGAAGTCTGTATGTGAGATTTCCACACTCCTAAACATCCCTAGGTCCACTGTTTCTGATGTGATAGTGAAGTAGAAACTTGAAGGGACATGTACAGCACAAAAGTGTACAGGCCAACTTTGTCTGTTGACTGACAGAGACCGCCGACATTTGAAGAGGGTCGTAAAGAATAATAGGCAGACATCTATCCAGACCGTCACACAGGAATTCCAAACTGCCTCAGGATCCACTCCAAGTACTATGACAGACGTGAGGTGAGAAACCTTGGATTCCATGGTCGAGCAGCTGTTCATGTCAAACGATGCCTCGCTTGGTGTAAGGAGTGTCGTCATTACGCGATTGAACAGTGGCAAAATGTTGTGTGGAGTGACGAATCACGGTACACAATGTGGCGATCCGATGGCAGGGTGTGGGTATGGCAAATATCCGGTGAACATCATCTGCCAGCGTGTATAGTGCAAACAGTGAAATTTGGAGGTGGTGGTGTTATGGTGTGGTCGTGTTTTTCCTGGAGGGGGGGGGGGTGTTGCACCTCTTGTTGTTTTGCATGGCATGATCACAGTGCAGACCTACATTGATATTTTAATCACCTTCTTGCTTCCCACTGTTGAAGAGCAATTCGGGGATGGCAATTGCATCTTTCAACACAATCGAGCACCTGTTCATACTGCATGGGCTGTGGTGGAGTGGTTACATGACAATAACATCCCTGTAATGGATTGGCTTGCACAGAGTCCTGACATGAATCCTATAGAACACCTTTGGGATGTTTTGGAACACTGACTTTGTGCCAGGCCTCACCGACCTACATCAGTACCTCTCCTCAGTTCTGCACTCCATGAAGAATGAGCTGCCATTCCCCAAGAAACCTTCCAGCACCTGATTGAAGTATGCCTGCAAGAGTGAACACTGTCATCAAGGCTAAGGGTGGCCAACACCATATTGACTTGCAGTTTTACCAATAGAGGGTGCCATGAACTTGTATGTCATTTTCAGCCAGGTGTCCGGATACTTTTGATCACATAGTGTATATCTTAAAATGCAAACTTTGATCTAGTATATTTTAAACAAGGATTCTAAAGAATATTATGCAAGTAATGCTACTGAAATGGGCTATAAACTTCTAATTTATTTTCAAACCGTCTTCTGAGTGGTAAAAACAAAAAACAAATATAGATGATTGCCATTAAGGATACGTTATGAAATTAAAAGTTAGGATTATTGGTGGAATATATCCATCAATTGATCAACTGCCTCTTAGACATATGATAGTTCTAGTTGTAGCTTCAGTGTACCTACCCTTGTTAGGACTTTACATGTATTGATCAGGATGGTTGTAGGATGATTTTCTATGCTGTTTAGAGTGTGATGTGGCAAAGTGGTTGTTCAAGATTTGTGGCTCTTCAACAGTAGTAGCTCCTTGCTCAGAAGTTGTTGCTCCTTGGTTGTTGCTCTGCTGGATTGACTAATATTCAAATTTGAATTAAGGACAAATATTAAATGTAATGAACTTTCTTAGCTAAAAGGCATCAGAAGTACAATCTAGTTTTGTTTCCTTATGAGGCATGTAGCAAAATATAATTTAACCAATTTATTAATATATTTAACCACTTAATTTATTAATTACATACAGTGATGAAATTTATGAAAATTATCTTTATATTGTATAAATACATTGAACAATGTTGGTAAAGCAATTAAGTTGATAAAGAAAATATTAACCTATACATCAGCAATCAGTAAGCATTAATCTTTGCATTAAAAAGAAGATTTTAAATGCAGCAACACAACTTAGAATGCTTATTTTCTTATTGACATTTTTATTCTGGTTTTCCCTCCATCTTTCAATTGCTGATGATATAGTTCTATTGTTTCCAATATCCAAGTTCATTTTCATATTTATTTTGCTAATTCATTCATTGACTGGTCCAAAGATGGTAAACTTAAAAAAAAAAATGAAAGAAGAAAACAGATAAATGAAAAAGTATTTGTTATATGTGTGCATGTATATTCACATGAAAATATGAGGGTGATTCAAATGGGTGATGAGCAAGATATCCTGAGGTAGCTGATTATAGAATCTAGTAGGAAGTTGTGATTGATTGCCCAGAGAAAAGAAAACAGTGCTGGCATTTGTATGAACTACAGAAGAACCTTTAAGCCTATTTTTGGATGAAATCTTCAATACCAAGTTCGGATTGTAACTGTTCCTGACAAACCAGGGTGCATGAGCTGCGAGATGCAGAGCCTTATTTAACAATGGTATATACACTGTTGTGTGATAATACATGCAAGGATCTCCAGTTAGAATGTTAGAACTCTGTGTTTATTTATTAGTGTTTATTTATTTATATCCTTAGCCAATGATACTGCATGCTGAAAAAGTCCATAAAACGCTCATTAGATGCTCTCCTTTGATTATGAAATATATTTATTGTGTTAGCTGCCATGTATGTTTGAGATAAGACAGTGAACTGGGCAGGAAAATGGTAAAGTAACTGACAATAGTTCAACAACTGCTTCGAGTCACAAGTAATTTAAATTGAGTGATTACAAACAGCATACCATTTTGGAAGTTGCAGATGATGTTTGAATTTCTGCTCTGGAAAGCTTCACTTGCTTTGCTTCTAGCATATTTATTTAGTGCTAAAAAGAAAGAAATATTTATCTGCTTTTCTCTCTTTCTGTTTTACTGACCATTTTACCACACTATCAGAGCATATATTTGAATGCATCTGCAGCACTTACTGATGTTAACAAAACTGACCAACAATCACCAGTCTGCACACCACTTACACATTTCTAGGGTCACCAAACACCCTGGAGAGTCCGGATAGATAAGGCAGGTCAGCTTGAACTTTTAGTGTGTGTAGTGAACTATTTATCAACCAAAAAGTTATATACACATGGATTTTGTTTCATACATTCAACAGATAATCCCAAAGGGTTCAATGGGCCTCCCCTAAATCCATGCCTGACAATGAACATCTTCATTGTCTACACAGGTTGAGGTTATGTGACAGCCATAATCATTGTCCTCTAAACAAATTTGGTGGTAAAAAACACAGAAAGATGGACTTTATCATTTAAGTAAAATTGTATGTAGAAGAGAAGGTTTTACTCTTTACATGGGTGCTCCTTTTTTTTTGATGAGTGTAAAAATATTAGGATTGTTCACCTGTACGTTGCTTAGTTAACAACTGTTATAGTATATTTTCTCCTCTCTAATCCTTTTATTTAGTGGTTCAAAATGTAATAATTATTATTACTACTAGATATAGTATTATTTATTTTGTCATTCCTCCAAATTTTTCAACCGCAAAGTTAAAATTTTAAAAGCTAAATTTTTAAGCATTTTCTGCAGAGAACTCTCAAATTATCCAGTGTTCCCCTTCCCTTTCTTTACAGAAATCCTAGTTCTGCTCTTGTTTTCATGCAACAAATGTGTGCTTTTTTATTTACTGTGATAAAGATTTCATTTTCACTGGGTTAATAATTTGTTCTCCCAAAGCTATATGTTTAATAAGTGTGTCTGTTACTCATGCTTTCCCTTCTTCCCACCTCTTAGTAAAATTTGACCCTGTGATTTTTCCCAGATACATTGTGAATTTGAGAGGCTAAGCTTTAATACATAACAATATTACAGAACATGAATGGGTTGGCATGCACAGACATGCAAAATACTCTGTGCTTCATCTTGGTAAACAAGATGTGAAAAATTAGAGTTAGATGTCAAGTTTTGTGCTTTATATCTATAATTGCAAAATCTTAAAAATGAACCCTGAACTAGCATCATTTAACTGTCTTTACTCCTCAGCACTGTTGTTAAACTTCCATTACTTTTATATGATGAGTTGTATAATTACACTAAACAACACTTACTTGGGATTTTTGCCGGAACATATTTCGAAGGACTAGTTTCCTTCATTTTCAACTGGACATTGACTGATTCCTTGTGGTGAAGCTGGTGATGTTGTAAGTACTGTCTCCTCTGGTGGTGGTTCAATGAATTTGTTAAACACATCCTTCTGCAGAATGTCGAAATTGAAAACCCTGTTTTTATTTTTTATGATGAAGATGTGTTCCCATGTGACCAGCTCTTGTTTTCCTTTTATGTGATTTAGAAGTTTTGGTGCTGAATTTATATTGTGGTGTTTTGTCCAAAAGTGGGTGACAACTGCTGATTTTTCCAATTGGTTTTGATTTATGTTTCTAAAGTGTTCTTTAGATCTTATTTCTAAATTTCATTTTGTTTTTCCAATATAAATATGATTAGAATTTTTGTATTCCATTTTGTATATGTCCGATTTTTTCTCTGCTGGGATGATGTCCTTGATATTTGAGCCTAATTCATTTTTTATGCTGTGATGATTAACTGGTGCTAGCTGAATGTTGTATTCTTTGAAAATGTTTTGAAATTTGTCAAATGCCCATGGGTGGTACGTAAATTTCTTGAAGGTCATCCATTACTTAAATAAAAATTGGTGAAATAACATATAACTTAGGAATATTTTGATGAACAGCCATGTTTGATATATGGGAGTTTTAATTCTAATTATTCTTCTAATTCTTTTTTTAGGAAGCTAAAAACAAAGGAGTATGGTTGGACTATGTATTGGTCATTCCAGCAGAGCATTACTCTGAAAATGTTATGTCTGAGGAACCAGTAGACCACACAGGAACCTTCATTAAAGAATGTGGCCAGAATAATTTCTTTGTAAATAACTACACTGAAGGTAAGCTATTTAAGTTCAAGTGAGCTACAGAAGCCTTCAACTTCAAATATACGCAGAAAAGCAGAGCCTTGTCCCTATATTTTATCTTAAATTCCAACTTCAAATTAAGGACTTTGGAAACAGGCATGTGAAAATTTAGTAATTGCTGTTATTAACATAATTTTACCTGATTTTTATTTCACTGTAAATAACGGAGGCTTCCATTTAAAAAATATACCTACGTAATGAATGAAACATTTGAAATTTTACTGATTGATTAGCTTGCTCATGTTTTGTCAGCTGTTTCTGCAGTTTATTTTATTAATTTTTTGCTTTCATAATGACAATGTCAGGTGATTCATTCTTTCTAATGTTCCTTGCAAATCAAACAGTTCCATATAATGAATTTTTCATTCATAAATTAAGATATAATGCTATTTAAAATAATCAAATTGCTAAACAATTACAATTAATTATAAAACTAGATGGAATAAACATTTGGAAAAAGTTTTTAATGTAAAGATGTTTACTGTGAAGTGTGTACAAGGTTTCAAATTTGTTATAAAATTTCAGATGGAACAGAATTATTGAATGAACTACATTTCTCTTGGAGTGCAAAGCTCATTACAACCTCATTTTCCAGGTTTCTGTCATGATGCAGTGTTTTCCTTAACTGCAGACTTCAATAATGGAGCCTTGCCATGCAATTGTGATTTTGATGGTTCACTTAGTTTTGAATGCGAAAAATTTGGTGGGCAATGCCAATGTAAACCAAATGTAATAGGAAGACGATGTGAAGCCTGCCGCACAGGATTTTATGGTTTTCCAAATTGTAAACCTTGTGACTGTCCATCAACAGCTCTTTGTGAAACATATACAGGTATGCATACAATTTGTTTTGTTAGGTGGTTGAAGCTGCATGAAACTTGTAAGTTCATATGTATCATATTCTTGAATTATCTGGTATTTTAATTTTGTATATGATTTCACCTTGTTCTTGATAATAAATTATAACAATATAGTGATGAATGTAAGAGGAATATAATGGAATGTAAGAGAAAGTTTATGTAATGATGATAGTGTTGTGTGCTGTGCTATGAGATATGCTTAATATCCCTGAGCAGCAGTCAAAACAAAGCTCAAACATCAGCTGCTATATACATACTGTTAATGAGCACCATTTGCAACTATCCGTATCTTCATTTAAACACAGCACTTTAAAGCTTATTTAGAGTGCATATGTCATTCTTTAGAGCCTGTAAAAGAACACTATAGTTTTAAAGGATGCTTAAAGCAGCAGTTTGCACAATAAAATAGGAAATTTTAACTGTGTTATAGGGTTTTAACTCAAGTTTATATGCATTATTTGTATACATTATAGGTTCTGGAAGCTGGTGACGTCATCAGCACTGATAATTGCAAAAGCCTGCATTCATTTAATTCTTTATTAAATGAACATTTTTATTTTGATAATCACTGAGGATGGTAGTTATATTAACCAAATCATTTGCAGTCTACAGCCCCTGTACAGCTCACTATGTACACCACAGTGAAGTTGTAGCAATACATGTTGTTGCTAACAAATATATCCAAGCTGTTCACTGTGTTTAGGCAATTTAGTGTCATATTTTGTTTGTAGAATTGCTCTGATTTATCACATATTCCTTAGTATACTATACTGCATAATATTTTACTTTAGGTTGCCTTAATTGTTAAGGTTCTCCAAGAATTATACATATACTTCAGTATTTGCAACTATGGTCATGTCACTACAACCTATGGCTTCCTGAATAACCTTCTTCTGTTTGTTGGAAGAAGTACACCTTTTATACTACTCCCACTGATATAGTCTCTGTTAAAAATAATGAAGAGAGAGCAATTTTATTCAGCATCAGGCCATATGTTCTCTTATTTTAATCAGGCTTCCTTAAAGTGCACATAATTCTTAAAAATCCAGTTTATCAACATATATCAGACATCAAATGTTTTGAACAATGTATTTGGTTTATTTCCTTCAGTTATGTCTTGAATCCTTACTCTAATTTTTCATTTTGAAAGATATGAAAAGATATTCTCTCTATTTTATTCTCTGAACACCTGCATTCTACATCCCAAAAGGTTTACAGTGTACTCTCTTCTGTTTGGTACATTGTAAATTAAACTTCTGGCTTATGAAGAAAACAAAAAAAAATATATACTCTTCTACAAATTCTTCTTGCAAAAACTTATTTTATCTACTTTTACTATGTGAGATAACTATTTTCAGAAATCCTTTAATGCACATTTCATTGCAAGTACAGAAGGTGAATTAAATACCTGTAGTGCTTGCTTTACATCTTTGCCTTGGTACATCTTTGAAGACTGTGATTACCATGACCAGTTTTGTATGATGTATTTTCAGATTATGTAGCATTAAAGGAAACATGGATCAATAAATAACAGTAAGTCTTGCTTTTATGTAAACATTTGGCTTTTAGGAAAAGACAAACATATGAGTCAGAAAGAGATGGTATTTTGAAATATTAAGTTTGGCTTGAAATCCTCCTCGGATATATGATTCAGGTAACAAAAAGAAGCATTTGGAAATTGGTATAATTTGAGCTATATCAGCCATTGGATTTCTTGGATTTGTAGTCAGAGCTCATCACATATTTACAGTAGGAATAGTTGTAGCTATACAAGCTCATTTCACAGGAGCTATATAATTATTGCTGAACCTAACAACGATTATCAGAGCTCACCATTTTAACATGGAAAGCCTTGAGATACTTGGTTCAAGTTTTAGCCATGGAATTGAATTTTTCAAATCAGATTCCACCCTCCAAAAAACATCCATATTTTTTGCACTATTGTATTCATCTTTACTGTGAAATTATTCTATGCTTACATGCTTGAAAGTAATTCTAGCAGCATCGAAAACATGTTCTCTCTTGAATACATGGGCTGAGAGTAAGATATTGATGCACACAAACTGCCTCATCAAGGTTATATTATGAAATAATAGTTACGAAGAAAAATATTAGTTTCTTATGTCCATCATTTCAGTCATTCATAATTTTTATGTTTACTACTCTTATGCTTCAGTTTTCTTAAGTAAGAATCAAAAATGAAAATACATTTTTTATTTATAGAAATATTGTTTTAAAGGCATGACAAAATTCAGCAAACAGTAATATATTCATTATACATAATATTTAACAGCATATGAAATATCAGATATATCTGTTAAAATTAAATGTATTTGATTGACAGATTCAAAAATAAAAATAAAGGCATTTGTTTATATTTCCAATTAGTGCCTATCCTCCCCAGAATCTGAAATATTGTGTGTGCTTGTGTGTGTGTGTGTGTGTGTGTGTGTGTGTGTGTGTGCCTGCGTGCATGTGTGCCTGCGTCGTGCGTGCTTGAAATGTTTAAAAAAATTATAGCAATACATGCAAATGAAATATTTTTATAAATAATGTGTTTTCAATTAGTTTTATTGATCATATACTGGATGCAGTATTTAGTACTTTCACTTTATATTTTTGATGCTGTAAAAATACTTTTATGAATTTCTGCATTTCTCACATGTTCAATAACTATAGCATATAATATCAGTTAAGAGTTTGGTATCTTTTATTTCATAAGTGTTAACTTTCATATTCACTCACTCACTATTTGATTTAAATACTTTAACATTCTGTTTTAGGAGAATGTATTTGTCCTCCTCGAGTGACAGGTGAAAAGTGCAATGAATGTATTGCATATACATATGGTTTTGATCCCATTATTGGTTGTGAGGAGTGCAACTGTAATCCTTTTGGTGTTGCTGAAAGAAACTTGCAATGTGATCTATTCAATGGAAGCTGCAAGTGAGTTGTTATTTAACAAATAATAAATACCTTAAGAGTAACTGCATGGAATTTTTAAATTAGCTTAATAGAGCTGTCATTGGAAGTTCCAAAGGTGATTTAAATAGTGAAATCATACTAGATTATCCATTTGTATCTCTAGTTTGTACATCCTAGTTTGTGTTATAAAATAGCATAATTGCTGTGTCCTAACTTCTTACCCAAAACGACATATCTAATGTATAAGATTTTGCTTTTGAAATTAAAAATATAGGTACAATTTACTTCTTTAGCAACATAAATTCTTAAATATTTATTTGATATTGTTTTGAGTTTCATATGTTCACAATATAAAGATAAGAATTTATGGAACTTTATGCTGCCCTAAGCCACTCAGGTTGTATCAGGATAGAGGCATTAGACATTTTCTCACTGGGTCCATACAGATATGTGTGTGTGTGTGTGTGTGTGTGTGTGTATGTGTGTGTGTGTGCATGTGTGCTTGCGTGTGTGTATATCAAATAAATAACTGCATCATACAGGTAAATCACTCATCTACTTGTGTTAAGGGGTGTTCTTGTGAACTAGTCGTTGACAAGCTCCTACAATGGGTTTAATGCAACTTTTCAAAAGATTGAGCATTTATCAAACCCAACATATAGGTTAGGTTAATAGTTTTACACAACTGTTGATCAATTTTCATTCATTGTTTTCTAGCAACAAAATGTTTCATATTCCTGAATTCTGATTTCAAAGGGACCAATTACCTAATTTCTTCCTTTGACATGTCTAAAATAGTGTATGTAAGAACAATCTTGTAGCAAATTTTCATACTGGAAAGCCGAAAATAATTCATTTAATAATTATAATTGGTTCAATGAATGACTAATTTAAGTTTCTAATTGCCTAAAACAATTTAATTTATGTTTAATTTTATCATTTCCACGATTATGTGTAGTAGCATCATTAGTGCATATTATGTATGTTTTATATGCATATTAATGTTCTATATGTTTGTATTTGATTGTTAATTCAAAGATAGCCCATATAAATAACCTCTATAAAATACATCTTAAAATTGTATATACCACAGGGCTCTCTCTCTCTTGATATCAAGTGTTGCTATACAACATATTTAATTAGCTTGAGCTATCTTAAAATATTGGTTTGCTGCACTTCACTAAATCTTGCCTTCAATTAAAAATTTTAATTAAACACAAATAGATTAACAAATTAACTTATACATTTAAAAAATATAAAATGAAATCCATGTATGAATTCTTTCAAATCGCCAGATCAAATCGTTTTGCTAGTACTTGTAATAAGAAAAAAAAAAAAAAGCAATTCAGGAAAACATAATCTAAAGGCAGAACAAATAGAGAACAACCTCTTATAACACTACAAAAATGTATGGAATATTATAAACAAGCTAAGCAAATCCAAAAGAGATGAACATTCAAATATAAGCTTGAGTCAAGATGGACGAATACTACAAGACCCTTTTGAAATCTGCAAACTAAGTTACAACTTTTTTCTAAATTCTAATGGCAACCCTACAATTGGTGATATAGAATAATATGTTGCTTGCTTTATATATAAAGCAAACAACTACAGAAACTGTTATGAATAGAATGTATTTGCATGAAACAAATGCTGAAATATAAAATAATAAGCAGCTTTAAAAATCAACAATCATCCAGGTGGGATAGTGTTTCACTTGTTATTAAAACATTGCAAACAAGAACTACTGAATATATTAATATATTTAATAAATTACTCAATGAAATGAATTATGGCACATTTCCAGAAATGCTAAAGGTTAGAAAGTTACAAAAAAGGTTCTAACACAAATGTTAGTAATTACAGTCCAATAACTCTAACATCAGAAATCAGCAAAGTATATGAGAAAGTACTTATAGTTAGAATAAATTTGTTTTTTTAAGACCTAATGATATCCTTACCCACTTTCAACATGGATTTAGAAATCAATCATCAACCTTATAGTGGAATATACACATAAACTGTTGGAATTGACACAGACTGTTGGATAGACACAGCAAGAGTCTATCTAGTGAATCACAATCATCTAATATCAAAATTAAAATATTATAGGTTTAGGGGTTTAATAAACTATTAGAAACCTATCTTAAAAACCATGTGCACTGTACAGAAATCAATTTGCAAAAGAGTGACACCATTAAATCAGACTTTAACTTAGTAAAATCAGGGGTACTGCAGGGATCAGTGCTGGGACCGATACTTCAATTTTGCTGTGCGTAAATTATTTACCTGAACCAGAAATTAACAAGATGACATGATATGCAGATGACGCATCTATAACATGTTGGAGTGCAGGCAGAGAAAACTTAAAAGAAAAAATGATAAGAGCAATTGGTGAAATATCACAATTTTCTAAAAATGGACTGAAGTTAAATATAGAAAAACAAAATTCATGACATTTCAAAGTGATAGTCTAAATATAAATATAATAATACTCCTTTAGAATAGGTAAGAGTGTACAAATTCTTGGGCATCCATATAAAGGAAACTCTAACTTACAATGCATCCATAGAAATGGTTTGTAAAAAATTAAATTCTGGTTTGTACCTTCTGAAACAATTAGCAAAATATGGGAACACTAATATTCTTAAAACAGCATATTATGGCATTATATGCCCACATTTAACATATGGTATTAAAATTTGGGGGGTAACAAGTAAACCGATATGAACAAATTATTAAAAATACAAATGATGTGCATAAGAAGTATGTACCACCTTTGGTTTCGACAATCTTGCTGAGAAACATTTTTTAACACAAAACATCCTAACTGTAGTTTCATTATATGTACTCAAAACTATTATGCTTGTTAAAGAAAAAAAAGCAATTTAACATGCTCAATAAAGAGTGTCGTACATTTGTTAGGAGGAGAGCAAATGGTTACCATAGGGTGAGCTCAAATAAATTCAAACAGATAAGGGCCCATATAAAATAGAAGCTGTGTTGTATAAGAAATTAACATTGACACTAAAGAACACTAAACACTCAAAATTTAAAGCTGCACTAAAATTATTCTTAATAGGTAAATGCTTATATAATATTACTGAATTATAATGGATATAGGTGTGTATATATGTATGTAAATAATTGCTTTTTATAAATAACTTATGCATCCTGATTTTCTAGATAAGATTGACAAAGTCAGATGCTCTTGTTAGAGTCTATTGAGTGCAATAAAGGTGTTGTTGTTCTTCATCTTCTATTATTATAATTATATCATCATATATGATCATAAATTAGTAGAACAGATGGCATTATACAAATAAAATGTATCAAGGAACAAATAACATAATTTGAAGAGATATGTAAATTATGAATTGTTTTCAAAACATTAAAACTAAATTAATGACTCACCTTTGAGAAGTTATTTTGTTCTTCTTTTTAAATAAGCTCCTTTGATATACTCAATGACTGGGAAAAAAGATATGATGATTTTATCATCTGCCTTCATAATGATGGTGGGTTATGAAGGTTAGTTAGGGCTCACAATCTCCAACATAAATGGTGCTGTAATGCTCCTCTAAGCACCACAGATTACAATTTGGGGTAGACAACATTGCACATGTTCTAAGCTGCTTCATTTTTGGCTCCCAAACTCCCAAACTTTGGGCAAACTAGCCTTCAACAAAATCAGCTTCAATCTCAATACCTGCACCTTTCTAAATGGTTATTTTGTCCATTGACTGATTGTTGAAGAGCACCATCTCTCAATACACCTTTAATTCCACATTCTGAAGTAGGTATAATGTCTTCAGTACTATTTTTGTGAACAGAAACATTGAAATTCAACAAATTATGAAGTAAAATATGTTTTAGTGTCCTTTCAAATGCTCCCCATAGTGGAAGCCTATGCCTTTGGGGGAACCATGATATGCTGGATGCTCCCCTATATGCTCTATAATGATACTGAGAATATTGATAGAACAAGGGGACCTACAACTTTTACTATGAACTCTGAATCATGTTAAGAGGCTAAGCTAGTCAGTGAAGACCTGGATAGAGACAGCTAAAATTTGTTATCTCACAACCAGGAATCAAGGAATCAAACCACAGTGCCACAAACTAAACATTTGTGTCCTAGAAGAAAAATATTGTATATTATAACAGCAAAAGTTTTATATACTCATTTCTAATTCTAGCTAATATTTTAATTCATATGTATAATCTCATTTTCAAACCTCGAAACATTTACAACTAATATTCCTCAAATTACAAAAAGGCCTTCACTGATACTTGGCATTCAAACCTCTCTGTGGCCTTCTAAAGTCACTTATCAGTTCAGTTCCATTTCATAATGCATTATATGGTTGTGGTATTGTTGTATTATATAGTCATTTCACAATTTTGAAGTGACATAACATAGTTTTTTGTAAACTTCATTTCTTCAGCGACACAGTAAGTTACCTTCAGTGACATTAGGTTTAAGCATGGTCCTTTCAGAAACTTACAGCAATGTGAATGTAAATATGTGGAGACTTTCACAGCCTTGGCCAGTCTTCTGTCTCTACCATGTGCATAGTAAGTAGAGAAGGTACTGCATTCCACCAAAAAATTTTATATCGAGATTTTGCTGGAAATATACATTTTGATATCTCCTAAATATATAAAGGAAAGCATTTTTAGGAAAAGGTGACCATATGTGTGTCTGTGAACTGTATAACTCAGAAATGAAAATTTCTGCACCTTCCAACAATGAAGCATAAAGATTTTCAGTAAAATGTCCCATTCAAAAGTTCTCTTTACATAGAAAAACTTTGATTTTTTCAAAAATGTGATTAGCAATTTTGATTAAAACACAGTATGTTAAAGATATTTTCATATCAAATAAAATGTATATTTTCAATTTTCTCGTAATGCCTTCTGAAGTCCTCTTCATTCTGAATGACTTTTGTATAACTGGTAAACCATAGGACAAAATCTTTCTAAACAAAATATATAGATCTTGTTAAACTACACAATTTATTTAAAATACTTTTTTATTTATTTTTATTGAGTTAACCAATTTTGAGACATTCCTTGTTATTGGTTTCAATTTTAAAATCTTTTTAGAGTTCTGGAATAGTTGTTAAAATGCTTTTCTTTCTGCTGGTCAAGCAAATAAAATTAAATTTCAAAATCATCACATAGTGACCAGCTCTTAAAACATTTGACTATTGCTTGAGTCCACTGTATTCTCATTGTATATACATTGTATATACATACAATGAGAATACAGTATAAATTTCTACAAATGTTTTTCTTCATTAGCATAAACCAGACACAAGAATAAACTATTTTAAGAAATGGCCATGTGAATGCACCACTTTGGATTTTTACACATTTTCTTATGTTTATATTTTTTAAAATTTTTGAGCATAACATTAAAGTCTTAAGTTTGTTCCAGTATTTAGATCACATGCTGCTGCTCCTCTTTATTTCAAGAAATTTATCTTTTTATAAAATTTGTCACACTGCCTCTATTTCAGTCACTAGCTGTTCAAGAACAAAGGGTAAATTGCATTATTCATTATTATTATTATTATTGTTATTATTGTTATCATCGTCGTCATAATTACATAAATATCCCTTGCTTATTACTTGGATATACTAAGTGGTATGTAATGTCTACTAGATGTTCTGAAGATATATTGAAGAAGACTTTGAATATTAATTTCAAACACTCTATACCTGGGTATAAAATTATAACATTTTCAGGTGCAAGCCAAATGTAGTGGGACGAACATGTGATCGCTGTGTATCTGGTCACCACAGCTTTCCAAAATGCTATCAATGTGACTGTGATCTCCGAGGCACTACATTGGACATTTGTGATCAGGTATTTATTTTTTGTATAATGTTTTACTCTCATCCAGTATTTTAATCAAATAATATAGCTTCTGAATTTATAGCAAGTCACAAATGGTTAAATGTTCATTAAAAATATTTTTACCCTTTACATGGGCAGTTTAATATCAATTTTTAAAAGCACCTAATCTAAAGAATCTGCTAATGACCTTGTAAGGATGTATTAATATTAACAATAATTTGCAATAACTCTTTACTTATCTTTTTTAAAATCCACAGGGCTAGTTTTGCAATTAAAGTTTTACTGCATCTTCAGCTCAAATTTCTCTTTGTTGTTGCTTTAACAGTTTTGCAATAAAACTTGAACTGCAAACCTAGTCTAATGGATTTTAAAAAAGATAAGTGAAGCATTATTACAAATTATTAATTGCTATATTAATATTTGTGTTACCTCACTGTTACCAGCTTCTTTTTTACATATTGTAAGTATGTATGTTTTTCCATAGCATTTCAATGTAGGTGGCTAAAACTGGAAAGACAGATGAGTGAATAAGAAAATTTCCTTAATATGTTGCTTTTATCTTTCAGTACTCTGCTGAATGTTACTGTAAATCTAACGTTGAAGGCCAGGCATGTGATCTCTGCAAAGAAGGAACATTTAACATCCAAGAAAGTAACCCAGATGGGTGCACCAAATGCTTCTGTTCAGGCAAGACTACACGCTGTTCCAGTTCACAGCTATATCGAGCACAGGTAAATCATTAGCTGTTTATCTCTGGTTTACATTAATACATTGAAATTGCACATTTTTTATCAAAATTTAAAATATTAGCGTTTTCTTTTACTGTGAACGAATGTAATCTAAAGTTGTGATTGATGCCAGAAAATTTGCCTGGAGTTCCTTGGCTTCAAATGTTATCTGGTGTTTTGCACTTTCAATGTAAAAAGGCGTCCGAAAGAGTCTAATTTGATTTTAATCAATTCTGAGTCCTCTGAACAACATGCAATCATTGCTTTCCATGAATAAGATCATTTAGTTTCATTACTTAGTTTGGTAGCCTAAAAGAGATTTGTTTTCAGGTTCGTGATATGGAAAATTGGAAGCTCGCTGTAGCTAATGTTGACAAAACAGTAAACATAGAGGAACTTGAGCTAGAGCCAGAGCAACTGGAAAGTTCAATTGGGGTGGATCTCACATCAAGAGAAGCATATCAGAAGGTAGTTTACTTCTCGGCTCCAGAGATATTTCTTGGCAATAAACTGACAGTATATGGAGGAGCTCTCAACTACACAATTTTCTACACCGCTGGACCATTTGGTAAGATAGAATTTTCCAATATTCTCCTGTGCAGAAAACGGGAATTAGGTTTTAAGTATTAGTAGTGAGGCATAGGATGCTAGTGGTAGCAGTAGTGATTTAGAGCTATTATTTTCCATCATGAAAATAATGCTTTATATATGGAGTCTAGTCATTTTTATCTCTATTACATTAAAATTCAAGAATGTGATTTGCCAAATAGTCTCTTTCCTTTAATTCATTCTTTTTTACTCAGTAAGAAGAAAGTGTAACATAATTCCTCTTTTGGCTGAAACTCTAATAATTACAGAATTTGAGACTTTAATTCTTTGCTTCATACATTATTGGATGCATTATGCATTTCTGTTTGGCTCCTGGAGGTCAATGTGCAAATAGTATTCTTTTGATTAGTTCGAACACATGAAAAAAAATCTGATGTGTTCCATTCATATGACTTTCTCTACATATCTGCAATAAATTATTGTTAAAAAGCTTATTCCTCTATTTACTTAATGCTAATTGAGAAAAAATTAACAGAAATTGCTTCCTTGTAAGTATTTTAAAGCTGAAACTAATAAAAAGGAATATCTCAAAAATGGTTAACTCCACGAAAAAAAAATATATATAACATAATTTGTCTATCTTTTATGGTTTACCAGTTATGCAAAATTCTGTAAAATTCATCCAGAATAAACATGTCTTCATAGACTATTCCCAGAAAATTGAAGATATGCATTTTACTTGTCATCTAAATATCTTTAATATGCAATATTTTAATTAAAATGGTTAGAGCCATTTTTGAGAAAATCAAAATTTTTGAAAATGTTTCCTCGTAAAGAGTAGTTGGGGGTGGGGGGATTTTCTTGATAATTTTTGTGTTACTTCCTTGGAGATACTGAACTTAAATATACCAAGTTTGGTATTTAACAGACTTTTCGTTTTTGATCTATGCTGCCCACTAGAGAGACACACACATTTTTATAAAAATTTTTTTTTTTTTTTTTTTTTTTTTTGGATTCAGGGGGTCCTAAAACATATATTTCTGGTGAAATCTCGATATCAAATTTTTGGGTGCATTATACCTTCTCTATGCAATAGGTACATAGTATGTGTAGAGAAAGTATTTATTAAAGCAAAGGACAAGGTAAATGGACAGATTCAGGTTAATATAAGTGGAATTGTGAATAGTTGAGTAATACGGAGGTGGGAAAATTTTTACTTACTGGTAGACAAGATAGCAATTACTGGGGAAAGGATTTTTAGGCTCAAAAAGTTAAATTTAATTATTTTTTATGCATTAAAAATAAAAAAAACATTGATGTGTTACACTCACATATCTTTCTCTCGCTGCTCTACAGTTGAAATTCCATGCTGTTTGCTTGCCAAGAGTAAACAAATGAGAAATGAGAACATAGTTGAGAAAAGTTTAAAGTGGCTTAAAATTGAAACCAATAATCTGGAATATCTTGAAAATGGTTATCTCTACAAAAAATGCATATAACATAAATTGTGTTTTAATGAGATCTACGTTTTTTGTGCAGTAAGGTTTTGTCTCTCTCTTATCGTTTGCCAGTTATACAAAAGTCATCCAGAAGGAAGAAGTCTTCTGAGGTTATTCCCAGAAAATTCAAGATATACATTTCATTTGTCATAAAAATATCTTAAACAAAAGGTATTTTAATCAAATTGATAGAGCCATTTTTGAGAAAATCAAAATTTTCGAAAAATGTTCCATGTAAAGAGTAGTTGAGGGTGGGAGATTATTCTTGAAAATCTTGTGCTGCATCCATGGAAGATACTCAACTTAAATGCCAAGTTTGGTATTTAATTGACTTTTTGTTTTTGAGTTATGCTATTCACAAGGACAAGGGCTAAAAATATTTTTTTTTAATCAGGGGATTTCAAAACATATATTACCGATGAAATCTTGGTATCAAATTTTTGGGTGCAATACAATACCTATACACAATGTATGTAGTATGTGAAGAGAAAGTAAAAATGTTTTAATAATGCATGGTGATGAATAATGGACATGCCATTTCAATTTGTTGGAAATTCTTTGGAATGCACAACACATGCCTTCTCTAAGTTGTCCATTAGAAACTTCTGCCGATTGTCATGGAGCGCCCAGTATTGGGAGAATAATTGTTCTGTCACATGATGTCACTCTTGCATATTTCATAATAAGCATGTAACTAGCACTTACACTGTCAATGTCTACTTGATGGGCTTCTAGAACTTGGACAACTTGTGTCATAATTTGAAACATTTTTTCAAACACTGATTTAAATTTGTTTTTTAAAGTTTGCATTTTTATGCTTCTCAGTGTTTTAATTTTTGTTTCCACATTAACAATTGCTTTAACACTTTCTGTTAAGAGATTAGTTGTTGCTTCTAATTTTTAATGGAATCAAATTAGCAGTAATATACACCATGTCAATTCTTAAACAACTGTCACATAGCAGCTTTTGAGCAATAGATTAACTTTAAATTTTTTACCTAATAAAAATATACAATTAAGCAATTAATATTAATTATAATCCTAATTGCATCATACTTATTTTTAATTCTAATTGAAGCATCATCTTTGTCCAGTTCATCCTCAATCAATTTAAAACTAGCAAAATTTTCCACATAGTAAACCATTGCTGAAAGCCAAGTGCCCTAGCAAGTACCAATGGGTGTTGGTGGTTGGTGGTGAACATTGGGTTTTTGTTCCTAAAGAGATCAACTCGTTTAGGGTCATTAATAAATACTTTCTTTTCATTGGATTCCAATTTGTCCACATTGAGATAGTGGGACCGAACAGTTTTGCAAACCCTATATAGCACATATACAGCACAAGTCACATGTATCACCTGATGCTAAATGCATTTGTGGCTTTCTTCTTGTAAGATGCTGCATTGGTTAGAAAAATAAGCACTTCATTGTACTTAACGCCATTTGGCCAAAATATGCGCATATTTTCATTGAAGAGCCTAGCAACATTAATGTGATTTACTGCCAACATTTCTTTGCAAACTAGCAAAAAACATATGATTAGAGCCTGTCTCACCATTTTTAAGAACACTGATCACTACATTTCCCACTTTACTTCATGTTGAACCTTGCGTTTCATCAATGCACACCCACATTTTCTCATTTTTGCATACAACCCTGATTATTCGTAATGTTTCTTAGTGGCACTTTGGAAAGTAGTGTTTCCTTAAAGTAGATCCATCTGGAGAATCAAAGTTCATGTACTTCACAAAAAAAACTATAACTTCTGGATTGTTCATTTTAAGTAGAGGGATATCCAGTGAAAAAAAGTTCGGCATAAATCTGAATAAAATTCACAACACTTAGAAAGTCCTGAATATGAGCTGCTTCATAGGAGAACATGAAGCCATCAAGATATTATGTTTGTTGCCAGATAAATGCTGCATTACTTTGGAGCATTGATCAGCTTTCCACAAGGCTGACAATATGGAATTTTTCCATTTGTGCTGAATGTACCTGTGAATTATTTAACATACTGCTGCAACCAAAAATTTAACTTCTTTTAACCTTTGACATTTTGGTAACAGTAATATGCAAATCACTCAACATGTATATTGAGCATTGTCTGACACTTCTGAACTGAAGGAACAAGAATAGAATAACAACTCGAAGACATATCACGTTGAGTTTAAATGCATGGTGCAACATTGACATATGAGACTTCTTTACTGTGTATATATTTATATTACATATATACATTTATATTGCAGTGATATTGGCAACACATAATCAAATCTAAGGTTACAGGATATGCAGAAAGTTGCATAGATCGGCAAATATATGTTTGGTGTTATCAAGTCATTCAATCTTAATCTTCTCCTCTCACATACCAAATTATGTTGTTTGCCACACACAATAAAAAGAGAAACAAAGCTCAGAATAGTAAAATGCATGAAATATGTACTAATAGCTGAATTATTCAAAATATTTAATTACATATTTTATTCCAAAATTATGCATTTTTTATGTGAAATAAAACATTGTATTTGTGATAGTGGCAGCATATTCAATATTCATATTTAGTTTCGTGCTTGTAACTGCAAGCAGAAAAAAGTATGTATTTACCTAAAAGTCCTTGCAGTGTAGTTTAGCTTTTCAGTCCATGCTAGGATATTTGTGTTATGTATTAGCAATAGAAAGTAAATGAATGAATGGTTTATTTGTACAATATTTCTTTACATATTAATTTAAAATAAATAATAAATTTTGTTTATCTTGATTTAAAAGATTTAATTTGGTATTTTAATTATTGTATCATAAATATTAAAATGCTTTCAATGTCTCACTTACTACTCTGTAGTATGTATGTACAAAGTTATTGCTGATCTCATTTGATTTACTGTCTCAGCTTGCCTGGCCTCCTGGCCTTATGGCTCACTAAGTAACTGCTATTTGTCCTAACTTCCTTCCTCCCTGTCACCCTTGTAGCCTTTGCTTGTTTCCTTTACCTTCTAATGCATTTTTATTTTACTCTGCTTCCTCCTTCCAGATAACATTTTTATGGCTACTCTTGTCTTTTTATATATTGGATTTTACTTTTCATTTCTTTCCAAACCCATGATAATTTTTTCTTCTAACCTTCATGTATCATCCATTCCTATCTTCTCCATTTTTTTAGCCCAGTCCATCAACTATTTTGAATCATACTCTTTTTTGTGTTATACATGCTTTTAAGTTTCCCCTTCTTTCATTCACAAACATTTGTACCACAACTTCAGTGTTCTTTCTAATACTATTCCTTTCCCCCTTGATTTTCCCATTTCAGCACACACTCTGAAAACACATTGGACTTAAATATTAATAATTAAGTTTATGTAGAATTTTTTTTCTGCTTAAACAGCAACATGTTTAATATACTGTTGTCTTGTGTTTGTATATTATCATAATCCAATGGACCCATTATTGGAGACAAGAATGTAGATACCTCATTCATTCTCTTAGAATTGCAATAAAGCTTCTGATAAATAATCTCTTAGATGTTATTAAACGGTGCTGATATATTTCTTATAATAAAGTTTTAGAATGAAAATGAATGAAACTATAACTTTGAAAGCCAGTACATGATGACATGATAATAGATTGATGAATGAATGACTTTTGCCAGAAGGCAAAATGGACTCAGTCTTGTTTATGTTAAATGACTATGATTCACCAAAGGTGGTGGCAGTGTTGGCAATTTAAAGCAACAACCACCACCACTGCCACCACCAATATGAATTTCTTTGATTTATGCATAACCATACTTATCTTAAAGCATCATCAGCTGAAACACTATTGAAACTTTTTTGACCAAAGTCATTAGGAATAACATGAGTACAATTCAGTTCTATGGGAGCCATCCTCTTTTTATATATTACAACTATTTGTCATCTCCACTCTTATTGCCTATAAAATGGACCATAATTTGTGCTGATGTTACAGGAATTAAATAAAGTAGAAGGTAGTTAAATTAATTTAGCAAGCTCTACAATTAATTTAATAAGGGTTAATCCTGTGTTATAGGAAGTGCAGTAAGTCAACCAGATGTGATACTGGTGAGTGGTGATCTTTATCTATTGCACTTTTCTCTGGAACAACCTGCAGCTGCCACTTATTATCAAGCATCTGTGGATATTGTGGAAAGCAATTTCAAGTTATCAACTGGTTTTGATGCTACCCGAGAGCAACTAATGCAGGTATTACACAAACTGCAGGCCATCTACATCAGGGCTACTTATTGGGAAGATAGTGTCACTTCCAGGTAAATCATGAAAAAGGATTCTGAATTGTTATCCTCTTTAAAAGTAACAATTATATGTTTATGTTAACTTTAGAAAATAACTTGACTGAATGATTCTACAAATGTTATTTGTGATTAATGGCTGACTCTTATTTGAAATGTGATGTAAAAATGTTCAAAAGAATATAACTAGTATTTCAGTCAAAGCATGTACATTCTAAAATGCATTGCTCTCTAAGATATATGTCGCCCTCCGTAGTGTAATGGATACCATGCTAACTTCATACACCTAAGGTCGCAGATTCAAACCCAGCAGAGGACAATGGGTTTTTTCGGGTGTAAAAATCCTCAGCGTGGCTTCCTTCGGAAGGAAAATAAAGCCGTTGGTCCCATGTCATAGATTTACAGCATGTAAACGAACCTCAAGCCTGAAAAAGTGGCCTCTGAACAAAATTAATGCCCAATATAGAATGGGACGTTGAGAACCACAGCAGTTAAAGAACGACCATAAATAAAACTCATGAATAAGATACATGAATATTTTATATCATGGAAATGCCAAAACGTTTTAATTTAGCTTTATATACTTAAAAATTGTTGTTTAAACACACTATTTAATTTTCATTATTCAGTGCTATTTGCTTTATGCTTAAAAATTTATGCTTTTATTAGCTTCTTATAAAAACACTTTTTGATGTTTGTGTAGCAGAAAGAACTCTTACTCTATTTGTAAATAGAGTAACATTCAATTAAAACTTGCAAAAAATAGCATTGTATGTTATGAAGTATAAGACATCAAGTACTAATATTTTGGGTTTATACTCCATTATACTGCTTTACTGTTTTATATACAATAACTTACAAAATATTATATCTCTGAATTTTGAAAATGAAATAAACTTTAATTTTAACTAAATGGTTTAATAGTCGCTTTAATGTGGTTTATTGTACCTGAATCTAATGTTATTATCATTAAATAGGTCTGTTTTACCGCTAAATCCTAATTTTCTTAGCATTTGTAGGTTGATTGTAAGAACGTGATTTTTCTAAATTATATTACCTATAAAAGTAAAAAGAAGCCAGTAACAGTGAAGTAATAACACAAATATTAATATAAAAATAATAGTTGCAACAAATCTGCACTTATCTTTTGGAATTCTTGGACTAGTTTCGTAATAAATCTATTGCATTATCAACATTAATTTCCTTTTAGTCTGGTTGTTGATGTTTATTTACACTGTTATGGTTACTGCTACAAGGTGGATTGTGTACTAATGCATTGCTAACTACTGGAATAATGTGTCACCAAATGAAGTCACTCTCCACGGTGTAATGGTTACCATGCTAACTTCATATACCCAAGGTCGTGGGTTCAAACCCGGCAGAGGACGATGGATTTTTTCGGGTGTAAAAATCCTTAGCATGACTTCCTTCGGAAGGGAAGTAAAGCTGATGGTCCCGTGTCGTAGATTTACGGCATGTAAAAGAACCTCAAGCCTGATAGAGAGGCCTCTGAGCAAAATTTTTCACGCCCAATTTAGAATGGGACGCTGAGAACCACAGTAGTTACAGAGCTTCCATAAATAACATGCCATTTATTTTATCTTTTATTTCAACAAATGAATTAATGCAGAATTTTTCATCATTTGAATCACTCTAATATATATTCCTGTAAAACATTTTTAAGCCTGTTGCATAAAAATTGACTGTGGTTCTTTTTTCTTTTATTTATTGAAGAACAGAAATGGATTTGTTTTTATAACTTTGATCCTAATCCTCTGAAACTGCTTTTATTTTTATTTGAGATCACATGAAAGTGTCTGACAACAGTATTAAACACAAGGAGATGTTGCATTGAATGCTAAATTTTGACACCAATAATTTGTCTCATTTTTGCCAAGTGGCAAAAAGTATGCTGAAAAAGAAGGAAAGTTATATACGTGAGACTTAAGAAGAGGCACATTATTGATTTTGTTCTTAAACATAAACCAATTATTTTAGATTAATGAACAAAATTTTGTATTTTTAATCATATATTTTAAAAGAAGAAAAGCTATACATCAGATTTAAGAAAGAGACACATTATTGGTTTTGTTCTTAAATATAAAGAAATATATTTTAGAATAATGGACAACCATTCCACTATATATATTTTGTCCTCATCAGTAGACAACTTGATGAAATTATGTTTTAAATTGTTATGTCAAGATCTGTTTGTATTTTTTATATTCTTATTAAATATCTATTTTTCAATTGCTATTTGGAAGCATTTAGTTTGCAGAAGTAATATAAACACAGAGTTAAATACATTATTTATTTTATACCTTATTATTAATAATTATACTGAAGCTTCTGCTTTATTGCACTAGAGGATTTATTAAATTAAATATAATTTTAAGTTGCCTACCATTCAGCCCAATGAACAGAATGGGATACTCTGAAACAGAAAAATTTTCTTTTTATGAAACAATAGACTAATGTATAATTTTAAAATACATAATTCTATATTAAAAAAATAATTGATTGCTTCAAAAATAAGTAAAAATAATTCTGTAAGTTATGACTAAAGTCAAGTGCAACAATCCAAGAAACTTCACAGTTAACTTTAACATTAAAGTTAAATTTTAGTATTTGACTAGAGATTAATTGAACACAAATGTGGGGCTCATAAAATTAAATTTGACATCATTGAGATAATGATAACAAAAATATTAATGCCAAATAATGCAATTTTTCCCTTCCCTAAGACATAGGTGCTCTTTGTACTGGCTTGTTTTATAACAAAATACTTGTATTCTCAGAAGTTTTAAGAGGTAGATGAGAAAGTACTTTTCGTTCAGATCTGACTGCTATGATACCATTGAGAATGATTTCAGGTTGCAAGAGGTAACACTGGATGTAGCTGTTGAGGGCTATAACCCCAACACAAGTAAGGCTATGGCAGTGGAACAGTGCCAGTGCCCTCAACCATATCAGGGACTCTCTTGTGAGGAATGTGCTCCTGGATATTATCGCTCTCCAAGTGGACCCTACGGAGGATATTGCATTCCTTGCCAATGCAATGGACATTCTGATACCTGCGACCAGGTCACTGGAATATGCATGGTAAGAATCAATGAATTTTATTTTTTGCAAAGTTGCAAGTTTCCCCCATTTTAAGAGGAAACAGAAGCTTATCTACTCTTCACCAGCCCCATAACTGACATATTGTAAAATGATTCTATACTTAAATAAATGGAAGTTGGTTAGGTTTTTAAATAAATTAGGAGGGAATCATTTTGTATACAAAGCCAATTGTCACAAGATGATATCATCTACTCTTATTTAGTTGTAAATGAGTTTTTTTTTATTGTAAAAGTAGAAAGCTTGTTAGCTTGAAAGCTTCAACTTTCTTTCTCTTCTTACCAAGTTATGAACACTTTTACCAGTTGGCATTGAAATCATTATTTTATAATCTACTTTCAGCATTATAAGGCTTATGTAAATCATTTGCTGCTATAGATAACCAAAACTGCAACCCAGCAAAAAATAAATTAATTGAATTAACCTAATTATAGTTTTGGATGCATAATCCAGTTGCTCTTTTCCCTTTTTCAGTTCACTATGATGTTGATACACTTTTAGATCCATGTCAGTGATACAACATTTTATCAACATACACTATGGCTATGAACTGGGAGCTTCAATATGAATTTCAATTTGGATATTTTTCTCTTGAAAAAGTACAGTCAAGAGTGAGGTGGCACAGCAGTAACATGTGTGACTCGCATTTGGGAGGACCAGATTTGAAACTCTAAGGCTGACCAATCAGAACAAAGGTCTTTTCAAGACTTTTCTCAGTCACTAGGCCAATGCTGGGTTGTTTAACATGATCCACAATTTTTCATATCATTCCTTTTAGTGTATACCACTTCAAACCAAGATATCCATTTATTGTATATGCCAATGTTTAAACAACTTCTTTCCCCATATCTTTTTCCAAAAGACTATCTGCAAATAGTTTTCTAGCATTTTTTGATATTGTGCAATTTATTTGCTCACTCTTTCCATGCAGTTGTGTTAATGCAAGATCATCTACTCAGTTCTAATTCCCTTATTTGCAAGAATTGTTGAAATTCTTTATTTACACATTCTTTGCCATTTTGCATCTAAATCTTGATAGGTACTTAGGAATTATATTTTCTTCCACCACGTCGACATATTTCTTGAGATACTTTAACATTCCTTTTTTATTTTTTAATAGATAAAATCATCATAAGGAGCATTAACATATATCTGTTATTATTGAGCATAACAGGATTTATAAGTCCACATAAATCTGAATGGATCAATTATAAAACTCCTCTGGATTTAGGATTCTGTGTTATTAAAGGGTAGTCTGGTCTGATGGCCTTTTAGAGATGAGTCACATAATGAGAGTAGAGAATTTTCACACTTACAATTAATGAGGTTTCTTCTCTTAACTTCCTCCATTTTCTCCTGATGTATGGCCTAGCTGGGTCAGCATCTCTCTGTGGAGCAGTGCAGTATGCCTTGCTGTCTTTTCTTTAATCCTGAAACTTACCTCATATAAGTTGAATTTCCTAACCTATAATTTGCTACCAATATATTCCATCTTCATCTGGATATTTCTCTGGCTCTTCCTTCTCCACCTGGCTTGCTTCCTTCTTCTTCCTTGTACATTTGAATTTACATTCTCCCATAGCAGCAGCAGCAGTCATACATAAATTTGTTCTGTTTGCTAACAAATGACTTGAATAATAACTTCTTCTTCATTTGAAAATCTTTTTTTCATAATTTCTTTGTCAAGAAGTTGATTCTATTGTGAATTATGAACTCAATGTCTCGGTCACTGTGACCATGCTGTTGTATGATGACAAATATCATCAGAAAAACAAGGTTCTCACCTCAAGAAATACAATGAATTCATGATTCCATTGTCCCTAGGTTATTTTTATTGTAATTAAGTGTTAGTTTCTCAATAGAAGTTGTGACACAATACCTAGATGCTGAAATACAGCTGTAAGTTTCTGAATAATATTGTGTGATAATCCACAAACTTGATTGATTCTAAGTGAAAGTCATTTATGCAATGCACACTTATATACTGAGATTTTATTTTTTAGCTTGGTCTTTTGATTTCACCAAAATAAATTCTCTTTCTGGTGTATCCAATTTACCTATTATTCTTAGTCATGTAGATGTTCATTTATACAAATATCAGGTTCTTCCATTATGTTTATTTTCTTTATAACATTGAAGTAACATTATGTTAGTGTTACCTCAACAACAAACATTTTGCTGTATGGAATTTTCATTATTAAAATATGTTTCAAAATTTTAGTTCAATAGTTCAATAATAATTGTGTTTTTTTTTCCTAAACTGTCAGTTTCTGATTTATTTCTAAAAATGTGTTCCCTTATGAGAAAACCTACTAGTCTTACATTTCAAGTAGTCTAGTTAATACAGTAATAATATTTTTCCTCTGACAATTATATAATTTGCACAATACAAATATGTCTTGTAATAAAAACTCTCTTTTATTATCCAACTAAAACAATTCTTAAATTTCTTCCACCGATTACAAATAAATATCTTTATTCAATGCTTCCACAACAATTCTACCATGTAATTTCTTTTCAACATTCACTGCAGTGGCGGCTACTACTACATGGTACAATTTCCCATCAAAGCTGGCTAAACTGCTCCATGCTATACATTTCCAGTTGAAAATTAATTTTCTGTGGGGCTCTTTCTCTCCTTTTATACCTGTCGATGATGCAAGAAATTTCTAGAACCAGCCACATGTGCAAACTATTGCAGGTGTCACAAACACCCACAGGTGCAACAATGCACAGGAAAATCAACTATGACTTCCAAAGCAAGCTGCTCACATATGTAAGGCAATTATGGCTGCAGGGCATAGTCACATTGCCCCTTCCTCAGGGCTAGTGTCCCGAGCAGCACTATTGTATCAGGCTAGATGATCCAACCTCTCCCTTGGAGCAGCCTTTGAATGCAGCAGATGACACCGTTTATCCTCTTCATCTCAAGGTATTGCCCTTGCCATGGATGTTGAAGTTTGGGGCAGCACTCCTTGGTCCAGGTAGAGTGATAAAGTCACACCAAATCACCCTGCTGGAAATCTTGGCTGTTGGCCTGCCAGTCATAACAAGTTTTTGTCCAGTTGCTTGTTATCTGGATGTGTTGATAGGTTATCTTATGCATGTCGTAAAGCCGGTCTATTAGATTCTCCATGCAGTTGACTGCTGGCTGTTCTGCCCCAGGAGGACATCCAAACATCAGGTTGCATGATAGATGCAGCTCCCTGTCAAATATTAAACTGGCTGGTGTTGACCCAATGGTGTCATGGGTTGAAAAGCAGTATGCCAGCAAGAAAAGTAGCACCCTCACATCCCAATCTCTCTGGTGATTGGCCACAACCTTACTCAGATGTTCCGCTCAACCCCTTACTATAACCATGCCATCTGATTGTGGATGGAAAGGTTACACTGACACCAAGTCATTCACTGCAGTGTTTCTTTCATCAGGTTGGACTCAAAGTTGGTACTCTGATCACTGTATAACTCCAATGGTATCCCATAGAGACTAAACTGTTCTTCTACGAGGATGTTTGCGATGGTCTTGGACTCCTTGGCTTACTATTTCTATTTCTTTATTATCTCCATTTGTAATACATAATTTACAAGGATCATCAGATTGATTACAAAACTAAACATATAGTATAAATAATAACATGAGTATATACACTTTATATAAAAAAAAAAAATATACAGGGGGTACCATCATACAGCATAACTTACTTAATTTAACATTTTATACTCCTCTATAGAGTAAAATACATTTTATGAGAGATACTTTTTAATTGCTTTAAGTTTACAGTTTTCTTCAGTTATCTGTTTTATTTGTTTAGGCAAATGCTTGTACAAATCCTTGGTTTTACTTTCTATACTTTTGTTACTTAACGTTCCTCTTAGTCTGTTAATGAAATAATTTTGTTTCGTTCTTGTGTCATGTTCGTGTATGTACATGTGTCTACTTTGATTACTATGATTTTTTATTGAGTATTCAATGCATTCATATATATACAGTGCCGGAAATGTTAATATATTTAGTTTTTTATAAGAATTTTTACAAGTATCCGTCTTCTTTAGTTTACATATTATTCGAATGACATGCTTGTGTAGTCTTAATATTCTTTGCATTGTTTTTTTCTGTACATTACCCCATAATACAACCCCATAGCTCAAATGAGAATGTATGAAGGCATAGTATATTTGTATTAAGCTATCTCTATCCATTTGTTGCGCTGCTTGTTTTAAGATGTATAGTCCTGTATTTATTTTTTTTTGCTATTTTTTCAATATGTTTTTTCCAGTTTAATCTGTTATCTTATTAATCCTAAGAAGTTTGTTTCTATTACTTGTTGTATTTGTTTATTGTCTAGGACTAATTGAATATTGGGTGGGATTTTCTTTTTTAAGCTGATTTGCATCCATTCTGTTTTATTTGTATTTATTACCATCCCTAGGTTTCCTAGCTCTTTCCTAATTTTTTCCAGTAGTATATTTGATTTATCTTGTACTTCAAGTTCTGTATTTCCCCTTACTATAATTGTGGTATCATCAGCATATCCAATGGCTATTTCACCTGCTTCTTTTATTATTTTGAATAAGCAATTTATATACATAAGAAATAGATATGGCCCTAGTTTCGATCCTTGTGGAACACTGTGAGTCACTTTGTTAAAAGGTGATCTGATTTTATTTAGGTTACCATTTGAATGGTATATAATTTCCACACATTGTTCTCTATTTTGTAGATAAGATTTAAGCCATTTTAATGGTAGGCCCCGGATGCCATAATTTTCTATTTTAGTTATTAATTTATGTATATTTACACAGTCAAATGCTTTAGTAAGATCAAGAAAGATTGCGATTACATATTCTTTCCTGTCTATTGCCTTTATGAGGATGTCATTTCCTTTACAGATAGCTTGTATTGTTGATTTCTTTTTTTGAAAACCGAATTGGTACTCTGATATTATTTTATACTTACTGCAGAAGCTCTGTAGTTGAGTTAAAAACAATCCCTCTATTATTTTGGAAAATGTTGAACATAATGATATGGGTCTATAATTTTCCATTGCATGCTTTGAATTTTTTTTCTTGTATATTGGTCTTACTATTACTTTTTTTAGTGCATTGGGAAATGTACCTGTTATAAAAGATTGATTAATTATACGCATCATTATCTCTGACATTTCAGATTTACAATGCTTAACCATTTCATTTGTAAGTCCATCTAACCCAAAAGATCGTTTACATTTTAATGTGTTTATCTGTTTAATAACATCCTCATTTATTATTTCTCGTAACATCATTGAGTTACATATACTGTTTTCAGTTGTTTGCTGGTTTTGACCTTGGCTGAGGCCTAAAGTTTTTACAATATTGATGTAATAATCATTAAATTTTTCTGTTATGTTTATTGGGTTTTCTATTAACCTATTGTTTACTTCAACACATATATTTTCTACCCATTTTTGTTTATTTTCTTTATGTGATGCTTTTATTATATTCCATGCTACTTTAGTTTTATTTTCTGCATTTTGTATCAGTATTTTGTAGTGCTGCTTCTTTGCTTCAATTATTACTTTATTGAGCATTTGTTTGTAATTTTCTATATATGTGTATGATTTATGGTCTAGTTTTGGATGTTTTAAAGCTGTTTAGGAATTGCATGCGTTTTTTTGAGATGTTTATACCTTTGGTTGACCAGTTTTTACTTTTCTGCATACCACAATTTATTTTGCATATAGGTATTGCTGTGTTTAAGCATTTTTCTAAAATTTTAGCAAAACATTCAAATTTTTCATTTATTTCATATTTTTCATAGATTTCTTCCCATTGTGCTTCTTTGATGTAGTATCATAATGCTTCTAGCGTGTTTTTGTTTACTATTCTTTTGGCCTCTATTAGTTTGTTAGTTTTGTGTCTTAAGTTACCTAATGTTTTACTTACTATTTGTTGGCCATAGTTGTCACTTATTCCATTTTTTATTATTTTAATTCCATAACATTCCCTATTTAGGTTTGAGAACATGAGGTCCACGCATGTTGCTGAATACTTAGTTACTCTTGTTGGTTCTGTCTCTGCCAGTGCAACATTATTTCTTACTAGCATTTCTAATAATAGCGTTTTCTTTTTGTTTTCTACTAGAGCATCTATATTGAAATCTCCTATTACTATGGTGTCTCTATTTTTACTTATACTGTTGAGACATTCTTCTAATCTCTCGAGAAAAATTATTTTGTTTGCATTTGGAGGACTGTAAATCCCTATTACTATGAGGTTTTTACTGTTTTGCTTTATTTCGATTGCTGCAATTTCGCTGCACATTTCTTCACAGAATTTTTTGCTATCTATTTCTTTGTATTTAATTTCTTGTTTAACATAAATTACCACCCCCCCACTTTTATGGTTATTTCTGCAGTAACTAGTCCCCAATGAGTAGTTTTCATAATTATTTACCTTTAATTCCTCTATTTTTAGACCATGCTCTGTAAATATTATAATATCGGGTTGCATATTTAGAATATTTTGCTCGATAAGTGCCCTTTTATTGGCAATACTTTGAATGTTTTGATGATACAGACTAAATTTATTTTTACCCTTAATTTTTGTTGCCAAATTAATTTTTTGACCTAACAGATTTTGTGTGTTGAAGTTTGTACAATCATTTGCCTTACCTTTAGTTGTATTTTCTTCTAAGTTAGTTGTACTGGACAACCTTTATGGACACTTGATGAAGTAATCCATGGCAACCAACAGATACTTGTTGCCCCTGTCTGACACAGGAATGGCCCAGCTACATCAATGATTATGCTTTTGATAGGTACTCCCATGTTATATTGCTGCATGTGATCCTAGTTCACAGTCTGTGGGCGACACACACACTTACAGATATTGGTGACACCACCTCTCAGCATCTGCTTGTAATCTCAGATAGTAGTACATTGTCTGAGGTTGCCGATGGTTCAGTTGATTCCCAAATGTCCTCCTAAAATCCCTACAAGTACTTCCTCAAGGACATCTGTGAGATGTCCTCAGAGGGAGGATCAGCTGCTCTCTCTGGGCCTTCTCATCAAGTTACTCTCCTCTGAGTAGTAATCCTTACTCGGTCTTCAATGGGTCCCATTAAAAGTTCCCAGTAGAACTTGTACACATTACTCCTGGATGTGATGTCCTTGCACCTTGGTCGTCCCAGCCTTCACTTCTCTCAGGAGTGGCCCCAAGTCAGTGTCTGCCAGCTGCTCCCTTCCATCCAGCTGCAGGCACCCAAAATAATATGGGCTGCTGTAGCATGCTCTTTCTCCTCAACTTTGGTTCAGTAGACACATGCTCCTCTGGATTGGGTTGTCTGGACATGGCATCTGCATTGTTGTGGCTCCTTCCTTTCCATAGTTCTGATGTGAAGTTGTACTCTTGGAGCCTCTAGTCCCAACGGGCTGTCTGGCTCTCCGGGTTCTTGAAGTTCAACAACCAGGTGAGGGTGAAGTGGTCAGCCATGGGTGGCATGGCTGATTGTACAGATACTTGTGGAAGTGCTGCTCAGTACCTTTGCTACTGTCAGGAGCTCTTGTTGAGTAATGCAATAGTTCTTTTCCTCCTTGAAGTGTGTCATGCTGTATAGCTATAACCTCTCCTGGCCATCCTGGAACTGGGATAGAATGTTCCAATGCTGGTGTTGCTGGCATCAGTGTTACTACCAGGTTGTTGATATCATAAAATAGGCGCACTACAGAGTCTTGACCTACACAACTATATTGCCTCTCAAGATCACCCTGCAGATTCTCAGATGTTCATGGGGACTTTGGAGCAACACCTCATGTCTGCCAAATGGTAATATCTTCCAGTCTACATCAACTGTCACCTCATGGCTTCTGAGGGCATGTGCCAATTTAAAATCTGAGATCGGCTTTTCTCTATCACCCAATAGGTTTTCGAGAGTATATGCTGAATATTTTGCAATAATATTACTAGAATCAATCCATACAGTCAAGCCAAATCATAAATAAGTGTTAAAATAATCTGAAATATCTCAACAAATATTAAAAATTTAAAATCTGAGATCGGCTTTTCTCTATCACCCAATAGATTTTCGAGAGTACATGCTGAATATTTTGCAATAATATTACTAGAATCAATCCATACAGTCAAGCCAAATCATAAATAAGTGTTAAAATAATCTGAAATATCTCAACAAATATTTTTAATAATAATAAAATTGTAGCCCGCCTGGGTAGTGTGGTGATAGCATGTCTGCCTCACATTCAAAAGGTCGTGAGTTCGAATCTCACTTAGGGTGAGTTACCCAGATAAGGTTTTTTTCGGGGTTTTTCCCTTATCCTGAGAAGATGAATGTCGAGAAACTTTAAGTTCCATGGATCCGAGATCATTTAAGCATCATTTCACCAATTTCATTCATCGTCTGATATGACCAAACCAGGTTAAAGGACATTAAACTAAGGAAAAAAAAAAAATTGTACTTTGTGTTACAACAAAAGCTGAAATATTATAAAAAAATCTCACCATTTTGAAACTTCTTTGATTTATGCCCATAAGATGATTTCAAAGCATCTGTCATTAATTGCCAGCAGTAATCAGTAACATATTGGTTACTGATTTTCTTTTATATGCCTTTCTACTTCTAATATGCCCTGTTGAAACCTTTTCTCATTCTCAATGCAATGCAATTCAATGGAAGGAAAACCAACTGGCAATAAAGAAAGTGAATCTTAAGGGACATATTGCATCTCAATCCTTTATAATTTCTCAGCAAAATCTTCCACCAAATCCTTGCAATTGTCTGCTCATCATTCCCCAGGAAATTCACACATACCAATTACAATGCAAGCCAAGGTGTTTTTCAGCTAGTCTTCTCACATTCAGCAGCATTATGCAGATTCTGTATTTGAGGCCCTATAAAGATGTATTCCTTCAGTTTAACTTGACTTAAATGTTTAAATTTCCCTTTTAAATATTAGAATGCTCTTCCTGCATGCCTTCACAAAATTTTTCATCAGTCCCAGTTTTATATGCAATGGTGGTAAAATTATTTTAGCTTCATCAACAAGGGTTTGTATTTCACCCTTTTTTGTTCTACTACAGTTTTTCTTGTGTCCACTGCCTAATTTTATAATGATGTGCCTATCTTGGATACCCCACTCACATCCTGGTTGCATTCCTCTTAACACGGTTAGGCCTTGCGAATGAGCACTTTTACCATATAGTATGACAGTAATATAAAATAAATATTAGGTGATGCACAAAAATAATATCATTGTTGTGTTCTGTACATTCAGAAACATGGTAATTAGTTTATACAGTGATGTAAATTATATGTTAGAGATGAGTGCCCTCTGTATTCTGGATGAAAACAGATAGGTGTTTTGAACCGTGAGTCTGAAAATATGGTAATTCACATACTTTGTCTCTGAAAGCAATTTACTGTTGTGCAGAGTAAGGATCACTTAAGTCTTTGGCTGAATGAAGCATATTCTGATCTGTTTTGATGGTTTATAAATGGCTATAATGTATCATCTGAGTAATGTGCCAATGCAGTCTGTGTCTAATTTAATGTATCAGAGAAAAACTTTTTATTTTCTTCATTGATGTTGTTTCTGCACTAGAGGTACTTTTCTTCTCTTCTGATTTGTTTTGTAGAAGCATGAGATTAGAGTGCCTTGTTTAAATGTTAAAAGTTCCTGATGCAAGTATTATGGTTCACAGTTTCATGTGTCCTGGTGTACTAGCAATCTTTATCTTGATTTGCTATTAATAAGAATGAATATAATATGCAAAAGGAATACATAATATTTAATATGGGTATATTAAACTTTCTCAAAATTATAACCTATTCTAGTGTTAACATAATTTCAATCCTAATGTTAATATACTATGTAATTTGCTATGTTTATAACAGGACTGCAAACATAACACAACAGGGGATCACTGTGAGCTATGTGCTGTGGGTTATCACGGTGATGCCACACAAGGAACACCTTTTGACTGTCTCATATGTGCATGTCCATTACCAGTACCATCAAACAAGTTAGTATTCACAAGCTTTCAGTACATTAATAAAGGAAGAAATGCTATCAAAAATGCCTTTTAGATATATTAATTACATATGTCCTAAATTTAGCAAGAGAAATATAAAAATTAACACCTCTTCACTGTGAAATAAGCCTAGTCAGTGTTCAGATATAGAAGTAAATTAATGATTTAAATTTTCACATTTTAATGCAATTAATTATATTATTTTTAATAACTTTCCTAAGGTAAGAAGAGAATATTTTTTCTTTCTGTTTATCACTAGTTTTGCCACAAGTTGTGAAGTTAGTGCAGACGGTGAACGTATTAGTTGTGACTGTATACCAGGATATTTTGGTGCTAGGTGTGAATCTTGTGCAGCAGGTTTCTTTGGCCGTCCAGAGATTCAAGGTATGTTTTATTTTATTACATTATTTGCCATATTATTTAAAAACAAATTCCCTGCATTTTTACTTTCTCTATACAAACTATGTATATAGTGTATAGAGAAGGTATTGTATTCCACCCAAAATTTGATACTGAGATTTCCTGGAAATACATGTTTTGGGTCCCCCTGAATCCGTCCATGTGTGTGTGTGTGTGCATGTGTGTGTCTGTGGACAGCATAGCTCAAAAACGAAAAGTCCGTTAAAAACCAAATTTGGTATTTAGGTTTGGTATCTTCCAAGGATGCGACACAAAGATTTTCAAGAAAATCCCCCCACCCCCAACTACCCTTTATATGGAACTTTTTTCGAAAATTTTTATTTTCTAAAAAATGGCTCTAACAATTTTGATTAAAATATTGTATACTACAGATATTTACCTGACAAATAAAATGCATATCTTGAATTTTCATATCTGCTAAACCGTAGGAGATGGATAAAAACTTACTAAACAGAAAATGTAGAGCACATTAAAACACACAAGTTATGTTATATACATTTTTTTCGTGGAGGTAATCGTTTTTAAGGTATTCATTGTTTTTTGTTTCAGCTTTGAAAAACTTATACTTTTCTCATCAGGAATTTGTCAACGCTTATCCAACAAACAAAGGAACTTCAGTCACATAGCAACCAGCTTTTGACTATCAATTTAACCTATGGTTTCCCTTATTTTGCTTCTACTTACAAGGTAGCAAGTTATAAAACTATTTCTGCTAATTTTTTCTTGATTAGCATGAAGTAAATAGATACATAAGCTTTTTAACAACAATTTGTTACACAGATGTAGAGAAAGTCATGTGAATGGAACACATAAGATTTTTTAAATATGAGGAATTATTTTACCATCATTTTGACATAACTTTTCAGGGGTTATGCTGATGTTTCCCTTCAAACTGGAGCAATAATAATAATAATAATAATAATAATAATAATAATAATAATAATAATAAATAATAATGATGATAATAAGTAATAATAATACTATAATAATGATGATGATGATGATGATGATAAAACCCACCCTGTAGGTTGCCATATATTCTCTTGCTAGGGTAGGATTCTAAAGAGCCTCTGTGAGGAGCAATCCTCTCGAAGTTGCTACTTTATCTTTTAATGAAACAAAGTTAATATTGTTCCCTTTTTTTATATCCTGATTTAGCCTACGTTTTCTAAGTAAAAAATAATAGGAATCATCACCAATGTGAACTCCTGAGTCTGTGCCAGCCATTTTATAAACTGTTACAAAATGTAATTGACTTTTGGTTTGAAATCAGTAGAAATTATGTAAGAAACATTTTATAAGAACTTAATGAATGACATAGTAAAGAAATGAACTACAACATAGGAATGGGAATGGAGACTTTCTGTATAAAGTATCTGGGATGCAAATCAAATGGCTAGAAAAAGTTTACAAGGCAGTAGTGGAGGCCATTTTATGTGGGGTAGAGGTCTGGACCTGATACATAAAATGTTTTAAAGACCATTATGCATCATTTCGTCCTCCATTGCTATTAAATGATTAATTAATTACATTAATAATCAATTTTCCCTCTTATGACTGTCTCATGTCCTTTTAGACTCCAGTTTTCATTGCTTTTAATCTATAGCTGCTTTTGAAGACTATGTTTCTAAATTCATTTATTAATAAGTCACAATATCATATTTCATCATGGTTAAAAAATCTGTATATCTGTTATGTTATTGCCATTTGGTAATAGAAATGAAGTATTTATTCCTTATGTTACTGCAATCACAGACTCTTACCACACAACCTAGAAGAGTATAGCACATTACAATGCAATGACTGATAAGATCACTGTCTTCATCCCCGCTTTCACATTCACTGTCTTCTTCTGTGTTTTGCTGTGAAGCAGCAGTCACAATTTTGGCATTGCTATGTATTGGAAGCCAGTATCACATGCATCGATCTTCAGCCACTCATCTTCAAAGACTTGGTATTTAAGTTTGGAATCTTCCAAGGATGCGACACAAAGATTTTCAAGAAAATCCCCCCACCCCCAACCACCCTTTACAGGGAACATTTTTCGAAAATTTTGATTTTCTCAAAAATGGCTCTAATGATTTTGATTAAGATACCTTATGTTTAAAATATTTTTATGACAAATGAAATGTATATCTTGGATTATTGGGAATAGCCTCTGAAGACCTCTTCATTCTGAAATTATGTTTATAGCATTAATCCTTTTCTACATTTCTGATAGTATATTGAATGATTTCAGGGGATTTCTGCAAACATTGTGAATGCTCAGGAAACATAAATCCAGATGATCCAAGCTCATGTGACTCTGTAACAGGAGAGTGCTTGCGCTGCCTCAACAATACTTATGGAATGGCTTGTAATCTGTGTGCTCCTGGATACTTTGGAGATGCAGTAACTCTGAAAGACTGCCAAAGTAAGTTAAATATATGGCGCAAGCCACACTTTATTCTACATAACTATTACAATCAATGGAGGTGGACTTTCAATCAAGTTGAGAGGAAGGGGAGTGGGAAATTCATTGGACTAATTAATATAGAAGCGTATTTGGATAATATATTTTACATTAGGGTCACAAACACTAAAGTAACAGAATAGGTACCTAATATAATTGGGTTCACACAGGGCTGTAAATTAACTCCTATATTATTCAATTTGTTCATAGATGGCATAGTGATAAAAATAGGAAAAGAAAATATGCATTTCCCATCAAATAATAATTCACATTTTCAAGCCTGCTTTTTGCAGATAATCTATTGCAGTAATAATGAATGGAAGTTTAAGAAAGCAACAGAAGCAACAGAGAAATATTGTACTGAATGAACTTTAAAAATAAATAAAAATAAATCCAAAATTTTGGTATATAAAAAGGAAATAAACTCAGCAGATGAAAGAAATTGTGATTAGAGGGGTAATGAAATTACTGTAGTAAGGAAATTTGATTGTTTGGGGTTAAGATTAAATAACATAGAAAATGGAAAGAGCAAAGGAAAATGTGCAGAGCAAGGAAATAAGAAGAATAAGAGCATAAGAATTTGCTCAAAGAAAATCCCAAATATTAGAGTTAAGTTAGAGGGAATATACATGGCTCCAGTTGAATCAAGAATAATGCATGGGATAGAAATCTGAGGATCAAAATGGGATGGGAATGAAAAGATCAGCTTCATAGAACAAATCATAAAATTATATAGGACTGAGAGCAGCAAACGAGTAGTCCTAGTTGAATTAGGAAGGGTCGGCAGCAAAGATTAAGTAGTAAAACAGATTGTGAAGAAGGTTTCATGAAAATTAAACACTTTTTCAAATATTTCTTTGAGGAGATTGAAAGATAAATATTTTCTGCATGTTTAAATACATCTTGTATTAAAACAATTCACACTCTTACAACTTGTAAGATTATAAGCTTTCGAAGTTTATCTCACTTGAATCTACATCTTAGCCACAAAAACTACACAATATTAAAAGATAAGATAGAAAGAAATGTACTTCTGTTTATTGATTTTTTGGCTTGAAACAGCAGATTATTAATTATAAAATGGCTCACTCTACTAATGCCAAGTATCTTGAAATGCTACTCATTTACAGTGAAACAATTTGTAATGCAGCAGCTGTGGCAAGAATTTGTTGAGAGAAATTTCCAAATAGATGAGCAACATAGGACATTTGTTTTATCTGTCAAAGATACTCTAGATACAGATAGTGTAACTCCTGTTGAAGGAGTTGGTCAAAGAAAGGTTGCAGGAGAAGAAGAAATTCTTCACTTGTAAGAAGATCCTGGGTGCAGCAATCATGGCTTGCACTATCAGTGTATCCCATTAAACTGTTTCAAGAACATTAAAAGAGGTTCTCATTGATTTTCTGTTCCTGTCATGCTTTAATTATTCACAGAGCTTTATAATTCACAAAGAAAGGAAATATAATCATAAAACTTTCTCAAGCTTTTATGTACCTTTATAAATAACTGTTCATATGTATAATTTCCATAATATTGCAAACACTCCTTCAGTCCATACTGCATATGATATAAGTAAATGATATGCCATTAAACATTTAACAAGCTGAGGTAATATTTTTTGCAGGTCACACAAATATACTAATAAAAGCAAAAAAATGACTCAGAACTCCAGGAAAAAATAAAAATGAATGAATGAAGTTAGCATCATGGTTTAATCCAACAGCTATTAATAAATATGGATAAATCAACTGTTGTAAGGTTCCATACCAGCCGAAATAAAAATCCACCAATAAAAAATTAGATGATGATAATTTATTTGTCACATACATTTATAGGTTGGGCTAAAGCCCAGTAAACTAATGACTTGTCAAGTTAACATATTATGTAAAAGCTAATGCTACAAACTAACACAATGAAAGATGCCATGCACAATAGTATTTGCATAAATTTCTGTATACTTAACAAATTTACTGATATGTATGGTCCTAGAGACTACCTTCCATGTATTCTTTTACAGAGTAGTAAGTTTTTTCTATCAGAGATGTTTTTACTGTCTTACGAAACATGATTTTATCTTTTATTTCTCCATATTTGTTCAGTAGTTTATTATAAATTTTTATACCAGAGTAGAAACAGCTTTTTTCTTGTGTGAGTCTGTGGGATAATTTTGTGTTCTGGTTTCATGCTTATGTTTGTTCTGCTTAATAAAGTATTTATCAAAGTTTTCATAAGTGTTTTTGGCTAATTCGTAAATGTATTGTGAGGGTAGGATAAGGATGTTTACTTTCCGAAATAGCTTCCTACAGGAATTTTTGGACTAATGTGCATCATAATACAAATTATTTTTTTTGTAATTTGAATATTTTATCTGAGCCAGTTGCAGCTCCCCAAAGAATAATTATCATTAGATTCCCATTAATTTCTATAAGTTGGAAAAAGTCATGAAAAAAAAGGAAGAAACAAAATTTCTTGGTGTACGGTTAAGTGAAGACTTAAAATGGGGAGCACACATAAATATGCTAACAAAAAGACTAAGTACAGGATGTTATATCTTAAGCTAATTAAAAAAGTTACTAGCAGAAGTTACAGTTCTCAGAAGTTCAAAGTCATATTCAATACAGGATATTATTTTGGAGAATGACAACAGAGTGGAAAGAAGTGTTTAGAATGCAGAAGAGGGCAATAAGAATAATGATGGATAAGAGTAATGGAGTACCTTGCAGCGAGCTGTTCAAAACATTAAGAATCATTCATGCCCTTGGCCTGTATACACATGTTACAAGATATAGGTAGTATATTTGATTACAAAAACCTAAGTTAATAGAAAATGAACAGATGTATAAGCATTATACAAGTCAAAGAGGATTTCTACATTCAAAATTGCAGAACTAACCTAGCTAAGAAAAGTACTCTCCACATTGAAACAATACTAGTTACCTACCAGGATTATAAAAATAAAACAAAGTGAAATGTTTAAAAAAAGACTTAGGTCATTCCTATTAACCCAGTCTTTCTACTCAGACACAGAATTCTTAGAGTTATAATTGTAAATAAGCTGACAGTATCTAGTTAGTAGTTTCTAATCATGTTAATATTTGAATACTGTATTTGACAAAGCCATGAAAATGTAAATTTTTCTCAAACAGTGAACAAAGAATGTAATATAATGATATTTAGGTTAAGTTAAAATCAATGAGTTTTTGTTTATTTGCATACCAGAAGCATTTATTTGTCATTGTCATAGTAGTTAACCTGTTGAATGCAAAGTGAACCTATCAAATTTGCTATATTGCAACATTATGCAAAATAAAATAGTAATTATCTCTGGAACAGAAAGCTTTATGGAGCAATTTTATTAAGGGAAAATACTCAAAAAACATGCTCTTTCACTAAAAGGATGTCATAGGTCACCTTCCATCCTGTATAACTTAAAGATTTCAACAGCCAAGACAAAATTAATGGCATTTAGAGGGACAATTCATGTAAGATACAAGACAGATACTGATGAAGAAATCATACAACAAGTCTCTAGTTTTAATTCTCTGGGTTTTAATTATCATGTAGAAAATGACTTGAGAATAAAATAAGATAAATTAAGAAAAATGAATGGAGCAATAAAGAGAACATTAAAGAATAAAGACTTCATAAGAAACACAAATAAATTGCCAATAGCAACTAATGGAAATGAAAACAGTACTATGAATAGGACAAATAGAAAAAAAAAAAAAAAAACATCAAAGATAAAATTTCTAAGAGTAGTAGCTGGCTATACCCTCCTAGACAAAGAAAGAAATGAAGAAAGCCAATAGCAGTTACATAAATATAACCTAAATGAAAAAAAATTAATGAAAATAAAAATAACTGATACCAACATAAACTAAGTATGAATCTAAAAATTTTACTAAGTTATAAACCTAAGGGATATCACCAAGTAGGAAGACCAAGAACAAGATGAGTGATATGTTTAATTGAGGGTGCAACAGGTTGACAGGCCTTATACCTCGTGGAAAAAGAAGACAATTTGTGTGATACAATTCATGTGATAATTCTGAGCTGTTAATTACAATACTACAATATGGACTTCAAATAAAAAACAAAATGATGATGTAGATATTTTGAATGGGTAATATGGCTAAATGTAATTAACAAAGAATAGACTTCTTGTAAAATCTGCTAGAAAAATGCCATAAAGTGCTTCTTTTCTTCAGAATGTACAATATACAAATATTGTCTTAAGGGAAGTTGAAATATTATTTTACTATTACTTCCTGCCAGTTAGTTTTCAAGTGTAAACAAATATGTTTTTGCTTCTAACATTCCCCATTTGGTTAAAGGCCTTAAGTGGGAATCTCATACTCTCAAGCAATGACTGGACCCTTTTACTACAGTTACTTCTAAGGTAGGATGACAATGGCAATAAGCATAACAAAGCTTTAACTGTAAACTTCAGACCACATAGGCTTTGGGAATACTTCACATAAAGTAATCAGAAGCTTCATTTGTTAACTCTTACCCATGAATCAAATCACAGACCCTTCAATATCAAAGCCAAAAATTAAACTACTGAGCTATCTTGTCATATAAGTAACCAGACCTGCACAGTTCATGTAGTGGTGGCTTAAAGCTTGCAAAGTTGAGAGAGTGCCAGGCAATATTTCTGCACCTAGTACATACTTTACATGGGAGAAAACAAAACATTGTATAAAATGTTTTCAATGTTTTTTTTTTTGTTTTTTTGGCAGCTTAACCTCCTTTAACTGGTTCATCATATCGGACAATGAATGAAATTGGTGAAATGATGCTCAAATGATATCGGAGTCCATGGAGCTTAAAGTTACTTGACATTTGTCTTCTCAGGATAAGGGAAAAGCCGGAAAAAATCTTATCTGGGTAACTCACCCTAAGCAAGATTCGAACTCACAGCTTGTAGAATGTGAGACAGACATGTTACCACCACACTACCCAGGCAGACATTTATTTTTTTGTATTTTATTTTTCAGCTGCTATAAAACTCCTGTATAAATACTATTCCGAAATTAATCATGATTTTCTGAAGATTTACTGATTATAAATTTTCAAATCCTTTATGCATTTTATTGCAGATTAAACTATTTTATAAAAGTAATTGCTTACAGCTAAACTAAACTATATTAAATAATAATGATGTAAGACTTGAAGCTTTCACGGCGAATGTTATTCATTATGGTTTCATGGGTGATCAGCCGTGAAGCCATAATAAATAATAATGATGTTCATTTAAGTTTACAGGAATGTGCAAATCTCTGTCTTGAACCATTCAACTCTTTACAGAATATTCATAAATTTTAGTATCTTTCAAACCTACTTGACTAAACAACAAACTAATTTCTGCTTATTTATTGCTAATCAGATAAATGCCAGAGTTTGATCAGATGTAATTTAATTTTCAAGCTCAGCTTATAATGTATCAGGAAATGGGTTCTTCCTTGTGAGGGAAGGTGGTTGGGTTGAGACAAACCCAACTTCGGGAAGGATCCTCCTTTACTATTTTTACAAAAAAACAATAACCAAGAAACATGAAAGGGAGACATAGAAGTGAGTGCAATTTAATGTAGGTAACCCATAGTGCACAGACCTTACTCTGTGATGGTTCAGTGGAACAGCCTTAAACTGGTTGGTAGCTGAATGGTGTGAGGTTTGCTTACGAATATATGGGTATAGGTATATATTTATTTTTTATTTCAATCCAACATGTTAAGTAAGTGGTTAAAGTGCCATTATCCTTTTTATTTATTCTTACTGTTTCTCAAAAATAGCATTGCTGAGATTGTGTGGAAACTTGTTTGCTGTCAGTGACATGAAATATAGGTGAAATTTATTGAAACTATACATTATGCAGAACAGGACTTTTATTACTTAATTTTTTTATTATTTTTATCATTCTTGTATTTTACACTTCATTACATTTTTCACCATAGTATATTTACATCTGAAAATTAATCATAGTGTATTTTCCTCAAGAAATGAGAGTATATATTTTCTTTTTCTTGGAGGAAGGGGTGCTTTAATATGGTAAGATTATATCAGACAATGAATGAATGATGTCAAATGTGCCCAGAATCCATGGAGCTTAAAGTTACTTGACATTGATCTTCTCAGGATAAGGGAGAACCCTGGAAAGAAATCTTTTCTGGGTAACTGCCCTAACCAAGATTAAAAGTCGCAACCTCTTAAAATATGAGACAGACACACTAACCCCACGCTACAGAGGTGGGCTTTTAGGTTGAAGAGAATACATGTTTTAATGATTGTTCTTCGGCTATTTTCTCAGAACTAACTGGAATATGTAATGCTTTAGCCTCTAATAAATTCAGCACTGCTGAAATATTTATTTAATGCAGAAATATTAAAGGGTACAAACAAGTGATGTCACAGACACCTAATGTGATGCAAGCCCAAAATTATATTTGTTGTGTGTTATTGTTAGTGTAATGAGAACAACACCAAATATTTCAGATACTAACACATTAGTTAAAAATCCATGGATATACAGTTGATAACATTTGTCTTTCAATTAGGTACACTACATGTACATATCTAACAGTTTATCCAGCAATCATAGCACAAGCTCTAAGTTTCTTTTTTGAATGTATACTATTTTATTAACAATACTCCAAACAAATGTCTTTTGATTTATGTATAATGCAGCATTTTTTTATTCCATTAGATTGTGACTGTGATAAGTGTGGAACAAAGGAATGTGATAGTTTCACAGGGGAATGCACTTGTCTTCCGAATGTTGTTGGTGAAAAGTGTGACCGTTGTGAAGTGGAGCATTACGGATTCTCTTCTTGTCAGGTTTGTTTGATATATCATTAACCAGATAAACAACACTTTCTCCTCAAATCACAGGTTGTTAATTGGAAATGCACATCTACATTACAAACATGAAAGGAATCAATGTTAACTTAAAGAAGCATTTTCATTTTTAGATGCCCTGAATTACATGAGATCAAGGAACAGGTGCTTTTAGCTAAAGCAGTATTCACCATATCCTGTTACAATTTGCTTCTTACAATTTTCTCTGGATAAGAGAGTATAAACTTGGCAATCTTTGCAATGGTTAGGTATTGTCTTCTTAAACAATAATGACAACTATATTTACATTGACTTTGTCATTACATATCTTCCAGGATGCAGGAAACATTTCTCCTCCTATTAAATCATTTATGTTATTCAAATATTTGTATTTTGCCTAATGCATGCACCTTATATACCTGGTAATATAATTTTTAAAGTCTCTAGAGAACTAGACTTTCTGAGTCTTACTAGTAAAAATCTGAAGTGTTCCATTCACATAATTTTCTGTATCTGTTGTGCAAACACTACTCTTACAAAAGATTAGTCATTTATCTGTATCATGCTAATCAAGATAAACACTAGCAGAAATGCTCTTATTACTTGCTTCTTTGTAAGCAGAAGGGAAATAAGGAAATACACTAGGTTAAAGCAATAGTCAATCTTTTAAAAGCTGGTCAATATGGAACAATTGAAGTTCGGTTCACTTTATTGTTCAGTTCTCATTTGATTTAGGCAAAAGAGAGGTGAAAGGAAAGGTGACTCCATTTGAGAAGATATTTTGTTTAAAATTGAAATCAATAATAAGCAATATCTTGAAAACAATCAACTTTATAACAAAAATATATGACATATATGACATAATTGTGAACAAGTGAAGTAAGTTTTTGTCTTTTTCTTATGATTTACCACTTATGCTAAGTTCAGTCAAATTCATCCTGAATGAACAGGTCTTCAGAAGCTATTCCCAGAAAATTTAAGATATACATTTCATTTGTGATGCAAATATCTTTAATATACAATATATAAGTTAATATTGTTAGAGCTACTTTTGAGAAAAACAAAATTTTCAAAATATTCTCCATATAAAGGGTAGTGGGGTGGGGGGATTTTTTAAAAAATCTTTATGTTACCAAAGATACCAAACTTAAATACCAAATTTGGTATTTAATGGTTGTTTAGTTTTAGAGTTACATACTATACACGTATACTCTCATGCTTTAGGGTATGTGTACAGAAAGTAAAAACTATGCACTATGTAAATTGTATGTGTACAGAAAGTAAAAACTAATAGTACACAAAACATAAATATGCTTACTTCTGTAAAGCTAGTTATAGTAAGCATCTCAAGTGTGATTTTATAACTTTTCTATAGTCCTAAAAGTCGCTCAGACACTGTCACACAAAGAATTTATCCTTTGTTAAAAATTATTACACTTTAGAGCAAGTTTTAAATAATCTTAAAAACAGATTAGGCTGTTTATACCTGTAAACAACAGCTTTTCTTTACCTTCAAGTAACTCCTGTCTGAGGGAGTTTTTTCTATACATCTTCATTCCTCACATAGGCAATATTGGAGCAGTTATTTTTTTCACATCTGGGTTACATCTTTACACCACTATTTTTCTCAAGTTAATGCCATTGAATATGTGCAGTCTTTATGCCAGACACCTGGAATGTGCATTTTTGGGCTAAATCTTATTTTTAATTACAAGCTATAGATAGTAATTTTTCAACTGAAAAATTGAAACGAAAGTTAAAGTCTGATATGATACTTTCATATGACAAGTATACACATGTATCTTGACAAAGTTCTTGGTAAAATACAATGCTCTCTCTACCTTGGAAGTAAATGATGGAGAAAGTGAAAATACATAGAAGCTAATAAACAATTTATCAAAATAAAAAAAAAAAAAAAAGCATGAGAATAGTGTCAACAGTTTTCAGGTTTCTGTAAACTTAATCTGATAACAATGACATGTACATAGTTCTCTGACACTCACAAAAATACTCTATAGATTCTCAAACTTGGATACAAAGGTAAGCTAGTATAATACTTGCATATTTAAGTCCTTTTAAGAACTTAAAATGTGAATTTTGTATATTTTCAGGGTTGTTTGCCATGTAATTGTGGTTTGGCATCTGAAAGCACCCAGTGTGATGGTGAAACAGGCCAGTGTCGCTGTAAACCAGGTGTTACAGGCCTACAATGTGAACGTTGTTCTCCTGGCTTCTGGAACTACACAGAGGATGGCTGTGTTTGTAAGTTCATTTACATAAATTTATAGTAGATTTTCACAATCCTATTTATATCCAATTTGTATCAGAAACAACAACTTAAGAAATGAAAAGGTCTGATCATACTTAGGAATTGCAATATTTGAATCATTTGAATCCCTTGTTGCTGGGTATTGTCACTTTATGCAGACTTTTGCATTGTTGAATTAAAATTGTGTTTCTACAAAATCTTTTAACTTTTGTGAGCCAAAGCTTAGGGACAGCACTTACTGTAAGTATTTCTTGTTATGGAGTAACACTCAACAGAATCTGCAGATATATCTAATTTCACTCCTTTTTAGCTACACAAATGTTGCACTTTCTAACAGGGATGTTATTTTTAGCTTGTTCACTTTATAATTTTCTCAAGCACACATTTCCAGATAACTACAGGGAGTCAATCACAAGACTTATTTTGGGTATGAGCTCTTGGAACACTGTTTCGAATCTGCACTTGATACTAATCATTTCAAGGAAACTATTTCTGGATTGCCAATACTTATTCTGGATGAAGGGAATTTGCTTTACAGCTGGAATTCTAAATTAGCTTTCAGGCTTTTTTGATTCTTAAATTTTTGGAACCCTTTAAAATATTTTTTGTGCCTTATTTGCACAAATTTTCTCTGGCATTTCTCATTCACATGTTTGTATTGCTGTAATATTTATATATCAACTAGCTATGTTAAATATTAAAAACAGAAGCACTATTAACAGTTATCTTATCATTTATTTTCACTCACCTGCATTTAATTAGTTGAAAAACACTGAAATGTGTTCAAGAACATTCATCCTTATCTTCAGCAGTTTGATTACTGATACTTTTCCGCTTCCTCCTCCTCCTCTTCCTGTTGTTGCCATCTGGTGTTAGGGATGCAAAGTTTTAATACTTCATTCAGTGGGGGGTTTTCAAACTTTATTATGTAATTACTGTGTTTTACTATTCGTATTTTCTCCCTGACGTCCAATTCTATTGGTGACACTAGTGGTTTTACATATTTATATTTTGCCAAATATTGCAGTTTTCTGTCCACAAATAGTGTGACACAGCGGATTTGTCTATTTGCTTTAGTTGTATGTTTCTCTGGTGTTCCTTTAATCTGATTTCCAAGTTTCTCTTTGTTTAGTCTATGTAATGTTTCTCACAGTCTTCACAAATAATCTGGTAGATTCTGGATTTTAATGTGTTCTGAATTTTATTTTTAAGAAGTTTGTTTAGAATGTTCTTCAGCTTGAATTTGTTTTGTGGAGCAAGTATTATATTGAATTTGTTGAAAATTTGTTCAAATTTCTGAAGGCCCAAGGATGGTAAATGAATGTTTTGTATTTCCAGTTTGTGTTTGATAGTGATGTTAATGTTGTAGTCAGCGAAATTTCCTTGAGTTCTGTTTTAGCATTTTCTTTATGAGATCAGGGTTGAGTCCATTTTCTACTGCTATTACTAATGCATGTTTTTGTTCTTTTTGAAACTCTTCCTTATTAAATGGGACATTATGTAAATGATGGATCAATTTTCTGAAGAGAACCAGCTGATGTGAAGTTGGGTTGCAACCCTTTACCTTAATGTAATTGTCCACATATGTGGGTTTCCTGTGTATTCCAATTGGTACTATTTTGATCCGTAATTATTTTGAGGTCTAGAAAGGATAGGATGTGATTTTTTCTGTTTCCATTTTAAATTTGATGTTGTTATCCTGTAGATTCAATTGCTTCAGAGAATCTTTTAGTTTATGGAAAATGATAGCAAAAATATCATGGACATGTCTTCGCCAAGACTTATAGATTTGCGGAAATGCTTTTACTATTCTAGGTAGCTCATGCATGAATCTGCCTACAAGGGTGACAATGGGATGCCCATTGCTAGGTTTTTGTCTGTTAGTAGAATTTTTTATTGAAAGTGAAAAAGTCCTGCCTAATGCATAATTCTGTCAGGTTTATAATGTCATCTATTTCTGTGGGGTCTATTGTGGTTAGTATCAGCCATTTTCTGAGGAGATTAGGTATTTTTTCAATCGGAATACTTTTTAAAAACAATTAAAGTAAAAAAAAAATTATGTGGCTGTTTAGAATATTGTAATTTTGTAGGTGGTTTAACAACTCTAAGGAGTTTTCTATTTCCAAACTGTAAAATTTCTCATATGATTTTAGTTTAATAATTAGTTTTTAGTGGTGCAGTAAGTAGATGAGTTGATGCCATAAATGATGGGTCTCATACTACTATCATATTTGTGTACTTTTGGCAAGCAGTAGAGTCTCGGTAATGTGGGCTTAGCAGATTTTAGGCTTATTTTTCAGTTGTGTTCAGTGTTATGTTATTTGTCAGAGTTTTATTAACTAGTTTGTGTATGTGTTTAAAGTATTTTTGGTGATTTCCTCATAGTCCAAACTGTTTAGCATATGGTTGATCTCTAGTTGTAGTCATCAAGCTTCAGGATTACAAGGGAATTGCCTTTGTCAGCTTTTAGATATACTACTGGCTTCTTGTTTAGATTTCTAATTATTTTATTGCAGTTATTATTCTGTTTTGTATGTAACCACTTTATAATGTTTACACATTATATTTTGGCTTTGATTTTATCTTTAGTTTTGAGGTTGGAGTGGCTTCATTTCCTCGGTTGTGAATATCTGTTGTAATCAGTTTATTACATTAACTAGTTTTTTATTTTTCCAGTTCTTCTTCAGTTGCTTATTGTATTCCAGTTGGTGCAATTTCAACTGATTTAATTTCTTTTTAAATTTCTCATTTTTCAACTTTATGAATTTATTTAATTTTTCATACATATGCATTTCAAAATTTTGCCAAGTGTGTATACCTAATTGTTTGGTTAATTTTAAGTTCAGGCTGTATAATTTCAGATCTATTTTATTTATGATGCTGTAATATTTTGAAATTTCTAACCCTATCACGTAAATTTCTATCCTTTTTGATGTTTGTTGTTGACAAAGTTGGACAAAGATCAGAGTAACTTTGAGTTTTAGGCATTGTTTCGGAAACTTGGTATACACTGCCACACATCTTCTTTTGGTATGCAGTTTTTGGAACCATTTTAAATCCTTCTTTGCATAACCGATTTTGTGTCAAACTTTTAGAGCAAAATCATATCTCATCTCCATGTGCATTTGCACATTGCTTCTTTGGTTTGTGATACCAAATATGTTAAATATTAAAAACAGAAGCACTATTAACAGTGAAGTATTCATCTTACTCAGATGACTGTATTCACAATGCATTTATTAGTGCCTTCTTGACTTTAGCATTTGTCAGAGATTAGGTATTGGACATTCTTGACCTCTCGAGGAGGCCTTAATTAAACGAAAGGCTAGAGAGTTGATGCAGGAACAATCCACTCAATAGTAAAATCCTATTACAATCAATGCTGTCCAGGACCATTGTTCCTGTACATCAGCTCACTAATTTGTGATAATCATGAATGCAGGCAGCTTTGCAAATACTGACATGTTAGAAAAGAAATGGAAATGGCCTGTTATTTATGGAAGCTCTTTAACTGCTGTGGTTCTCAGCGTCCCATTCTATACTGGGTGTGAAAGACCACTTAATTTTGCTCAGAGGCCTTTCTAATAGGCTTGAGGTTCTTTAATCTATGTCACGGGACCAACTTCCCTTCCGAAGGAAGCCATGCTAAGGATTTTTAGATCCGAAAAAATCCATCGTCCTCCACCGGGTTTGAACCCATGACCTTGGGTATATGAAGTTAGCACGGTAACCATTACACCATGGAGGGCGATACTCACATTTTAGTTCAGGTTTATCTGTAACAAGGAAAAAAGTTACCTTTATGTACTAAATTATTACAATAGGAGCTCTTGCCCTGCAAGAGAGACCATTTGTCAGTCTGTTCAAAAACCACTCATTACAAAAGGTGTGCAAGAATTAAACATTTCAAGCTCCACCTCTGATGTGTTCCATTTGCATGACTTTCTCTACCTGTTGTGCAAAAAGCTGTTCTTACAGAATATTATTCTTTACCACATCATGCTGATTGTGATAAACATTAGCAGAAACTTCTTATTACATACTTCTTTATAAGTAGCAAAAATAAGAGAATATAGGTTGAAGTGTTTATTAAATCTTTTAAAATAAACTTATTACATACTTCCTTATAAGTAGCAAAAATAAGAGAATATAGGTTGAAGTGTTTATTAAATCTTTTAAAATAAACTTATTACATACTTCCTTATAAATAGCAAAAATAAGAGAATATAGGTTGAAGTGTTCATTAAATCTTTTAAAAGCAGTCACAATGTGATTGACATTGAAATTTGGTTCTCTATGGAGTAAAACAATCCATTTGAGAAAAGTGTAACTATTTTAAAATTTAAACCAATAAAAGGGAATATCTCAAAATAGTTAAGTCTTAAAAAAAAAATGTATATGACAAATTATGTTTTAACAAGTTCTACATTTTTTTTGTGTAGTTAAGTTTTTATCTATTTCTTGCGGTTTATCAGTTGTACAAAGTTCATCCAGAATGAAGAGGTCTTCAAAGGCTATTCCCAGAAAATTCAAGATATAAATTTCGTTAATCATGAAAGTAACTGATATTTTGATCAAAACTGTTAGAGCCATTTTTTGGAAAATCAAAATTTTCGAAAAATTTCTATGCAAAGGGTAGTAGTTGTTAGTGGGGAGATTTTCCTGAAAATCTCTGTGTCATATCTTTGGAAACATTTGAACTTAAACACAATGCTTGTATTTAATAGACTTTTTCATTTCTGAATTATGCTGCCACAGAGACAGACAGACACAGATTCCTTTTTCTGAAAATGCTTTTTTTTTGGATTCAGGGATTCTCAAAATATGTATTTCCAGTGAAATCTCAATATCAAGAATACAATACCTTCTTTACCTACTATGTTACATGCATAGAAAAACTACTATTATCTACCAAAATTTCTGATTATGTCTGTAATCTGTATATATTTACATTCGTTATATCTGGAAGCAAACAATTTGATGCTTAGATACAACATAAAACCATATTTGAAGTAATGAATTGGACTTGTCAACACTACATTACTTGAACATGTTTCAGAAATGATTTGTTTCCATCATCAGCATTTATCAGAAACGAACCGTTTCCAAAACATGTTCAAGTAAGAAATACAATTAAGTGATGTAGTGTTAACAAGTCCAACTCTAATGATTAGCACAGCACTGTTATTAACATTCTACTTAATAATAAAACCATGTGCTTATTAATGTGTTGGCAGGTTTTGTCCAGGTTATTATATGTTTGCAATATGTTGTGAACACATTGATTTATGTCTATTGATTATGAGAAATAATAATGTCACTAAAACATACATACATATAAATATCATCAATCTCCATGCTAGAAATGAATGCAAATTTGAATCAGTCATTCTTAATAATTTAAATGTACCTTTTTGCTCTTTGAGATGTATTTTTTCTTGTTTGGTTGTGATTGATTAATCCATACATGGATTTCCTTTTGTGTAATGTTTGATATCTACCCAATTTTAAATTGATCTTAGGTGGCCAAGATCAACTTAAAATTGCATAAGCTGTGTGTCTTAAAATTCAAGAAATAGTTTAAAAATCAGAAAATAATATAGTTCAAATTAAATAGAGCTTGAGGATCATAAACCATCAAAATTGAGTAAAACTCATTACAATGACAACCGACGATTACTTAAAACTTTTTGCCCTCTGTGATGTAATAGTCATCATGCTAGCTTCAAATACCCAAGGTTGCATGTTCAAACCTGTCGGAAGACAATAGATTTTTTCAGGCGTAAAAATCCTTAGCATGGTTTCCTTCAGAAGGGAAGTAAAGATGTTGGTCCTGTGTTGTAGATTTACAGCACAAAAGAGAAACTCAAGCCTGATAAAGAGGTCCATGAGCAAAATTAAGTGGTCTTTCACAACCAGCATAGAATGGGACCCTGAGAACCACAGCAGTTAAAGAACGTCCATAAATAAAAAACTCCATTACTAAAAAACTTCAGCATATTGTCTGAACTAAAAATCAAAAAACACAGATCTTAAATTAAACTTATTAATGCTTTGTTGACATTAAATTATTTTGCAGCTTGTGGATGTAACACAGAATATTCTCTTGGTTTTGGATGCAACCCTAACACTGGTCAGTGTGAGTGCCTGCCTGGAGTAATTGGTGAAAAATGTGACCATTGTCCGTATCGCTGGGTGCTAATAGAAGATGAAGGTTGCTTTGAATGTGATAGTTGTATACATGACCTCCTTGATGTGACTGATGATTTGAAAGCATTGATAGATCCAGTAATGATTGAATTTGAGGTAAGAAGATGTCATCTTTTTAAAATTAAAATATAAAAAATCCAGCATTTATTAGAGAAACTCTTTGGAGTATGACCAAGTTTATAATGGAGAAACTAAACGTAATTTGAAACCAGATTGAAGGAATTTAGAACATAAACAAATTAATAAGCTATCTTTAGCAGGTCAGTTTTGGTCATTTAATTATAAAATAAACCCATATGTTAAATTATTAAAGCAATTAGGTAAATAAATTTATAGGTTTAATGATTTAGGAAAAATATTTATTTTAAAGAATAACACATTTTTAAATACTGCCGGTTGATTCTACCAACAAATTTGGTTTTACTTCCAGTAGATGACAATACTATGCAAACAGCAGCAGTAACCTTAACCCCTTCAGTGATATGGACACGATATGATATCCTGTGCATGACTGTTAAATAATCCATTTTACCAATAGATAAAATAGGATAAATCCATGCAATAATACAAATCTTGACATCTGGATTAATGTCCATATATCTAAGTAAGATAGGAGGAATAGTTAACCACGAAACAATGGATCTTGGGATCAAATCCAGCCAAAATGTATGTTCTGCATTCAAGACAAACTGTGGAAAGGGATGGGGAGAACTCAACTAAAGCAATCAGTGTGATGGCATGGTTGGATGCTGACAGATTTCGATTGAATGCAGATATATCCATTTTAACATTTCTTTTTTTTTGTTTTGTTTTACTTTTATTGGTAAAAAAAATTAACTCTCATTATTATGCAACATTATAAGATGAGAAAATGCTGCAGTTATCATGTGTTCAAATGACTGTACGGTCTAAGACATAGTATCTGCGAGTTGGCCATACTGGTAGGGTCAGAGGTTCAGGCCCCTTTGTACCAAAATATTTTTTAAACTTATTTTCTTTATTTATTCTAACACCTCACCTACATTATTGGGTATCTTGAATGGGTTAATAGCATAAATCCAACTATTATTTGCTATTTTTATTAACTGAACATGCTTCAATGCTAAGGCAAACAGGTCAAGACTGTCCAGTTGGCCATCTGCACCAGATATCCATTTTCTCTTCTTCAGAGTGTATTTTGTGTTGCTCAGTTGTAAACAAACGTCAACTTTTTACCAGTGTGAAATTAAATTTAACAGCATTGAATTGGGAAACACTTACGCAAAAGCAACTGCCTAGGTATTAAATAAATAAATAAAAACATGTTTTCAAGAGCTTTCATGATACAATTTTTGCAGCAGATCCACATCTTCCAACTCCCCATAAACAAGGAGCCTGTCTGCTAGCTCTGCATGTGCGTGCCTCTTTATATGTGTGTTTAATATGAAAATGTGTTATGCTTTGCTACTTTATTACTGATAAATGTTAAATAAATTGAATTTAACAGTGACTAAAAACCATAAACAATACAGGTATAAACAACACAGTTAATAAAGAAAGTCAACAGATAGTTTTAGGCAGAAGGATTCAAGGAGATGTGCTTCAAATATGCATACCACCAGCCCATGCAGTAGCAATGCTACCACATAAGTAAACAAAAATTAAAGTTACTGATTTGTTAACAATCTTGTAACCATGCCAGAGACTATTCTCAGCATGCTGCCAACCTCAAATGTATGGCATTGGTAATCACTAATCATTATATAGGCTTTCTATGAATAATTGTGAATAACCACTTCAATGAGATTATAAAATGTTGCACATATAACTAATAGACTGTTGTACATTTTGAAATTGAAGTTAGAAGACAGAATTAAAATTTTAACACACATTTCATTTTTTCATACATTTTTAAAAACATTATTTCCAAGTGAATCAGGGAATACTAAAACATTGTCACTATTTTTATGAATTTATTAAATGATGGGAAGCCATTCTTTGAAGGCAAATACAACTTTCTATGTATAAATAATCTAAGTCAAGTGACATTGCATGTGATATAAAAGTTCTATATTTCACATCGGATACAAAAATGAGTGTCAGTGACCAGAGAAGCAAGAAGGTAATTAAAATAACAAAGGGTATTCTAAAAACACTTCTTTCTAGTATCTGTTGTGAAAATGTGAGTTTTAATTGACATTATATTTGCAGCTTATACAAAATAAATATTATACTAACAATATTTCAATATCTTATAAATTTTCCTAAAAGTAAACCAAAAAGTTTTAAGACAGGCATTCTAATTTTATTTTTATCTAATGCATTTTATTAAATTGTGAGTTTTAGTCAATACTATTGTTTGCACCCAAAATAATGTATACAAAATAAATTTTCCATTAAATTTGTTTCAGTTTCTTATTAATTTTCCTACAAGTGACTAAAACGATTTTAAGTCAAACCCTAATTTTAATTTGTTGTAATTTTATAGGAAAACATAATTTCAGTTAAGATTTAATCAAAATTTAGGTCATTTATTAAAATTATTCCATATTTTTACAAAACATGAAAGCAAAATTTTAAAAAAATGTAAAAAAAAAAATTAAAAAGTTTATTTTAAGTTTTCCAAAAAAACAAGGTTATATGAGTTAAAACATTTCAAGATAATGTGATTCAAGGGTAATATTTCCTGTAAAGATCTATCAAAATCCTATTCATTTTTTTTGTATATATACTTAAAACTGCCAGGTTTCTTGGCACCAGAGGTGAATAAATGAATGGAACTCAAAGTGTTAAACTTCAAGTTTGCTGATCAAAAACAAAAAACTGGAAGTGGTATACAGGAAAGTGCAAATTAAAATGATAAATCACAATGTGAATGGAATTTAACTTGTGTTGTTCACTAACAACAAATTACCTGAAAATGTTTCATAGCAATGTTGCCTACTTCATACAATTTGATTCATATTCCTATTTATTATTAGAAAGTTTTTATATTTATCCAGAACATGTATATTATGCAAATATATATATATATATATATATATATATATATATATATATATATATATATATATATATATATACATGTTTTTAACAAAAGGAATTTTACAAGTGTTAACAACTTTTGTTTTAGAAAATTTGTGTTTAAACAATCAATTGAAACATGTTACCAAGAACTTCCACCTGAGAGAAGCTTCATTACTAAATTAAAAAAACTGAACTACTACAAATTATCTCTTGTATTCCTCTTCCTTCCTTTAAGCTTCATTACCCAAATGCAGCTTAGTATGATTTGACCTCTGTTATGTTTTCTTATATGATCATATATGGCCATATTAAATAAAACATTTATACCTAATAAAAGATATAAAATAATTACTTGCATATTCCAAGACTTAGTTTCTACAAATATATGGTTGCTATGTATACAGGTCTGTGACAAGTTAGCAGACATTTTTGAAAAGAAGTAAAACATCTGCATTATAATTTATACAACACTTAACAAATGCTTCTGGAAAACCATTGAAAACTCTACAAACATCAAGCTACAACAGTCATATACAACGGTGGATTAGAAAGTAATGCACAATAATTTTTTATACCATTACAACTAAATACACAGCCCGCCTGGGTAGTGTGGTGGTAGCATGTCTGCCTCAAATTCAGCAGGTCGCAAATTTGAATCTCGCTTAGGGTGAGTTACCTGGATAAGCTTTCTTTTTAGGGTTTTTCTTTATCTTGAGAAGATGAATGTCGAGTAACTTTAAGCACTGTGGGTCCCGTGATCATTTGAGCATCATTTCACCAATGTCATTCATCAGGTTGAAGGGCATTAAGCTACAAAATAAATAAATAAATAAATGCACAGCTGAAAGGACATCTTTTATCTATTTTTCCACATAGTCACCAATTTTCTCAACATATTTCTTCCATTGTGATACCAGTTTCAAAATGCCCTGTTCATAGCAGCTGTTCAGTTGGAGTATAGTGATATGCAAACTGCTGTTTTCACTTCTGTATCTGACGCAATGCGTTTGGGACTAAACAAATGAAAGTCTGCGGTGCCAGGTCTGGACTGTATGGAAGATGCTGGAACACCTCTCAACCAAATTTGTTGATTTTTACATGAACAGCTGAGTAATGAGGGCGAGCATTGTTGTGAAGAAGTCAGCATGAATATTATGGCATTTGTCACAAAGGACCAATGCAACTTTACTAAAGTTTTAATGTAGGCTGCAGTATTCACTGCTGCTTAGCAAAGTCCACCATTACCACACCATTCATAGCTAGAATACTGTCACAAGCACTTTATGAGTAGATTGAGTCATCTTGAATTTTTTCTTTACTGGGAAGCAGCCTGTTTCCACTCCATATAGGTCTGCTTTGTTTGGTGTATGCAGTGGTATGTCCATGACTCATCACCAACAATGATTCTCTTTAGAAAATCATGCCCTTCTGCAGTGTAACAAAATAAGTGACCCAAGCTTGTGTTGTCCATCATTGGCTGTGGTCGTCTGTCAGGTTCTTAGGTAGCAATGAGCACTAACTTTATGAAACTGCAATATGTTGTGCCAATATCATACATAGTATGAAATGTTCAAATATTGAGGTAAACTTTTTAATTAGATCAGTCAATCAAAATTGCTGCCTCAATGGCTCTAACACACTGCGTGGTTGCAGCTGTTGACAGCCATCTGGAATGTGGCACATCACAAGGTTATCACAGCCATCTTCAAAGAATGCACACCAGTGAATTTCACTCCTATTATGCCCTTTAGACCATAAAAATCGCACTACACCTCACTGCTCTTCACAAGTGGACGATAGTAACATGCGTGCCATCTTTGTTGCATAATTCATGCTTCTCTTGCTAGAGAAGACGTGATAGACAAATAGCGTCCATAATGGAAGCTTCAAACTATATCTTGGTGAAATTTCAACATCCCAGCTGTAATATAAAGCAAAAAAGATTATTGTGCACTACTTTCTAATCCACCCTCATATATTCTATTACATTCTTTTAATTTACATTTCTACGCACTCAGAAATGCATCCACTTCTTATTTGAATTTAATTTAATTGCCATTTATGCATATTATGTTTAAAAGTTTTATATTGTATTAAATATAGATTTGCATTATTAGTAATGTATAAAATTTTGTTCTTAAGCATCATCATCAGAATCATTTGTAGTAATAGGAATGTCTCAAAAACATTTTTAGGTGTGGTCTTAAAACTGAGTTATAATTTTATTTTTAATTCTGATGGTGTTATTAGCCGCTAAAAGAATGTTTATTTTCCAGAGTGTAGCTTTGGGATACTTCACCAATCAGAGGCTGGTTTATATAAATTCAACTGCCAATGAATTGGCACCAAAAGTAACACTTTTGGATCCTAATCGAGTAAATTTACTGCCAATCACTCAGGAAGTAGAAAGCTTGGAGCAGGATTCCAAAAATTTAAATAGACGGGTAGGTATGCATATTATTAATAATGGTAATTTTTAGTTTCAAGCTCATTAATAAAGCTCATATTGAAAAGAAAATTGAAGGCAGCTTCACTTTAAACCACTTCTCCCTTCACAAATTCAGCTGTTCTACACTAATATGGTGAGGAGGAGAGAGAAGCAATCTCTTTTAAACACATTCATGTAGAGATTAAATATCAAATACGAGTATGAGAGAAGCTCTGTCTGCTCTTTAGAGTAGCACATTTTCCACATGTGTATTATTAATAATGTGTAGAAGGATAATATTTAAAGGTTGTAAATAGTAAAGTTGTTTCATTTTAGGCTGAATATGCTGAGGATAATGGTAACAAGTCAGCTGTTGATGGAGACAGAGTGCGTAATGATGCTCTTGAAGTGAAGGACTTGATACAGCGCACTGTTAGTGCAGCACTACAAGTTGTTCAAGAAGTTAGTTCCTTAGCATTTAGTTTGGAAGGTGGAGCCAGTCCACAAATAGATTCAGCTCTCCAAGAGGCACAACAGATATTACTGGTATGGTTATTTTCTGTTTAAGAAACAGGATGAAACACTGTTTAAACTATTTCCCATTTTCTAAGTCCAATATTTTATTACATTTATTTGAATACCATCCTTTCTTATGTTTTGACCACTACTGTTTAGGTACTTTTCTGATGCAGTTATGATTAAACTGCACAGCTATACTCAGAAAAATTAAACTAATAGTGATAATAGCTTTAAATTATTTACTTTAGAATAGTTTTTCACATCATCAAATGTGAGTTGTTTCAGTTTTCATTCTTATTATACTCACCATATGTTGAATGCTATTAACTAGTACCTACCAGTAGAATAGATTAAAGATTGATTTATGTGATGATTTCATAATTCAAAGGCTTTACTCAAGAAGTCATTTTGTTAATGCAAGAAACATCAGAATACCTTTGGGTGAACAATAACTTTATCTCCAAAATACTAATTTTTTTAAACTTCTTTTTAAGAGATTAAAGTACAATGGTGTCATTTAATACCCCTTTTGAGTTGATTAGTAATCAATATTCATCACTTAGACTAATAACTAATCAACACATAAGCAGTGTGTTAAATTTACTTTGTTTCTCAAAAGTAAAATCGACAGACTAGTTTTCTTTTTTACCTTAATTTCATTCCCCATTACACAAATGAGTAATATAACATTAATTCTTCCTAAATTTGTTTATCTAATGGCATTGTTTTTAAAACATAAATGGAAAAAGTTATGGAACTTATCAACAATAAAATTTACATAACAATAAAATCTAAAATGTGTGCTTAAGTTAACAAAGATATTAGTTTTAAAAAAGAAATAATTACAAATGAAAAACATCCATATCTTATAATTTGATTTTGTAAATCAGCGTACAATTATGTGGAATTAATGTAAAAAGGTGAAAATGATTTACAATGCTCTTTCAACAAGTTGACAAGTATAGGAAATAATTACAATATGAAAATATTAGTAATTAAATTAAAAGCTATGCCACACGTCCTAAAAGATATAAAATATTATAACAGGTCTCCCATTTGATTTGGGCTGTAAAATAAGTTTTGACAGAGATAGACATAGAATACAAAATCATGAAGTTTCACCAAATATGTGGCACAGTAAAAATATCATTAAAAATAAAGCTAGAAAAAATACAAAAATTAAATTGTATGAAACAATAGCTCTGTCAATTTTGATGTATGTAGTGGGTCCTGGCTCATGAACCAGAGAGATAAAAGTAAATACAAGCCAGCCACAGAAAGGAAATTTCTGAGAAGGGTAAAGGTTATGCCAGAAGAGACCTCCTTCAAAATGAAGATATTCAGGAAGAATTAGATATATGTAAATTAATTGACAAAATTGAAAAGTCCGGGGGTAATTGGAAATAATATTTGATTAGGATGATTAATAAAATAATACCAAATAATCAGTAATAAAAGAGTATGAACCACAAGGTAGAAGAGATGTTGGGCATCCAAGAAAAAGGTTGACAAAACAGGCAATATGCCTAATCCATGTATTGAATAAGAAGAGAAGAATTAATCATAAATGCAATGTTTGCTCAACTATTTCAAAAGATGTTACATACTGTTATAGGAATGGAGCTATAGAAACTGACCATACTTTTGTCTATACATTTAGGGACCTCTTTAAAAGATTTTCCTAGACTGACAATAGTTTACTTTGAGTAATATTGCACGTTTTCTGGTGGTATTTTCATTCAGCTCTTCCAGGATCAGTCAAAGTTACAAGGGGATCATTCTGAAATATATATGTTTCTAAATAAAAGCTCTTATCTGCCTTTTATGGATTCTCATTATAAAAAAAACAAAAAAACAAAAAAAAATACTAAAACAGTAAGAATGAAGAGGACTACATGGCTAATTACATAAACTTAAAAATTTCTATTTTATTCATTTAATTTCATTTATTAATCATCTATTAGAGAATATACATGTTCTAGGATATATAAAAATGATATACATTATTTACAATTTATATCAGTGAGAATTATCCATTTAACAATAATTTCAGATTTAGAAATTCATCTTCACTATAAAAGCTGTAGTCTTTTCTCAAATATAATAACATCATTTTAAATTTTTGTTGCAATCCAATATTTGTTATGGATTTGGGTAGCATATTATATAGATGTATGCCAGCATTGTGAAGCTATTTTCACAAGAAATTTACAAATAGATCATGCTGATTTACATGTATGAACTTATCAATTTGTTTTGAAGGAACTTAAGTAACTTTCTTACAGAAAAGACATTCATGTATATACTATGAATGCACCTTTTCTTGAGCACTAGTTTTACATGGAAGTGAGAGCTGGGAGGAAGAAGAGAGAGGTCACCCACCTATTTTTCCAGTGTTGTCAATCAAAGAGAGTTTCTTTCTTTGAGGCCCTCAGCCATATTTATCTAATTTACCGCAAAGTACTTGAATTATTAAATGAAACCAGCACATATGTATGTGTATGAGCTCTGGGATCTACAGACAGAGTCCAATGAAACCATTAGATATCAGGTATATGATGGACTTCATCTGCTCTACTCTACTCTGCTCTGCTCTACTTCCAAAGTCGCCCTCCGTGGTGTAATTGTTACCATGCTAACTTCATATACCCAAGGTCGCGGGTTCAAACCAGGCAGAGGATGATGGATTTTTTTCGGGTGTAAAAATCCTTAGCAAGGAACCTCAAGCCTGATAGAGAGGCCTCTGAGCAAAATTAAGTGGTCTTTCTCGCCCTATATAGAATGGGATGCTGAGAACCACAGCAGTTAAAGAGCGTCCATAAATAACACGCCATTTACATTTTCTCTACTTCCAAAATTGTGCAAAATCTATCAAATGAAGACAAGGGAGCTGAGTGCCCAAGTCAACATGTGTGCATAGTATATACTTGGTAAAGGTAAAATGTTTAATCACTTACAACTAGCTGCAATAGAGACAATGCTGATATCTCAGGTTTACAATATTTGAATTACAAATTATTAGTAGGCATTTTTAATAAAATTAAAAAAAATGGTAGAAATCATTGTAGAATCATTAGACTGATGGGAATTTACCAGCTCCTTGCATCCTTAAAACACACTCAGTTATTTGTGCAACGTTAGCATATCCCACAAACACCTTTTTCTAAAAATCCTTTTCCTGATTTTGGGGTGCTCAAAACATATATGCTTTGTGCAATTGTGCTGAAGCTGAAGTCTTGGGTCAGCTTCTTCTACCATAATTATATATTATTTGCATTGAATAACTACATCAGTTAATTCTAGAAATGGTCTTCAAACATCTAATGATTTTATTATGTACTTAAATATTTATTAGACAAAAATAACATATACAAACATGATCTAATGTTTTTAGCTCTTACATTTTAACTGGAATAAACTTTTGTTCTTCTTTTACCTCTACAGGAAATTCAACAGCAGGATTTTCAAAACAGATTAAATGATGCTCAAGATGAATTAAAGAAAGCCAATGACCTTCTAGCAAAAATGAAGTCATTTACAGTGCCAGTACGAAACCAAACACAAGATTTTGAAAATCTGCGAACACAGATTGTGGCCTTTGATGACAAGTTGAATGATTTACACATGCATAGTGAAGCTGCCATTGAGAAAGCTGATAAAGCTGAAGATCTCAACAATGCTAACAGTAACTCAAAGGTAATGAGTAAAATGGATACTGTCAAGAATCTTACCAAGGAAGCTAATAAAACCCTTGAAGAAGGACAGGAACTGCTAAGAAATGCCTCAAATCTCTTAGAGGAAGCTGAGGATATTTTTCACAGGCTTTATCAAGAGACACAGCTGATGCAAACAAGCAAAGATGAACTAAACGAGACTTTAACACGCCTGGATCTAGAACTTGTTGAAGCAACAGTACCAGTTGATAAGGCCCAGAAGCATGCAGAACATCTTAAAACTAGGGTAAGAACATATAGATATTATTTTATATTGCATTTCTTTCCATTTTTGTATTTTGTCTCCTCACTGTAGTTTCTATGCCTATTTGTCCTTTTAACATGTTGACTATGGCTATTGTTAGGGCTGTTTAGTCTTGTTTACCACATAGGTCTCCAACATCCAATATGTGCGATGATTTTATTATGGTAGCAGGCCTAGGAGTCCAACACAACTGATCGCATATAATGACATCTACAGCTTGTAGATTTGTTATAGTGATAGATTTTGTTCTCAGTATAATCTATGAGATAGTTAGCAGCTGCTGCTGCAGAGGTGGTGCCGGTCTCTGGAGTCCAATATCATAATGTTTTTCAATTATCTAGGATTAATGACTGATACCACTCAGAAATATACTTTTTATTGAATTCTTACCAACATGTTTGTAAACAAATATTCATAATATGTATTATTTCTGTCCCTTTTAACAAAATACCAACTAGCATGCATTTTGTAATCAGTAATATTTTTCTTTAAGCAGTTACCAAAAAAAAAAAAAAAAATCTTCACAAAGACTTGTGACCATCTTTACTTTCTTGTTTGCCTTCTGGCTTGCTAAGATTTTTCTAATTACTTTTAGCATTCTCTGCACTACTTGTTCTTTTTTCTCCCTTCTCCCTCTGGTAGGCACCTATTTCCTGCGCAAGGATTTTCCTGAAGTTTGTAACAAATAACTTCTTTTCATTGTCATATTGTAAATGATTCAAGAGTTAAACATTCCTGTACCAAAAATAATTTCAAACATCAATTTTCTGTCTCACTTCAGATCTCTTTGAAGCACAAAATGATAAGTTGGCATCTGGTCGCCCATGTCGACACCTTTTTAGGTTTTACTATACTCAACACATATAGAGGTTTTAGTATTGGATTTACCTGCCTTGATTTTTCTCCAGTGTCAACAAGATTATCTGCAGTGCTACATAGAAATCATTAGCATCTCATGTTTGTGCACCAATTTATTATTTTCACTACTCCATTCTGCAGTACTTTCCCCTTCTTCATCTTTTTTCTTGAAGCTGGAGGAACACTTTCCAATTCTGCCTCAAGGTTCCACAATACACAACCTTCTCATTATGCAAAGATGTAGTATGTGGTAAACTGGAACCGGAAATCAGCCCTCTTTTACATCTATGCAGAGTTTCCGAATGGCTGTGTTCCTCGTTCATTTCATTTGTTCCTGTATATAACATACCATTTATAGTGTAACCCTCAGGAGTGTAGATTTTAAGAGTTTGCTGCCACATTTATCAGTTATATTGGGGATATACTGTTTAAAAAGTAGCCTCCTGTAAATAGTACCAATGACTCATCAATGACAGTGTCTTTTCCAGTCTGAAGGTTATTATGAAAATTCTTCAAAACCATACTGAGAGCTTTGTTTATTTTGTAGAGGTGATTTGTTTTGTCAGCTTCATTGTTGTTGCAAAAATGGAGGTTTCTCAGTATTGATAAGAATCAATCTCTTGGCGTGATTTGTGAAATAAATTCATTTCTATACATTGTATCTTTTTACCAATAGCAATGTAAGAATGGCAGATGTACCAAACCCACTGTAATGATAATTGAAAATAAGTTTAAGATCTCTTCTACACTTGTATCTTGTCATGAAATTTATATGGACTTAACAGACAAATCAAATGCCAAACTTCTGTAGGGATCATATATTTGAAAATCATCAATGGTGTATCTGTCTACATTAACATGCGACTTCTCAGCAAAATATTGAAACATTGGAACAGAGATCTTAATGGGTTGCAAGAGTTGACAGGTTTATCAGTAAAATCAGCAGCCTCTGTGGTCTCTTCTAAGTCATCGTCCATTTTTCCTTCTTCAGGTGTATCTTCAGAACTGGTATCTGTTGGTTAGTAATTTTTATCATTACTAAATACATCACTTTCAGTTTCCAGCCATACTCTGCACTAACACAACTAACTTCCACCTGCGTGACATTGTGACTTCTAACACTATGACATACACATGGTGATAACTAGAATTCGCAGTTAACAATGAAGAAAATGCTGCAAAAGTGTGCTGTCTCCGGAGACTATTACTATAATAGCTATGTTGATGATTTTGGTGCCAATCTCTAGGAAGTGGTACAAGACAAACACACATATTTCAACAAATCATTCCATACTTTTAAAAATGTTATAGCATAAAAATTGTGGTTAATCTGACCTTCGTAAGTTACGTAAAAACAGACGCAAACCCAACATTACGTAAGGAAGGAGTGATATTGGATTCCTGCCATCAATCCATGGTCAATGTGTTAAATATTATCTCTTCTAAGGCACAATTACAGCTCTCTATCATTTTGAATAATAATGAAGAATTCTTTTACTTTTAACATCACATGTTATTTTTAACTAGAGACTTCGTGTGATGACTCTTTATAAACTGAACTTCTATTATTAAAATATTAGCAAGAATAAACAATGAAGTAATTCAGAATTAATAAGGAGAAAACAACTCCACAAGTAAAACAGGTATCGCCAGGTACCAAGGTAAATCAAAAAGAAAGTCAACGAAAAAGAAAATAAAAACAGTACACAGTCTTAAATGATTTCGATTTGATTAGTTTACAACTAATAAAACTCTTTGGGGACATCTTTCAGGGCTATTTGGAAGAAAATCTTTTAACAAAGTAAGTTTTTTTTTGTTAAGAGTATGATAGCAGTTGTTTCCTTCTTGATAATTCTTAACTTCTATTTTCATTAGTTTAAACATTTACATTTCCTTAGATTAGATAATTAATTTTTCTCTTAGTCATCTTAAAAGGTTAAATTATAATAATTTTTTGCTTTACAGGATTCAATTTTTGTTTTAATTTTTGAGCATTTTTTCAGAATATGTTAGAACATGTGCTGTTTCTCTTCATAATTTCAAGTGTTGTATATGTTTTGGACACAAAATTATATGTAATTTAGTTTTGCAAGAAATTTATTTTTTAATATTGCATTTCAAATACAACATTGTTAATAAATATAATAGTACCAATGTAAAGAAGAAGAAGAAGAAGAAGAAGAAGAAGAAGAAGAAAAGAAAAAGAAGAACTGCTATGAGAACTTTTTTGTTTTAAATTGGATCTAAAACTGTTACATAATAAATAAAATAAACTCTATTTTACTTTGTTGTTTTGAGTACTTCTGTAAAACAGCGTTTATCATTTAAGTTTTACAAAAATTCCAATAGATGTTTCTGGTATGCTTGTTGCTTTTCCAAATGAAATAATGAAAGAATACCCAGGGTTTAACAGTATCTAGGCAGACATTTTAAAACTAAATATCGTTTTGCAGGCTGAAGACTTGGACAAGCTCCTTGCAGAATCACGATATTCTTCAGAAAGTGCAGTAGATGCAGCAAATGCATATATCAATATAAAAGATGCAATTGAAGAAGCTCTTCGAGCAGCTCAGGATGCAGGAAATGCAGCAGAAAATGCTACTGTGTTGACACTTGGTCTAGATGAGAGGACAGGAGAGTCAGAAGCAAGATCATCCAACCTGTTACAACAAGCCCGAGATACCCTTGATCAAGCTCAACGGCAGCTAGAGCCACAATTGGAGGAGGCTAGGTTGAAAGTGTTAGAAGTCCAAGAGATGAACACCAAGATTGATGAAGGGGATGGCCTTATCAACAGGTATTGCACATATGTAGCTTTGTAAACATTAAATTCCTTAATTACTTGTTCTCAAAGAGTTCTTCTCAATAATGGTTAATAAAATATTTGCTTTTCCAAGATATGCTAAATAAAAGCAATCTTTCAAATCATTAGTTCTGTATTAAATCATACACAATGCTCCACTATAAATAATAATAATAATAATGATATAATGATAGCTCGATGGCAGTATCTATGCAGGAGCGACTTTGATGAGAATATTTGAAGCTCACGTTTGTGAATATTCTAGTATAATGACAACAAAAATTGTTCAACAGGTCCTTTCCAGGAGCTTGTGAAAGACATAGTGATTAGGATTAGGCTAGGCTTAATCAATGTAGAGTACATACTGGTCATCATAATTTAGAGACAGTGTACATACAATTATATAGTTAGCGTGATTGACATAAAAGACTGTTGGTAAAATTGTATTAAGCGACATAAGATGTATAATTTGGCTGCATTGCATTTTTTGGTGTAGCTACATTACCAAAAAGTAAATAAATAAAGGACTATAAAACTTATGTTAAAAACGTTCTCTTGCATGAAATTATAGTTAAAAGTGATTTTCAGTGCATATTAGATAAAAACACCTAAAGCTGTACTTTGAACAAATATTCTGCATACATTGTACTTAGAAAAAAATTGCATGTCACATGTTCAAAAGAAGAGGCCAGCTTGCTTATGTTGTCCAGCTTGGTACAGATAAAAGGGATAAACGTTGGATGCAAAGGCATGCACTTAAGCCCACAGCCATGATCCGACATCGCAGAGGGGGTTCTGCTGATTTGGCATAGAGACTAACAACTGGGGAGGTTAGAAAAGTTCCAACAGTCACATGGATGCCATGACTATGGTATATAATCTTCTCAGCATAGATAGTTGTGCTGATAAATAAACAATGTATCCATAATCTAACTTGGATTGGATAAGTGCACAGTAAAGATGCAGCAACACTGTCCAACCTGCTCCCCAAGACTTGCCACTTAGTATCTGTAAAATATTCAGAGAGCAGTCACATCATGCTTTCAAATGTGCCACATGTGGTGACCAGCAAAGTTCCCGATCAAATATCAACCCAAGGAATCTTGCCTCATCTGCAAATGGAAGGAAATCTGGACCCAGTTGAAGAAAAGGCAGCAGTCGCTTTTTACGGTGCCAGAAGTTAGCGAGAGAGACTTCTCAGTTGAGAAAGGAAAGTCGTTTTAGAACTCCAAGCAGAAAGATTGTCTAAACACTGCTGCAGACAACATTCTAAAACATGGCGTACACTGAGAAGTACAAAAGATGGCAAAGTCGTCTACGAGTGATCTGGGGGAACACATTGTGATATGGAATAAATCGCTATAACAAACAGCATGGTGCTTATTACCGTTCCTTGTAGCACTCTGTTCTCTTGAATAAAAGGTTTTGATGAAACCAAGCCAACCCTTATTCATAACACACGGTCTCTCATAAACTCCTGAATGAGCATCAGTAGGCATCCATGTATATTCCAATTGTGGAAGGAATGTAATATGCCTGCTTGACAACACATATAAATTTTCTTTAGGTCAAAAAATATCACAACGGTTTGACAGTTCTTAAGAAACCCAGTTATGATCTGCGTCGATAGCAATGACCAATGTCTTCGGAAACTGCACTGTGCGTTGGTTAGTAGACTGTGGATTCCAGCCATCAGACACATCCATCGATCATGCATTCTATCACCTTGCAAATGCAACTGGTGAGGGAAATAGGACAATAGCTAGAGAAAAATGACAGTTCTTTCCATGTTTCAAAATTTGGATGATAGTGACTTCCTGCCACTTGTCTGGAAAAGTGGCATCAACACGATTATAGACCTCGAGTAGGAAAGCCTCTATCAGGAGGGAGATGTTGCAACATTTGGATGTGGATGCCCTCTGGACCTGTGTGGAGTTTCGTGAAGATGTAAATGCATGGTCTAACTCTGTATACTTCAAAGTTTCCCAACAAAAGGAGAACCCTTGAGATTCCACCTGAGCCTTAACTAGAAACTAAGAAACTCAGGCAAATAATTGTCTGAGCTAGACACCTGAGTGAAAGCACAGCCTAAAGTGTTTGCCATATCAAATGTATCAACAGCAACACCGGCAGGGGTTTTGAGACTGGTGGTTGGCATATGGGTCGATTTTCCGGCCACATGCCTCAACTTATCTCATACAACAGAGGAAGGGGTACATCAATTAAATGAAGCTAAAAACTTGCTCCATGGCATCCTTTTGCTATCCTTAATAACTTGCCTAGATTTGGCACATACCTTCTTATAGTGTATTAAGTTATCCAGTGTAGGACGACGGTGAAAAACCCTGAGAACACTCCTGCAAGCACAAATGGCATTCTGGCATTCATCAGTCCACCAAGGTACCAGAAATCGATGGATTTGACTAGTCGAACATGGAATAATTGCTCGGCAGAAGAAAAAATTGTCTCTGTACCTTCATTGGGGTGACATCTCTACACAGGAGACATAGCGGGCTCGCCATCCCACTCACCCTGGAGCTTGGTATATTACCTAGTCTGGTACTAGTTTACCTGGCTAGGGCTAGGTTAGTCCCTAGCCTCCCATTTAGGTGAAGCAGAAACCAAAATGGTGTATGACATTGTGCACTCTCCCTACTGAAAGACAGATGCCCAGGCTCAGACATGACATGCAACCCTCAACCAACTAGGATATCTCTTTTGACCAACATGGGTCTCCATGCACAGCTTCCATGTGGGTGGTTTTTAGACTTGTTTTGGTTCTTCCTGTACAAAATGTTCCTCAGTCTGTACAATTAACTGATATATCAAGTCTTTTATCTGATAGAATCTCATCTTTTGTCTTTGAATTTAGCATACTTCTCTTTTTATGAGGTATCTGTTTATGGGTGACAAGATTGTATTTCCTCCATATATATCTGTCTTTTTGGGTGATAAGTGCTTGGTCCTGAAACCATTTTTAAATTATATCTTTAAATAACAATTGTCTGTATGTTAAGTTGTTTATTATTCCATTCTTGTAGGTGCACTAACAAGCCTTTGTGCTAGGCTATTCTTTATTCCATCTTATGGGACACTGGGTTATAGCTGTTATTTTTAATGTAATTTTCAAATTGGGTTGCCTTCCTGTAAATTCCAAAATTTATCTTTTTGACTTTCATTTCAATGACTTTTAAATCTAGAAAAAAATAATTTTCTGTTGGTTTCTTTTACATTGGTTCTCAATCTATGAGAAGTTTTATGGCAGCCTATAATATATCTCCTTGGAACTATTGCAAAGATATCAACATATCACTAAAGATATTATTAGCTTTTTTAATGCAGTTTGCAATATTATGAACATGCTTAAAATTTAAACTTCAATAGACTTTTTATTTAATTTGACATCCAATGCAGAATCCCTGTTTTATCTTACAGCCTTGAAGTTACATGTGTATTTGAATATCTCAAATATCTGTTTGCTTTTATTTGTGTTGTAGAGCACTTCAGCGTATTCCAATCCAAGTTTTGGAACCTGTTGCAAGAGAAGCAACAATACAGTCAGAAGAAGCAGATTATGTAGCTCAGGAAGCTCTTGGTCAGATTGGTGAGATAATAAATCACTTACCTGAGGATGTTCTGCAGGCCCATCAACTACCCAAAGATGTGGATGACACTAATAAAGCAATATCCCAGGTAATATTACAGAAATGTAGCCTCAACTCTTATTCTAAATAATTTAGTTCTAAATAAAATTATAGTTGTAAGTGCATTACTGTGAAAAGTTGTGTTTTCTATTTTAGGCTCATCATCAAATTGAACGCCTGAGTACAGTAATGCCAAACACTGCTGGTCTGATTGATCGTCTCAGTGAAAGACAAACAAATCTGCAAGCTCTAGGAAATGACATCAGAGCTCAGATAGAGGCTTTAAGACACCAGATATCCATTGCTAGGGATGTGGCAAATAGGTAATATATTTTAGTTCACTAAACATTGTGCATCTACCTCCATTGCAGTTTACATTTATGTAATCTTGTAAGTACTATTTCTTGGAATGTTGTGATAGAAAGTGATTCATGATCTCTGTCTCATATTGCTGTTTGAATAAAGCATACGTTTCTTAAAATTCCTTTGTTTTCTTTTAATACATATTAAATAGTGCCTCCCATTATTGTTACAAAAAGTATTCCTGTAATTATATTATAAATGAAAGCCCCTATTATTTTCCTAACATAGTTTTGTTTGTTTATTTATTTGTTTTTCAGTAAATCCATTTGCTAATTCAGTATTGCATTATCAGCATTTTGATAATGAAATTGATATATAAGGCAATTTAGGAAATACACACTTCTTTATTTTCCCTACAAATTCTGCTGAAAAACATTTATTTATACATAAATATCCAGTCAATGTGGCAACAGATGCTCATTCAAGCCATATTTTCAGAAAAATTCTTCTAAAGTTGTATAAAGCTTACAGAACTAATCCACTGCTTGCTATATTACCAGCATTACTTTGTTTATTTGCTTCTGCTTTAGAATGAAATGTTTAATGCTAAACTGTGATTAATGCTAGTCTATAAACTGACATATTTTTATAAATCTCTAAAATTCTGCAGAAAATGTAACAATAATTTAAAACAATAATAATTCACAAGTACCTATAACCTATATAATTCATTAAAATAATGAAAGACATTGTTAGTGAACTTTTAAGTGTATTTTGTTTAATAATAATAATAATAATAATAATAATAATAATAATAAATAATTAATAATAAATAATAATTAATAGTAATTATAATATTTTTATTGATTAAAAAGGAAAAAGTTGATGACTAAGATGGATACATACAAAATAATAGCTAAAGCTGAATTTTATGAATTAAACTTGGGGGGCACAGTGATAAAAATGCTTCCAAAGATTTCTGAAAAACCATAAAAATGTATTTATTTTTAGTTTGAACCAAAGCAGTAGTACATGAGCTCATTCACCTTATTCCATGGAATTAAAGGGAATTTTGAAGGAAATTTAGTCTTGGCAACTTCTTCTTTCTATGTATAATGCTGTTATATTGCAAATGTCTTACCTCTCAGGAAATTGATTAAATTTTTCATAGGTCATTGAAGCTTAAAAACTGAACCAGTGTTCTATTTAATCACTTATGAACCACATAGTAGTGCTATGGGTTGGAGGGCAAATTGGGTGATGTAGAGATAAAGTAATTTAACTATTTTTATTTGTTGTTTTATCGTAAGATTAGAACATGCACTTAGAAAACTCAGCAAACTGTTGTAATAAAAGTAAAATGAAAGAATTAAGCAAAGAACAATTCCTGCTTTCTCCAACACATTAATGCATTAAAATATTAAGCATTGATGCAAGAGTACAATAAAAGTACATTATTTTACTCGTATGTTTAGGATCAAGGTTGGCATGACTTTCTACCAGAATACAACTTTAGAACTGAGAAATCCAGAATCACTGTCACAGCTTGCAACATCGAGCCAAATATCATTATATTTTAAGACCAACAAGCCTAATGGATTCCTGTTTTACTTGGGTAATGAAGTAGGAACCTTCAAGAAACTTCGAAGGGTTCTGACAGATGACTTCATAGCACTAGAAATTGAAAATGGGTTTCCTGTCCTGTCAATAGACTTAGGATCTGGAGCTGAAAGACTGATTATCAACAAATTTGTAGCAGATGACATTTGGTATCAGGCAGTTATAGACAGGTAAGCAAAACTATGTGTGTTGCAACTGTTTAAAAATAACCTCAAATTCTGAATTCTGGCTTTATATATATTAAAAATATTCATATTCATATACAACAGCAAAATAAACTATGCTGCAAATAAATACATGCATAAGCTTTGTAGTAGATAGATTTGCAATAATCTTTTATTAGCTAGACTCAAAGATGCTCATGAACTTTACAGTAAAATATGCCATAGACTTATATGTAGAATCTTTATAAATTTTCTTATTTACTTTAACTGTATTTTTTCTATATATTGAAAGGCAAATCAGACTTGAAAAATATAATACCTTTGGACAAGAAGACACAAACTAGGAATGTTCTCCAACTTGGTCTACCATAGCTTTCACGGCCAAAAACCTTTCTTCTCTGATTTCTGTGCTCTCTGGAAAACTCATGGTGTGAGTATTATAGTCTCAAAAGGGAGTTGCTAATGCCATTCACTTCCAAGGTTAGAATACACATAGCATTGAATTTGGCTTGGTGGCTTGTCAGTATATTCATATATTTGGGTTTGAGAATTCATTATGCAGTTGGTGATAAAATCTATGATAGACCAAGTGGAAAAGCATCTGTACAGGTTAATGAATCCAATTTTAGCATTGAATGTTTACATATAATAAGTAGGGAAAGTGTTGTATTCCACCCAAAAATTGTATGTTGACATTTCATTAGAAATGTATGTTTTAAGGTCACCTGAATAAAAAAAAACAGAATTTTTAGAAAACTGTCCACATGTGTGTGCATATGTATGTGTGAACAGCATAACTCAAAAACAAAAGGTCTATTAAATACCACACTTATAATATTATTAAGTATAAGATTAATAACAGTGATATGTATATCATTAGAACTAATGAGTTGGACTTGTTAACACTACATCACTTAACTAAATTTCTTACTTGAAAATGTTATGCAAATGGTTTGTTTCCATCATCAGCTTTTATCGAACTGGCTTGATCCGTGGTTTGAGGAAGTAAGTAGATTGTCTGTGGTGGCATCTTCATCTTGTGAGATGAACTTCCATAGTGAATTTCTTGGCAGTAAATCAAAGTTTAATGTTTGTGATTTGTTATTTATGATGAGTATCTTTTTCCCTGTGTCAAGTTTGGCTGCTTATCTGGCTGGTTTTATTAGGGTTATATTTGGTGTGATTTCATGATTGTTGGACCAGAATTGATGGGCTATTGCAGATTTTTCCATTTGTTTGTATTTCACACATCTCATCTGGTTTGTATACTTCTTTTTGTTTTTCCAACGTAAAACTTATTGCAATCTGAATAATCAATTCTATATACACTTGATTTTGTATGCTCCGGAATGGAGCCTTTTAAATTGTTGCATAACAAGTTATGGGCACTGAAACAGTTTTTTGAGGTTAAGGTAGTGTTAAATTTCTTGAGATGTTGGCAAATTTTTGGTGAGATGTAGGATGATATGTGAATTCTTTAAACTGTGTTTTATCTTTCTGTTGTATCAGTTTTTTTTTTAATTTCAAATTTTCTTGTTTATTAATTGTTTCCATTATTTGTTACTGTTTTGATTATGAGATCATATTCCTTTTTGTTCTCTGTTTTACTGATTGGGATATTAACCAGTCTGTATGATAAGCTGTTTAATACTGCATGTTTGTGAAGATTGTAATTGTCATTTTTAATGCAATTGTCTGTTTGGGTTGATTTTCTATAGATGGAAAATGATATGTTTTGTTGATCCCGAATTATTTTTAAGTCCAAAAAAAAGGTAGATAACCATCATTTTCTATTTCTATTGTGAATTTTACAGTTCTATTCTGAAGATTTAGTAGTTTTAATGAGTCTTGTAGCAATTTGTGGGGAACAATGGCAAAAATATTGTTGACATACTATACATTTGAAAATGTGTGGGAAGGAAGATGTTATTTGTATTTCAAAGTGAAAAGATTGACTAAGAAGGGTGAAGTGGGTTGCCCATTGTTAGGCCGAAAGTCTGCTGGTAAAACTTTTGATTTATGCACAGTTGTGTAAGTTTTATAGTTTCTTCAGCTTCATCTGTAGGGATGTTGGTATTACCTAGCCATTTCTTAAGAGTAATGACGACTTCATTTGTAGGAATGGTCAGACAAAGTGAAGCTACATCAAATCATACCAAGTTGTCTTCTGCGTTTAAGTGAAAATTGGAAATATTGTCTACCAGTTGTTATGAGTTTTTGGTGGCTAAATTATTGAACTGTGCTAATGTTGTAAATATCTGTACTAGAAATTTTGCTAACTTGTAGGTGGGCATGCCTATGTTGATTATGGGTCTCAATTTGTCTCCAGGTATATGTACTTTCGGTAGGGCATATGGTCTAGGTAATGTTCGATGATGAAGTTTAATTTTGGGTTTTTGTGTGACTGATAATGTATGTACTTCTTTTATATTTTTTGCGTAGGCTTTTTATACAAATTTATGCAGATCCATTATGATTTCTGAGAACTCATTTCTTTGTAGCATATTTTCTACTCAGGATATATAATCTTCTTTATTTAGAATTACCATTTGATTGCCTTTATCTGCCTCTATATATACTACTGGTTTTGATTTAAGGGAATTGATTAAATAAAGAAGACTATATATTCAGAATAGAAAATATGGTACAAAGAAATGAGTTCTCAGAAATCATAATGGATCTGCTTAAATCTGCATAAAAGCCTACAAAAAAACTAAAAAAGAAGTACATACATTATCTGTTACACAAAAATCCAAAATTCCATCATTCAACATTACCTAAACCATATGCCCTACTGAAAGTACATAAACCTGAAGACAAAATGAGACCCATAATCAACAACAAGTTAGCAAAATATCTAGTACAGGTATTGCACATTACCACAGTTCAATGGTTTAGCCATCAAAAACTCATTACAACTAGTAGACAATATTTCCAATTTTCTCTTAAACACAGACCACAATTTGGTATGATTTGACGTAGCTCACTTTACCCAGCCATTCCTACAGATGAAGTCGTCCTTACTCTTAAGAAATGGCTAGGTAATACCAATATCCCTACAGATGAAGCTGAAGAACTTATAAAACTTACACAACTGTGCATAAATCAAAACTTCTTCACATTCAATGGAATGTTTTACCAGCAGACGTTCAGCCTAACTATTGGCGACCCACTTTCACCCTTCCCAGCCAATCTTTTAATGAGTTACTTTAAAATACAAATAACATCTTCCTTCCCATACATTTTCAAATGTTGGTATAGTATGTCAACAATATTTTTGCCATTGTTCTCCATAAATTGCTCCAAAACTCATTAAAACTACTAAATCTTCAGAATAGTACTATAAAATTCACAATGGAAATAGAAAAAGATGGTTATCTACCTTTTTTTGGACTTAAAAATAATCCGGCATCATCAAAACATATTATTAAACAGCTTATCATACAGACTGGTTAATAACCCAATGAGTAAAACAGAAAACAAAAAGGAATATGATCTCATAATCAAAACAGCAACAAATATTGGAAGCAATAAACAAGAAACTTTGGAGATTCAAAAAAGAGAATACAAAACTGATTCAACAGAAAGATAAAACACAGTTTAAAGAATTCACATATCATCCCACATCTCACCAAAAATTTGCCAACATCTTCAAGAAATTTAACACTACCTTAACCCCAAAAAACTGTTTCAGTGCCCATAACTTGTTATGCAACAATTTAAAAGGCCCCATTCTGGAGCATACAAAATCAAGTGTATATAGAATTGATTATTCAGATTGCAATAAGTTTTACGTTGAAAAAACAAAAAGAAGTATACAAACCAGACTACTAGAACAGATGAGATCTGTGAAATGCAAACAAATGGAAAAATCTGCAATAGCCCATCAATTCTGGTCCAACAATCATGAAATCACACCAAATATAACACTAATAAAACCAGCCAGATAAGCAGCCAAACTTGACACAGGGAAAAAGATACTCATCATAAATAACAAATCACAAACATTAAACTTTGATTTACTGCCAAGAAATTCACTATGGAAGTTCATCTCACAAGATGAAGATGCCACCACAGACAATCTACTTACTTCCTCAAACCACGGATCAAGCCAGTTCGATAAAAGCTGATGATGGAAACAAACCATTTGCATAACATTTTCAAGTAAGAAATTCAGTTAAGTGATGTAGTGTTAACAAGTCCAACTCATTAGCTCTAATAAAACCAAACTGAATCTTTAAGTTCAGCATCTTCCAAGGATGAAAGATAAAGAATTTGAAGAAAATCCCTCCACCCCAAAACTACCATTTACATGAGACAGTTTTTGAACATTTATATTTTCTCAAAAATGGTTCTAAGTAAACAATTTATCAGATACTTTTTTTTTTTTTTTCTGTTGAGTTAATTTCTGGGCTATTTCTTTTCATTTGTTTAAATTTTCCAATATTTAATACTTTTTTCAAATGGAAAATTTTTATTCATTTTTCTTTCATCCTGATCATGCAAAGAGAATATCACTAGTTCAATTCAAGTTTTTTTAAAAGATTTCACTATTGCTTAACCTAGTGTACTCCCTTATTCCTGTTGTCCCTACAAGGAATTAAGTAATAATCAGTAAGACCATATTTTATTTCGATTAGCATAAAGTAGATAGAAGAATAATCTTTTGTAAGAATAGGTAGAGAAAGCCATGTGAATGGAGCACATATTTTTAAGTCTGGTTTAAATTTCCCTACTGCATATTATTGGAATCAGTAGTATCAGCTAGACCAGTTTCAAAGGGATTGTAACTAGGGACAAAGTAATAAGGTATTTTGACAAAAGTGTTATATGGCATCTATGAACATATGTAACACATGTCAGTTACATGTGGCAGTTCAGTTTGTTTACATAAGGCCTACATGCGTATGAGTACTATTAACAATGAAGATTAATAGTAACCCTCCATGTAAAAGTATCTTCTTGTTTGCCCCTAGTCTGCCCAGTTGACACTATATATTACCCTCTCCCCCACTCCAAAAAAAAAAAAAAAAAAGAGATCTTAATTCGTAGGAGAGCCCTTCCAAAAAAACAAGATCTTAATTTGTAGGGAATGTCTTAATGACTCTGTAACTGTTCTGGACCTTCTGATTAGATTGGATCATTCATCACTATACCAATAACATTATATGACTAATACACTGTAAGCATTCACTTAATATAAAACAATTTCATCTTTTACATTTACATATCACATTAGGTTTTTGTTTTTTGTTGCAACATGTTTACACTTTGTCTTGCAAAATCAGCACTGTTGGGGCATTTATGTTTTTAAGTTCAACAAATCCTATTGGTAATATTTCGTAAAATTATATTTATGGAACAGACCAATAAATAGAACACATTGCATTAAAAACATTTTCTTTCTACCAAATATGTTATGGGATGCATTGATAAATGTTAGAAGGAAATAATATTGACAAACAGAACATGATAAGACATTTATATAACCAAAATAATTAGGTATTTAGTAAATTATGTTAAATAATTCTTAATTCCTTATACAAAGAAGAACATTACTGCAAAAGAAAGTAAAATATTTCTTCTTACAGTGAAAGTCCCAGGAGTTAGGAGGTGATGAACCCTTGATCAGAGAGAGTAGCCAGGATGGGTAAGCAGCCTGATGTTAGTATATGAGTGAGAAAGAAGGTGATATGAAATGGGTGAAAGGAAAGGTGGCTATGGTTGTGGAATGAATGCCAGAGGAACCCAGAGAACACCCATCTAGATGTTGCTTTGTCCTCCATAAATCCCACATGCATCCCCTGGAATTGAACCCTGAGGAAGAGAAGAGTAATCTAACCACTCAGCCATGGTGCCATAAAGATTAAATATTACTTGAGAAATCTGTGAAAAATAACATATATTCCTTTGTGTTGCTGAAAATAAACTATAAGTGAACAAGTTTTCAAAACAATAAAAAACATTAGGATTCACATTGGTAATATGTAAAGCTCATTACATATGCTTAAAAAGTATCACACTAGGAAGAAACATTTTTGTAATTTAACGTGAGAGGACATATCAATGAATGAAACATGGTGTAATGATACTCAGGCTGAGCCTGGGGTACATAGAGCCTACAGTTATTTGACATTCATCTTTCACGATAAGGGAAAAACCAGGGAGAAAACCATATCTAACTCACTTTAACCAAAATTCAAATTCGGCCTCTTGAATGCAAGGCAGACATGCTATGCCCACACTACAGAGGTGGGCTTATTTTGGTTTTGGTGATAGAGGTAGGATGAGCAGAAAGGGAAACTCTTATTTCAGGACAAACAGAGACTGTGAAAAACATATTAAAACATGTCATGTGTCAAATCAGATTCATGAGAAACAAAATGTTCTATGGTGATATTGCACATGAAGCATGCTGATGCATCCAAACTTTTATGTTGTTTAGAATACACAATATTGATATTACAGAACATTTACTGTCATCTACTAGTCCAAAGTTGTAGCCATCTAACCATGTGAAAAGAAGCAAAAGAGGATAAAACAATCCATAATAGTTGGACATACTATGTATCTAAATTTACTAGGTGGTATTGGACAAATATGACTTATGCAATCCTAATAAATACATAAACATGAAACAGATATTAGGATGTAAATCTGAAAGTGATGCATTCACATATGTTAGTATTCAAGGGAACATTTGCTTCACTTGTACTTCTGTGGATGCAGCAGTTGTAAAACAGTTTATTGTAAACATGGTTGCTCTGGCAGATTTCCCAGCAATGTGAGATATATCATAAAGCTGGCTAACAGTGTAATAGCACTTATTGTACCAGCAGGAGACCAAAGCACAGTGCATATTGGCAATTTCATTAGATCATCCTTGATTATCCTAACCTTACACCCAGGGATTCCATCCTCTGCTACCAAACTCTGACAAGAAAGCATTCTAATGACACTGGGTTTCAGATAATGGTAATAACACAGTTCAAGTCTTTGACAGCAAATTCAATTAACCTCAAATTAAACTTCGTTGTACAGTGCAGCAAATGCCTAAACAAATAAAGAGCAAAATATACCAAAAGATCTGATGTGTTACATTCGCATGACTTTCACTGTCATTTATTACTTTCTCGAGCACACATGTAGATACAATGTACATGCATAGTAGCTAAAGAAGGTATTGTATTTCACCCAAAAATTCAATGTCGAGATTTCATCAGAAATATGTTTTGACATCCCTGAGTCCTAAAAAAAGCATTTTTAGAATATGTGCATGCGTGCATGTATGTGTGTGCATAGCTCAAAAACGAAAAGTCAGTTAAATACCAAAGTTGGTATTTAAATTCAGTATCTTCCAATAATGTAACATGAAGATTTCCAAGAAATTGCCACACCTCCACTACCCTTTAAATGGACTTTTTAAAAAAGTTTATTTTCTCAATAATGGCTCTAACAATGTTGATTAAAATGTCATATGTTTAAGATATTCTCATGACAAAATGAATATCTTGAATTTTCTAGAAATAGCCTCAGAACACCTCTTCATTCTGAATAACTTTTGTATAACTGATAAACTGTAAGAGATATACAAAAACTTATATGCACAAAAAATTTAGGTCTCATTAAAACACATGATTTATGTCATATACATATTTTTTGTAGGGTTAACTGTTTCCAAGATATTTTAGGCTGCCTTTAAGTTTTCTAAAATGGGAGGTCATCTCTCTTTTGTTTACTTCTAGCAAGCAAAGTGAACAGAATTTCAGTTGTTTCACTTAGTGACTGGCTTTCAAAGGAATTGATAGGCTATAAAAGGAAGCGATAGTCAATTTGCTTTAGCCTTATTTCTCTTCTGCTTATAAACAAGCATGTAATAAGACCAATTCTACTAATGTGTATCTCAATTAGAACAATGTAGATATAATAATCTTTTGTACAAAAAGTTTGTTAGCTGAACAGCTAAAGAAAGTCACATAGATGGAACACATCAATCTTTTTTTTTATACTTGTAGCTTCTACAAACCATTCTTTCTAAAGGTTATTTTATCATTTACTTCAAATTAATTGAGATACACTTTGCAGAATAGTCATGACTTGTTCATCGTTAGTACATCATGTATCTGCATGTCTTGATAGTTTAAAAGTGTATTGCTATAATCTGGCTTTGAAATCCAACTGTCTTTCACGATCACAAGAAATAGCAAGTGTATTGCTATAATCTGGCTTTGAAATCCATATGTCTTTCACAATCACAAGAAATAGCCGATTTCAAAAACTGACGAAAGTATTGAACATTTTAAAGCAATAAAAATGGAGTCATAGAAGTGAATGGCGTCACAAAAAAGTAGTTTCAAAAACATTGTAAGATAGCTACATTTTCTAGGCATATGCTTTTGTCTGTATTGAGTGATTTACCATTTATGTTCTAAAGAATTCTTTCCCAATGAGAGAGTCGCCCTCCATGGTGTAATGGTTACCATGCTGACTTCATATACCCAAGGTCGTGGGTTCAAACCTGGCGGAGAACGATGGATTTTTTTCGGGTGTAAAAATCCTTAGCATGGCTTCCTTCAGAAGGGAAGTAAAGCCATTAGTCCTGTGTCGTAGATTTACGGCACGTAAAAGAACCTCAAGCCTGATAGAGAGGCCTCTGAGCAAAATTAAACAGTCTTTCACGCCCAATTTAGAATGGGATGCTGAGAACCAGAGTAGTTAAAGAGTGTACATAAATAACATGCCATTTCCATTTCCCAATTAGAGAACTTCATAGGCTATTCTCAGAAAATTCAATATATACATTTTATTTTTCAAATAAATGTGTTAAATATGCTAAAACAATTTTTGACAAAATAAAAATTAAGGAAACATTTTCCACATGTAAAGAAAAGTTTGGTTTGAGGGATTTTCTTGAAAGGCAATGACCTTAAATACCAAGTTTGATCAAGGGTTAGGGTAAAGTTAGAAAGGTGAAAAATTCAATGGTACAGCTGGGATATGAGCCGTAGATCGTCTGGTTTCCATCCAGTTTCTCAGTCTTATTCTACTCATACCTTTCCAACCAAATTTAGTATTCATACATTTCATTTTTGAGTAATGCTTTTCACAGGGATGTACACACACACACGCAAGCGAGCATGCACCCGCGCGTCCACGCACACACACACCATGCAGACCTTTTTCTAAAATTCTATTTTTATTTATTTGTTCAGGAGCCCTTAAAACACATACTTTGCTGAAATCTTGATATGAAGTTTTTAAGTAGAATGCAATACTTTATCTATCTACTAGGTACATTCTTGAGAAAATAGAAATAAATTCTATATTTTGAATATGCAGCAATAATGACAATTCTCTTCATGTTTCTGTTTCCTTTTATGGTGAAGTAGAAGTTAGATCATGGTCACAACTTTAAATAGTAGTAATAGTAACAGTAGTGGTAGTAGTAATAATAATAATAATCATAATAATAATAATAACAATAATAATAATAATAACAATAATAACAAGTCATCTCTTAACTCATCTGATAGGTTTATTGCTGCAGATGAAGTTTGTTTATTGCTAAACTCACAGTAGGATTAATGAAATACCAATAAACACTATTAAATTTATATGTATGTAGGTATTCATCCACATTTATGTTTCATTGCAAACCAGATGTATTTTCTAAAGCAATATAGGATGTATTCCTTTTTCACTTAAATTTCAATTATATTTTTTTTTCTTCCTTTTTTTTTTCTGTCTAAAGTTTTCATGTAAGAGGAATGTTTCTGCTTTCTCCGAGATTATGTATTTGGTGATTATTCTCTTTACACAATCTGCAGATCACTTATATGAGGTATAAACTCTCAAAGATGAAATAGTCTAGTTTATCACTAATATGCCCATGAATGAAACTACAATAATAAATTAGTAATAATAACTAGCAAATGAAGCCAGTAATGGTGAAGCAAATTCTAGAAAAAAATATTATTGGATAAATTAATAACTGTCTCTTCACAGAATATGTGTGGAAATTAATCATTCGTAAGAAGTGGGGAGGCTGATCTTGCAATTACTTAATCACAAAATATGTTCTTTGAATAAAATAAAAAATAACTGAAGCAGTAGTTGCTTAATTTATAGATTGTGTATTTATAAACTTTAAGTTAACAAAAACTGCCTGTCATATTTTGAAACTTCCTACCTCACAAATTGAGAGGTGCTACTTCTTACCTTTAATATCACATAAGAGTTCGATAATACGCATACATAAGTAGTGTATATTTTCTTCTTTAGGAAAGGAAAGAGTGTCAAACTGACAATTAGAGAAGAAGTTGGTGAAGGTCGTGAACGGAAATATGAGAAGGAACTTGTTCTACCTGGAACATTTTCCATATATAACGTGGACAGAGATCTTTCCAAATTGTTTGTTGGTGGATATCCTTCAAGTTTCAACATGCAGCCAGCTGTGAAGTATCAATCATTTGAGGGCAGAATAGAAGAACTGATGATTGGAGACACTCCAGTATCACTATGGAATTTTGCAGATGCTGAAAATAATGAAAATGGCTCTTTAGAAAGGTAAGTGTTCCCCTAGTTTAAAGTGAAGTGAAAATTTCATAAATCATAAAATGGAATATAGTGAAAATTAAGACATGTTTAACATTTTCAGTAGTAAAAACTTCCACGGCATATACAGACATATTAAAAGGAACAGGAATATGGAGAATTATGCCTAGGGTTCAGTTGAAATTTTAAAGAAGGAAGAGAAGCAGGCCTATAAAAATGAAAGACATGTAAAAGAAAAGAAAAAAAAATTAACTTGTAGTGAAAAATAGTTGGCATACTAAGATTTAACAGTGAAGTGCAGGTAGGCGCAAGTGCAAGTAGGTAAGATACCAATAACATCAGTGGGGAGAAAGTTTTGAATTCTAAAGCAGAGAAAAACACATTGGGAAATATCAGGTTTAAGGCCATATCATAATAACCAGGAATGAAAATGGAAACAAGAATAACAAAGTTAATCTTTGTGTTATATAATGTAAACATTAATAATAAGCACACTGATGCCCAGGAACAAGAGACTTTGTCAGGTTTCAGGTTTTAACTTTTTCATTCCTGTTCCCAGTAACAGAACGCTGTGTCTACATTTTAGATAGTTCATGTAGAAATTATTCACGGAGTCTATATAGTTAACCACCACAGTAGTTAGTTACAAGCTTAAGAAATCAAAATTGGAGCAACAAACAATGGACAATAACAATACACACCATTTATCATAAACAATTAAGGATGACATCAGAAATAATAATAATAATAATAAGCTTTTAGAGAAGATTCATTGTATTGAAGTTCAAGTTTGGCTAACAGGCATGTTGTTTGGCTGAATTGTAAACAGATAAAAAGAGCACTGGGTAATCAAAGCTGACTTTCCATATAATATGTAAAAAAGAAGCTAGTATCAGTGAAGTAACACAAATATTATTATAACAATAATTTGTAACAACTGCTCACTTAAATGTTTTAAATCCACAGGACTAGTTTTGCAATTAAAAGCTTTATTGCAACTTCAGCTCAAATTTCTCTTTGTCAATAGTAACCACCATTATACGTTAAGTTCACCTTGAGGACAAATATCATTCTGAGGAGTCACAATAATTACTAATTTATTATTTGCTATTCCTTACTTAGATATTGAATTAGTACAATGAAGGTTTTTTAAAGTTATTTAAGAGATCTAACTTGTCCACAAAAAAGTTTTATATGGCTGCAGTGTTTTGACTGTGAACTCATCTTCTTTTAGCATACTTATACTCAAACCATTCATTAAATTTCATTCAGCAATCAGGATCATCCTCATTTAATGTTTGCATTAATCTAATATCTATCTATTTGATCACTTTCCATTTATTCATCCTACTTTCACATTGTTTACTCTTATTTTGTGAGTACATTGTTAGCAGACTTCTGAAATGATGCAAAGTTTTCTAAGACAATAGACCTGCATCAGGACTTGTACCTAATAAACTTCCCTGGTGCATACCACAAATTATACTAAGCATTTATCACAAAGCCATGTAATTGTCAAGCAGGTTGGAGATTGTGTTGAAAATTTGTGCTTCCATGCATATTGAACTTCAGTGAAGATTTCAAGTTGAACCACATTTATAAAATGAGACTCCAATCCTAAAGTACCATCTATTTTGATTCATTATCATATATCACATATTGGTCATAAGAGTCATGGTACTGTCATACTTTGTTGGAAAAAATCATACTGCATATCCCACGAATATTTAAATGTAATCCAGAAAACAATATCAGATACCATTTGTTATTTTTTATTAATGATGTATATTTAGATCTGGAAATCAAGAGTTTAATAATTTATTGTATCACCAGAAACAGTTTGTAATGCAACAATGAAGCAAATTTATGATACATCCGTTGCACTATTCTGCAGACCTGTTTCTGAGACAAATAGTTCAGCATACATGACCAACCTATAATTTTGGTATGGGCAAATGGTCTTTAAAAAACTTGAAAAGTAATTTACTAGGAGAGGTATAGAGAAGGAGGGAAAATAACATAAAGGGTTCTAGAAGGAGACAAGAAAATTATTTAAGGATATAGAAATGTAAAAACTGTTTAGTGCAACAGCAGATGAAAGTTCCTTGACTTTCTATGTGCAGATAAAAAGGTCATGGGAAAGGGAAACATAGCTATAGACAAGGTTAACAAGGAGAAATTATAGGATATTGCATGGTTAGGAACTGGTTTATAGAGACTAAAAGGGTTTAGAAACGGTATGCCATACAACCAATGACCCATAAGTAGTGATAGTGAGGACACTAAACATATATTTGATTGTAAATGGAGAAAAGGTCATCTTTCAGAAAAATGGCTCAAGGTTAGCAGGAAAAGCCATAAATGGATTGTTCAACAAATACAGTAAGAAATTAGACCAGATTTTAAATAAGGCAAAAGGGAAGTGAATTGGATAATGAAAAGAGAACACAGATATTACTTATACAAGTAAATCTTCATAAACAGAAAATTATACAAGTTACAATGTAAACAGGATATACTGCCAAAGAGCCTAGACTAAAAGCCCTGGCATATTGGAATGTAATTCACTTAGATGAAGTAATTAAGATTATGCTCTAGGATATGCTCTAAACATGGAAAACCTAAAAACACACACAAACAAATATTTCTTTCTACAAAACACAAAAATGTCTTGTATTATAACAGCTTAAGTAATTTCATAGATGTTTATGTATATGTAAAGAAAATATTTTGACAAAAATAGGTCTGTGCGGCAGGTTCTTAGAACTCAGTATTATGCTATGATATTATTTACAAATTTTTATTATATATATTCCACATTTCCTCCTTTTTGTTTCTTAGGCAACATGCCCATCTAGTGTTATTTCTGATATACTAAATTTGACACTTTTTTTAATTTTCTGATACAGTTTCAATAAAGGTGAAAATAATATAATATGACTGTAGCATATTTTTATCATAAACTTCTGATATTTGTTTTCTCTTTACAGAGATAAGCTTGTAAACTTACAACAAAGCACTGGTTTCCGCTTTGATGGCAGTGGATATGCCATTGTAAATAGTAAACCATATGGCATGCGATCACGTTCAGATGTGCAACTTAAATTCAAGACATTTGCATCTGATGGTCTGCTATTCCTTGCTGGTAAAGGACGTACATTCCTTTCTCTGGAACTAAGGAATGGACAAGTTTTATACCAGGTTTGTGTTTAAAATGTTTATTGTTTTGGGAACTGCAGAATGCAAACTACATAAAAGCATTTTAAGAGTTAGATGTGAAAAAAAAAATGTACCAGGTAGTTCCTTAAGTTTGGTTTTATCCTACAATTATTGGTCTTGCCCTCAGCCATAGTAATTTATCTAAAATAAATGACTTGGTTAACACTAAAAATAACAGCATGCCTTTAAATTCAACTTGAGATGCTAAGAAGCTTCAAATTCAGCACAAACACCAATAAGAGAAAATTAAGTACACAAATGATTTTGATCCGTGAATGCTATGATAAGGAGCTTTAAAATTTATAAACTATTCTAGTTCTCTCAAGATAAACAGTAAGTAGGTTGGATAAAACAGTATAGCATTTACTCAAATCCAAGGCACATCTATGGATTGTCCCCTTTGCACATGGTAATGTGACTGCTTACCAAGTGAGAGGCCCAGGTTCGATTCCTGGTACTGACATGGGGATTTTCTCCTGCTGGGAGACCTGGTCCAGGGTGCACTCAGCCTCGTGAGGTTCCTGAGGGGCCAATTTAGGAAAAAGTAGAGGTTCTAAGCATGTTAGGTACTAAATGTGTAACTTTGTGTTAAGAATCATATATGAGAGTTTATGTGGCATACATTCTACCCTGTTCTAATTGGGTGTATTCAGCCCTGCATATAGTAGGTATGTGAGTGACAGACATCAGATTTTACTGCAAATTCCTATTTTGTTCCAAAAGGCAAGACAGGAAATAATGATTAACATTTATGTTTCATTGAGATTGAAAGCAATTGGTAGGATTCTATAGGGCCCTAAGATGGCTGTTAGGCTGTTAGTTCTGCTTAAAATGCCTAAATCAATTTAAATTTTGTTATTGTACTATATATTCATATACAGCATACTCCCAATTATTTGTGTGCGGATTATTCGGTTTGCGGATTATCCGTGCATCCCCCCTGCGAAAAAAAATTATTGTAACTTGTTTTTTTAGAAAACAGCAATAAAGAACCTGCTGTGTGACAATAAGTGCCACTTCCATTGTTTAAATGATCACCGTGTGACAACAGAGAACAGTTTTCATTGTTATCGGCCTGCCTGTTCCATGTAAATTAAAACCAAGTTCAGTTTTTCTGATGCAGCAGTAAGTGTCAATGAAGCAAGTTAAAAGAAATTTGTAAAAGAAATGGTAGAGAAACAAAACAAAAAAACAAAAAAAATGTGTGTTGACATTAAAACAAAAATTAGAACTAATTGAAAGATTTGAGAAGGGGGGAAGTTGTTGCAAAACTAAGTATTGATTATGGGATTGGAATGCATACTGTTTGGAACATTAAAAACAATAGGCAGAAAATTCAGGATTTTATGAGGAACTATGATTCTAATTTTGGATTATCTGCACAAAAAAAGTATGAAGAGATCTACATTCAATGACCTAGATGCTGTTTTTTTTTTTTTTTTTTTTTACAGTGGTTCAGTCAAAAACGAGCAGAAGTTATCATTGTTTCAGGCATGATATATGCCAAAAAGGCTAAATTTTTCATGAAGCTCTAGGGAGGGAGTATTAAATGCCTCGTCTGGTTGGCTAACCAGGTTCAAATAACGTCACAGGAATCACGAACTTACTGCAAAAAAAATTTGAAGTGCTGTGCAATAAAATGTTAACTTCTCTCAGAAGCAGACCAACATCATGGACATTTTAAGAAATAAACAGCCCTACAATATCTATGTGCAGAAGTAGAATAAACTTTTGAACAAAGGATTCAAGTTGAAAAAAGCTCTTAAATGTAATTTCCTATTTACATATGTATCTTGTACCTTAAAAGCATTCAACTACGGGTTTCTGGATTATTTATGTTTTTCGATTATATGTGCTTCTTCTCCACCACATTGCCCCAGATAATAAAGAGTATACTGTACCTATTTGTGTATTGTATATTTTCAACCAGACAAAAATTACATAACATAAGTTCATACATATAAGAATATTTCAAAGATAAGTTTTCATAGATTAACACTAACTGTAAGTAGAAATGCAACATTGTATACATGAGTACAAATGCTGCATAACATTTAGTTTGAATGTCCGTCAACTGTTTCTCTTTCCCTCTCCTTATTTGAGTTAAGTTGTCTTTCAGTTTGAATTGAACTGAATTAATGTGTTAATATGGTGAAAAATAAAGTGCAAAATTTGTGTTAATCTGATAATGCTAAAAGAATTCTCAGAATTTGCTTATGATGGAAAAATAATATTCTGCAAGACTTGTAGCAGACAGTATTAACAGCAGTTGAAATATAGCAGTTTTGTTATTCTGATAGTTGAAGTATTTGCAGGTCATTGAGATTTTGGATGTTCATATCAAGTAATTTCACTTTCTGATAGAAGTACTACAATATAACAATTAGGATTTTAATTTGATTAACATTACATTTTTAGCTTTTGTAAGAAAATAAGTGCCTGCTAAGTACAGGGAGCAGGATATAAGAAAAATCAAAATAAACAAACTCTTCGCAGGCAGCAACTTCATCCAATATCATTAGCAACTTCTATACTAACTTAACCAGATCATTTACTCCTGCTAACATTTCATGGAATGTAATTGAAAATTTGATTTTAAGACAGTTTTTGCAAAAATACTCTGAACAAAATATATTTTCAAATTGAACCTACGAGGATATAGCTGATTCTTAAATATTCTCTGTAGATGACCCCTTAGATTACATGAATAGTAAAAATTATAGTATAGCAAATAATTAGCAGGAAAACTTAAACTTAAACTCATAGATCTTTGATTCCACACCTCATATAGGAAGATTGAAAGTGATTAGTTAAATCATTACTTATTTTGCAAACAAAGGCTAACATTTATTATCTCTGGCAATGTAGATGAATCTTAAGTTCTCTTGTTTTGTACTGATGCCACTCCATACATAGTTGCTGCAACTCCATTTCTTCAAACTTTTTCTTAACCTCATGCATGTAACCTGTAGTGCACTTCACAGGATTTCTGAAACAACCAGAAATAAACTCTCTCTTGTCACTTTTCCAGTTTGGTTAATATCCAATATGAAAACATATTTTTGTAAGATCGCTTCCAGGATTACAATATTCAGAGAGAAATTCTCAAATATTCCACTCTCACCTTAGCTTATTTTTACAGAATGGAGAATGAATTGAATGGTCACAATTATTGAATAATTACTTGACTCCAATAGTGTAGTGCATGTGAAAACAGTTAAATGACCCATCAGTTAAAAGTATATTGCCTGATAACATCAAATACCTGAAAGCATTGAACAATTACGAAGTATAAAACAATCTATTTATAGCCAAATTACAATAATAAAGAATGCCCAGATGAAGAAATATTTTGCTTTACATGCAACTGAGAAAAAGTTAACAGAAGTGGAATAATGTATTAGCTAGGAATGTAGGATTTTCAAGTTGGATAAAGAGTGGTATTGCGGGAAATGTGAATTTTCCAGTAGGTGTTGATACCTCTAGTGTTCCTCTCACATCAATTTCGGTAGAAAAATAAGTTTTTCTGCTTTAATAATGATTATCACAGACAAAACCAATATTATATTTGGTTTACAATTGGAAAATTTAGAAAAAAACTATATTGACATATTGCCCAGATACCTATGGAAAAGAATGAGCATGGAACTGAATTTGAATAATGTAAAGTGTGAAAATTTGATATCAATGATCTCTCTCTCTCTCTCTCTCTCTCTCTCTCTCTCTCTCTCTCTCTCTCTCTCTCTCTCTCTCTCTCTCTCAACACAGCTTTCATTCTCATTTAATTGATTAAACTGAAGGGGAGGGGACATGCACATGCGCATGCACCCACGTGCTAGCCCATCCACCCACCACACACACACACACACACACACACACACACACACACACACACACACACACACACACAAAATTGCAATCTAAATGGCTGTGGAATCATCATTACACTATTAACCCAGAATTATTTTGACACAGAGGTTTTATTGTAGTTTTTTTAGTAATGGATTTATCTGTTAAGGTATAACATAAATTAGGGATTTGTAATATTACAAAATGCTTAGTGAAGCAGTTCTATCTTCATTTGACTAAAAATCACAATTCCAATGTTCTCTAGGTTGAAATGTAAACAAGAAATACAATCTATATTCATGGAAGAAATACACCAAAATATAGTTTAAAATCATTGTTTTTTAGTTTGCTGATAAATAACAGTGTCTTAGGTTCTGAATATAGAAGCATAGAAGTACATTCTATAATTTTATATTCTTCCTTCAGCTCTCTCTTCCTTCACCCTAATAGCAATTTGCACATGGAATTTGGTGCTTAACACTGTTTTCACCATAAAACTATCAACTCCTTGTTTTCAAATAGGTAACATAAAAGAGGAAGCATACTACTGTGTCAAGAAAGTTCCGGGAAGTTGCCAATAAAACACAAAAAAGGAATTATTCATCCAATTTTATTTTATTGCCTTCAAAGCAGGCCCCTTCTGAAATTATACATTTATACCAACGAATAATCCAATCATCAAAACATTTTTTGTAGATACTTTTAGGAATTGATGTCAATTGTCGCTGTGAATTTTCCTTTAGTCTTCTATCGACTGAAAACGGGTGCCTCAAAGTGGTAACTTGAGTTTTGGAAAGAGAAAGAAATCACAGGAGCCAGATCAGGTTAATACAGTGTTTGTTCGATGAAATTTGTTGAGTTTATGGCCAGAAATTTGTTCACAATAATAGCTGGTGCGCTATCGTGGTGCAGAATCCATGGGCTGTCGTTCCACAAACCTGGCCTTTTTTGTCGTATTTGTTCTCTCAAATGCCACATAGTGCTCAGATAATAGTCTTATTTACCATCTGACCTTCTGGCAAGAACTCTGAGTGCATGACACCGTGATAATCAAAAAAAAACTGTCAACATGGCCTTCAGTTTTGATTGAGTTTGACGTGCCATTTAGGTTTTGGTTCAGTTGGAAGGCGCCATTCGGAAGCTTGTTGATTGGTTTGAGTGTCAAACTCGTAAACCCACGTCTCATCACCAGTTACAATGCATTTCAATAATGTGGGGTCGGAACTGGCTCATTCTAGCATGTCTTCAGCAATCCTTACGTGATTGACTTTTTGTAGAGAATTCAAGTCTTTAGGAACTAACCAAGCTGCAACACATGTCATGCCCAAACAATCGTTTAAAATGGAATGAATCGATTTGTAAGACACAGAAAGTTCAGCAGCAATCTCTCTCAGACCTAAATGACGATTTTCAGACACGATTTTCTTCACTTTAGCGATGTTCAGTTCAGTTGAAACTGTTGATGACCGACCAGAGCTAGGTAAATCTTCCATTACATCTCGACCATTTTTGAATGCACTGTACCACTCACATGCACGTGTTTTTGATAAAGTTGATTCACCATAAGCCCTCCGTAATCTTTTCAGCGATTCGGCACACGAAATACCATTTGCAATGCAAAATTTGAGACAGATTCTTTGTTCAATATTTGTATCCATCGTAAAATCGCAAATCACCTTTGAGATAAACTAACAAAATGGCGTACTGTAAACAAACTAAATGATAGATGACGATCAAACTCTGCGTGGGTATAGAAGAAAGTTGTACCAACTTAGTGACAACAATAATTTCAAATCCCCTTTTAAACAGGATTTTTAAATGATCAATTCCCGGTACTTTATTGACAGAGTGTATATGACAAAACAAAATAGAACTATGGTTAGCAAAATAGAAGTTATTTAGAAATAGACCTAAACTAGAATTTGTACAAAAGAATGTTTACCTTGTCTTTGTCCATGGTAGAGAGCTAAAAAACAAATTAATGAAAAATCATCCCAAATGAATTGAAACACAGCAAGTAAGCACTTGACCCTAATAATGGTGATGAGTTTTAATAAATATCTAGAAGTCTCCTGTAGTACAAAATAGAGATTCAGTGAAAATTACTGTAAAGAATTAATATGGTGAATAAATATGGTGAATAAAGAATTGAATTGAATTGAGATTAATTTCTTACTTATACGTGCTAATTTTTTTCATCACATTTTAAACCTGTTACAGTATGATTTGGGTAATGGCTTGCTAAGCATGATGTCCAAAACTGCATTTAATGATGGAAGATGGCACTCTGTGGATGCTGTTCGTCAGGGAGAAAAGGGAGCACTTTCAGTGGATGGAAATCTTGAATTCCAGGCCAGTGCTCCTGGAATTGCTAAACAGCTTAATGTAAGTTGTGGAAGTTAATAACTTCATAAAGACATTAAGTATGTTATGCTATCCAGGATATGATTAGAATGTAAGCTGCTAAGTGTACAATCAACCATTTTGTTTCCACTGTATGCATGAATTATATATTATATCTATTGGATTTTATAGTAATCAATTTGTTTTAAGAATGTTGACCATTTTGTGAAGTTTGTTTGCATGTAAAAGCAAACTGAGTACTGCAGTCGGTTAATCTTTTATTTGTTTAATTATGAAGATCAATATTGCTCAAAAGGATCAAAATTTTGCTTTACTAAGTACACTATAAAAAAAAAACACACAGCAGTGCACATTTGAGGATTCATTCTGTAATTTAATATAAAATGCTGTAATCCATTAACTAATAGCACAATCTCTAAATTTCTTGAAAAATAAGTAGAGTATTTGAAATGAACATGGTGTTCAGTGGTTATTAATTTATAATATTCATTAAATAATTCATAATAATATAAAAAATGTGATTGCATTCCAGTGTTGTTGTTTTTTTTTGTTTTTTTTTTTTTTTAATTAAGCACATTTAGGTAATTGTGATAAGCAACAAACTGCACTACATTTTCAGCTAAGTTGCTGTATAACATTGAATTAATTAAAATTCACATACATATTTCAGATCTCACAACATTTATATGTTGGTGGCTATCCAGGCCAACATCCATACAAACCAGTGACCAGCACTGGATTTGAAGGCTGCATAGATGCAATTCACATTGGTGGTACACCGGTTGATCTCAGTCAAAATATGGAGGCTTATGGAGTCATTCCTGGATGCCCAGTGCGAGTAAGTACACAAAATTATTTCCTTGCTCAAGTTTCAAAGTTTCAGTTTTTATTCAGCTGCTGCATATCATTTTTCCAAGAAATGGGATTATACCACAGACATTCAGAAATGATTTAAAATAGTAGTTCTTTGTACCTTATTTATTAATGAACATGATTCAATGTACAAGGGATCTCTCAGTATACTCCCTACCAATATCAATATACCAGTGAAGTGGCAACTCGTGGAATAAAAATTTAGGTGTTCACAAAATCAGCACTTTACTACTGCTCCTGCTGCTGCTGCTGCTGCTGCTGCTGCTGCTGCTGCTGCTGCTGCTGCCGTCGCCACAACATCAAATCCAGTAATATTAGAAACAATGATAGTGCTTAATAACAAGAATTATAAATTTGTTACACAAGTTGTCACTCACCCAGTATTGTAAAGATGTTGAATTTCTTAGTCTCTGAGAGTTAACAGCAATATGGTGATAAAGGGATGAAGTCCATTGATGTAGGTCATGTGAAGAATGGTATTTACAGTGAATAATATTTACATTGTTTGAATTATGCAATTAACATCAAAATTATTTGTACAGGAATTCCATGTGCTGGTTTTTCAAATGTGCAAACTTTTCTATCACTCAGTGATTAAAGTCTTTTATACTCTTGACCAGTTTCTTCTCATTAGCAAGCATTGCCAGTGCTGAAAGTCGGTCTTCAGCCATCGTATTCCTTGTAAAGGTTTTAATTCTTTTCATTGTGGAAAAGCATCTTTCTGGTTCTGATGTAGTCATGGGTGTAGTGATAACAATCTTCAGTAGCTCGGTTAATTGCAGAAAAGTTTCTTCGTTGAGGTTGTTTTCTCTTATGAACTGTGTCACAGATGAAGCTCCTTCAGCGTCCATCATATTATGCCAGTTGTACAGTACTTAAGTTCTGTTTTAAGCTGTGACTTGAGCAACCATAGGTAGATTTCAACAGCAGTGATGAGATCCTTTTCTGGAAACTCTTCGGAGTATGTCTGGAAAGAAACTACCTCAACTAGCCTTGAAGCCACTAAATGAGCGTTAAAGAAAATCTGTCATTTATACGACTAAGTATCACGTTGCACATTCCTTTTCTTCTGCATTCGATTTTCTTGCCTCTTTCTCTTTCGATTTTCGGAAATTTCATATCTGTTAAGAGTAGTGTCTCTGATTTCCTGCACAGCAGTTGAGAACTGATCTAAGTAGCATTTTGCTTTTACAGCATTGATTTGTCTGTGTTGCAGTACCTTAAATAAGAGCTCTGCCTGAGGCATTATTCTATAAAAGAATTCCAACCAGAAGATGAATACAGAATCCTCCAAGCTGCTAAGAGGCCGCTTGACTCACCTCTTGTTTTGTCATCAATATTATCAAGCAGACTTATTTCCTCTAGACACTGGATGAGACGTTCTTTATTTTTGTACACAATTGCACATTCAGCGTGCAGTTGCTAGCCTTAGAACTCTGTTTTGCACAATTCTGTCAAGTATTTCGCTTCTTAGACAAGATTTTGAAAAAAATGCAGGATATCCTGATAGTGTTGAAAAGAGAATCCTGGGGATGAGCTGTTCATGGCAGCACTCTTCTGCAGAACCAAATTGCATTGATGGGCAATGTATATAATGTGCAGGAGGATACATAGCTCATATTCTAGCCTGAACTCCACTTACACTGCCACTTATAACAGCAGCACCATCCTTAACATTGACCTATTTATTTATGTTTCTGTTCTCCTATAAGCTCTAGCAATGCTGTGTTTATTACCACATATATAGCTTCAGCATCTTTGGCAACAGGATTGAAAAAACCCCAGAAGTGCTCATCAGCCGATCCTTGCACCTCATATCTGTGCACAATAGTGAGTAGACACATCCGTTGTTTCATCGGTCATGACTGCTAAATAATGAGCTACCTTTATTTTTTCTGATATAATTTCCCTGCACACCGTAAGCATGCAGTCGAGAATGTCATTCTGCACTATCTTTGAAGTATCTTTGAACATGGTTGCATTTTCTAAGTGTTCTTGCATTGCTATATCAATAGAGCTTACAAAATTAGCAAGCCCACGAAACACCCCGGGGTTTTCAGAATTCTCCCGGTCATCATGACTGCATAGAGCTAGTTCAAATGCACCACAAAATTTTACGCAGTCAATTACCTGAGAGAGAATTTGCCTATTTTTGTCAACTTGTTCGTTGTGTCTCTTTACCTGTAAGTGCTGTCCAGTGCTGATATTTGCATTACCAAGCATGGTGAATTGAATACAAGCATTTTTATGTGGATGCAGATTCTCATCTTTTTTTATCTTATCAGTTAGATGCACTCAGATGCAGCGGCACATCCTACTCTTGTCCAGTTACTCGTCGCATTGGAGCTAAACATAAGACAAGGAAAGCAAAACAGTGGGTTCCTAATACTGCAACTGCAAAGCCATTTGCATGTTGCATATAGATTGTTATTAAATTTACATCTGTAGTCCTGCTTTTGAGCTTTTGTCACATGCTCAGTTACCAAATTATGGCTTTTTAATATTCTAGTCCACCAAATTCATGGCTACCTTTGAAAAGTCACAATTATTGAGAACGTGGTCAGTTGCTCCACAAGAAAAAATTGTTTTCTGCTAACAAAGTTAAAAAAAGCTAATATTTAAAACGTGTTAGAAAATCCACACTACTCTCACCTGTTAATCACTTAAATATTGTCCCAGTAAGTTTAAAATAGCTCATCTCATCAAGACTGCAGTTGCACTTCTGGATAGTTTCAGCTTAATCCCAAAGATAGCAGCACCTCCTGGTGATAAATAGAACCCTGATGGTGTTAATGAGAACAAAAGTACACGGTCGCACTGTGATCATTTCTAGCTGTACAATTCCGAGCTGCTAAACGTTAGTTATATGCTAGCGCAAGAGGCCTGTGCTACAAGCGTTGTTGTAACACACTCGGTTCTCGGCTGTGTTCAATCTGAAGAGCAGAGTGAGGCATATTTAAACAAGCAGCACTGGATAGCGCATTTTATTAAATGTTTCCTGAAAGAGAAAAAGGAGATCCACTAAGAAATACTGGAGGTTCATTTGCTCTTGTGCTCCTACACAGCAGCTGCCACTATGCCAGTGTTACCTTCCTTGCAGCTTTATTGAATCACAGAACCATTGTTTGAGGGTACTATGCAGTTCCTTATTGTTACCAAACCTTTTACCTAGCAGTGTGTATTTAATGTTGTGGATCAGCTGGAGTAAGGTCTGGAAAATGCAGTAGGTGTCATACAACAAAGAAGCCCAGTGATGTCCACTTTGCAGTCCTCATGTTGCTGGTGTGCAGCTGCACATTGTCAGGAAGCACCCCTTTTCCTGTTGCCATTGCTGAATCCTGTATCAAGTCACATAAGGGTGTCATGTCTATTGTTGACAGTTGTTCCTCGTGGAAGTCAGTCCATTAGCTGTATGCCACAAGTGCAGTTTACAGAACCAGTCTGTGCTAGCTTCTTGACTACATATCACAGTTATGGGTACCTACTGTTTTGATGCCTTCCTACCTTTGCCTACCAACCTAGGAAAACTATGAAGAGGCCAAGATTAGGATGGCCAGTATTGCCAGAAGTGAACCCAAATCTACCAAATGAAAGCCTCAGGTGGAACTGCTTAATCCAATCATATATTTAAATGTCTACTCAATTAACCACGAAATCAGATTTAAATCCTCTAGGCAGTAGTCTGGTAACAGATTAATATTTAAAAAAATCATTTAAAATCAACCATTAAATATATTTGTTGAAAATTTGCATGCAAAATATTAAAAGTATAAACTCAATGCTACTATTGATCTAGTACTGCTGTTGGCATGTCAAGGCATCAGTTTTGTCCAGTAGAATTGAATTATGCAATTTCTGCATTTGAGATCAAAATAATTAAAGCAACATAGGCCTTAATTTCATCTGTCATAGTGTCATAATATTTTGCATTAACATTCAACATTTTCCTGTCAGGATTGTTCATTTGCCTTGTTATGTAAACATTAGTTTCATTGCACATTTTGTCAAACAAAGGTTCCGTGTATTTCAAGGCTGCACCATGGCCGAGTGGTTAGACCACTCGCCTCTCACCTAGACGGCCGGGGTCGATCCCAAGCGACCGCAGTTGAGATTTATGGTGGACAAAGTGGCGCTGGGGCAGGTTTTCTCCAGGTACTCTGGTTTCCCCCACCATCGCATTCCATCGGTGCTCCATCATCATTCATGTATCATCAGTGTCACCGCCAGCGATGCCATAAGTAGTTGAAGCTGGCGTTAAACACTACCAAAAAAAAAATAAAAACATGTATTCCAAAAAAATTGAAAATGCATCTGTGACACCTTCTTGTTCAGTAAATGTTTACAAATGCCACTATTTGAAATAAAAGGATAGAGAATGACATTATTGTTAGTTTTAGTCTAATTCCAGTCACATGGTTTTTTGCATTATTATATAAATCTGTTTTAAAGGGCCTTGACATCATCATTGGTTTTATAATTATTTTCCTTACTGCTTTTTGCAATATCACTGTCACTAGAACTTTTTATAATCGCAAAATCACCTCTTCAATATTACTCTGTAGTACACTTTGTATTCTTTTTCTCAAACCCTCCGCGTCATCTGCACAGATTCTTTTCATGACCATGATTACTGCTCGGAGTGAAAAAATATTATTATTTTCTTTCATTCAACACAGTTGATCAGGTCATACTGTGGGAATTAATAATATGCTCATTCCAAACATATTGATATGATGTCTGTGAGAAAGAACCTAAACCACATGCAGTTATATAGAACAATTTTATTCAGCATTGCCACCTGAGATTATCATATAATTGATATCCAAAACAGCATGTATAAACCCTGGTTGTCAAATGATGTAAATATTAGTTTTTAATTGGTAGTCAAATATACACACATGTGCTTCACAAAAACTTACTTTTACGCAGAACTAGAGTCGAAAGCAGTAGACAATGCATGTAACACGCATGCGAAACTAGTTCTGCGTAAAAGTAAGTTTTTGTGAAGCACATGTGTGTATATTCGACTACCAATTAAAAACTAATTGCTAGCTTCACAGTGTACCACTTCCAGTATTCAAAATTATATGATGTGAATATGTTAAACCATCCCACTTGGTTTGACACCTTAATCTAAATGTCAAATTATTGATAGTATTACTAGCAACATTATAGTGAAAATGTATTAAATAATGGATAGCTAGAATTCATAAGGTAATTTATGCTAGTGATAGAAAAGTCTAAGACTTTTATAATCACCATTATTATATAAAACAATTCTTTCAGAATCTTTTATAAGATACAAAATACTTAGAATTAATAGTACAGAAAAGTGTTCTGCAGCACACTGTTATTGTTTTCCATTTGAAGGCTATGTGATTTTCTCTCTAGCTTTCAATTAAAGTCCTAGAAAGGAGCACTTCCAATTTTTTGGGAAAAAAGAGATGTTAAGATGCTTTTTGTTAGTGATCTAATTATATAAATCTAACGGTATTAACCTAATAGAACACCAAAGCCTTGGTGAAGCTGTTACATTTTGTATATAATAGGTTTTAAGGATACAGAGCAAAATCTTAAACTTGGTAGTGCTTAAAAAGATTGAAATTACAGGAACATAAGAATCCAGTTGAGGTAAAAAAAGAATTTGATTATTTGGGGATCTTCATGTAAATCTCTGTTAAAAAAGAAAGGGGAAAAAAAAAAAAAAAAAAAAAAAAAAAAACACCCCCCCACCCCCACATGCTTATTTTGAATTCAGGGGATCTCAAAACATATATTTCGGGTGAATTTTTGGGTGGAATGCAATACCTTCTCTATACACTATATACATAGTAGTGCAGCAAAAATAAAAAGTGCTGAAGCCATTGTTATAGATTGGCAGATGATTAGCTAAAATAATGTGTTATGATCTATGTTGTGAAACTTATAAAGTAAATTAAGTATTTACTATATGTATACTTACTATACATAAAGTAAGTACTTAATTTACTTTATTAAGGAGTTCCCAGTTTATTGACCAGGTGAAAAAACACAAATCAGGTGAATGTCATACTGGTATGTTGTCACAGTGGCTCAAAGGTTAGAACTACTGCACAGAGAGCAGGAGAACCGTATTCAAATCCTGGCTGTGGCATTGCATTTTTCAGCTTCCTACTCCATTATTTTCACTATTACTGATCAATTCTTATTTGTCAATACATTTGAGCATTTATTACTGGTATTGTTAATTTTTAATAATGTTAAGGAGTAGTTTATTTGGAATGTGCATATCCACTATTTTTACATATTTTCAACATACAAAATAAAAATGTTTACATTTAAAATTAAATAAGTATTACTCAAATTTATTTTGTTTTCAATTAGGAGAGCCTGATCTATCAAACAGTGGCTTTCTTGAGTATTGAATGGTTAAATCCCTCAGTGGCAGGTTGCAGTTAACTTGTCTATTGGTAATTTAATTCACATATGGAATTTACATAGAGGAGTGGAACAGTGAGGAGCACGTTCATATATTTGATTACAATGCCAACATTTCCCAAAAAATGTGTAAGAGTGAATTAACAGTCCTACAGAAACAAAGTTTCTCTTACTGACTGATAATAGTTGGAAGTAAATTTTCTAAAATAAATGCCCAAATAAAAATAAAGAACATAAATATCGCAGAGTCAGTAAGTGAAATGTGTGTGTTTTTGTGCAGGTTGCTACTTCAATTGCATTTGAAGAAAGCTCTCCTGGATATGTCCGTTGGCCAAATGGTTCATCCACAAACTTCTTGCAGTTGAATCTGAAATTTAAAACAGTAGCAAATTCTGGCCTATTGTTTTATGCAACTGACAGACAAAAGGAATCTGCATTCTCCTTGGGAATGCAAAATGGTAACCTTGTGATGATAAGTCAAGGGGAGCAACTGATGACATCTGGGGCTCTTTATAATGATAATATGTGGCACGTGGTCACAGCAACACATGACGATACAGCCCTTCGAATAGATATAGATGACTATGAAACTGAAAAGTAAGTACTCATTATTACATTATATGTAATTCATGTTAAATAATGCCATAAAGTTCACCTTTCTGATAATTAAAATAATTAATCATTATTTTGATTTATCAATTACAGCTTCTTCTTCTTCTACTTCTTCTTCTTCTTCTTCTGTATTTGTATTATAATGGCTATTGTATTCCAATGTGCAATCATTAGCCATATTGCTACCATCTATGAAAAAGAAAAGACATTAATGTTCAGATCTCATGGTCTGTATATCAAAATTAATATGTTTTGCTTCTAGTAAATGGCACAAATACTGCAAACATTCACATAGCAATATTTGCCATACTAGTGAAAAGATTATTTACTTATATTGTATAAAGTACATTGATAAAAATCTGATGTGTTCCATTCACATGACTTTCTCTGCATCTCTGTAGCAAATTATTGTTAAAAAGCTTATCCTTCTATCTACTTCAGTTAATCAAGCTAAACATTATCAGAAATTACTTTATTACTTGCTTCCTTGTAAGTAAAAGGGAAATAAATGTATATATTAGGCTAAAGCAATAGTCAAATGCTTTAAAAGCTGGTTCCATGTGATTGATATCCATTTCTTTGCAATGCCAGGAGTTTACAAACTCCTGTGTGAGAAAAGTTAAGTATTTTAAAACAAACCAAAAATATGGAATATCTCAGAGATGGTTAACTTCACGAAAAAAATGTAGGTACATGACAAATTGTATATTTTAAGGAAATTTACATTTTATCTCCTATGGTTTACCAGTTATGCAAAATTGGGCAAATTTCATCCTGAACGAAGAGGTATTCAAAGATTCCCAGAAAATTCAAGATATACCTTTTATTTGTCATAAAAATATCTTTAATATACAGTATTTTAATTAAAATTGTTAGAGCTATTTTCTAGAAAATTAAAATTTTCAAAACATTTTCCATTTAAAGAGTAGTTTAGTCTGGGAGGATTTTCATGAAAATCTTTGTGTTAAATCCTTGAAAGATAATGAACAATTTTTTGAATTTGAGTTATCATGTTCACAGACATGTTTGTGCTTGCAAATTCCTCACCACTGGAATAATCATGCACTACAGGAATGTGCACATTAAAATTAAGTGTAAAGAATAAAATTAAGATAATAAAATTCTGATTGGCACATTCACATGTCTTTCTAATGCTACTAGCATTCTTTTTATAATTTTTCTATAAACTAGGCTGAAACAATGGTCAAATCTTTAGAAATTAGATGGGTTTATGCTAGGTTTGAAATTCCATACTCCTTATACCGAGTCAATCTAAAATCTCTGAATTGGCTGAGCTGTGTTTTTCCACTGTGCATGATTCTGCACTGCTACTGTAAACAAGGTTACACTTCTGACGCAGTTTAGTTCAGCTCTGGAAGTGCAGTATTGAGTTGAGAGTGATATGGTGTAGTTCAGTTATTACAAGTGATTTATTATTTTGTCCTGTACTTAGTCACAAAGTATATTATGGCTCAGCATATGCTTTCTACTGCACAGTGTGTATTTTTTAAAATTTGTATGTGTTAACTCAGGCAGCTTGCCAATTGAAAGTACAAGTTATCAGAAAGATTTCCAGGTTATACAACAATCCATGAACTTTTTAATAAATTTCAGGCCAGAAATGTAAAACACAGAAACATTACACAACATCGGTGATTCCGCCCCAAAATTGCTTAGGATTCTTTCACAACAGGTAGGAATTTCTTCTCATATAAAATTGCTGAAGTTAAAACCATATAAAATAACTGTGACAAATGCTCTTCATCCAGGTGATCCTGTAATTTAGCACACATTTTGTGAGTGGCTCTCAATAGCACATACAATGGCGAAATAACTCACATTTAATATTTTTCATAGACGAGGCTCGTTCCACCTTCATGGATATGTGAGTGTACACAATTTTCTACAGCTTCTCTTCCCACCACAAATTTTTTAGCCCACTCATACACTCGAATCTGCGAAAGTGTTTCTTCCCCAAACTTTGCATGGAGCCTTCTCAAAATTTCCGAAGGTTTGGTACCCTCTTTTGCAAGAAATCCAATAATGATGTGTTGCTCAACAGACGTATGCACCTCTTGCTCACTCATGGTGCAGTGACGCAGCCCAGCTCTCCACGGAGTGTGCACATGCAATAACCCTTCACCAAATACCCCCACCAACATCCTGAAAAAGCCCCTCCTCAAACTAATTACTAACAGCAATGTTACATTAAAATTCCTGTTTATATTTTACCTGCCTTCATACTTGAACTGCTACAGCAGCCAATTAAACAAGATATGAAATGAGATGAACAAAAATTACACTTTTATTCATAGAAAATAAGCTAAACTAAAGTCACTAAGTCATATGATGGTCCTCTAGATTTACAAAAATAGAGATATAGTGCTTAAAAGGGTGTATGATCACCACAGACAGCAATGCATGCTCAGTATTATTGGCATCTGACATCATGCTGGCCACAAGGTTTGTAAGAAGTTCTTGTGGTAGATCATCCCATTCCTCCATCAGCACTGTTGACAACTGTTGGATAATCATTGGTGCATGTCGACCTGCTGCAATACATTTCCCTAAAGCATCCCACATGTGTACAATGATATTTAAATTGGAGGAATGGGCAGGCCAGTCTATTTGCCTAATATCCTCATTCCAAGAGATCCTCCACCTGCGTGTTCGAATCGGTTGCAAACTGTCATCCATAAAAATGAAGTCAAGGCCGACTGCAGTCCTGAAAAGATGCACATGGAGAAGGTGTATAGTATCACAATAACATTGATCAGTGAACGTACTGTGATTAAAGATTTGGAGCTATGCCCATGCAACATTATCCCTCTCCACACTAACACCTGCACCACCAAAATGATCATGTTCAGGGATGTTACTGGGTGCCGATCAAGGTACGTCGAGAATCACTACTCAGACTGAATTTGTCTAATCCTAAAAGAGCACATGACCCCATTCCTCACTGGTCCAACTCTGATGTTCTTGAGACCATTGCAAACAGAGCTGTGATGTGCAGATGTAAATGATACACATTGTACTGGCTATTGGGCAAAAAGATCATCTATATATGCAGTTGCCATGGCACTATGTATTGTGAGATTGTGTGTCTGGCATTCCTGTTAAATATGGTTGTATTTGCATCCCTGTTTGACAATGCTGACTGTACAATGTAGCAGTCATCTACTACTGTAGTTGATTGTGTTCAACCACCTCCTCTCCTTGGGACAGCAGTGCCTGTGGTTTGGAAGGCTCCCTATGCATAGAAACAATGCTTTTTTTTTAATAGTGTTTAATGCCCGCTTTTACTACTGTGGCATCGCAGGTGATGACACCGATGATACATGGAATGAAGATGGAGCACCGGTGGAATGTGATGGTGGGGGAAACTGGAGAATCCGGAGAAAACCCACCCCTGTGCCATTTTGTCCACCACTAATCTCACATGCAGTCAAACCCAGCCATCTAGATGAGAGGCCAGTGGTCTAACCACTCGGCCATGGCACGGCCCTGAAAACAATGATGTGAGCAATACCAATTTCCTGAGCAACTCTCACCATTTTTCCTTCCTCCAGTTTCCCGATGATTCTTTCCTGTGTGAATCCAAATGTTATCTATAGGTCATGTTGTAAAGAACACCGATACAGTGCACTGTAACAGCTAGCTGATTGCCACACACCTGGCAACATGCTCCTGCACTTTAATTAATTTCCAAACAAGTAGTTATATCCATTTCATCCTTAGGTTTTGCACACCAGTGTATAATGATGTATTTTCAAATCACTATTCACAAACTATTCTTTAATCACAAACATAAATTTTAAATCACACATTAAGTTGCTGAGCTGTTGAGTTAGCTTAAAAATTATAGTTATTGAGAAGTTTATAGGGATTATTTAGGCTTTAGATCCAATACCTGCTAATGTTTCTAATTCTTGCTTCATTTTATTGATTTTCTCCACCCATTTAGCTCTTTAAACCAGCTGATTATTATTGTTATTTATTATTATTATCATTAATTATTATTATTAAAGGGAAGGCAATAAATACCCAATGTACTGCAACTGATTATAATTCATTATGCTTCCCTTTATCTAATCTACCAGAAGTCTCTTAGTTATATTTAAACTTAAAAGATTTGTTGGTATTATAGTCTATTTAGAGGCATCTGCTCGAGGCACTGCCTGAAATCCAATATTTTCTTCTGAACATAAGCATTTATTAATAACTTACAATATGTAAAGAATGAAGCTAGTAACAGTAAAATAATACAAATACCAATATAACAATTATATATTCGTAATAAAACTTAATAAAGTGAAGTTTTATCATAAATTATTGCTATTAGTATTTATTAATATCTTTATTGAAGATTAGAATTTATTGTTTTAATTTTAATGTTTTATATCGCATGATTTGCTAATCAAAACATTTAATACTAAGAGCTTTGAGATCTTCACAATCACACAGCAAATGAGATACTGTTTCATTTGCTCTCCCTGCATCTTCTGCATATTTGCTGGACTGCTTTGCTGCTTTTGTATAGATGCCCACGCAGCTGACAGTGTCCTGTTATTACAACTGTTGGATGGAATGCAATTCCACTCATTTAAACAGTGATTGTGTCCTGTTTTAATCTAGTTAACTCCATTGAAAAGCAATGCAAGCGCACCAACTGCTACTGAATGACCACAGTATCTCCTAGTTCCACCCAATATGGACGGAGCATGCTCAGCATGTTACAACCTCTCTTTTTGGTCATTTGGGAATATTTAGTGAGAACATAATTGTAACCTTTCGAACAAATATATCCTCAGTTGTTCCCCAAGAGTCTGACTGTACTCTGTACCAAATCTCGTAACAGAAAAAGAGTTCCCATAATGATTCTCAGAATCAAACACTCTCCTCTTGTATATTAAAATGTATTTTTACCATTTCCCTGAAATATAAAGCTTTTCTTAATTACTTAAATTTACAGTGTGCTTACATGATAAATTATGATTTTATAGAACAGACTCGCCTCCACCGCAGCTTCACTTTTTGTATGGAAGCTACTTCTTTGGTGGTTTACCATCTTCATATGAGATTATACCTGGTTCAGCTGCAACTACTGATCCTTTCATCGGTTGTCTAGGGGATGCCACAGTTAATGGTGTGCTCATTAACTTTGCCAATGCAACAGATAGAGTGGGTGCATTATTAGGAAAATGCCCATCAGTAGATGAAGTCACTGAAGGCAGACCTGGAGGTAAGCACATAATTGGCAACAGGTTCACACTCAATTTTACTTTCTTACCATTATTCATTTATGCAGCCTGGTTACATGTTACTGATGAACTATATCCTTAAAAGACAGTACTATCAATTGGAATAACTTGAAACAACAAAAATTTTACAAGCATCATGTATATCCTAATCTTCTATATTTTCTTACTGTTAACAGCATAGACAGCTTATGCCTGAAAAAATGATACTTTATACCTATCCAAAGCTTCTACAATTAACAATGCAGACTAAGGTGGGATCAAATAGAGAAGGGTATACAAGTTGCATTAATTGCATTTATTTAATCTCATTATTATAATTTTTTCCTTCAAATTTCATTCATTATTTAATTTCAGTTTCTGAATCACTACACAGTAACATTTACAAAACAATCTACTCTTTATGACTTAAAAGTGTTATTTTAAACATGGTCTAAATGTTGTCTAACTTTGGATTGTTAAATCCATGTCTAGACTGTGTTAAGTTAAACAGTTCTTAAAGCACCATCTAATCTGAAAATGGACATAACAACATTACATTTTGAAACTTTGTGTTTGGATAGTATACAACATAGTTGTTCCTGGAGGTAATGAGTTTAAGAAATTCGGAGTCTCTTTTCTACCTACATCACAAAAGCAAAATTTTAATTGCAGTAGCTATATGAAACCTGAGGTATATGATCCAAATGTGATTTTGTGGTATATGCCAAATGCAAAAGAATAAGCTCTTGCTGTCAATCTCATTGGGTTTGTTGAACTGCTGCAATGGTCTTCTGATGCATATATTAGCTTAAGTAACTGATTCGTTGTCCTTTGTGATACATTCAGCTCTATTCTCTTACGAGTAAATATCTGGGTTATCAAGAAAATATTAAAGCTTTTGAAAACAATTGAAGTTTTTCAAGTGGATAGGATGTTATGATCTAATAATTAAAATTTTGAGAAATCTATGTTTAAAGTATTTTTACATTTTATTTATCAAATGGTGTGGTATATCATTTATTGATATTTAGCACTAAAACTGCCTTTAATTGATACAATATACATAATACCTTTATCCAGCCATCGCACACTGGAGTAATGCTAACCAGGAATTTTAAATGTTTTGAAATGAAGAAATCCATTGGATTCAAATCAGGAGATCAAGCAATGAGCCCCGCTTAATTAATCCATTTATCCGGAAATTTATCATTCAAGAAATTATTAACTATCTGACTAAAATGAGCTAGTGCACAATGATGTAAAAATCACAATCTTTGTGTGGCAACCAGAGCTCATCATCAGTTAAATGATACAACTAATTTCTGAGAAACTGTAGTAGACACGTCTCTGCATTCAGGCATGAGGATAAAAATAGGGATCAATAAAGTGATCAAGAATGAGTCCATCCCAAACATTTATACAGAACATCTTTTGATGTCTGTCCTGTCATACTTCATATGGGTTTTCAAGGGCCAGTTATGATTATTATGCAAATTGAAGATACTGTCACAAGTAAACTCGGCCTCATCAGTAAAAAGATGCATACTAAGAAATTCATGAATAGCAAATTTTGTAATTTCTGATGACAGAAAGTCTTCTTCACTCAAATTCAATAAAATTCTCATGAAATAAATTCATAAGTTAAAATTATTAAAACACTTAACTGGACCCATAGATTTAATGGTATGGGAGATAATATTTATTTTAAAGAATAAAAATCACACAATGCATTTTGATATATCAATTGATTCTGTCACCAAACTTATTTTGATTCCAATAGTTAGCAATATCTCAGTACACAATCCTTCACCTAGTAGCAGTAACCATAGCAATGTAAATAAACAACAGTTCAGCTGATGATGCAATAAAATTGTGATTGCGAAACTAGTCCTTCTAATTTAAAAGTAAGTGAAGTATTACAAATGAATTGTTATATTGGTGTTTCTATTTAGTTAACTTTGCAAACATCTGCCCAACTTTGGCCAACATGTAGACAACTGGCCCATGCTTATTGCCTTTTTACCAACAAGAAGATGGAGTGGATGAGTGGCTGTTAATTAATAAGCTAATACAAGACCTATCATCTGGGATATATCTCTAGAAGATTACAGAAATAAAATTAAAAAAAAGGTTGTCCATATTTTAATGTACACCTATGGACAAAAATCTGAATCATACCGTGAATGCCAAATCTTACCAAGTCTGCACCTTGTTTACACAATGCAGTTGTACTAAGTTGTTGTACAACATTACTAAACATGTTATCTTATGTGTCTTCACTGTAGAGATGTTGTAAAGCATACATTACTTCCATGGCAAATGTCACTGGCTCACACTGAAGCTGCAGCTCGTATTGGAGTCACTGCAACTGCAGTGCAGAGATGGCCAAGATTATCCTGGGAAGGGATTGAATACCATCCTTCGGTTCAGGAAGAAGGCCCGTGTTCACTCCCAAAATGAATGCAGCTTTAATTGCAGTAGCAGAGAGGAACCTTTTCAAAAGTAATTTTGAAATGGACATTCACAATTTGCTGGATTAGCTTGAACAGCTCTGAGATGTGTGAACAACACAGGACTTCATGCATGAACAGCAGCTAAAAAACAACAAAAAAAAAAAAAACAAGATTGTTTTATCTTGCATTTGCAGAGGGAAATTACTGTGACTGGAATAACAGATATTCTCAAACAAGGTGACATTTTTTCCACACATAAGGAAAAGGTGATTATCTAACATCCAAAGGATGCAAAATACAGGGCTTCATAATTTCATTTTAGGACCTGTCTGTATCTTGTTGGGGCTGGATATCAAGGTGTTGTTGCAGCTTGAGAATACACTGGAGTGCCTAATTCATGGTAACACATGACATTATTTTGATTCCCAATGTGAGGATTCCTGATGGATTCATACAGAATAATCATCCTGCCCACACATGCTGAAAGGTTTCAAATTGATCCTCAGAGAGGCAGGATATTAGAGTGTTAGACTGGCCTCTCTGTTCTATTGAAAATGTGTTAGTTTTTGGAGATAATAGTTTATTTGCATTTATTTCTTTAATTATTTAAAAAAAAAAGTGTTTTAGTACAATTATATTTTTGTATGCACACATTTGCCCAAAATTTCAAATGCTAAAGTTATATTAATGCAATGTAATTTCTACATATTGAGAGATAAATTAACATCAAAATAATAAGTAACGTGAGATGTGAACCTGGCAGCCTTTGAAAGGAGGGGGTGATTTTTAACTTCTTGGCCACCATAATGTTATTCTGTATTCTGTTTTCAGTAATTTTACAGTTCTTGCATGTATGTTGTGAACAAGCTGTTACAAAGATACATGAAGCCCTTCAATCTACATGGAATCTGGGGATGATCATTTTTTTTTTTTTTTTGTCCATGGGTATATATAGGGGGTGGGTGGGGGAGAGGCTAATTTTAACTTCAATTCAGCTATACAGTATGGTTACCCTGAAATTCTCTTGTGTTTTGTGATAATTGTTGATGTAATTATATCCAGCAAAAAATTGAAATCTTCTTCCGATTATGAAAATGTTTGACTTGAAATGTATCTTCAACTTTCAGTTCAGAGAAGATGTTATTGTATATTGCTTAGAACAGCATGAACCATAACTTTTTTTCTTTTATTTTTGCATGTCTTCTACCAAAATTTGTGATTACAAAGGCAAAATTTTCATAGTCAGAATCCATGTGATTATTGATGTTAACAAACTTAATGGATTCTGCCTCACCTATTTATGTAGTAGAGATGAATGTTGATGGGAATTCCAATTACACATATGACTTGACCTGTTTCAAATTACATGTTTTTACAGTTATTCATGATAGCATTGAGTGTTGTATGTCGAGTCAGTGGAGACCCATCTTAAAAGTAAACCTGAGTATTCAGCAGTAACAAATACATGTGGACCACTGAGATGAATGATTGAAGGAAGGTTATCAATGTTTACCCTGATATTTGTGAAACTATTGGATAGCATCTGTGCTGAATGTATGTAAAAAAAAAAAAAAAATGTGTTCCATTCATATGACTTTTTCTAGCTATTCTGAAACAGATTATTGTTACGAAAGCTTCTTTCTGCTAATCAAGATAAACAGAAGACAGCAAATATAGTCAGTTATATTTACTACTTCCTTATAAGTAGTAGGAAAATAAGGGAAAACACTAGGCTAAAGTGAAAGTCAAATCTTTTAAAAGCTGGTTGCTATGTGATTTAAATTTGTTTCTTTGCATGGCTAAGAGTTGAAAAATTTCTGCACGAGAAAAGTTTAAGTATTTTAAAACTGAAACCAATAGTAAGGAATATCTCGGAAATGGTCAACTCCATGAAAAAAAATATTGACATAAATTGTGTGTTTTAACAAGATATATATTTTTGTGTAGTAAGTTTTTGTCTGTCTCTTACAGTTTACCAGTTATACAAAAGTCATCTAAAATGAAGAGGTCTTTAAAGGCTATTCCCAGAAAATTCAAGATATATATATTTAGTCTGTCATGTAAATATCTTTAATATACAGTATTTTAATCAAAACCATCAGAGATATTTTTGAGAAAATCAAAATTTGGAAAACTTTTTCAATGTAAAGAGTAGTTTGGAGTGGGGGATTTTCCTCAAAATCTTTGTGTAGCATCCTTGAAAGATATTTAACTTAAATACCAAGTTTAGTATTTTACCAACTTACATTTTTGATTATTATGTTCACAAACCCACAAACCTTTTTCTAAAAATGTATTTTTTGGGGGAGCCTAAAACATTTATTTCTGGTGAAATCTCAGTGTTGAATTTTGAGCAGCATGCAATACTTTCTCTACCTCTATATGCATTGTACATGCATGTTAGAGAAAGTAATTATTCAATTTTGGGCTATAAATTAAATTGCAATTCATTTTGAAAAAATCTAATGATATTAAGAGAATAGGAGCATATGTTGAATGTAACAAACTGTGGATGAGGAAAGTATTATTCACTTCATCATTTATTCAATATCAGTATACATCTAAAGATTGATTTAAAGTAGAATGATTGTACATTTCAGCTCCAACTATTCCCAAAGAAGATGAATATAGTCCAGAACCATATCCTGGGCCTGATGAAGGTGGTGTGATAAAGCCAGAAGGTAAAAGCTTTATTACTTTACTTTTTTAATTAGTCATATTATTGGCATAAATAGAGTTTTTAGTACATTGATTATTTCTTTTCACTTCATTGTGCATTATCTGCAACTAGAGGATTCATAGGTTTATAATAACTCCACTTTCTACCAGTTTCCACATGTGGCCAGCCTTTACTATCTTCATCGACTTTAACACCTTTCACCTTGCCCTCCACAAGGGTGTATCTAGCAGTTGTTAACAACATTTTCTGAGAAATAATGGATTCCATTTCAAGGAGCTTTTTATTAGTTGAATGAGTTTTTGTATGCCTGTATGCATTTAATTTCTTCATTGTTTCTTGTGCAGCATAACTGCATAAAACACATGTCCAACAGGTGTCCCTGAGATTTTAAATGATTATGAGTTGGTAACACTAACAATATCACTAGAAGTTTTTGAATTTATTTGAACAAGTTTCAGAGATTGTTTGTCTCCATCACCAGCAATTATCTGACTGGCTATATCTGCTTATTATTTTAGGTTGACTGTATGTGATGACATCTGTGGTTAAGCAATGAATTTCCAGAGATAATTTTCTGATCAAAATTCATTTTGTGTGCCCTGTTTTAGCAATTTAAAATTTGACACAATTTCATATTTGACAGATTAGAACTGATATGCTATTGCAGATTTTTATTTCACACATCTAATGTGTTCTTTCTTATGTCTCTTTTGGTTTTGCTGATGTAGAACTTATTGCAGTATGAAAAATACACCTGACTTTGTGTGTTCAGAGAAGGAATTTTCAGGTTTTTGCATAGCATTTTTTGTACACTAAACCTGATTTTTAGAGTTACGGTGATATTAAATTTTTTGAGGAGTTTGCTGAATTTATGGTACCTTGTTCTAGAGTGCTATGTAAATTCCTTGAACTATTTTCTCTTTTTGGATATATGTATAGAAAGAAAGAATGTATAATGGAAAGAGAGGAAAATATATATTTCTTTCTTTCTTTTCTTGAACTTGCTTTTTCTTGTCTATCATCAGTTTCATGAACTAAATTGTTTGCAGTTGTGTTAAATGTGTTTTGATTTGTATTCAGTTTTGCTGAGAGGAACATTAACCAATCTATATGCTAAACTATTTATTACAACATAATTATGGGGCATAAGGTTGCAACTATCATTCTTGATGTAATTCTCCATTTGTGTGGCTTTCCTGTAGACACTAAATGATAGGCACTGTTTTCCCAAATTATTTTTAGGCCCAAAAAAGTAGGTGACTATCTTTTACCACTTCTATTATGTACTATATTATTCTGTTTTGTAGGTTTATGAGTTTGAAGCAATCTTGCAGAAATCTGTTATGAAAAGTAATGAAAATATTTTCCATATGCTACAATAGCATTTGGATATGTAAAAGAAGGATGTCATGATGCTTGTTTCACAAACAGATTAACAGAAGGGTGAAAGTGGGTTACCCATTGACAGGCTTAAGGTCTGTTGATAAATGTTTCCATTGAATGTGAAGAAGTTCTGGTCTTGCCAGATGTGATGTTAGTTTTATTGAGCTATTGCTTGAAAAAAAGAATTAGTTCATTCATTAGGATGCTAAGATAAAATTAAATGATGTCAATTGATCTGAGTCCAAGTTGTAATTAGAAACATTATTTACAAATCTCAATGAATTATTGATGTTTCATATTAGCTGTGATACAAATTTCTGTAAAGTTATATAGCTAACTTGTAGTTGGGAATCACTGTGCTGTTTACCGTGGGTCTCATTTTTTCCCCCAACTTATTGTAGAATATACGTACAATCTAAGTAACACTGTCTACTCTGATTTAATCTCAAATTTTGTGTATCTCTCAGTAATTATCATGAGTAACCAATATATGTAATGTTTTACTTGATCTATCTACATCCTAGAATTGGACTTTGTGCCTAATCTCAAAACAGGATCCATAGATTGCAGTCTATTGTAATGTATATGTAACTTCCTTATGTCAAATAAGATTTCAAACAGGGTTTGAATGAGTTACCTTTTACATCTAAGAATTCACTGCTTTGCAGCATGTTTTCTTCTCTGCAGATATAGTCTGTTTTTTTTTTTTTTTTTTTTTTTCCAGTATTTCTATTTAATTGCTTTTGTCTGTCTGTATCTCTTATTTTGTTTATGGAGAATTCATCTGCTGTTAACAGAAATGAGTATTTCCAATATCTTTTTGTATATCTACTAACAGTTCTTCAAACTTTATATATATATGACAATTTGGCCATCTTCTTTTAATTACAATGGTGAGTTTTATGCCAGATAGTACTATTTAATTTACTTTTTAAGGGAAGCTACACTACTTTTAATCCTTTGTTGCGGACAAACAGTTCTTGTTGGTGGAATTTTAGGAGGATAGATTGTTTGCTTGAGAAGACTTTCACAGAAGGTTACATGATTTTGACCTTTTTACGTTAGGTGTGCTTTCCTTTTTTGATTTGCATGAAGTTTGTTATTTCTTTTAGAGTCAGAAGGTTTTTGTTATCATTTTCATGCTTAGAATCTGTAAGAAATTTGTCCGCATATTTTGCAAAAGAGAGTATTCAAATTCTATGGTAATTTTAAATGGTATAATACTTCTATATACAATTATTCTAATTTAGTAATAACTTTCTCTAGCACATATTACAATGCAATAGTGGATAGAGAACATATTATATTTCACCCAAAAATTTGATACACAAGATTTCACTGGAAATGCATGTTTAGACACCCCCTGAATACAAAAAAAAACATTTTTTGAAACACATCCATGCATGCGTGTGTGTGTGTGTGTGTGTGTGTGCGGGCGGGCGGGCAGCATAGCATGAAAATGAAAAGTCAATTAAATACCAAACTTGGTATTTAAGTTCAGCATCTTCCAAAGATGGGACCAAAGATTTTCAAGAAAATTGCCCCACCCTCAACTACCCTTTACATATGACATTTTTCAAAAATATTGATTTTATCAAAAATGGCTTCTGATTTTATGGCAAAAGCATAATTTTTAATCCTTTCTGGCCTGGTTATCAACTGTTGCTACTCTTGTTGCTCATTCTTCTCCATTTCTGATTCTGAAGTATGTTAGCAATAGAACTATATCTGATTATAGTGTAGCCTTGATCTCAGGAGGTGGTTCTGGTGTGAGGCATTTAACAGATCCCAGGTTTGGATCCTGATGGGCAGGCCACTCAGAGCATGAGTGTCTTCATGCTTTCCCGAGTTTGGTAGGTGAATGCTAGAGTAATTTCTCTTCTACCATTAATTTCCTGTCCATCATTTCCAGTTCCCTATCATTACCTTTCATCTGTTTCAAGAGTACAGGTATAAATTGTGCTGCAGCAGGACAGTAGAATTTGCACTCTGGTAAGCATTTCTCCCTGGCATTTGGTGGGCCTGTTGAGACCTCCTTCCTGGGAGCTGTTTCTACTGTCAGGAGATCCCCGAGGACACATGGATCAGGCAGCGCTAGCCTGCACCAAGATAGATTCCATATGAAATTGTTACACAGCCCATCCTTACTAGTGCACATTGTCATCCAAATCTAATAGTCCTTTTGGTCTCTCCCTCATTTCTCCCTTGCAGGGACCACTTTGGAAAGAAAAAGGGTCTGCTGTGGCCTCTTGCATTGCTGTTTTTTTTTATATAGTGTTTAATGTCCTCTTTTAAGCACCACAGGCAATGACACTGATGATGGCATGAAGATGGAGCACCTGTGTAATGCAATGGCAGGTGAAACTGGAGAAAACTTGCCTCCACACCAGTTTATTCACCACAAATCCCTGGGAACAAATCTGGGTGTCTCTTTAGAGGCGAGTGGTCTAACCAATTGGCCATGGTGCGGCCTTGCAGTGCTGTACTCCACTTACTGGGGACTCTGGTATCAGTCTACCCTTAATTTCTAACTCCTAGAGAGCTGAGTGATTAGACCACTCGACTCTCACCTAGACGGCCGAGGTTTGATCCCAAGCGACCACATGTGACGCTTGGGGTGGGTTTTCTCTGGGTACTCCAGTTTCCCCCACCATCGCATTCCACCAGTGCTCCATCATCATTCATGTATCATCAGTGTCACTGCCTATGGTGCCATAAGTAGTTAAAGTGGGCGTTAAACTCCACCAAAAAAAAAAACTTCTAGAGACCTTCATATTAAAAGGACCAAATGAGTTTGGTATCTGACAACTTAATAACAAGAATCAATTCTGCCAGCAATGCTTCACATAAGTTCTCCTTGTAAAATGATATTGAAAAATTTGATGTATTCCATTTAAATAACTTTCTCTAACTATTCTGTAACAAACTATCCATACAAAATATTCTTCTATTGCTTCATGCTAAACGAAATAAGCATTAGCAAAAATGGTCTTATATTTAGTTCTTTATAAGCAGAATAGATACAAGGGAGTACAGTAGCCTAAAGAGATAGCCAAATCTTATAAAAGCAGATTCTATGTGACTTATACAGGTTTTTGTCTGTATCTTATGGTATACCAGTTATGTAAAAGGCTTCCAGAATGAAGAGGTCTTCAGAAGCTACTCCCAGAAAATTCAAGATATGCATTTGCCTGTCATGTAAATATATTTTACATATGATAGTTTAGTCAAAATGTTAGATCCTTTTTAAGGAATCGACATTTTTTATATCTTTCCCACGAAAAAAATTTGAGATAGAGGGATTTTTTTTAAAATCTTCATGTTGCAATGAACTTAATTATAAATATTATTATTAATTTATTATACAATATTAATATTGAATTATATTGTTCACACACACGTTTTTCTAAAAGTGTGTTTTTTGGATATGCATCTTCAGCGAAATGCTAGTATTAAATTTTTGGATGGAGCACAATATCTTTTCTACTTATGTACTATGTACTAAGTAAAGTCTAGGTACTTATTTTTGGCCTGCTTAAACAACATTCTTGATTTTATATAAAAATAAATAAAGGATGAAAAATTTGATAATTAAAGGCAAAACAATAACCAAGTGGAAGCTAAAGAAAATCAATACTGAACACAGTGCAAGAGAATTATACTAGTTTAGATATAAGACTAAATATTAAAAATCTGATGTGTTTTATTCACATGAATTTCTCTACATCTCTGTAACAAATTATTGTTAAAAATCCTATTCTTGTATCTACTTCATGCTCATCGAGATAAACATTTACAGAAATTGTCTTTATTACTTGCTTCCTTGTAAATAGAAGGGAAATAAGGGAGAACACTAGGACAAAACGATAGTCAAATCTTTTAATAGCTGGTTGCCATGTGGTTAAAATGCTTTTTTTGTAAACTCCATTGCTTGGAGTTTACAAATTCCCATATGAGGAAAGTATTTTAAAACTGAAACCAATAATAAGGAACATCTCAAACATGGTAAACTCCATGAAAAATATGTAGATGACATAAATTATGTGTTTTAATGAGATATACATTTTATTCTGTAGTAGTTTTTGTCTGTCTCCTACGTTACCAGTTACGCAAAATGCATCCAGAATAAAGAGGTGTTCAGAGTCTATTCCCACAAAATTCAAGATATACTTTTTATTTGTCATGTAAATATCTTTAATATACAGTATTTTAATAAAAATCATTTGAGCCATTTTTGAGAAAATCAAAGTGTTTTCTATGTAAAGCGTAGTTTCGGATGGGGGGCTTTTCCTCAAAATCTTTGTGATGCATCCCTGGAAGATATTAAACTTAAATACCATGTAAAACATTAATGGGAATGCACAGTGAAGTAACTAATTAAATAGGAGTAAAAACATAGATTACACTCAAACTTCACTCTTGAAATAAGGTAACTTACTTCGGACATGTTTCGGTGGCTTTTGCCACCATTTTCAACGGAGATTCACTGATGAACTCATGGTAGCAGCCTGTAGAGGTCTCTCTTCCGGATAGATGAATTTTGAGATGAGTCCATTTGTTTGTGGAATGTAAAAATTTATGACCTTGTTTTTGTTTTTTAAAATTAATAGATTTTCCCAAATCGTTAATCCTATTGGATTCTGTACTAATTTTAATAGCTTGGACTCGCTGTGAAAATTATGGTTTTGAGTCCAAAAATGATGTGCAACAGCTGAATTATCTGTCTGTTTGTATTTTAAATATCTCATGTGTTGTTTAAAATGTTGTCCAAAGTTTCGTTTTGTTTTTCCTATGTATACCTTTTCACATTCCTTGCAGCTGATTTCATATATCCCTGTTTGTTTCAATGGGGGGATTTTATCTTTTGTGTTTGTGTGGAGGAGGGTTTTTAAACTGTGCTTATTAACTGGGGCTAGGTTGATGTTCCATTTTTTGAAAATCTTTTGAAATTTTTGGTGTGCCAAAGGGTGGTAAGTAAATTTTTTGTAGCTAGTTTCTGCTTTTACTCCTTTTAGAGTGCTAATTTCTTTTACTTTCTTCTGTTTCATGAATTTATTAACCTTCTTCTTTACAAATGTTCTGTGTAGCCATTCTTTTGTGCAATTTCTATGATCCTATTAAGTTCTAATTTGTATTCCATCTGGCTTAATGGTAGGTTTACCAGTCTGAATGCAAGGCTGTTGATCATGGCATGTTTGTGTGAAATTGGGTTGTAGCTATTGTTGATTATGTAGTTTTCTGTCTGTGTTTCTTTCCTATAGATTCCAAATTCTAGTTTGTTGTGGTTCCTCATTATTTTTAGGTCCAAGAAGGGAAGCATGCTATTTGATTCTTTTTCTATTGTGAATGTTATGGAGCTGTCCTGAAGATTTAGTAATTTAAGGCTGTCCTCAACTACCTTGTAGTTTACTATTGCTACTATGTCGTCTACATATCTATACCAAGTTTTGTATATTTGTGGGAAGGCTGTGGCTATGTGGATTTCTAAATTACTCATGTATATGTCTGCAAGTATTGGGGATAATGGATTTCCCATGGCTAAACCATACTTTTGTATATAAAAGTTTCCTCTGAATGTAAAATAGGTTTGTTCAATACATAACTGTGTTAGCTTAAGTAAGTCTTCTGCTATTTCATTAGAAATGTCTGTTGTAGTTAACCATTTTTTCAGTACCAAAAGTAATTTTTCTCTTGGAATGCTGGGAAAAAGTGATACGACTTCAAATGAAACCAATATGTCATCATTACTTGGGTCTTTTTGTTTCATTTGTTCTATTAATTGAAAGGAATTTTTTATACTTAAACTGTTGTACTGTGGTAGGGTTTGGAACTGTTTTGTGAGCTAGTTTGCTAGTTGGTATGTTGGGGAGTTGATGGTGTTTACAATAGGTCGCATTTTATTCCCTGGTTTATGTATTTTAGGTAGTCCATATATTCTTGGTGTGCAGGGGTAGATATGTAGACGACATAGTAGCAATAGTAAACTACAAGGTAGTTGAGGACAGCCTTAAATTACTAAATCTTCAGGACAGCTCCATAACATTCACAATAGAAAAAGAATCAAATAGCATGCTTCCCTTCTTGGACCTAAAAATAATGAGGAGCCACAACAAACTAGAATTTGGAATCTATAGGAAAGAAACACAGACAGAAAACTACATAATCAACAATAGCTACAACCCAATTTCACACAAACATGCCATGATCAACAGCCTTGCATTCAGATGGTAAACCTACCATTAAGCCAGATGGAATACAAATTAGAACTTAATAGGATCATAGAAATTGCACAAAAGAATGGCTACACAGAACATTTGTAAAGAAGAAGGTTAATAAATTCATGAAACAGAAGAAAGTAAAAGAAATTAGCACTCTAAAAGGAGTAAAAGCAGAAACTAGCTACAAAAAATTTACTTACCACCCTTTGGCACACCAAAAATTTCAAAAGATTTTCAAAAAATGGAACATCAACCTAGCCCCAGTTAATAAGCACAGTTTAAAAACCCTCCTCCACACAAACACAAAAGATAAAATCCCCCCATTGAAACAAACAGGGATATATGAAATCAGCTGCAAGGAATGTGAAAAGGTATACATAGGAAAAACAAAACGAAACTTTGGACAACATTTTAAACAACACATGAGATATTTAAAATACAAACAGACAGATAATTCAGCTGTTGCACATCATTTTTGGACTCAAAACCATAATTTTCACAGCGAGTCCAAGCTATTAAAATTAGTACAGAATCCAATAGGATTAACGATTTGGGAAAATCTATTAATTTTAAAAAACAAAAACAAGGTCATAAATTTTTACATTCCACAAACAAATGGACTCATCTCAAAATTCATCTATCCGGAAGAGAGACCTCTACAGGCCGCTACCACGAGTTCATCAGTGAATCTCCATTGAAAATGGTGGCAAAAGCCACCGAAACATGTCCGGTTTGGTATTTTAACGACTTTTCGTTTTTGAGTTGTCTCACACACACACCCCACACCCCCACCCATGCACGCGCATATACATACATAGTACATGTAGAGAAAGTAAAAACACAGCCTGGATAAACCGAAATGAAAAAGAACTCAACAGTTGGCAATAAAATAGAAGTAAATAGAGAAATTATACCAGAAACAAATTATAGCAACTTTCTAAGAGTGATAATCGATAAACAACTAAACTGTAACATAACACATATCAGTAAAAAAAAAAATAAAGGTATATACTTGTATAATGAAACATGCTAGTAATGTGGATAAAGAAACTATTAAGATGATCTACTATCCTTTCATTTATTCATAAAATAAACTATGAAATTACTCTTTAGGGAAAATGTCACAGAAACACATATGAAAAGGGTAATTATTGTGCAAAACAAAAGCAAAAAAGGAGCCAAAAAATAACAATATTAATAAGTATTACTTAAAAAACAATAACGAGTATTTTAGATATTCTCTTAAGGGTACCTTAAACAATCAAGATGTAAGAAGTATGGGGAAATAACTATTTAATAAGTTACCTAAGGAAATCAAAATCACTAAAAATAACAAGGGAATATAAAAATTTGTAAAAAGGTACTTATTAGAAAATGCAAAGGTGTTTAATATTATGAACCAATAAGGTTAATGAATTGCGCTGTTATTTAAGCATGTACTACTCAGTTGAAGATTATTCAAAACTGTTACTCATACAGTGCTATATTGTAGATTTGTATGAACCAGTTCATTCTGTGTTTAATATATTCAAATAAATGAATATATAATGTTATGATTTTTATGCCAAAGATTGTTAAACTTATGAATTCTTCTCAACATAGCAATTTGTTCTTTGAATCCTGAGGATGATTTATATAGAAAATCTTGATATTACATTATGGTTTTTGAGTTAGCTGGCATATTGGAGGAGGGATGGGAATGTTTTCAGAGATCTCACCACCCCTCTCCCCTGAGAGATTGAGACTTGCAGGCAGCCAAGCAGAATCCTAAGTGAATGGAGCATCATTTTATTACTCATTAATTCATTGACCACTAACTCATTTTACTCAACCTTTAAAACAGCGCATGCGCACCCCCCCCCCTCACACACACACACAATCTATTGAATGTCATAAGTCCTTTGAACACATAACATGTTTTCTCTAAGGATATTCTACATGCACCCTTCTTGATTGGCACTTGAAGTCAGGTCAGAGTCACGTTTCTTTCCTTTGTAGCCCTTTCTGGACTGACTTTGTCTATTTCTTACAGTTTACCAGAAGTCCTCCAGAATGTATGTATATCTTTATTCACCATTGGAAATTTTACAATTTCATGGTTTCATCAGGATTACAATATTATACACAGAAAGCAGACTTAATTGCTATATACATTATGAAAGAGGACTTCAAAAACTATTCCAAAAAAGTCACGTTATACATTGCATTTGAGAAAAATATCTTAAATATAGGTATTGGAATAAAACATATTAGAGCCTTTTTGAGAAAATCAAAATTTTCACATTTTTCACAAAAGGATGCAGGGAAATTTTAATTTTCATTCAAATTTTTATGTCATGTCCTTGGAAAATAATGAACTTAAATATAAAATACGGTAATTAACAGACTTTTTTTTTTTAATGTGTCTCTCTCTCTCTCACTCTCTCTCATACATATATATATATATATACAGACCTTTCTTTTTCTTCTTTTTTTTTTTTTTTTTTTTTTTTGTATTTCGGGTGAAATCTCAGTATTAAATTTTCGGATAGAATGCAATTACTTTCTCTATCTACCTAGTAGAGAAAGGAAAAGTAGCTGAAATCACTTGCATTTCTCTGAGTGAAAATAAGGACAACAAATGGAGAAACTGATATGTTTATTAGTCTAATGCCTGAATAATAATGGAATTTAATTCTCTGCTGATAACTAATAACTGCAATATAAATGCCTGAGTGTTATTTTTGCATTTTGCCCAGAAAAGCTATTATTACATAATCAGAAAATATTTCTCAGGACATTTATAGGAACAGAGCTTAAGGTACCTGTAAATGTGTAGTAATTAGCAAAGGTTTGTAACTGTTAATCAATTTGTTTAACCTTCTCTACCACATACCTAGGGTATTCCACTATAAAATTTGATATGAGCTTTTGGATCTTTTCCTGATATTTTTAGGCTGTGTATCTGAGGTGGGGGGAGGAGAAAGAGTGTCTTAAAAACAGAAAATCTGCTACCTCTGTGTGTGCGCGTGCGTGTGTGTGTGTTGAATTTTTGGTGAAGAGTCTGTCAAGTCCTCTTCATTTGGAGTGCTAAGAAGCATTACCACTGCTACCTTCTAGCGACCTTGAGTTCTACCAAGGTGAGATGTCATCTGTTGTAATGTAAATTTGAATTGATAGAGTGCAGGAAAAGAAGTTTCTTTATTTGAGCATACTTAGAACTGTGCATGCTGCATATGTGTTTGTCCCATAAGGGATGCCGGTCACACATGCGCAAAAGCTACTTAAAACATGCACAAGACAAGTTGTGCTACTGACATTGATGCCACATTTCATCCAGTTTAGAGGAGTAATGTGGCAGAGTTAAACACTGTATATTTTAAATTACTGCTCATACATTGTGTTTAGCAATATTCAAAGAAAAATTGTCCAACAAATCTACAACATGTTGTCATATGCTCTTGGATAACGGCTGCCACTGGACAAAAGCTTGTGACATGAAATATGTAGATCTTGTTAAAGCACAGAATTTAAGTCCCACTTTTTGTGGCAGTAAGCATTTCCAAGATATTTGTTCTCAATGCCTTCAATTTTCCAATATTTTATATTACATTTGTTTGAAGTGCTAATTCGCTATTCTATTGTTTCTCTGCATGTCATGCAAAGAATATAGAATTAATCAAAGGCTAGCATATAATAATCTACTTTTTAAATGTTTGAATATCACTTTAGCCTCCTGTATCCTCCTTGTACCTGCAACAAAATATGGAGGTAATAAAAAAATCTGCAAATGTTTATCTTGATTACTTGAAGTAGATAGAAAAATAAGCTTTTATAAGAGTAATTCCAATGTATTTTGATTAATTAAAGGATATTTCTTTATCTCTACTGTATGTTGTAACAGAAGAAGTTGAAGAAGAAACTACCACTACCACCACATCCACAACAATTACAACAACAGCACTGACAACTTCAACACCACCACCTCCAACTACTACTCCTACAGACAGGTGTGCCTTACCAATAGAGCCAGCAGACGATCCAGAAGTCAGTGGCTATAGATTTGGTAAGTGTTGGTTGATTCTAGTTTATACCCATCTTAACCCTTTCAAGGATTCCCAATAACGGAGGTGAGGGGTCAAAATGCATTAATTATTTTTTTTTTTTTTACTTTAAAGCGTGAACATCCAACCATTCTCTCACTTACTATGCCTTAGCCCATGCAGCCATTTAGACTCTGATAACTGCAGTATTATATAATCTTATAGCGCTACATGATGTCGGTGAATTTTTGTTTTAAAAAATCAAAACAATCAAACAAAATTATAAAGTAATTGTAAATGCATGTATCTGCATTAAAAAAAAAAACCATCAGCATTATCTCATGCCATCATACAGATTGGTTTAGTTGGACCCTCCCCATCTTTTTCAACATTTTCTCTTGAATGCAGAACATACAATGTGATTGGATTTAATCCTACTATCCTTGGTTTGATAGGTACTCCTATCATGCCTTAGATTGCATGGTCATGTTGTATACTGCTATGGAGTTATCCATGTTACCCGTTGGTAAAATGGGTTATTTAACAGTCATGCACAGGATGTCATATCACGCCCATATTGCTGAAGGGGTTAATAATGTATGCTTTTATTGTTGATAATTATATTGATTATGAAATTAATTGATTAGGTTTTATGTGCAAGCAGCATCCATTTAGATTATTATACAGAAAGTGCTACAATTAATTAAACAATAAATGAAACTATAAGGAAGTGGTAAATGCTAATAAAAGTTACTGATGTTTATGTCACTTTAGTATGATTATAATAAAGTATATCTAATTTTAAAAAAGCATTAAGGATATGTTGATTAAGAACAAGACTAAAGTGAACTCCTTGATAACTGAGGTAATATTTGTATTAAAAGAGCAGGATGACTCAGACATAAAATCTGCAGTCTGTATTTGGGAGGTTCTGGGTTCAATCCCCAATAACCACCCATTCTGACCCATGGGTTTTTATGGTTTCCTTGGGTCAGCAGGCAAATGCTGGGGGCTCATCTTCTACCATGATTTAGGTTCCCATCCATCAATCTTTGTAACCATTACTTTCTTGTCACCTATTTCGTTGAAGGACCAGGAAATGGTGTTTGATATGTTGCGGTTGGGTGGAGGTTTCTTCATGGCATTGTTGCAGGGCATGCCTCCAAGATCCTTTGGGTGGGATGCTCCCTCACTTGCCACTGAGAGTTCAGGGCTTGTAGGAGTGTGCTGGGCAAAATTAAATGCTTTCTATCTGGAAACATTAGGAATCCTGTCCAAGCTTACATCTGTCGTCGTGTGTCTCTGATAGTTCTTTGGGTACCTTCCACATTCCTTCCACCCACCGGTCATGTAAGTCATCAAAAGCCACAGTGGCCTATTGTGATGCTTTGCCCCAGGAAAATATTGCAGCGAAGAGAATATCAGGTAAATTAATATGGACACTGTAACATTTTGTACTTATATGTCAAATTTGGAAAACTTTTATTCATCCATGAATTTATACCACATATCTAATGATATCAATCCATTCTTACTATAAACATAAGAAATAAAATATATTTATAAATGAGAAACTCTCATATAGGTTGCTGTTTGCAATATGAATAGCCATGGTATGCTTTAGAAAGGAGTGAAACAAAAGAAAAAAGAGAAAACAGTTATATAAATAAAAGATATTCACATACAGTTATTTAACATTTTCATTATTACTATATTCCATTTCTTTAAAAGTAATTTTCATTTAGATGAGCATTCACTTTTAACACACTAACACTATACTTTTTGTTACAGGAACAAAGCCTGGAAGTCGCCAGGAATATGCTGTGAATGCAGGACGTATAAAAATGAAGTACGATTTTGCACTAGATATGAAAACCTTTGCAGAAGAGGGTGTGGTGTTCTATGTAGCAGATGCTCGTCATATTGATTTCATAGCATTATACCTGAGGGAAGGAAAGGTAAGGGAATGAAAATTATTACATATTATTATTTAGTCATTATATTCATTTAGGAATACAAGCCAGTAAAAAAAAAAGTCCTGCCTGTTATCTTTTGTCTGTGAAATTCAATTCCCATGAGTTTTGATATACATATTATAATGTCTTTCCTCCTAAATTCAAGCCATCAGACACAAAATTATAGAAACTACTTCCAAATGCAATATGTTGCAAAGCATTACAATATTCTTATTATAGTTTTCAAATAGTACATGAAAACCTTTCCTTACATTTTTATTTTCTCTCCACCTACATAGTAGGTAGAGAAGTATTAAAGTTTGATATCAAGTGTGTGTGTGTGTGTGTGCGCGTGCGTGTGTGTTATTGATTAATATATTCTATTACACAGTTCTATTATTATATGTTTGGTTTGCTTTTCCATGCTATTGATCTTCAATTGATCTTCAAATTGAATCTTCAAATGCTAAACAATAACATAGTTGAATAATTGCTTTACACAGAATTCAATGTGTGTGCACATGCGTATGTGTGAGTGAGTGAGTGAGCGTGTGCGTGTTGGATAAATAGCAAATTTGATATTTAAGTTCAGTACCTTCCAAAAATATGACAAAGATTTTCAAGAACATTCCCCACCCTTACAAGCAAAAGTGTCCCTCATTTAAGTACCGTATATTAAGGATGGTGGCACCATGGAGAATGGTTAGATTGTTTACCTCTTATCAAGATGGCCTGGGTTCAATCCCACAGAACCTCATAAGGGATTTGTGGAAGACAAAGGACAAAGCAGCATCTGTGCAGATTTTATCTGGGTTCTCTTGTTTCCCCTGCTATTCATTCAACCCACTGGCCCATCTCACTTTTCCTCAGCCATTTCTCTTTCATTTCATATCATCTACTTCCTCACTCTTATGCCTCAATATGGGCTGATTTTGTGTTCTGCATTCTTTATTCTAGGATTATATATTTGTCGGCTCCCTAATAGGCTTCTGACTCTAGGCACCTACATGTAAATTCTAGGGCATGTATATTCCTCTATGCAATGGGGGGGGGGGGGAGGAATAAGCCAACTAAGTTAGTTAATGCATATTAATGGTACTAACGTGACAAATAAAATATCATCTTGAATTTTATGAGGATAGCCTATGAAATCCTCTTCATTTGGAAGGAAATTTATATAATTTTGTATAAATGGTAAGCAGATAAAAACATACTCACAAATATGTAGATCTCTTTAAAATGTGCAATTTATTTCAAACAACCTTTTTAAGGCTTCAGCTATTTCCAAGAATGGTTTTAATTATTCAATAATTTGTATTTATTTTGAAGTCCTGTCCATTTTCATTGTTTCTCATGTGTATGTCATTTTAAGCCCACCATCCAGTTTTAAAACCTTTGTCGTTATTCCCTTTGTATCAATAATGACATGTGTAATGGAAAGGTTTATCTTGATTAAAATAAAGTAGATTGGAAAATAAACTTTTGAAAGAATAAATTAGGTATCTACTGATAAGCAACAAAGGATAGAGAACTTCATGTGAATGTAATACTCAAATTTTTAAGGTTAAAAATTCATGCTTACCTGTTTTTAAATGTTTTCTGTATAAAACGCATGTAAACTTAATTGCTTTATTTCTGCTTCAGCTCTATTATGGTTTCAATTGCGGATCAGGCCCAGCATTAATTGAGAGTGAAAATAAATACAATGATGGTCAATGGCACAATGTGGAATTCCATCGTTTACATACAAATGGGAAATTAATTATTGATGGAGAAGTTGTAGGTGAAGGCAGCTCAAAGACAGGCACTAAATCTATCAATGTCAATTCACCTTACTATGTTGGTGGCATTACACCGGAGATTTCTACAGACACAAAAGTGAATACAAAGGTGAGAACAGATTCCCATATTTCATTTTAGTATTAGCTTCAGTTTATTTTCATTCCTTGAGAACTATACCCTTTGTTATTGGAAGTTATATACATATTTAGAACATTAAGCCTGTTAACAGTAGCTTATATGCAACCAACTACATGGAATTGTAGTTTTAAACTCACAAGTTTGAAAATAAAGTTTTAAAGTTTTAGTAAGAATATTTTAGAAATAATTTTAAAGTTTTTTGACATTATTGTTCCTGAAAGCAAGGATTAATTTATCATAAATAAATGTTCAAAGTGTCTGAAAAGTTTAGATTTATAAAGCGTTCTGTGTTAATTTTTTTTATTAAATGTATGATGCAGGTATCCTGAGATTGTATGTTAATCCTGTATAGGTTAGATTTCACATAATTCAGTAGTTTGCATGCAAGTAGGATAATAGTAATAAGTAGTATTCTTAGTTACTTAAAATACTCCCAACAGTTTTCTTTGTAATTTATATTTACAATTAAATGAATGGCGTTTTCTTGAATTTAATATTGCTTTTGCTATACTTGATTACTAAAATAGTACATATATCATAGCATAAGAGTGAAAATTTGAGCAATAGAGTTTACTGCCTTGCTGGTATATCTTAGAGAAAATATGTTTACCAAATTGACTTTATCAATTTCAATACAAAATACCAATATCTACATATCTTGAAAATAATAATTTCTTTGGGCTTAGTCTTTTGAGAAAAATCTACATTTTTTTTTTTTCTGAAAAAAGTTTTTGTCTACCATTCAGTTACATAAAATAAAATGAGAATGAATTAGCATTATTTCACAGAAGATTAAAAATTTATTTGTCATGCCAGATCTCATTCTCATGCTTTAACAAACTCATAGTCACTATTTTTAAGAAATCAAAAACAAAAATTTAATAGCCTGAAAAGTTCAACTAATAACTTGGAAGATGGCTGACTTAAGCACAATTTGAACTAATTTCAATAAGTTCACATTATTGATTTGAACTTTATTAAATCGAAAGTTAAATCAATTATTAGTTTATATAATCTTTTTATTTTCAAATGTCTCATCTCTCTCCCCCACTTTTGTTTAAGGGATACCAGCTCTACTTCTTAGTCATTCATTATAAGACTTTAATATAAATAAACAATGTTTATATTAAAGATAATACATATAATATTTTATAAATAACTTAATACATTATATAGTATCATATTGCTATTAATGTTTTAGTTATAAAGTCTTATGTTTTATACACTAACGTTTTTATGAAGTAATGTAAATATAAACATCATATTTCAGTATAGTGTATCATGCTTTTTAATAAATTCTTTATGTACTCAATGCCTTTTTCATTATTATTGCCCTGTTACTGTACAATTGTATCTGAAAAAGAATGATTTAAAGATATGTACAGCTTTGTTCACCACAAATCCTGCTATAAATGCTACTATGAAAACTGAATATGTGTTGATCGGTTCTTAAACAAAGGCTTATCCAACACCATCAGTACACTTACTTCCATCAGTGTATATATAAATTCAGTCATTGTATTTTGACAAAAATTCTAATAAACATCCAACATCTAGTATTTATGGATACTAGATACAGACATCGTAGACTTCCAGCATGCCATCATCGTGAGATTTACATGGGATGTTGCACATAACCAAGGTGGGTGCACCCTCTTCCCCTTAAGAAAAATGCTAGGCATTTCAAAGTCATATTTCTGGGAAAATACTAACTGTGGTGATCAAGCTGCTGTACCCAAGTGTGAAACACAGTTGGAAGCATCAGAAAGAAATGTAGCCTCTCTGGTGTTCAAGAGAGCTAGGTTATAATTGCCCAAGAAATCGGTAATTAGCTTAATTTAAAACCAAATTAATACAAAACCTCCTTTTAAAATCAATAAATTTAAATGTAGTCAATGAATTCTGTTTCATGTTTATTAAATTGAGTTTAGATTTTAAGTAAAGAGACTTCAATAGTATTAAGGTGCTGAGAATATCGACCAGAATGTTTACAAGCTGATATTTATTTATTATTTTATACTTTATTTTGCTTCTTCTTGCAAAGCCTGAGGTGAGCTCCAAAGTGGATGGTAGGCATATACATCACCTATCAACAGAAAAAGAGTTGGTAGCTGTGAGCTGATATATATTGCAAATGCTGAATCTGGTGAATAGCAGTTTAATCCTTACGACTGACTGGATGTCACTGTAAGGTCATTGATTCAGCGAGTATATAATCTCTGATAAGTATCATAGTGCCCCCTCATGCAGGTGCGCCTTCTTCCAGTAAAAGATCTTTGTATCGTTAGATTTAAAAACTGTATTGTGGACAGATCTTAGTCTCTTGCAAACTTACGTCCAAGAGATCTTCTGGTTAAGCCACAGTTCAAGCTCTGGTCAAAGTGTTCTTATTCCACATGTGTTCCATTGTAGGAGATCCATGGCTTTATTGTGGAATAAGTTTTCACTGTGGTCATTTCTACTTTGAAGGCTACTTTGTGTGGGTCAGGATTTACGTTTTTAGTGTTGGAGGATGGTCCTGTCTCTTTGTCTTTGGCAGAGAGGACAGTACCCCCCCCCCACCGATCCATCTCCTCCAATGGGTAGGACCCCTTTCCAACTGAAAATTTTGGTTTCAGTACCTCGAACAGATTGGAAATAGTGATAAATTGGATAGAGATAATTGGATAGGTACAGTCAGACTGAAAAATTCAATGCCATAGCCAGGATTTGAACCACGGATCTCCCGATCTCTTGCTGGTTGCTCTGCCACTGAGCTACCATGGCAACATGCCGGCATAGCAATGAATTTTTCAACTGACTCGCATGTTTCCTGGTAAACCACAAGGTGCTCTCAAATTATTTTGAGATGACAACCCCAATGGCGACTTACAATGTTGTAAGTACTGAAGTCCCAGGATTCATAGTATAGCCAACTATTATGGTCAATAGTTGGCTAATTGTTGCCAACCTGAATGCTTCCCAGAAGAATCCTCAGATGAGGATTTCCGTGAAAGCTTTATGCTTTCTTTGAGAAGTCAGTTCTTTCATAGCTGGTCTTGAACTTTATATACATTCGGTTTTCATAGTAGCACATCCATATACAGCAGAATTTGTGGTGGACAAAACAGTGCAGGGTTCTCCGGTTTCCCTCACCATCATATTCCACTGGAGCTCCATCTTCATTTCAGTGTCATCCCCTACAGTACCATAGTAGTAAATGCAGGCTTAAGCACTATCAAAAAACAACAAAAATCCATTTATAGTGTAGAGCTGTATGCAATATACCAAACCATTCTGCATGTCCGCCACTGACTTATTATGAGTGGTTCCCTTAGTGCACTTCAGAGCCTTAGTGGTCTGTACAGCTAACATCCTACCTATCATGCAGCATACCCTCCACGCGTTACATACTTCCGGTGTTAATGTGGAGTGTGCATGGATTCCTGGTCATGCTAGCTTGCCAGGGAATGAACTGGTGGGTTTGTCAGCAAAGATAGCAACCACAGAGCCCAATACTAACATTTCTTGTGCAACATCGAAAGAGTTTATGCTTTTTGTGCGCAGAGCGGTACTTTCGTGCTGGCATGAAGGATGGTTAGCTCTCTGCGGAAACAAGCTTAGAGCAGTGAAAGACCTTCCAATAAACTGGTTAATTTCCTCTCGTCTATCTCAACATGAGGAAGTATATTGGCTCAATTGCATATTTACCACTACAATTTTACACATAGGTAGTATGTTCCTCTCTGTCTGCTATGTAGAGAAGATTTATCTGTCTGTCAGTCATGTGTTGATAGAGTGTGTTCCTCTAGCACATATTCAGGAATCTCTGCATGTGCCAGTCAGTCTTACAGAGGTCCTGGCAGATGATAACCAAGCGGTGGATAAGATTTTAACATTTTTATTAACGGCAACATTTCAACTGAGGATTTAGTTATGTTATACCATTTTTGTCTCAGTTTTCAAAATAGTTTTCTCAATTCATCTAAGATTGCTTTTGCAGTGATTACCTTTATACACATTGAAGTTTTATTTACCTTTCGTTATTACTTATATTTATGATATACAATTTTTTTTTATTGATATTTATCTCTGATTTTTGCTATGATTTGTTTCATAAGGGTGCTGATGACCTTGTAGTTGTGCACCCTTAAACACCAACCAAACAACCAATTCCACGCTGGCCAGTATTTGTTGGTTTTGTTGTTAATTCCATCCTCATGTTCAATATCATCAACTCCATTATATCATTCATCTTCTCCATGCCAAGTCGCCCTCCATGGTGTAATGGTTACCATGCTAACTTCATATGCCCACTTCGCGGGTTCAAACTCGGAGGAGGACGAAGGAGTTTTTCAGGCATAAAAATCCTTAGCATGGCTTCCTTCAGAAGGAAAATAAATCTATTGGGTCCCTGTCATAGATTTATGGCACGTAAAAGAACCTTAAGCCTAATAGAGAGGGTTCTGAGCAAAATTAAGCAGTCTTTTATGCTCAGTATAGAATGGGATGCTGAGAACCACAACAGTTAAAGAGTGTCCATAAATAAAATACCATTACATTTTTTTTTCCCATGCCAAGCTGTATTTTTTCTATTCTCGATTCCATTTTCCCTATGCTAGATTCCATCTTCTCCTCCATTCTGAATATAGCTTCTTCCATTCCAATTTTCAGTTTCTCTTCCATCTTCCTCATGCTGGATTCAATCCCAGATCTTATTTTTTCATTCTTTTTCCTATTCTGGATTCCATCTTCTCCTCCATTATCTTATCCATTCAAGTTTTCATTTTCTTTGTTTCTGCAAACTTTTTATTATCACTATCTTGGTGGGTGCTAATAACCCCAGCAGTTGATGCGTCCTAAAACTGCTACTCTACTACTACCACTCTATGTTGGTGTAAAAATCCCACTCCTGACACCACTGTGATGAATGTCTTTATTGATACTTTAATTGGTTACAAATAAAGTCTTTGATTCACTGCTGCAAACAATTCACTTGACACTTTGCTGCATAGACAGTCATTACTCGCATTCCACTGTGTGCGAACAAGCCAGTCACTCATGACTCAATAAACACACCTGCTTGCAATTCTTCCTCCTTTTCTAGTTAGAAAATAATGTAACAGATATTTCTGGAAGAATCCAGGTGTTCCAAAGCCTCCGGTTACCTACCGGCATGCCACATTTCCTGTGCATTCCAAGATCTCCAAATCATATACCAGGGTGAACGTGAGAGTGGCAGCACATGGACGGCACTGTCACAATGTTCTCAATTATCATAAGTAATACCATGAGTGTTTTCATCTTGTTGATAATTCACGACCAGAGCGAGGCGACAGGAGTGAATTGTCCTAAGAGATGAAAATACAAGTTGTATTTGATAAGACAATTCAGCAAAATAGATTATTAATAATTTACAATATATAGGAAGGGAGATTTTATCTGGTTATGATTGTAATATTTACATTCTCAAATGGTAGGTGACACAATGGACCATGTTTGCTTACCAAATGTTCATTACCTCCTGAATAATGATTTAGCCAACCGTGTCTACACCCAACATACGAATATCGATAACAATAGAAATAGGGAACAATTATTTTATTGCAGCTTTTAATAAGTAATACATGAAATGGAAACAAACATTATTTTATTTGAGGTTATTGCACTCATCTCATACACAAGTAATACAAATAATGATTCTTTTCATTTCTTTCTTGAACTAAATACATTATGAATTGAAGAAAAATTTAAATAAACATTATAACTAAATTAATTGAGCGTACAATTGTGGAACCGACAGTTATTAAAAGTGAAGGATTGTCACCATGTTACTAATAACCAACGCAGGAGATTAAACATACCCACGTCAGATGCAACAAGATTTCAAAGAAATGAACATTAGCTGCAATAACATTTTTCAACAATATTGCTCCAGTCAGATGATTATGATTGGTTGAAATTGCCTAATCTTGGCCATTCCATTGACACTTTAATAGTGGAGTTGAATTGTCAGTTTAATTTAACCTTGTGATTAGTAGAAAATTAAAAATTGGTACCTAGAACATCAGAAGTTTAAGGGATAAGGTAGACAACTTCAGAAAAATTAATGTGGCAGTGACCATAGAAACAAAGAAGAAACTCAAGGGTACAAAATATATTAATGGTTATGTAATTATATATTCTGAAGTGGAATAGACAATGAGTATATAAAGGAGTAGCCATATGATAAACAAAAAATAGAAAAATAAAATAAAAAGTTAAGTTAATAAATGAAAGGCTACTGAGTGTAAGATTTAAAATAGAAAGAGGAAACTTGTAATTATTGGGATATATGCTCCTAAAGGTGGGAAGGTAGAAGAAACAGAACAGTTTTATGATTAATTACAAAAGATTTTTGATAAATACAATGATACTGACCATATAGTAATAGCAGGAGATTTGAATGCAAGAGTGGGAAAAGATCCAATTAAAAATGTATGTGGTATTTATGGAGAAAAATGTATAAAAGGGAATGTAAGGATATTAAGAGACTTTGCAACATTCAATGGATTAAGGATAACAAATACATGTTTTAAGAAAAGAGAAACAAATAAATATACATGGACAGCCAGAAAATCAAAATCCCTTATAGACTACATAATTTTAAATGATAGGTTAAAAATTGTATTAAAGTTACAACAGTTTGTAGAGGAGCAGTATATATGTATGATTAGCAAAATTGAAAAATCAAAATATGTTCAAAATTGAAAATATGAGAAATATAAAGAAAGAGGTATTTAACACACAACTATTACAAGAGGAGAGTATAAAAGATCTATTCCAGGTTAGGTTGACAGAGTATTTGGTGGCAACTTGCACAGAAAATGAATTAGAAAAAGAATATCAAAGTATAAAAAGTATAATGTGGAAAACAGCAAAAGTTCTTGGTTATAAAAAGAAAAGAACAAGAATAAAAGCCCTAGGTATAGGAACGAAGATATACAAGCAGCAGTAAAGGACAAAAAAGAAGTATTTCTAAAATATATACAAATAAATAATAACAATGAAAATTGGGAAGATAAATTAAAAAGCAATTTTGGAAAGCAAAAATTAATCAAAACCTGTCTGAAATCTTGAAACAGATTTTTGACAATAATTGAGCATTATGCTTATAGAAGGCAAAACAGAGCATGGAAAGTACTGAAAGGGAATGGATAAGTTATTATAAGGATTTGTTATGGAACAATACAAAAGAGAATACACAAAATGAAGAACAAGAGGAAAGAACAGTAGATTTAATAATAATAAGAATGCAAGATGCCGTAAAAGCAATGAAAAATAGAAAGGCTTTGGTTATAGATAAAATTACAATAGAAAATATGGTGGATTAATATTATAATTATCACATTTACTGAATATATGTTGGAGACGGAAGAAAATTCCAGAAGAATGGAAAGTTGCAAAAACTATTTCATTGTTTAAGTAAGGGCAAAGTAATGAGTGTAAAAACTACAGAGGGATAAGTTTATTAAATGTTATGTATAAAATTTCTGCAAGAATTATCAATATTTAGTATTCAGTAACAGAGTGGATTTAGACTTGATAGATCACGCATGCACAAAGTTTTTACAGTGAAGCAGATTACAGAAAAACATAGTGAGTTTAAAACAGAAACCCACATATCTTTTATAGGCCTAGGAAAAGCCTTCGACAAAGTGAACCACCCTTTATTATGGAAGAAAATGCAAAAAAGAGGATACCCAATACACTTAATAAAAACTATTCTAAGTTTATATGAAGATACAAAAATAATATTTGAAATAAATGGAAAGTTAATAAAAGAAATTAGAATTAGCTGTGTTTAAAACAGGGGTGTAGCCTTTCCCCAACACTTTTTAATATATATTTAGAGAACATTCTAGATGGATAGAAACAAGCAGTTGATAAGGGAATAAAAACTGGAAAAATAAAACATTGAATGCATTATGTTTTGCAGAGAGAACAGGCTACAAAAAGCCATTGATCAATTAAGTAATATATGTAAGAAATATATGATAATTTCAAAATCAAAAACTAAAGTAATGGTATTTCATGGAAGGTACTCAGTAAGAACAAAAGCAGCTATAGAAGATGAAGTGCTGGAACAGGTTTCACACTGGCAGTATTTATGCTGTGGTATAACTTATGAAGAACAAGATATAAATAGAAAAATGCAGAAATTGCAACATATTTGTGGAACAATCAGATGCACACTGAGGAACAAAGAAAAGACACACAGCTAAGATTTTACTCAATGATGGCACTACCAGGGACAATGTATGGAACTGAAGCCTGATCCAGGAAAAAAAAAGGAAAAAGATAAAAACAAAATTCAAGCAGTGGATTCCTATGGGCTGTGTAGGTTTGTACAAGGGAAAAACATATTAGAAACAAGAATATTAGAGCGGAAATAAAAGTCTAACCACTTCTTCAATAAATAGAAGAACACAGGCACAATTGCATAGAGCATCTGCAAAGAATGATAGAGGATAGGATACCAAAGAGGACATTGATGTATGATCCTGGAGGAAGAAGATCAGTAGGAAGACCAAGAAAATGGGAACAGATGTGAGATTGGTACAGGCAAAGAAGATGATGAATGTTTAGTGGACACTGAGCTCATTGATTATTCAAAAGATGCTCTAATGCAATTATCTCAAGAATCAGTTGCTTTAATGTTTTAACCACGTGTTGTGGCAACAATGTATGCCTAACATGAATAAATGATATGAAACTATATTTAACAAGTTATAAATGGACTGCCTCAGTGGTCAAACAGTCCAAGCTGAATTCCTGGATTCGATTCCCGGCTGGGGTGGGGAATTTTTCTTTAACCAGAAATATTCCCTATTTACTACAAAGTCTGGAAGTACGGGCGGATCGAAAAATAACACACAATGATTTTTTTCCGCCTTAGTTTAGCAGCTGGAATGTAGCAATTTCACACAGATATAGTTTGAAATTTTCACTAAGGAATGTTTTTTATTTCATGTACAGCACTAGCAAGAGAAGCATGAACTAAGCAACAGAGAATGGTGTACATGCTACTGTCATCTACGTGTGAAGAACAGAGAGGTGTGGTTCAATATTTGTAGGCCAAAGGGCATAAACCGAGTGAAATTTACAGGAATATGTGTGGCATGTATGGGGATGATTTTATGGACCATAGCCATTTCTCCAGGTGGTGTGCATTCTTCCAAGAGGGCTGTGTGAATCTTAGTGATTCACCACACTCCTCAAAGCTGGTAACAGCTGCAACCTTGCAGAATGTCAGAGGCATTCAGGTGGCAATTTTGAACGACCTGCGTGTGCAACTGCAAACCTTTTTGCAACAATTCAACAATTTCCTAGGGTGCAGTGTACGATATTGTTCATGACATGTTGAAATCTCATAAAGCTATGCTCCCTGGGTGCCTAAGAACCTCACAGACAACCACAAGGGCCAGCAAATGATGACAAGATTTGATCACTTAATGCGATACACTGCAGAAGGGCATGATTTTCTGAAAGGAATCATCGTTGGTGATGAGTGGAAGCAAAACAGGCAAGTATGGAGTGGAAACATGCTGGTTCCCCAGTAAAGAAGAAATTCAAAATGACACAATCTGCTAGGGAAGTATTTATGACAATGTTCTGGGATATGCATGGTGTGTTATTGGTGGATCTTGCACAACACGGGACCACTGTGAATCCTATAGCCTACATTAAATCTTTGGTGAACTTGCATTGTGCCCTTTGTGACAAATGCCACAATGCTAACAATATCAAACTCCTTCATGACAATGCTTGGCCCAATATTGCTGCTGCTATTCATCAGAAAATCACTAAATTTGGTAGGGAGGTGCTCCAGCATCCTCCAAACACTCTGTACCCTGCACCATCAGACTTTCATCTGTTTGGTCCCATGAAAAAATTCCTGGCTGGCCAATGCTTTGCAACAGATGCAGAAGTGAAATCAGCAGTCCACAGATGGCTATATTCCAGAGAAATGGACTTCAAAGAACAAGGCATATTGAAACAGGTATCAAGATGGGACAAATATGTGGAGAAAGTTGGTGACTATGTTGAAAAGTAGGTAAAGGTATAAGTTCAATTGTGAAGTTTTTTTTGTTTTTTTAACTATTACATTTTTTGTAAAAAAAGTATTGTGTGTTACTTTTCGATCTGCCCTTGTATCTACATGAGAGTGAATGTGGTGTCTGAAGAAAAAAAAAAATGATTACAACCTGTTAAAAAAACCTACAGTCAACGAGTTGTTTCTAAAGAAAAGTCCCCAATATGATCCTAGTTGTTGAAGGGGGCTAAACAAATGAAACAAGAAAGAAAAAAAAAAAAAATTGTAAAATTAAAAAAATTACATTTTTATTGCTTAATACAATATTTTCTCTATCTAAAGCAAGAAGTAAAGAAAGTAGAATTATTCTGATTTCATCATACAGTATGATGCTAAGTCTTAATGGTATTAAAACTTAGCCCAAACAAATGTTATTTAAATTCACCTCCACCATTCTTTGTGTTTGTGCTGTATTAATCTGTGGTGTTTTTCTGACCTCTACCAGTCCATCATAACCATTGCCAACATCAAATGATGTTAAATAGCTTTTCTTTTTCTCTCCACAGGGTGTGAATACCACCTTTGAGGGATGTTTACGCAATGTAATGTTAAACAATAAGCCACTCGGTGATCTTCAAAATGAAGTTGGTGTGGTTCCATGCTCAGACAAGGTAGAACCAGGAGCATTTTTCTCTGCTGCTGGAGGACACATGGAAGTCTGTAAGTTTGCATTTCAATCAACCTGAGTTTACTGTTTTCCTTAATAGTGCTTCAATTTTTCTTTTTTTTTTTTTTAATAAAGGACATATATGAAATGTTTCTGAAAGTGTTTCAATTAAAAAAAAAGGAGCTGTAGAAATCAACATCTAAATTTTTCAGTCATAAACAGGAGGTGTCACTTAAAATTACATAGTTCCTGGGTACTGTGCACTTTAGTGATAAAATAATGAGCTCTGCAATTTTTAAAAATAAGTTATGTGCTAGGAAGTGACAGCAAATGTTAACTGCTTATGTACAGAATTATGAGATAATGAAAGGAAAAAAAGGTATTCCATTCACATGACTTTGTATGTGTTTTGCAAATAAACTATTCCTATAAAGATTATTCTTTTATCTACATCATGCAAGTCAAGATAAACATCAGCAGATATTGTCTTATTACTTGCTTCCTTCTCAGCAGAATGGGAATAAGGGAATACACTAGGCTAAAGTGAGAGTAAACATTTCTAAAGCTGGTCAATATGTGAACAACTGAAGTAAAATAAAAGAGAAATGAAATGAAAGGTGACACCATTGAGAATATATGTAGTTTAAAATTGAAGCCAATAAATAACAAGTAATCTCGGAAACAGTCAAATCTACAACAAAAATGTATATTTCATAAATTGTGTATCTTAACAAGATCTTTTTTTTTTGTCTATCTCTCATGTCTTACCAGTTATACAAAAGTTAAGAAGTCATCCAGAAAGGAATGTATTTAGGAGCTATTCCCAGAAAATTCAAGATATACATGTTAGTTGTGATGTAAATATCTTTAATATATGGTATTTTAATCAAAATTGTTACAGCTGTTTTTGAGCTGTTTTTCCATGTAAAGGTAGTTTGGGAGGGAGAATTTTCTTGAAAATCTTTGACTTGCATTCTTGGAAGGTACCAACCTTATATACCTAGTTTGGTATTTAACAAATGTTTAATTTTTTAGCTATGCGCACGCACACACACACACAGCTTTTTCTCAAGATAGCCTTTGGCCCATCTGCAATCATTTTGCCCAAAATAATAATCATTTTCAATGCAAAATTGTCAACATACAATCACCAAAGCACTGCCATACTGTAAACATAACAGGCCAGCTATTGTAGGAATGAAATAAACAATGCTGTTCTAATTCAGAGGAACATGTAACATATAATATGACAGTTTTAAACACATCTAACTGATATTTAATCATAAATTACTTTAAAAAAAAAATAATAATAATAATAATAATTATTATACCTGTCTAAGCATGCTATAAAGCAAAGTAAATGTTCAAGCTTGGTATTAATGAAAATTTTATGTGATGCTTAGAATTAATGAGTTGGACTTGTTTCTGATGATAAACACATCTGTTATTAACCTTCTCTTAATAATATTAAAGTGATACTTGTTCATAAAACATTCTGAGTAATCATTTATCTTTAAGCATGGTTAAACCGTTAACGCCTGAATAATTTTTATCATAATTTTCAGTTATCTTTTGTTATTATATCTCTAAGTAATGCATATACATAGAATAAAATACAAACAAAAAAAAATGTTGCTTAGTTTTGAAAATATTTACCATATTAGGTGCATTCACTACCTAGAATTATTGGCTGTCATTTTGATGATATATATGTTCACACTTTATTGTTAAATATAATAGTACTACCACACTATAGCAATCTGAATATTTTATTTTAGCTGTGTATTGAAAAAATGTGAAAATTGACAAAATTCATGGTTTACATTATGCATAAAATCAATGCTTTTTGTGTCTGTAAAATCAAATAAATTATACAAAACATTTAGTGAATATGACAGAGAATAAAGCATTTGATGCACAATTCCACACCACACTTCATACAAATTGCTCTCAGGCTGGATTTACAGTTTTCATTGACACACCTTTTCCTTTTTCTTCCTTCTGTTTGTTGCACGAGGTAGTCAGTTTTGTCAAATCTTAAGAGTAGTTGAAATGCAACAGCTAAGGGATATTGTAGAGCTGCTACTCTGCCAGCTCCTTTGGGATCAGTCTTGTATCTCTTGGGATGACAATAGCTATTTCTCTTTTGAATCCAGCTGAGATATCCTTTGTCTTTCTACTTTGCTGTACAAAATCCAGCTGCTCTGAACAGCCACATCTAGCATCCACGTAAACAAAGGCCAGTATTTTGCTTCATATTCCAATGCAATAGGGGGGCAATATTCTGGACAATTTGATCAGTAACTCAGTTGTTGTACTTGGCAATTAGCCTTGGCCTTGGAATCATTATATTTCGTTTTTGCTTCTGTGAAAATCTTTTCACCTGACCAACCTCTTTTGCCCCACATGTAGAAGAGATCATTGTGACTGCTGAGTTATCCATCCAGCAGTCATAAAGGAATCCATCATTCTTTTTTAATGCGGTCTCATAAAGACCACAATCTTTTTTGGAAAATATTTGCTTGTTTTCCAAGAGGTATCCTTTAGGAATTCTATTTTCTCTAATAGTACCAGCTGCAAACTAACCACAATATCTGAGAAGTGAGAAAAGTGGTGCACTAGAAAATAAATTATCCCTGAAGAAGCTGTAGCTTAGTTTCTTCTTCTTCTTCTCCTCCTCTAGTACTTCCTCAAGAGAAGAAGTAGAGGATTTACTGCCTAACCAAATAACTTGTCATAGTCAGCATTGGATGTTAGTCCTTTACCCTGGTACATCTCAAAGTTCACTAAATTCCCTGTCTTTGGTGTTCAGACTCCAGACCTTGTAGCCAAATCTAAATGGGCTTGCCACAAAGAAATTGTTTGCAACCATGGCATCCAAAATATTCGACCATACATTCATCAAATGACAGGTTTTCCATTGGTATGAAATTAGTAATATATCTGTTTTTCAGCTTTTCTTTTATAGGTTGTATTTTTCATGCTTGCCTTATCATTATGGTCAATTTTAGTGTTGTCTGCAAAGTGTAGAAATCTACAGATTTGAAGAAATGTCTCTTCTCATTAACTGTGAAACAGCCAGATTTTTCATGTCATTATTTGAATCCCAAAAGTGTCTTTTAGATGGCAAGTTATTAAAGCACCTAAGACACAAAATGGCGATGAAACAGCATATTTCTTCTGCTGTTATCTTTGGGTCCTGGCAATTTAAAAATAATGCATAGTGCCTGCTTTCCTCTACCAGATAATCTATGAATTCTTGGTCAAGAAATAAATTGAAAATATCAATTTGTGACATGTGTTCATATCTTGAATAATCTGGAATGAGGAATGCAGTAGGTTTTCCAATGTCAAAATCAGCTCCTTTTTCCATTGCTTTTCAGATGGTCTCCCCTCAGCAGATCATTTGACGACCTTTTCAGATATTGTATCAGACATAATATCAGCAACCTCTAGGGGGCTGAATGAGATGATCGGTTGTATTCATTTTGATTAGCATCTATTGTTTGGTAACCTTATTTCTGTGTTAGCCCATAATTGACAAGGCATTAGGCTGTCCGCTACAAAATAAAATGCTTAGAAAACAGCATGTATTTCCAAACAAATGTGTTTGTATGCAAATAAAATAATTATTAACATTATCTGCCTTCATCTTCATTCCTGGAATCCTCGTCTGTATCTTCATTTGGTATTGGTGGCTCAATAAACACATCACCATCAATATCCTCACTGTAAATAATCGCCAAAGCTTCAGCTAGTGAAAGCCCTTGAACTGATTACAAAACCAAAGGGCATTAGATTACAACAACAAATGAGCATATTTGCATCAAGAATGTTTGGTCATGTTCTGCAAGATCATTTCCAAATATTATCAGTATGTAAAAGACTTTGTGAATGGCATTTTCATGCAGCACTCTCTGATCTCTGCACAAAGTAGAACTATTGTTATCAGTTGCACTCTGAAATACAAGCAATATAATGCCTTTGAATAGGTAGAGTCACACTGAAAAACTCAATGCCATAGCCGGGATTTGAACCACAGATCTCCCAGTCTCTAGCCGGTTGCTCTTCCACTGAGCTACCATGGCAACATGCCGGCATAGCATTGAATATCTCAACTGACTTGCATGTTTCCCGGTAAACCACAAGGTGTTCTCAAGAGACCGGGAGATCCGTGGTTCAAATCCCAGCTATGCCATTGAATTTTTCAGTCCGACTCTACCTATCCAACTCCTATCCTACACACGCTTGTGTGAAAAAACAATTAAACCAATATAATGCCTGTCAGGGTTGAGTGTGATAAATGTCTCTTGTCAGTGGCAGCTCTGGCCAAATTATCTGGTGGCACACAATTTAAAGTTTTGCTAAAATGACTGGATATTAAAAACTACCAGTGAAAATGCAATGTTAATATGTGATTAAATACACTAATCTTTCTATTTGTATATGAAAACCATCCTTTGAGCTAATACTTCAATAGCTCACTGGTAGAAGCCAGGAATTGAATGCACCATATTTCCTAACATTTAACTGTCACCATAATATGTCAACAACATTATCAAGGAAATGTTGCACATTGCTACACAGCTAATGCAACTACTTCACTTTGAAAGATTCTAGCCTTCAATACTACTCCACATGATCTTAATAGCTTATGAATGTCAATTACAACATTCAGATGTTCCTTTTCACAAATGAAACTCCTGTTTCTCTCAACAAATTTTGAAACTACACATAAAGTAAGGTAAATCATGTTTAGTAGCAACTGTCTTAAACATTTTCTATATAGCTAATTATACACTTTACAAACCATTTTCTACATTACCTAATACTGTTTAGGATTTTTCCTCTTAAGATGAGTTTTAACACTGCCATTTCTTTGAATGCTGGCAACTGACACATCAGCTTACTATTCTACAGTTACTTTCACCAAATATTCACCAGCACATTCAGATTATGTTTCATTATGTGAAATACACTGAAGCACTTTTTTTTCCACCACTTCTTACCAGTTTTCTTTTAGAACAGTTTTTGAGACACTCAGCACTCATTTACATAATGTGTCACTTGTCACTTCTCGCATGTAAAGCACTATTTTATGGCTTGTTGATGTCCATAATTTCAATACCTACTCAATTATTGGTTCCGTGGCCTTTTCTTGTTTTCAAATGAAACTAAAAACATAGCATGTTAGGAAAAAAACATGTATTAATAGTACTAACAGATTTTAAATAATAGAACTTGAACAGCTGCTAATCTAATCCTTACCAAGATTTAGGGTAGTTACAAAACACCTGAGTTCACCACACTGATTCCAGACATTGCACAATGGCACATAGCCTGATGTATGTTATCTTCAGCTGTCGCCTGGCAACATTGTAGTAAAAGCGGACATTAAAAACTATTAAAAAAATCTTATGCTGGGTTTGCCAAGAACCAACTTTACATTTTAAATGTATATATTTTGCTCAGGAGATTTAGATATCAACTTTGTTTTCAAGAAAAGAAAACATTGAAACTATAGATTTGTTTATTAGTATTTAATCTTATATGTGAAAAGATCTTTGGCTAAATATTTTTGTCTTAGATTTGACTCAAACTTTAATTTTTGCTTGTAGTTGGTTCTTATTTTCTCTTTGCTCATGCATGGTAATGACCACACAAGCTTATGTTCCTGAAGAGAAGTCTCCCCTCTCAGCTTCTTGTAATGCATACCAACAAACTACATCCATAAGTACTGAATTCTTATGTATGTGTGAACAGATTGGCCACAAAATCATTTATGTCCAAGAAAATGCCAATGGTTAATATTTCCAACAGCCACCTTCACTACAACCTGAGACTGTTGAAAGAATTCAAAGCAGGTTTATATTAGTACAAAAATTCAATGCAGATTATAGAATTTTACTGATAATATTATGGAGAAATTATATTATTTGTAGAGAAGGCCAGCCACCATTGCTTTTTATCAGTGTTGTCAAATATTACAACTCTCCAGAAATTCTTTGGTAATTTGTATACATTGGATTGATTCCACAAAAAAAAAAATTGTAGAGAAAACAATTTATTCAATTTCTTATGAACTGCAGCCTTAAGCATGCTTATATATTAAAACTCAGTGAAGTAATGATTTGACAAGTGTCTTAACACAAACCAATGTTTTACAGTGAATCTTGTACTCAAATGAAAAACTGTTAGTATGACATTTCATTCGGTGTAAAATGTAGAAACACAAAGCTATGGTTATTTATACCGCTTCCACTCTATATTCAGAATTGGTATGTGCTTCTAATTCTGATGTCATATACTACTTCTATAAATAATTTACATATGCAAAATGAAAAATTAATTTTTGTTGACCATACAAACATGTGTAACTTTCAAATATTGGGCAGACGAACATTTCCAAAATTATCATATACATACTACACTATATATGCTGAGGTGGCAGAGACAACAATTTTTACTTTCTCTAGACGTGCTATGTACATAGTGTATAGAGGAAGCATTGTATTCCACCCAAAAATTTGATACTGAAATTTCACCAGAAATACATGTTTTAGGGCCCCCTGAATCAAAAAAACACTTTCAGAAAAAGGTCCGTGTATGTGTCTGTCTGTCTATGGACAGCATAGCTCAAAAACAAATAGACTGTTAAACACCAAACTTGGGATTTAAGTTTGGTATCTTCCAAAGATGTGACACGAAAATTTTCAAGAAAATCTCCCCACTCCAAACTACCCTTTAGAAGGAAAATTTTTCGAAAATGTTGTTTTTCTCAAAAATGGCTCTTAATGGCTTTGACTAAAATTCCACATATTAAAGACATTTCCATATCACAAATAATATGTATATCTTGAATTTTCTGGGAATAGCTTCTGAGCACCCGTTTATTATGGATGACTTTTGCTGAATTTTGCATAACTAGTAAATTGAAAGAGGTTAGACAAAAACTTACTATGCAAAATATGTAGATCTTGTGTAGATCTTGTTAAAATACACAATTTATGTCATATACATTTTTTTCATGGGGTTGAATGTTTTCGAGATATTCCTTGTTATTAGTTTCAGTTTTAAAATAATAAACATTTCTCAAGTGGGAACTTTTTAACTTCTGCCCACACAAAGAAACAGATTTCAAGTCCATAGCAATCACATTTTAAAGTATTTGACTGTTAGTTTAGCCTAGCATATTCCCTTATTTCCCTTCTACATATAAGAAACTAAGTAATGATACTGTTTCTGCTAATGCTTATCTCGATTTGCATGGAGTATATAGAAGAATAAATTTATTAAGAATAATTTGTTACAAAGATGTAGAGAAAGTCATGTGAATGGAATGCATCAGATTTTTTAATTTGTGCTCTTTCTATCTTTCATCTCATGAAGTTTCATTACAATATGCATTATAAACTTCATACTCTTCTATAAGCTGGAATTTCTTTTACTTTAAACTGCTGAATATGGAACTTCACTAGTATTCATACTTTGTTTTCTGCATATTTTTGTCTGTGCAGAGAACAGTTTCCCCAGTGTAGATGTTTTTATGGATGTACAAATATTTTAATTTACAGATAGCAATTTCCGAGTGGGTGTCATCATAGACATAAAGCTGGACATTCGACCACGTAATGTGTCTGGAGTTATTTTATCTGTGCATGGAAAACGTGATTTCTTGTTGCTGCAAATGGTGGAAGGTGTTATGAAGTTTAGTGTTGATAATGGAAAAGGTGCCATTTCCGCTCAATTCACTCCTCCATACACACATTATTTCTGTGATGGCAACTGGCACACCATTCAAGGTAAATAGCTTAATTTAAGTAGTTGGTTCATTTGGTACCTATTTCTAAAGTCCATTAATTCTGCTCAGTTTCAAAATTGAACTAGAGCTGCCTCTCGTAAATATGATTAACCAAATTTTTTTTAGTAAAATGTTTCCAAATTATTGCCAAGTAATTTTTAAAATAAGAACTAAAGCTTTCCTGGCGACGTGTTAATTCAAAATCTTCTCGGGCTTCTAGCCAGGTAAAAACTTGGCTTGACACCAACGTTTCGAAGAAGTGCATCCTCCTCGTCTTCAGGGTGAACTGATCAGCCAAGTTTTTACCTGGCTAGAAGCCCGAGAAGATTTTGAATTAAGTAATTTTTGTTTTTAATATACACAGATTCTTGATTGTGATTTGTATAAAAGAAATCAAATACTCCCAGCATTTTGTTTTACAGTAATAGCATTCATTAAACTCCTTCTCATTCTAAAGAATAATTAAACACTTTTATTCAACTTTCTGAATGTCATGTGACCTTACTGTGTTAAGAGAATCAAACACTTAGCTAGCCTCAACCTCCACAAAGTTTTAAGTATACATGTAAAGCAAGAACATAAACATTGAGCAAATACCTCACAGAAAAGAACAAATATTAATCTAAAACATTAAAACATTAGATACTTTTTAACATTTTATAAATAATTACATTTAAAGTAACAATGTGTATGCTGTAAAAACAGTATATCACCTCTGTCTTACACACACAAAAAAAAACTGAGGAGAGAAATGGTATCTATTAAAAAATACACTTGGGTTCAAAAATATATTGCACCTTTAAAACTCACAGGAGGAAAGAAAAAGCAACAGTTCTTTAGAGAAAAATTAACACTTGCTCTCAAGAAAACATACTTTATTGTTCCTGCTGCCTTTCATGTAAAAAATAAGGTTCCTATAATTCTGTTCTACAGAAAAGGAAATACATTTCAAGAATAGATAAGATGATTTTCTTCATAAAGTGCAGATTGTTGAGAAGAAACTTTTTATGGAAATAAAATACTTTATAATACCTAAATCAGCGTGATAGTTTGAGTAAATGTGTTTACAATTTTAGGTTCCATGCGCTCAAAAAGATACAAATAATTGATTTTGAGTTTTCCTGCATAAGGATGAAAATTCCATCTATACTATTATGCAATTAAATCAGGCATGCAGAACATAACAAAATAGTGTTCCATGCCAAGTTATGTTAAGCATCTTCTTCCCAAATTGTTGCAAAATGAAATGAAAACGTTTGAGTTGGCTAACCTGTTTTAATGTATAAGATGTTTTGTTGCAATGTGAAGTAAGCATGTAATTTTTGATAAAAATAAATTTTCTTTCTTCTTTCTCTAAGTTTCCTTACGAAAACATAACTTACATCTGGTGACCCTGATGTGATAGTGATACTGTTACATTTTATGAGGTAAGCAATAAAAATGAAGAACCTGAGACGACAATTTAAGCTGATAATAGCTTTATTTGTGCACAAGATGCAAAATGTGGGCCCTGTAATTACAATTTTATTGCCAAATATGTGTGAACAGCTTGCTTTGTAAGTGATGACTGGTTGTTGCACTTAGTGGACAGTTGTGCCTCCATAAATTTCTTTTGACATCGCAGCTATGATTGTTACACCCATGTGAGTGGATACATGTGTAATAGTCGGAAGGTTCTTTGACATCAAAGCATGACACTGTTGCACCTTAGTGAACTTACAGTGGTTGGCCAGTTTGACTGTTTCTAGGAGTTTACATGTGACCCAGAGGTCTAAAAGTGGGTGCAAAGGCTTGCCCAGAGTTCAGTTTTTTCACTGGAATGTATCATGTGCAACAGTAAGTGAGTTTTTATAGGAAATTGACAGTGAACACAATAATCGTCGCTGCAGGAACATCAAAAAGAAACTACACAACAGAATTGTTTCAAAAACATCGAAGAAAATTATTTGAGAGTAGATGCTGTTTGGAATCATTTGTGGAAGAAATAAAGAATTGTGTATTGGAGTAGAAAGAGAGTTTTTGTTACACTGATGCCAGGAGTGGGATTTAACTTCACGATGGGGGACATGATAAAATTGGCTTGCTGAGGTCAAGGAAATGAAGACAGAAATGATATCCAGAATGCAAAAATTTGAACAAATGCAATGAATGAAATGAAAAAGTATATGAAATTTAGAATGGAAAAAATTGAACAAATGCAACTTGGAATGGACAAAATGAAAACAGAAATGCAATCCTGAATGGAAAAAAATGTACTCTGAACGGAGAAAATGGACACAGGAATGAAGTCAGGAATGGAGAAGATGAACATAAAGATGGAATACCGAATGGAGAAGATGAAATCTGGCATGGAAAAACTGAAAGTAGAGATTTCGAACAAAGTCGACAAACAACTGGCTGGCAGGAAGAACTTGTGGAAAAAGTGAAAGAGCCTGGGGAAAAGATGAAAGAACTTGGTGAAACTGTGAAAGATCAAGACCATGATGGATCCTGGGGAATGACTTTGGGAAAAGAACTCTTTCATGGTCCAGAGTTAAACATTGGTACTGCAAGTTTAATGAAGGTTGTGAACATGTTGAAAACTTGGCCCACCCTCGCCGCCCACGCACCAGCTTCAATCCAGAAAACATCCAAGCTGTTCAAGACATCATGGAAGAGGATTGCCACATCACAGTGCTTGACATTTGTCACCAACTTCTCATAAGCTATGGGAGTGTCCAATCAATCATTCGGAGGGAGCTGAAATTGAGAAAAGTGTCAGCTCATTGGATTCCGTGGTTTCTCACTGCAGAACAGAAAGCAGTGTGAGTTCAAATGTGTCACAGGCTTCTCACATGCTACGAAGAGGAAGGTGATGCTTCTCTGTACAGAATCATCACTTGAGATGAGACATGGATGCCTCATTACACACCCAAATCAAAGAGGGCCAGTCTGGAGTGGAGGAGTGGAGAGCAACCAAGTCACAACTGCCAGCAGGGAAGTTTTGGCCACAGTGTTCTGAGACTCAAAAGATGTCCTCCTCATTGATTTCCTCGAACAAAAGGACAATGATAACAGACCATTAATGCTGCCTACTACTGTGACCTTCTCAGTCAAGTTCAAGTTACTTTCCGATCAAAACGTTGCAGTAGCCCAATCAGAAATGTGTTGATTCTGCAGGACAATGCCAGACCACATACCGCAGCAGCAACACAGCAAGACTTCATGTTTAGTCCACTCAAAGAAACTCTTGGAGGACATTGTTTCACAACCAATGAGGAGATGAAAGACTTCATGTGCAACTGGCTCCGCACCTGTCCTCGTACTTTCTTGAAACTGGCATTAAAAACTGCCTATATGTTGGAACAAGTGCATAGAAAAGATGGGCGAATTTGTAGGAAAATAAGAAAAATGTTAATTTCAATTATTCTTCATGAAAAAATTTACTGGTACAAAAGGCCTGCTGATATATGAATGCCCCTCGTAGTTACTGTGTATTCATTACTTTGTCTCTGTAATTTCTGTAACTGTTACATTATGCTAACTATTACATTATTTTCTGCCTATCCCTAGGCGCATGGTTTTAAGTGTTTATAAGGGACAATCATGTGTCTATAGATTTTCTGGCATGTAAAAGAACTCCTAGTACACTGGCAGTGCAGACAAGATCCTGGCAATAGACAGCATAGCTAACAAACAAATAATTTTTAATGTACAATGTTTTTGCAATATTTCGTTGTGGTACTCTATAGAAAATAAAAAGGTGATATCAATATGTTTCAGAAAAAATCCTTCAATTAGAAAATATAAAGGCCACACTTTGCTCACTGGTATATACTTTGAGTTCAAGTGTAAATGAGACTAAATATTAACTCTAATGCCATAACTAAATAGAAGACAGGTACATAGTAAATGGTGATGCTAATGAATATTGCATGCTTACTGCCAGAGTATTGCCAGTGATGTTCTTACTCCACTGCAGCCAGAATCCTATTCCATTTTCTCATACTCAAAAACAGATAAGATAATACACATACCAACATTGTATTACATTCTACATGCAATATTCTTATGTTCTTCAGAATGTTATTAAACTGGGATTCTTTTTCACAGCTGTGAAATCGAAGAATGTGGTGTCATTATCTGTGGACAAGACAACTGTAGAACCTGGAATAGGGATCCCTGGATCATCATCAACAGATACTCGGGATTCACTTCTTGTTGGAGATTTCAACCGTACTCTTATTCCAAGACGGCAGCGTGGACTTCTAACAAGGCAGCACTACATTGGCTGCATTCGTAATTTATATATAAATGACATTCGTGCTCCTATGGATGCCTCAAGGGCTGTTGGTGGAGTGACCTCTAGTGTATGCCCAAAAATTTAAATCTTGTAATTATTTTCTAATAAAATACTTTTTTATTATTGTAAAATTTTACTTACAATTGTAATATTTGGGTGCCTACAAAACTTTTAAATACATATTGTGCATAGCCACTCATAATGTTTCTTTGAATACAATATTTCTACAATAAATAGTTTTGCACAATGTGGAGGTAATTTATTCAGCAGAATGGTACTAGTAATTTATGAATTATACTTCATAAGTTCAAAAACTTTATGCTTACTAAATTTGAAGTATTGTCTTTTGACACAAAGTAATTTTCAGTCCATTTCATTGGTATAAGCCGGCCAAGGCAAGTGCAGTACCACACTTATACACATAACGGCTTGCCCACCCTCCTGTACAGTCCAGTTAGGAAAGTGTGAGCAAATGTTCATAATGGTATTTCTCCTGTGTATGTTAAAATCATATGTACATATTATATTCATATCATAAGCAATCAAATATATTTTCAAATCCATTTCAATATAATACATTTGTACATCTCTTTGACTTTCTCGCTTGCTTGGCATTATCCTGATATATGGTGGACTTTGTGACAGTGATGTGTTTTAACAATTGAAAGTTAGTTGAGTCAATTTTGTAACACTAAATGGCTTCTGAAACATGTTTTCCGAAATAAAAAGTAAGTGATGTAGTGTTACAAAATTGACTCAACTAACTTTCAATTGCTTGGCATTATTCTGTGATGTCTCCCTCAATAGCCATGTCGGTCTCCAAGCCGTTTTCTCCGGATTCATCATTGCTGTTGCATTTTGGTTTGATTATTATCCTTTCCATTTGTTCTTCCATTAGTGCATCTCTATTTCAATATGTTTCTTGAACATTTTTTGCCCTTTGAATCTAGCTTTTTCAGTCATTTGCTGTTACTGACCCAATAGGCTGTTTGAACCACTAAGTTAGGATGTTTTCTCAGTGAACTCCATTTATCTTTACACTTTAAATTTCACTATTTTCCTTATTGTTTCTTTACATCCAAAAAAATGAATCTCCTTCTTGCAAAAGTTTAAAATTTTGGCAGCGCAGAAGTTTAACCTCATAATACTCCTGATACTTTCTTCTAATGACAAATTCATCCATATCATCCAAAACGACTTTGTTTGTAAGAGGTTTACCAATCTTGTGAGGTCATGTAATTTTGCTCGTCCCACCTTCTTCCCTCCTTTCTGATTTTGCATAGCATTGTCTTATTCTAACTGGTAGAAACGACAAGTTCAGTGGCATTTGTAATAGGCATTTTCTGACCTTTCTTTGCAGTGTGCTAGTGAAATAAACCATTTCACATACAGCATTTCATGATGTATGCATGAAGTCATATTGTATCATCACATTAGTTTTCCTGTTCTCTGCAGGACACTGGCCTTGGCTGGCTTATACTTTTATTTTCAGTTTAATGTTTACTTATTTCTTCCTAATGGGTCTACACTTTAGGCACCTATCCCAGACACACTGTTATCATGTGATTTAACATAGGATGTGTCCATCAGTGTATTCTCCTGTGATAGTGCACGAGGTGCTGTCTATTCTAACTTGTGATGCTGTAAGTACTGTCACCCGATACTCTCTGGGAATGGCTTAAGTGAGACTAGCTATCTCAGCCTGTCCCTTGCTGATGCCATAAGAGGTGCCTCTCTTGGCCTATACCTCCTTGTGGTGGTCTCTAAGATACATCTCTCTTACAATGGTGTAACAGAATTAAATTGAGCTTTATTTGTCACACTTTAACTGTTGTGGTTCTCAGCATCCCATTTTATATTAGGCATGAAAGCTCACTTAATTTTGCTCAGAAACTTCTTTATTAGGCTTGAGGTTTATTTACATGCCATAAATTTATGACAGGGACCAACAATTTTATTTCCCTTTCTCTAGAAGCTATGCTATGAATTTTTATGCCCAAAAATATCCATCACCCTCCACTGGATTTGAACCCATGAACCAGATGCTAGCATATTACCCCTAGAGCATGGGGAAAGAAATGGTGCAACAAGGCCTATACTCTCTTATCATGGTAGAGGGGGTGAATCTGCTTTTCAGGCTTCTAAAGGGGACTCTAATCCCACCATTAACCAGATTTCAGGTAAGTTAATATATAATGACTAGTACATTTAATATTATTGATTATGAGGATATATGTAAAACAGTTTAAATAATTATCTTATAAAACTCAAAATAAAAAAACTTCTGTTCTTTCTCAAATGGTAAATTTTAGGAACAGTGCTTGCACCATACACATCAATATCAGTGGAGCATGCAAAGACATATATTAAGATTTAGTTCAAGTTTTTATTGGACTAACCAAACTAATCACAACTAGCTTATAATGATAATAGTGGAAATTTGTTGCTTTCTGGAAAAAACGAATCATCTCTCCATATTACTACTACAGTAGTACCCCTCTACTCTGATTTTCCAGGTAATCCATAATTAAACAAAATAATAAAAAGCTTATTTGTAGAGGAGAACCTTGTTAACCCAACCAAGTGATTGCAAGCGGCCAACCTGAAATTGAATCTGAAGGTTTAATAACTCCTCTGTAAGGAAGTCAATTACTCGGACCACGCTGTCTCACCTAATGGGGTGGACACCAGCCCGAGGAAGGCTTGGGTTGTGAGAGGTTGATCTGGCCCAAGGGATACGCAGGAGTTACACAATTTTTTGGGTTTGTGTAGTTACTACCTCAAGTCGGTAGACGGTTCTCCAACATCACGAAGCCTCTCATTTGCCTGATGGAAGAACATCACCCTTATTTGTGGACAGAAGAGACCAAAGGCATGTTCCATGCACTGAAGACACTCTACAGTGCTCCAGTTTTAGGGTTCCCCCAGCTGGGTAGCAGTTTCATCGTGGATTCAGTGGTATTGGAGATGTACTTTCTCAGATCCAGGACGGGAAGGAGTGGGTGATAGTGCACTTCAGCAAGATGCTTTCCAAGGTGGAGAAGAACTACTGCGTTAGGTACTCTGTGGGAGATCCTGGTGATAGTGAAAGCATAATACTACCATAAATACCTGTATAACCAGCCTTCCACCTGAGGACTGACCACTCTGCCTCATCTGGCTTTTGAGCTTTTAAGAACCTAGAGGGCCGTTGGGTCCACAGGCTGGAGGAGTATAATCATGGGAAGGGGAAGAGCCACTCCAACGCAGATGTCATGCCGAGAAGAGCCTGCCCAGAGGAGTGCACTGATGAGGTGTCGACTGATGGAGGGAGCAGTTGCCTGCCTGGGCCCTCTGTTGAGAGAGGTGGAGATTGGGGCTAGGCCGAACTGCGAGGGTGCTGCACCCAAGGGTAGCGCCTGGGTCCAATGGAACTAGCTGAAGGCCAGCAAACCTGTTGTTCAGGTTTGGGACTCACCTGACAGAAAACTCAGATAGAGCAAGGTAAGCAGTACCCTGGGGGGAGGCACACGTGGGGACCTTGGGAGAACACCTTGGAACCAACCGGATGATCGACAAACTCCGGCAAAGGTACTGCTGGTTGAGGTAGTGTCGCCAATGTGTTTATGCTGCGATTTGCGAGCCTTAGACTAGAAACCGGAGTCATGTGCAGCCGTACTGTGTGGGGGCACCCTTCAAATGCATGGCCATCAACATAGCTCGACTGTTCTCTGTATTCCACAGGAGTAACAAGTATCTGTTAATGGCCGTGGATTACTTCACCAAGTGGCCAGAGGTTTATGCCCTCCCAACAAGGAGACCAAAATGGTTGTGGACAGTGGAAGAGCTCGTCTATTGCTTTGAAGTACTGCTTGAGCTACACAGCAAGCACGCCACCAATCTCGAGTCAAAACTTATGAGGGAGGCCCTAGAGTGGTTTGGAGTGCACGAGATGAACACAACACCTCTTCAACCGCAGTCAGATGGCATGTTAGAGCGATACATCAAGACACTGGAGTAATACCTAACGAAGGTGGTAGCTAATCACCAGACCAACTGGGATGTCAGAGTGCCACTTCTCTTGCTGGCCTATGCAAGGCTATGGGATTGACACCAGCCAGCTTGGTCTTTGACAGGGAGTTGCCTCCCCTGTGACCTGATGTTTGGGAGCCCTCCTGAAGTGAAACAACCAACAATTGACTTTGTCAAGGATGTCATGAACTGCCTTCACGATGCACACGAGATGGCCCGTCAGCACATTCAGATAGCAAACAACAGGATGAAGACCCATTGCAACTGCCAGGACAACAGTCAAGGGTATCAGCCAGGTGACCTTGTGTGGTTGTGTTGACCTATGAGAAACAAGGAACATTGCCCCAAACATCAACAACCATGGTAAAGAGGATCAATGATATGGCCTACCACATCCAGAAATTGCCCCGAGGGAAGATGCTGGTAGTGCTCTTCGATATAACAATACTGTTTGGGATGATGAACTTTAAGGATGGAACAGTGTAACGGTGGCTCGCAAGCCTGAGCGACTGCTTAAGGGATCACTGCCTCACCCAGTCTAACAATTGAGCAGACACAATAGCCAAGTAAACAAAGCCCTTTATGTTTTCCTGTAAAACTGCTCGATCCTTCTTTACTCCCAGGTGCAGGATGTTTCTCTTCCAGAGTTATCTTTTTCTAATGGATTAAATGTAATGTTCTGTAATTTCTAAGACTGGAACTTTTAAAGCAAGTTATGGACTGTATAAGAGGCCAACTAGTGAAGTGAAGTGAAGAGAATTAAAAAGCCAATCTAGTGAGTGACAAATGCTAAGAAAGTGTCCAATAAAGTAAATTTATAAGACACTGGTGCTTTCATTTGTTACAGTATTTTACATTAAGATTTATGTATTGTGCACAAGTTAAGTTGTCAAAAGTGTTATCAATCTATTTTTGTAATAATTGAAGAAAGAGCTTTGTTCATGGAATTGGGAGGTTCTCCACAGACACCTTTGTGCAATAAACATTGGGTAGCTGACCTCATGTCTTAGTAGATATAACTTCTTACTTAAATGGTTTAAATATTTCAATTGATTAGCACCAAGGGAGATACAATTAAGGCTTTAAAAATGCATATTTTGTTATTTAAAAAAATTACTTAAAATGGAAATGTTGACAATTTTCCTTCATTAAATCATTAAACTTGTGCACTTGGGAACATCTTGAGGAATACCAGATGTCGATACATCATACACATCATACACCAGAATTTGCACAATGAATTCAATACCTGATTCAAAGAAATTAACAATATAGCACCTGAACTTGAAATTTTTATGACTCCATTTTCAGCATGTTCTGAAAAAGCACCATCAAATTTCCAACAGAGCTGATAAAACTACAGAGAAATGCAGTCCTAAAAGACAAGTACTACCACTAGAGTAGTGGTTTTATTCAATTTTATAAAGGTGCTAATCAACAGGAATTTTCCAAAATTCAAGCATACACCTTAGAATTTATGTCAAAGTTTGGTATAACTTATGCTTGCAAACAGATGCTTTCAATTAAGAATTTAAATAAAAGTAAAAGCCAGATGTCTCTTTCTGATGCTGCCGAACTTCTATTGTCAAATCCCTTGTACCAAATATTGGTAAATTATTTGCGGCAAAATGTCAAAAATCAACCTGGATGGTAAATGAACACAAGGGCAACCAAACTATGTGTAGAGCAAAATGTTTTGTTTATGTGTTCACATTATTGGTAAGCTGTGTGCTGATTTAACAACCTTTCCCCCATTCAACAGTCATGCAACATTCACCCCACACAGCTACTTCGACTAGCACTACTACAATATTTTCTTGGTGCTGTCTGCCATTTCACCTTCCCACACCTCTCCGGTGTCCAGCTCAGCATTGGTGCTACTACTGGTACCAGCCGGTCCTGATGGCATCTCAGTTGGAAAGGCCTGCTTTAGCTACTAATCTTAAAGACATTTCCAAATCCAAATAGACCACACTATCAATAATTACTGTATATCAACAGACGGTGAATTCTTGCATACAAATTTGCATCATTGCTTTTCTTAAAAGTTAAACATAGGTATATAAATAAGAGATAAATGTTTTGTGACATGAATCAACTGGAAAAGCTTTATAGTGTATATAAATATGCATTCAAGTGATCAGAGCACATTTCACAAATTATTTTCTTTTCGTTGTATACATTATATTTCTCTCCCCCTCCCCTTACTTGTTCTTGAAATATTCATCTTGTTTTCTAAAATGATATTCTACTATATTTTATATTTTAATATAGGCCAATCGATTCCTATTTGTATTAAATTTTTTTTTTCTTTTTTGCCTGTAGTGATAATGCCACTAGAGTCAGATACCTTAAGTTATAAATCTTAAGAAAGTGGCAATGCAATCCACCCTTCATCTCCAAAAAAGGACAGTCCTCTTTAAATCCACTTAGCACATCACTTGAATTTTTCCAAATTGTCATGCAATTGAAATCTACAACTGGAGAGGGTTGTTATGCATAACTGATCTTAGCACTAAGCCCTGATCATTTTCAACAGTGTTGATCATACCGATTTTCATTACAATGTTGAGAAAGAGTCAGTGACACAAAAGAATGTAAGGCCACTGACAGATTTGAAGATTATAAGCTCATAGATATTTAATGGCAATACAGAAGACAATAATGGGGAGGGAAGAAATAATAATAACAAGCTAAGTTTACTAATTAAACACCCTTTTAAGCAAATGCTTTTAACATTTTTCAAAAACTATGATAAATATAAAGTTTTTCCATCCCATTGTTAGGTATCGTTACTTGCAGTATCAGAATATATCTAACTACTGCAACTTTATTATATACAGTAGCATCAATCTACAAATTATCATTGCAAGCAGAAGGGCAAACATAAGATGCTGGTCTATCAAAACCGTCTTCTCCTAATAAGGCAGATTATTAGGAACACTCTTCTACAAAAGAAGCTGACCATGAAATAAAAATGAAAATTGAGTTGGAAACAAGGGAAATTGAAAGCCAAAGCAGCTCAATAACTAACATGTTTTCCCTTGTATTCATTTAAATACATAACAATTATTTTAAATATTCTTTTTGTCAATGCTGATTTTTCACTACTATTCACATAATTATCAATTGGTATAGAAAGTTTCGCAAAACTCTTATTCCTCTGAAAATCTCATGATCATCTTCCACACTGATTTACATATTAGGGGGCTACTATAATTGGTGTAACATGACACAATTTGACTCTGTATCATTCTCAAATAATGAAATCATATCTCTGTTATATGCCCACTCTGAAGGAGATTCCTTAAGTAATACAGCAGTGATAACATAGACAAGTGATCCCTGGCTGGCCTTACCTTGTGGCCACTCCATCACATTGTTGCCACTTCCCATTCATGGCTGCAGCAGGACAATAAGCCGTTTTCAAACAACCAAACTAAAACACTAGCATACTGTACATTACAATATGTAGAAAAAGTCTGTAGCAAAGCAAAATAGCAAAGTACAACTGCCAACTGAAACTGCATTGAGGAATGTTTGTTACATCTTGCTACAAGGATGACGACATTGCTTACATAGCATGAATCTATTGGCAGAGAGGCATACACACCTCTTATCAGCTGAGACAGTGCACTGGCTGTCAGAGATCGCTATGGATTTCCCCAACTTTAGGAGTAGACATTCAGGAGACTTGGCTGCTTTGAAGCATGGAGTTCTAAAAAATCAAGCTGTCATATGCAGACCCTGGCTTTACCCAAAGCTCTCTTTTTACTCCAGCAAACAGCTTTTTATTTATTAAAATTAAAACTCTGTTCACAAATAACTGTTTTTCTTTGATCCTTCTGCAACAATTCTACTGTACAGTTTCCTTTCAAAGTTTGCTATGCCAACTACTACTACTGCCTGCTAATAATTTCCTATCAAAACTCAGTCAGCTGCTGCTTGCTATGCATTCCCAGTTAGAACTGAACTTTCTGGACAAGGCTCTTCTTCTTTTTATATCTGTTGATTACATGGCAGGAAACTTCCAGAAACAGTCACATGTGCAAACCATTGCAGGTGTCACAACTCTCAGGTGTAACAATGACATCAAAGAACTTGCCAACAGCACACATGTCCACTTCCACAGGTGTAACAATCACAACTTTGATGTCAAAAGAACTGCCAACAGCACATGTGTCCATTAATACAGGTGTAACAATGGATGGCAATAATCAGTTGATTTACAAAGCAAGCCATTCACATACACATTACAGTTGCAGGGCCTAGTCACAATATTTTGAAATGCAAGTTTATTATAGCTAAATAATTTAATGAAAACTATCTATAGTGAGTTCTGGAGACCTATGCATTATTGCACCTAGGGGATACAATGAAAATATTGCACACTGTATATTCTATAACACCTATAATTCCTGGAAAGTTACAAATAAGTAAAAATAAACATTAGGCATAATTTTTCAAACCTCAGTGTCTTCTACTGTCATTTTAATGAGCTGAGCTCACAAGTCTGCAATTTCCCTAGTAATTTTATAAACTGTTGTACTAGCAGTTGCTTTATCAATATTAAATATAGCTCCCAGTGGCATAAAACCTCAAAGCTAAGTAGTATCATACCTAATGGGTTTAAAGCATGATTCCTTTTTGTCTGTTGTAACCTTTGTTCTTGTCTTTCAGCAACAAACCTTAGTAAAGAAAATCTCATTTTAAATTGTTTGTTATTGAGCAGTAAGAAACACTCCAACACAATGTGTCGTATGAATAAAAGTGAGATGCTCTTATGAGACACTGCTTGCAGAAAATGAGGATGCAACTAGTCTTGATCGTTAGTTTTGTATGAGTAACAATTTTCCCTCTGAAGTGAAATGTACTGCCTGCGTCTCATACACATGCCTTGCTATCGTGTGTAACCAGCTCAACAAAGTATTGTTGCATGAATGGAAAGGTTTATTTCAGCATTTATGATTCAATTTATTGATTTACATATACTATCAAAATGGAGAAGGAAAAATTACTTTTTAATCGTGTTTCATGGATGTTTTAAAAAAACCTATTTAAGAAATTCATAATTATCAGAAAATTAGAAATTGGCAATGGCAGGTATTAAACAAAATTTTGGAAAAGTTCTTGATTGGAATTACAAAGAATTGGTTAGGAAAATAAGCAATGTGAAAAGCAGAATAAAACAAAACAATCTGATGTGTTCCATTCATATAACTTTCTACATACAAACTATTCTTACAAAACATTCTTTTATCTAGATCATGCTAATTGAGATAAATATTAGCAGAATTTGTCTTTTTACTTGCTCCTTTGTAAGTAGAAGGGAAATAAGGGAATATACCTACTAGGCTTAAGCAATAGTCAAATCTTCTAAAAACTGGTTGCTATGTAAAACAATGGATGTTCAGTTTGCTTTGCATGACCAAAAGTAAAATTAGAGAGATGAAGGAAAAGCAGACTTCTTGTAGGACAAAATTTAACATTGCTTAAAATTGAAACCAATAATGAGCAATATCATGGAAACGGTCAGCTTCACAAGAAAAACATGTATTAAATGAATTATTTTAATGATATCTACATTTTTGAGTAGTATGTTTTTGTGCATCTCTTACAGTTTATCAGTTATTGCAAAATTCTTCCAGAATAAAGAGTACTTCAGAATCTATTCCCAAAAAATATAAGATATACATTTTATTTATGATGTAAATATCTTTAATATACAGTATTTTAGTCAAATTTTGAGAAAAATAAAATTGACAAATATTTTTCCATGTAATGGGTAGTTTAGGTGGGGAGGGGGGGGGGGTTTCTTGAAGATCTTTGTTACATCTTTGAGAGATACTAAACATAAATACTAAGTTTGGTATTTAATGGTCTTTTAGAGAAAGGTAAATAACGCCTTTCCTGGTAATGATTTTGTCTACATGAAATTTCAGTTTCTTGATTATGATATGGGTGTAGCTCCAATTGCATCAAGGAAGTATCACACTGTTTCCATAGCAGCATTTGCCAGAAAATTGATCTGATCAAACACTCATACCCTTGTGCAATTACAGCAGACCAACTTTCCAAAAACTTTTGGATAGGTAATTAATTCTTAGAGGCCTCTGTATCTTCTGTGATGCCACATTGAAACCCAAGATTTACTATCTATGGTTGAATGGTCAGCATTCTGGCTTCTCAGCCAAAGGTCCCAGATTCAATTTTCAGCTGGAGCAGGGTATTTTTTTAAAATCAAAATCATATTCTATCCCCACAGAGTCTAAGTATCCATGTGTGTTTAATAGTATAAAACTGAAAAAACAATGTTAAGAAACCTTACATTTATTTCTGAAAGAAAGACCCCGATATGACCACAGAAGATAAAATGGACTACATAAAATAATGAAAACATAATGACATGATATCCTCATCGTTATTTCTTTGCATAAAGCTATACTTCTTGTTGCTTTGGGAAGAAAATGTTGTACAAGCCACTGTATATTTTGTTTTAATCTTTAAGTTCGTCATAATTTGAGATGCATCTCATGAAAGTAAGACACGGCTACTTTTTATTTATTCCAAAACCTGAGACAATCTCATTACGAAAGCTTGTCAGACGTTGGTTGTGATCAAGGTCTTCCATCTTGAGTTGTTGAGTTTTATTCATATGAAAGTGAGACACGTTTAAAAATTGTAAGTTTGGAGACATGGTGGCCCAATATAACTCAATTTAATCATTTGATGAAATATCAGAATCCAAAACCTAAAGATAAAGATTACTTTTGTTAAATAAGCCTAACTTAACGTATGATAGTTTGTGTTTTTATATGATAAGGTCATACAAATATTGATATTGATAGATAATTTGATTAAACAATTTTAGCACTATAACCTACAATAGCAAGTATATCCAAAACCTGTTACTACTTCACATTACATGAAATGAAAATTGAAATATTACAGATATTAAATTAAAAATAAATTAACTCACCATTTTATTTATAAACTTCTCTTCTCTTCCTCTACCATTTTACTTCACTTCTGAACTTGTAAAAATTGGTGAGTTAAGAGTTTAACTTTCAATTATAACCAAGTAACAATAGATTATTATTTATACAACAAAACTTCTTAATATAATTATAACTTATAGTCATTAAAACATGCTAAATTTAAGTTAGTTGGCCCTAGTGAAATAAAATGGGAAATTGATTTTACTAATTGAAGGTGTGACAAAAGGACTGGTTCAAGGATAAGTAATTTCAACATTTTTCACTTACTGTTGTGTGTTTAAACCTACTCTGGTTAGTGCAGTTTGTTAAAATGCACATTAATCAAGAGCTAAAATTGTACTAAATGTCGTTTAAACAAAGCTTTTTCCAGAAGTCTTTCATGCAAGGAGCAACATAACTGTTCAAAGTCTGCAAATGCATGCACTTTTACAATTACCACTTTGTTCCACAGCTGTCCAATGTGACATACACAACTCTTATTTACTATACAGCGCAATGTTTGTAAGCAATTTGTATTGTGCAGTTAAATCATGATTTTAAATAGATTTTGTTGGATTTTACCATTTAAAAATGTACTTCATAGTTAATAGGATCTAGATTCATTGCATAAATGAAGACAAGACTTTACTGGGAGCAATTAATTTGATAATAAAATAGAAAATGAGAAATCACATTTGTTGATTCTCCAAGTTACCTCCATTGATTTAACATACAGTAGATCCTTAATAATTCAGACCCCATTAGTCCAGACTTCTCTTAATCCGGACAGCCATTTAAAATGTGACAAGCTTCATTCGCACTGCCTCCCTTCAGTCTCAGTTGGTCGGACGCCGGTTGTGCTGCAACTAGTGGCACATTGTTGACCTTCTCAAGGCCACTCTATTGTTGCATATGCATATGTGACAACCTTCACTTGCAGTGCCTCCCTCAGTCTCAGTTGATCGATCACCCATGACAGGTTGTTGACCTTTACAAGGTTGAAGATAATGATGAAAACATATCTGCATATTACGAATATTTGAGGCATCTGTGCCACTTAATTATCAAAGAAATTAATGTCAAAGGAAGGGAACAAAAGATGAGTAGTTTCTTCAAACCATTAAGTGTGTCAAGTGTGATCAATGACAATGTGCCTTGATTGCCATGTTCCAACTCTTTACTGCGCAATGACAATATCTTGTATATTACAAAACCTTTGCATTTCTTAAATTTAAAATTCACATTCTCTTTACTGAACAAAGTGTTTAAATATGTGCCTTGGCATATTTCATAGGTTATATGTTTAATCCGGACTTTCATTGATTCAGACAAGCTAGAGCCCCAATTAGACCGGATTAATGAGATTCTACTGTATACAAACCCAGGTTAACCTTATGTTTTATATTTCGGTTATAATACAAATAAAATTTATTTCTACACTTCAAAAAAAAATGAAATGGAGCTTTATTTATCGATGCTATTTGACTGCTGTGGTTCTCAGGTTTCATTCTATCCTGGGTGTGAAAAACAGATTAATTTTGCACAGAGGCCTCTTTATTAGGCTTGAGGTTCTTTTACATGTCATAAATCTATGACATGGACCAATGGCTTTACTTCCCTTCCGAAGGAAGCCATGCTAAGGATTTTTATGCCTGAAAAAATCCATCATCTGTCTGCTGCACTTCAAATACCTAATGCTGAAACATAAATAATTTAAATAACTCACGCTGACTGACATCAAAATAATTCATAAACAGATTACTACATTAACATAAATAATCAAATGAATGACACCAAAGTGCAGATATTATACTTTCGACTCTGCATCACAGTCTGCTTGTAACTCACAGCTCAGTGTTACTTCTCAAACTCTTTGTCCCCATTGTGGTAAATTCTATAAAGATGAACATGAAATTATAATTCACATTAGTCAAGCCCACCTACACAGCATAGAGCTTTCCTTGCTTCAAGACAACCTAATTGGCAGGGTCAAGTCAACTGTTACAAGTAATGTCCAGCAAGATGAGTCTCTTCCAGACCCTGCTATATCGTTTGAAGACAGTGACATGCAAGTGTACAAAGAAAGCATGAAGAAATAAGTACTAGATTTTCAGGATATTGTGAGCGATAGTAATTTTTGTGATAAAGTTAAGGCTTTTAAATTCTTTTTATACAAAGCAATACATTTAATCCCTGGACCTTAACATCCAGTAGCTATTTTAGGACCTGCAATAAAACAAAAAATGACATAACAATCACCACAATTATATATATAGTCAAGTGATCTGGAAAGAGCAACCAAAAGAGACAGAGAAAAAAGGCAAGAGAAATACGAGTATCAAAAACTCAGTTTCTATATAAGACAAAATGCTGTACTTACTAAAGAAATATGCAAGATAGATATAAATACTATATAAAGCCATTTCTCTGCTCGTGTTTCAGTGCCCAGGGGTTTGAAAGAGAATCCAATAATTCCCATTCTTCTGATGCATAGTTGGCAATACAATGAATATCAGCATTTCTAAACATGAAGTAGAGAACACCATGAAGAAAAAGCAATTGATACATCCCCTGGTCCAGACTATATTTTAATGACAGACTTAAAGATATGTGTTAGGAGACTATAGTACTGAAGCAACTAACATGCTGACAAGAACACTAGTGCCTGAAGAGTTTAAAAAAGTTTGAACTGTGCTGATCTATAAGAATGGAGATGCCGTGAATCTCAATAACTGGCAACCAATAAAAATGTATTCTGCTGTGAGAAGGCTAATACCAAAAATATAGTTCTGAATGCCTAAAGGCATATGAAGAAGAGAAAAAAAAACATGAAAGGGAAGGAAATGTGAATGTCATTGAACATGTTTGCAATACCTTAAGTGGAAAAAAATTCTAAACAGTGTTAGGAAAGGTAGAGAATTTGTTAAGTGTATAATTGACTATAAGCACAGTGCTTAAGACCATTAATAGTGATCATGGTTTATCTTACTTTAAGGGTAGTTTCCATAATTCAGAGAAATGGCAACTTTGTTCATGAAAACAAACAGTGTAACGCATTGTGGTAACTGGACCACTTGCTTATAACATTGTTGATAGATGATTAGTATATGAAGGTGATGATAGTTTGGAGTCAAGGTGCTGGCAGTAGGTGCATTCAATTGCTCACTTTAACTAGCAAGTCATCAACATGTTTACTCAAGCAAAACATTCAAGGATGGATTTTATCTACAAATAGAAAGATTAGTGTTTTACTTACAAATTAGCATTAATTTTACTACTGATAGGTTTTAGTATCCCTTATATTAACAATTATTTAAATTGTGCTTCACTAGATAATTTGGCCACAAGCCATACTGAATGGGAGCAAAGTTGCAAGCTCTGCTGGTGATTAATTAAATTTTATGTCAGCGAGGCCAAAAGTGATTTTTTGATTTAGTTAAACAAAAACAAAGTATCATTAAAATTTGGAAACTCATAATCATAACATCATATACAAGCAAGGACTAATTTATGAGTAGGCTTTGTAAAACTTACTTAAGCTTCAAGGCCAGCAATCAAAATACAGAAAACCGTCTGGATACTTTGAGTAAAGTGAATAATATTGCACTTGCTGCATACATGCGGTCATGCCTTCTAGGTGTAACACTAAAATGGCGTGTTATTTATGGATGCTCTTTAACTACTGTGGTTCTCAGCGTCCCATTCTAAATAGGGCATGAAAGACCGCTTAATTTTGCTCAGTTGAAAACATTCCTCTTTTGAGGTAGCTGAGCTGTTGTAATGCATGATCAAGTATTTCTTAACAAAATATTATTTGCAATACAATACAAATTGAGTACTCCTATTCCTCAGAATATGTATGTATAATAAAAGTTATAACTAAAATTTGTCCAGCAATCTTCAATAAATAACTGGGATTAATGTTTATAGTAGTAAAATCTAATTATTATTTAATTCTGAATAGTTTTTTATGTTTGAATTTTACTCAAGAATGCATAAACCAAATGATAAACCTTATTTTTCCGAATACAAGACAATGTTTTTTCCCCAAGATATTAGTGTTCAGAACTGGGGGGGTGGCCGGGTCTCTTGCATTCGCGAAATATGTTTTCTGAATACTATGCGGGAAGAAAGTAAGTTTCAAACGTCGTGGTATGACAGTGACGAAGCCTGGGGGAAATGGTATAAATTACCGCGACGTATGGTCGCACGCATGCGGCAGATTTTTGTGCATTTCATTTCGAGCCAGAATTTAGTCATAAACTGGCATATGAGCATTCTCATAGAGAAAAAGATTACTCTCCGAGACTAAAATAAAATTAGAGGTCTTCCTTTTACGTCGGTGATTGTATATAATGTGTTGGAAGTCAACCGTCAAGCAGGAAGAGAAAGGTTAGCTGCGCTCTACGTAACAGCTATATATCCGATTTCCCCTCTTGTCTCTTTGTGAATCTGTGTGCAAACTCGAATTAGGCAAAACGTTTTACTGTATATTATATTAAGAACGTGTCTGATTAGAAAATGTTATCCATAATCGTCGTTACTGCTGTTGCCACCATCGTTGTCACCTTCTACAATCGCACACGTTCTATCTTCGTACTACCCTCTCCATCATTCCCGCTCAAAACATGAATTTATGCGCAAATTCGAATTAGTTAAAATTGTTTGCTATATGTTATATTGAGTATATTGTCTTAAATGGAAATCGTAACCATAATCGTCGTTACAGCTACGCTGCTGCTGCCGCCGCCACCGCTACCGCCACTGTTACGTTCTATTATCGCAAATACCGTGCATTATCATTCTCTTTTCTCCGTTTCTCCCGCTCACAATGTGAATTTCTGCGCGAACTTTCAAATGAGGTAAAATATTTACGATGTGTTATTTTAAGTATGTTGTCTAAATGAAAAATTACATCCATCATTGTCGTTAGAGTTACGTTGCAACCGCCTGCGGTGCCATTAGTAGTTAAAGCGGGCGTTAAACACTACCAAAAAAAAAAAAAAAAAAGTTACGTTGCTGCACCACACCTATATACGGTATATATCCGTAATACCTTCTCCGTTAACCGTTCAAAACGTGGATTTCAGCGCAATTTAACCAAAACAAATATAAATAAGGGACATAATCAGAGCCAGTCTCCATTAATTTGTTCAAAATATATGGTAAATCTTTAAATTGAGGCTTTAGGTGGAAGAGGAGCCCATATGACAATTTAGCTTTTTGAGAAAAAACAACAAATATTTTATTCAGTAGCCTAAGAACAATTATGCCAATGTAAATAGAGTAATTTATATACATTCTTCAAATGTATTTCTTTCCATGATTTTAGTGTTACCTTTTATGACCCTAGCCTCAAGGACTAGTATTTTAAAATGTGCAATCATGCACATAATTCCCTTCTTTTACAGAACAAGATTACTCACGTCCTTTTCTTTTCTTTTTTCTTGTCAAAATAACATTTATTTTTGCATCAAACTGAAAACAATGTGAAATGTATAAAAATAACCTATTTTAATGCTACTGTTAAAGAATATATTGTCCACAATATTTATTACCCACTTCGTTTTGTATTCACATCGAAGAATTCTGAGAATGCATAATATTATCATGATTTTCAATCATGAAGACAATTCTGGCTCTCCTCCATCATTCACATTTATTTGTGTTATTTCCTTCTTCTAGTGTGTTTTCCAAACACTCCCTACTCTCCATTGGCAAATATTAGAGTAGATCCCTTACATCTTTTTCCTTTTGTTTAGTGATATCTGCTGGGCGTTCTTGTCTTAGTGTGTCTTGTCTTGTCTTTAGTTCATTTACATCATACCTCTTATTCCAGAAAGTGAATGGTAAAACATTCTCAGTGTATGTCTGTGGTGCTACTTCAGTTGGACAGTGGCGACCGGCCTTAAACGGCACGTGCCCACCCTATAACAAATTCAGACACTAATTTCTCCATTATATTATCAGGTAAAATGCTATAATATGTAACGCAATTTGTATAGATTTAAGCCTACTATACATTCTTTGACTACATAGTTGTAGTGAAGATGGCTGTGGGAAATAACCGACGGCATTTCTCAGACACGAGCGAGTCTCTGGTCATTTTATACGCACGCACAAAATAAAATCAGTATTTTTAGAACTAGATAATTTGCTGGTGCAGGGTTCAAGAAGCTGAGAGGGGAAGGTTTACTTAGGGCACGAAAGCCACAGTAGTCATTTGCCGCGCAAAGAGAAAATAAGAACCGACAATAAGCAAAAAGTAAAGTTTTAGTCAAATCCCTGACAAAAATATTTACCCAAAAATCTCTTTACGTGCAAGAATAAATAATAAGAAACAATTCTTAAGTTTGAATGTCTTCTTATTTGAAAACAAGTTGATCTATAAACCCCCCGAACGAAATATAATAAAACAAGCTTATGTGGTAACATTCACAGTGTTGGTAATTGGTACTATGCAGAAGACAATGTACATTCGCGCGCCCACGTTCAGTGCCACACCCTTGAAGCTTCAATTGAAAATAGGAAAATGCCAAATAACCAATAGATATTGAAATGATGGATGTGAAAAAACAGTAAAATGGGGCCTTACTTGCGAGGTGATTAGTGTTGTGAAAATGAGTGCTGAGAGCTACAAAATCCACCTTAAGAGGAAACTGACAAAAAGTGCTAAAATAGTGCCTTGAATGTACTTTACGTATTAATGAAGCATAATCCGAACGCGCTGGAGAATAATTTGGTGAAACTAACTGCAGAATAATATTCCGATTTATCAGTTGCTAGAGTTCAAAGAAGAGGAAAGATCCTAAACACTGTTAAGAGAGGTAGGTGATTTTTGTAAAGTATACAGCTGCTTATGAAGAAACTGCTAAAGACTTAATACCACGATCACGATTTACTTTAAGAGCAGTTTCCATAATTTGTTGAGAGAAAAGGGAGCTTCAATTTTGAAAAGAAACATCATGAACGGTCTAATTGACATACATAAGCTATTAAAGTTGTATAGGGTAGTATTGAAGACTGGAATCTTTTAAACAGGCGTGCATCAGCTATAAAGACCAGCTATGCATTGATTTGCAGTAGGATCACCTGACGCCTGTCCGATAATGTAGAGATATGGTAAACATTTGAAGGTGGCGGCTCGTGTTCAAATTTCTCGGAACATGTCTCGTTCAGTTCCTGACTTAAACCAAGAGTTATCAAGCAAAGGATCGAAGAATGGCCTTCATCTACAAACAGAAATGTCTTATACACAAATTAGCATTTAATTTACACTGATAGCTTTTAGTACCCATTAGTTTTATTTTGTCGTCATCCGTGGTCTAGGGGTAACCTGCTAACCTCTAGTTCTCAACGTCGTGGGTTCAAATCCGGCTGATTTTTATCAGGTAAGCAAAGTCGTTGATGCCGTGTCGTAGATTTACCGCACGTAAAAAAAATCTCAAATACTGTTAAAGAGGTCTCTGAGCAACATTAAGCGCCCTTTCATACCCAAAATAGAATGGACGCTTAAAATCATAACAGTTAAAGAGCGTCCACAAATAACACTCAATTAGTTTTAGTCAATTAAAATTGTGCCCCACCAAATAATTCGGCCACGAGCCGCCACTGTTGGACATATTTCTGTTATGTAAAACTTAATCCATTGGAGCCAGATTTCTTCCTGATGAATGGTAACAATCCTTCTGCTCATACTTTAATAAGCGTGTTAGCCATTGTTACAGTAAATGGAGGATTACTCTGCACAACACCATAGTTTCTAGATACTCCATAGCAGTTGGTATAATTTATTCTTTCTTGATGGCAGACTTTATGAGTCCAAAATTCCTGTCACATTGGCAAAAGGGCTCCCGTACAGGAAATAAATGTATATTAACATGAAACATCCATGATAGCCACATACAATACGTCACCATTGTTATATTTTTATTTTGACCACTAGCGGTACCAGATAGCAGTATAATCATAGTCATTTAGTTATTTTGATAGGCACTCCATCAGAAAGGATGCAACGGTATCTGGATTTTTCTTATATTGAGTTTCCGTGAGGCTGAAAACGTAAGACGAGTTATCGGCCGTTGTGAATATGGATATTAAAGATGTACAGCCACAGCAACTGCTTGTAAAACTGAGCGATCGCATTAATCTTTGGTATTGGACTACTCTGGGCGTAGCAAAATTTTACAAGCAACGTGGGATTACATTTTGCCTCTGAAATGTATCTTGATTTAATAGCCTTGTAGCTTTCAGCATGTTTCTTGTGAAGTAAATAGTCTAACTTACATGGATCTGTGTTCAGTTTCATTTCACTTTGTCGAAAGCTAAAGTTAAAATTTTCTCTAAATAATCTAAATTCAGTTTTGTACTTGAGATCAAGAGTCTTACCAGTTTCTTCTCGATAGTATGTTTAGAAGTCCATGCAACTTATTAATGTTCAAACTTGACTTTCAAAATCCTTCCTCCGTTTTATGTATCAATGAGGTGTAAATTCCAGGTTTGTGAGGTCCGTTTCTATGGGTTCCTCTTGTCTCTTTGAATGTGTCTCTGATACTATTTTGCTCTGACTGACCCTTATGCGTTTCACTGATACTAGGAGCAACGTCATAAGAAACTGTCAAAAAATGGAATAGAAGTTCGTGATTCTGTATGCAGAACATCCACGTGTTCTCCTGTTTCACCTTAGGATAGGAATATTTATGATTCCTGGCGGACTAGTTTTTTATTCATGCAGCTAGCTAACAGGCAGTTTTTCCAAATGCTACCTGTCAACCTCTATTTTTCATAGCACAGGTTAGAACAACCTTTAACCCAATGGAATTCTTTAGTTCCATCAAACTTTGAACTGTAATGGGATACATAACCTTGTCCTAATGACTTTTCTGTTTTTTTACTTCCTTCATATTAACATATGCTAGAACTTCCATCTAACTGAAAATGCTTTTATAATACACAATGTTCTATAATTGATAAGAGAAGTTACCCAACAACTGCACAACATAAAACACAGCTGTTTTGAAACAGTTTCACCACTAAGGCATTTCATAAAACACTTCTGGAAGTTGTTATTCTTTCTTTCCCCACAATAACAGTAATGCCTCAATAGTGGTTTCATTCATTGCAACAGCTACTGCGCTACGGTTCTCTTTGCTTTCAAAGTTTACCGCAAGGTGCGCCTCTCTTCCTTTTTTTTTTTTTTTTTTTTTTTTTTTTTGCGTTTTTTAATGATTTATTGATCGATCAGCGCATGTGCGCTCTACAGATCATTGATTTTAGACATTATTTACATGCATGATACTGAATAACATTGAAATGAGGTAAGCCCCATTGGGCCCCTCATAAGTAGGTACATTTTTTTGTTTTTATTTTACAGAAAGTCTTGCTGTGAGAGCTGGTCCAGTGGTAAGCGACTCTTGATGCGAGTAGGATAGCTAGATTTTCTGCCAAGAGAATAGTGAATGGCTCCTGAGACGTCTTTTAGCTTGCTGTAAAACTGTTCGGCTTGTGAAGAAATTGACTGTTGAATGATGCTGATTCCAGTTTCTCTATGTAGTTGACTATTTCTGACAAACCATGGTGCATTCGTTGAGATTCGCAATATTTTGTTTTGAAATGTCTGGATACGTTTGATTTCAGAAGGACTAGTTCCTCCCCAAACTGGACAAGCGTATAGTAGCAGTGGTCTTAATAGAGTCGTGTAAAGTAGTGTGCAGTTTTTTAGTTTGAGTGAAGATCTTTTGTTGAGGAGGGGGCAGAGTTTTGCCAGTCTTGCTCGGGCTAGTTTAAGTTTGTTGCTTATATGTGGTTTCCATGTGAGTCGTCGATCCAGGAGTACACCGAGATATTTCAGTTTCTGTATTAGTTTTCCAGGGTATGTTTCGCTGGGAGCGTTACTGGTGGTGGATAGTTTTGTCTGCATAGTGTAAAGACCATTGCTTCACATTTTTGCTGGTTGAGCGAAATACGCCAGTTGTCTAGCCAGGGTATAATTAAGTTTAAGGCCTCTTGAAGGTGATTTCTGGCGGTGTGGATATTGCGATGTGTTGAGAAGATTGCAGTATCGTCCGCATACATAGCGATTTGAGCTGTAGACGTTGCAGGCATATCAGAGGTGTACAGGTTGAACAGAGCTGTTCCCAGGATAGATCCTTGAGGAACTCCGGCTGTTATAGGTTTTGTAGAAGAGTGACAACTACCTATGCGGACTGAGAATGTTCTTTGTGACAGAAAGGAGGAAATTATTTTATAGAGGTAGTCTGGAATGCCGTTGTTGAACAGTTTGTATAGAAGACCCTGATGCCAAACCCTGTCGAATGCCTGAGTGAAGTCAAGGAAAGCTGCAGTTGTGTGTTCTTTCTTCTCGAAGCCTTGTGCCACTTGCTCTGTAATCCGGAGAATTTGATGGGTGGTTGAATGTTTACGACGAAAACCGAATTGAAAGGGAGGTAATACTGATGTTTCATTGAGAAATTTTGTTAAACGCTTCAGTATAATCTTTTCATACACTTTGGACAGAGTTGGTAGCAGACTTATAGGACGATAATTGTTTGGGTCTGAGGAGCTTTTCCCAGGTTTATGAATAACAATAATTATAGCGTGTTTCCAGATTCTGGGGAAGTAGCCCATACGTATCAAACTATTGAAGAGTGAGGCTAGAATAGCAAGTGCTTTGCGAGTCAGATGTTTTAATACAAAATTTGGAATTAGGTCATCACCAGGCGATTTTCTTGCTGGTAGTTGCTGGATTATGAACAAGATTTCTTTTGGCGAAGTGAAGTCAATGGGAAGTGGAGCAGTGGTATAAGAACCAGGAAAACGTTCAATTTCGTGGTTGAATTCTTCGTTTATCACTGGGTTTGGGCTGAAGATACATTGTAGAGTATTTGCGAATAGTTCCGACTTCTCAAAGTCGGTTATGTAGTGTTTTCCATCTTGTATTAAGGGTGGAATAAGCGTCGGTTCTTTTAATATTCCTTTGGTTTCTTTCCACAAGGATGAATCTTCTGGTGAAATGCTGGAGAGGTGCCGTTGGTAAGTCGTTGGTACTCATCCATTTGTTTTTTTTACCTTTCTTGTGAGTTGGTTCAAGCGATGAAGTTGCCAGGTTTCTCTGTACTTCTGCCAAAGCCGGCGCATTTTGTGTTTTTCTTTCAAGAGAGATCTGATGTTAGAGGGCAAAGTTTCGTGATAGGGTTTTCTTTGTTGCTGAGGTCTAGCTGGAGCTGTGGATTTGTCCATGGCTGAAGTTATGACTTTTGTGAACTCAAGAATTGCTGCTTCTGCATCACTGGGACTTTTCAGGTTGCACGCAGGTTTTAGCTCGTTATCAATTACATGTTGGAAGGTTTCCCAATGTATGAAACCTCTGCTGAGTCTCCTAGTGGACTGTGGACGTAAAATCAGATTGTTGTCAAATGATATCAAGACTGGGGAGTGGTCCGAGTCCATTTCTTGTAGCGCGGTCTCGCGAAATTCGAATGTACTAAACAAACTACTTCTCTCTCATCAGTGCTTTTCTTCCGTAATTTCATAATTTCCTCTTCAATCTACATAGTGAGAGGTTGCATTTGGTGCATTGTGACTTTATCGAGACTGTATTTATCTCAATAGTATTTGGTGGTAAAAAACATGTCTGCAACAGTTTAGGGAATTTCTGTTGCAGGAAACTGTTATGTGGTTGCAACAGGAACAGATTAAACTGTTTCGCAAAAAAAGAATAACTTTTCCCACTACTAAAATTAGGTCTTTCTACAGAACTGCAAACTACACAGCCAGAAGAAAATCACTCCACAGCATTCTAGATTAGATATCGATCTGAAATTTTCAGGGGATGAAGATAAACAAAATGGAGAATTATTTTGAATGATCTACGGAAAAAGGGCTCATAGACCTGTGTAGTCCTAAATAATAATAATAATAATAATAATAATAATAAAAGGAGGGTCGTCTTGTATTAAGATAAATACGGTATTACCGTATAAGATTTTATATGAAAATTGGGGAGGTTGTAATGGGGCATAAAGTAAAAACCTAGTGTCATAATCACATGAATTTCTCTACCCTTATAAGTTTAATTATTCCATTCTAATAAAATGACTTGTTTCTCTCCGTCCTTCCGGTTAATCGTGATAAATTTTCTCTTAAGTAGTTTCATACATATATTAACACGGAATTACGTTGGGTATTAGGAAGATGGTCAAATAAAAGCACCTGCTATTGCTGATTGTATATTTTAACCTACAACTTTTCCATAGTAAATGTCTGTCTAGTTTTTTATTAATTTTAAATTATTTTGAATTCAATTTTCAAAATCGAATATGAAGTTTATTCTCAGAAAATTGAAGATAAACATTTTATGACATATATTTTAATAAAAATTGTTGGAGCTGTTTAGAGAAAATTAACTTTGTATGCACAGTCTCTTTTATGAAAGAAATATTTGTCTTTGGGGTTCAGATAACCTCAAAAGTTTTGGATGAAATATTGAAATGTATATTTAAAAATAGAAATATGTTGCTGGTTACCAAGCTATTTACATTTCAATAGGTAGAAAGCTTATTAGTTATACTGATTTATTATTCTAATTATTACTGTTGTTATAATGTATAACAGATGTAAGAAAAGGGACTATTAAACCTTTTAGAAATTTCATAAACACATTTCAAGCTCTAATTAATAGGGTTTGGAGGGGATGGGGGGAGAGAATTTAACAAAGGTAGAGCTCCAGTTTCTGATAGTTATGCATATACTCAAGTGGTCAAATGAAATGACACGATTCTGCAACCCATTTCACAAATAAGGTAAACCTGATCTATTATCTTCCTCCTGCTTCTGATCTTTCACCAAACATCTATACTCTTTATTGTGAATGGTCAAACCACTTAGCCAATATGTTCATAGTGGTGTTATAAGTTTCTCAGTTTACTATGCAATTTAGAGGTGCAGTCCACTAAGTCTTCTCAAGAGAGACTCAAAAGACATTTCTTCTTTAAAGCATCAAGGACATACTCTCATTTCCCATCCTTAATTACAAGCAATTCACATTTTTTAAATATTTACCTTAGTAATCTATTAGGATAGCAGTGTTATAAACACACAAATGATATTTCAAAATTTCTTTATAACTGAAAAGATCTAATAAATACATAATTACTATCATATAAACAGGAAATCCAACTTATCAACATGTTTTAAAACCAAAAGATTATAAAAATTGCATCAGTGTTCACACATTAGTCTCTCTTGGAAGTTGCTATCTATTAAGGGCAATAAATAATTCAACAACAAAATCAAATTCCTTTGTAAGTACCTAAAATTAACAGGAATTAAACTGATAAGGAATCATAAACCATGATGTGGTAGAAAACAAAGAGCAACATAATTAATAAAATTTAATTGGAAATGCTTTTGGTCCTGCGAGCAATAAGGTTATACACTAAAGTTAGGAAAGAATATAAGCTTTTTGATAGTCCAATTTTAAATACATGATACTATGCATAAATATATACACAGCTATTTTTATTTCACAGGTTAGTAACATTCGCAATGAACTAGAAGCAGTAACTGGCAAGAATCATAGTATTAAGAAAAGGACAAATTGAAGACACTGAAATTTGCAAGCTTGTATTTCAACATCTAGTGTTCACAATCCTTCTCGCAGCTCTGAAAAAACAATGCAACTTCTGTATTCAGATATAATTTTCTTTTCCCAAGTTAAGCAGTGCAAGTACACGCTTATCACACTTATTTAGGAATAAGTTCAAGAACTCACTAATAAAAGCAGATATAGAAAATATTATAACAGTTTCTGCATCTGCTACAGCTTGGATTACTTCTCCAAACAGATATCAATGAATGGATGTGCAAATGAGCTCAAAGATCTAGTGCACTGCAAGGCAAACTTTTGATGCAGCCTCAGCTTGTCACAAAAACCTATTAGCAGCATGGTAGCAAGCAAATTATCCAGCAATGGCAGTACTGCAAACTTAGCTAAGTAAATTAGTGCTAAGGGAATATTATTATTTACGCACCTATGAGCTTTGCTAATACAGCACGTATTGAGGGAAATATAAATTGCATTTTTCTAAGAGCATACTTGCCAGCTACCTGACATTCTCTTTTATCCAAAAAAGCATTACAAGTTTGCAATGATATGATCTTTAAGCAGAAATAAATAGCTAATTTCCTGTAGTAGCTCCTAAGAGGAGCAGAGGGCATCATTCCTTAATCAGATTTGAGTTCATTGCTATGCACCATGGTGACAAGGGATCGGTCCATTGCCCATAGATGGACAAAATCACAACTTCTGGATGCAAAATGGCAGAATTTTGCAGTCACCTTCTTTCAAGGTATGGGATTCCTTTACGTGCAAATAAACATTATATGGCATCAACTTCCCTTCCGAAGGAACCCATGCTAAGGATTTTTGCATCTGAAAAACATCCATCACACTTTGCCAGGTTGAACCTACAATCTTGGATTTTAGAGGCTAGCATGGTAACCACTATACCATGGAGGGCAACAGCAAAATAAATAAGAATCCTTTCTGTCACTCACTGAAACTTCCTGTTACATGTAACACACATTAAAACAAAAACACCTCCTACTCATTTTTTCAGTCCACATTTTATACTTTATATCATGAACTATATATTATTAAAAAAGGGAGGGGAAGCATATCCTGCCATGATAGTCTGTGAATAAGACATACAATTTACATGAGGCAGTTGACTTTACAATTCAAGTTGTCCATTATGAATGTGCACTCATTTACTACTAGTTACTAAATGTCCCTAGTAGTAAAGTAAATTTAAAATCTGCATGCTCTTCACTTTGTTACAGCAAAATGAAGAGGACCATGATCCTAATGAAGGATGCTTTGGTCTTAATAACACTGTACATTCAATCTGTAATTGTAAGTTACATTATAGTGTAATAGAATTTAATGATTTGTTGTGTCCTTGATGGAAATCTGTAATACTCTGAATCTGCCTATAACACTGCAAAAAATGCCTACTTTGCCATAAATTCATAAAAACACTTCTGGTCCTGTACAATTTACAGGTAAACTGTAAAAGTTGGCAGGTGAGTCAGGGTGAAATTCTGTACCTCCTATAAATTAAGGAAAAAATATCTGATGCAATGCTGTTGTGCTTCTGTAGTCATCATATGCAATTTGGTTTGGTTTCTTCTTCCTTTGTGACAATTTGTATACTCAGAAAGGTAATGACTGACGTAGGAATGATCCATGTTTGACTTTGGCCCCAGTTTAATTTAAAATAAAAAGTTGTATATTTACATACAATTTTATGTCTTTTTATGTTACATATTTTATTATGTTCCTTGTGTCAGAGGTTAAACGTTTAGCCCAATGTAGTGCAGATTTTTATGCAAGGAATTTAAAATTAGTATCACGGGAATATTTTGAAAGTGATAGGAAGCCATTATACAAATTTCCAATAATGCCCTAGTTGATTTACCAACACCATCAAATGTTTCAACTTGATGAAATTTTGGTTCCCTTTTAGGATTATGCTTAGGAATTCAAATTATAACAGGTTTATTCTTAGCAATACATTATTCAGCCCATATTGATTTAGCATTTTCTAGAGTAGCTCATACTTTCAGCTCAATTCATATTAAATAATTAAGTGAACAGGATCTTAAAAAGATGACCTTGTTGCCTTGTGTCATTGAAAAATTACATCATATTAACATTTCTTCTGCAGCACAGTTACCAGCCACATGTCTACATATCATAAAGATACTAACATTAATTCTAGATGATTATCCTGACACTGCTGAATGATATTAAGCCTGATTTTGCTAGATGCATAATACATTCAAAGAAGGCTTTTCTAGTACACGCACCACTCATGTTTGGAGTAACATGAACCCTAAATCTATGAAAAATCTTTAAAATTAATTAAAGTTTTCTGAAAATAATTGGGTTGGATTTCATATCTAAATGAGATCATAGGTTATGCCTACATGATTGAATGAACCTGTTTGAGATATTTTTCTTGTGGAAATATTTCTGAAACTATTTGATGTTTTTTTACTATTATTCAGAAAATTATAATCTTTCACATAACTTTGGTGGAAGACATAATGTTGGTATGTAAGAATAGCCAACATTTTTAAGTAACTCAGCGTTCAACTTACAAGTTTTCTTAAATGGTAGTAATGACTTCAAAATTTTAGCATACATTTCACTCCATTAAATCTGTATAATGTTTCAATAACACACTTCATAGCGTCACATAGGTTTATTTCAGACGTTAACATTCTTGTAATATTTGAATTAGCACTTAGCATGTATTACTTTTCACATGCTGTAGTGTTTTGATTTTTAATACATTATTGTAAACTTTAGGAAATATTTCCCATGCTAGCCAGATCCAGGTTAGAATTCTTCTGTATTATTTTTCCAAGATTGTACTTAAAAAAATTAATTAAATAAAACATAATAAAACGATTACTAAATACATGCATTAATTCTAAAATGCTTTATTGATTGATATATATATATATATATATATATATATATATGTAAACTGATGCTCTTGTAACAATGCAGAGGCAAGTTATTCAGTTTGCACTTTTCCTTTGTCGATCATACAAGAGAATTTGCAGCCATTCTAAGTTTGCCAAAATTTGTACATCCACATTGTTTTCTTATACTCTCACAAAACCTACCTCTAACATGTATTTAATGTTTGGGGGAAAGGGGTATGGAAGACAACATTCTGGTTGTCTGTAGACTTACAAGTTTAAGAACACTTACAATGCTGGAATAAATTATTTTGAAGCTGTTAATAAATATGTTAATAAAAGTCATGCCAAACTATACTCATTCACAATACATTGTTCTGGGAAAAAAATGAGGTTCACTTATGGGTTAGCTGGCAGAAAAAAACAGGTGTACCGAACATGCTTTCATTAATAAATGCCAAAATATTTGCTGTATTCTTTGCACTGTACACTTACCTGCTAGCAAGCTTAACAAACCTTAAAAATACTGATCCATTTACTTTCTGTGCTCTTAACTCACAATGAGTAAAATATTATTTTTATATATTTTGCAAATTACTGCTTACAAATCTATTTAAAAAAGACTCTTAATCTACTAGAGAGCAAATATTTAAAATCAAAATATTAATAAATGTTTTAATTTCATTAGCGAATGTTTCACACCTCTGAAAATAGCTGTTACTCTGTGTTTAAATATGGACCATCTTCTAAATGTGAAGTGAAAGCCCTAACAACAGTCTTTTATATATGATGAACTTTCACTCCACGTCATATCACTAGTTCATACAACTCTGCACAATTTCAAGAGTATTTTCTACAGTTTATTAATTTAGCAATGAGCTATATACACAACAATGGTCTCCAGGTGATTTTCTTTTAAATTAACACAGTATGTACAGATATATTTAAAATTATATTCCTTGTATTTAGGCCTTGATGTGAATAATGCCATAATAAATGCTGCATTTAGCTATGCATGCAACAAATTACAGCTTCAGACAAATAATGAGGTTTTATTTAAAACTTTTCATTCATATCCTGAACAGATAAGTTTGCTTCTCTCTCTTTTAATCACTCATTCATGGGTCACTAATGTTTCATTGGTAAATAAGCTTAGCATTAACAGTGAAACATAATAATGTATTGCTTTAAACTTCCACTTAGTTTCCAGGAAAACCATTTCTGGAGGGGAAAGAAACAAAAATGGCTATGAATTTTCATTGGACATTTCCCTCCACAGAATGACAACTTGCTAAATACATTTATTAATTACAAAATGCTTTATTCTTGATTGCATTTGAAGTTTAGTAAACTGACACAATAACAATGCAGATGCAAGTTATGTTTTCAGCTCTTCTGCTATAAATGCATATTTGATATTAATATCTATTTACTATATATAGACACAGAATATAAGACAGCTGAGGTGTGAAGGGTATCAATAACAACTGCAAATATTAATGCAACAAGTGAATTATTTATTTACTAAAGTAAAAGCTAGCAAAGTATTGCTGCTGTATTGGTCTCTTGAAAAGTCTTGCTTTGCTTTGCTTTGCTTTGTACCAACCTCAGGAAATGTTGCATTACATGTTAAAAGAGTCGGGGCCACAGATGACAGTAGGGAAAGCCACTGTGCAGAGAAAGAGACAAAAAGTGCACCATCTTTTTTTTTATCTCATTCTACATGCACTGGCAAGTCACATGACTCAGAGATATACTGCAAAACTTGCCTTTGTGTCCTCTAAACACTGTAGTACTGTAACGGAAAAAAGAACACTGGCCTTAAAGAAGGTGCACTAATACCAATATAACATATTAACTCTTGATCCACATGGAGAGCAAGCATCTGCCATATTTCATGAATGGTGAAAGGGGCTTAATACAAAAACAAGTGTAACATATAAACTCAGGGCATTGTCATAGGAAAAGAGACATTTTGCTTTTTCAAGTTTTCCTAACTTGTGACAAATCTTTCAATAGAATAATTAAGAGATTTGTAATTTTCTTTCCTAATTTTGCACAAATCCTGATGCCCCATGACTGAAAGGAGAATCAGATCTGAAAAAGAAATAAAAATGTTATGGCTGGGATTAATGCCACAGATCTTCTGCCTTCTTGTCAACACTATGAAATAAACAGACTACTCCCTTGACATAATCATGAACTCTCTTTCTCTGATATTGTTTATCCAGTGGCCTCTTTAAAATTCTTTTCTACTGCCAGATAAAATTTTCATTTTCATTGTCTATTACAATAGAATGAACTATGGAGAAAGAAAGAGAGAAAAAAACTATGACGGCATGAAACATTTAACTTTGAACAATTCTTTACTATTTTTTTTAGTAATTTGATAAAATTGATGGGTTATCAGCTAGACAAACTCCAAGATACTTTTAGCTTAAATGTACAGCAGTCTCACATCAGCTCTGACCTAAGTTCTGTCACACCCATGTTACATTTTACATAGTTTCATTTTTTGCTTTACTGCAGTAAGGATTTGAATCTAGCTAATGTATGTCACTGAAATCCTGGCAATTAATGCTCTTCACCCGAGTGGAGAAATTTACAAAATTGGAAGCATTAAAAAGGAAAAAAGATAGAAAAGAAAGGGTAAAAAGATATCAATAATGTTCCAGTATTTACAAAATATTTTAACATTTTGGATGAAAATGAATGGGTATGAAAGGGTTAATAGGCTAAGAGTTCAAAATGATGAAACCTAGCTTTTAAGTTTAGCTACCTGAATATTTATATTTTAGTTTACTGGAAACCTAGCAATAAAGACTATTTAAATTCTTTTGTCCTTAATGTGTACTGAATTATTGGACATGAATATAATGGCATAAACATAGTTTGATTTTGAGTTTAATTCATAAAGCAGCACATAACAATGTTGTAGTTTATTTCTTTATATCAACCATATTTTTAAGCCACTATAGATGAAAAGGAAGATGAATTATAAAATATTCAATAGCTTAGCAATGCAGTGCTTTTTCAGGTTCAGAAAGATAGAAAAGAAAAAGATAAAGAATCGTTTCTCCCCCAAATAAAGCAAAGATTCAAAGAATGGCCGAAGGAAATCAAGAAGAGTTTATATTCTTTACTAAACAGCTACTATGTTAAAAATATTTTTAGCAAACAAATTTTAAAGCAGCATACTAAAACTGGTGTTCAAAGTTACAACATATTTTTGAAGATGCATTCCAAAGGATGCATTCCATATGAACCATGATACTGCATTGCATGATAACCCTGCAGAACCAATATAAGGCCAAACATCAAATGTGTGCCATCAATCCATACAGCTTGAACCTTGCTCCACGTAATTTTTTTAAATGACAGCAAGCTTGTCGAGCTGAACATAAAAAATCTATGAGAAGTGCTTCAAGGAATACCATAATTAAGCCTGGGCGTGGCTAATATATTTAATGAGTAAAATATTTTTTCTTATCACCCATATACTTCTGCAATTTTATTTTAACTTTTCATTCTCTCTCTCTCTCTCTAAACAAATTACTGCCACAGGTTGTTCAAATTAGCATTTATAGCCACCAATCCTTTTTCCGTTATTGTACAATCATTCTAGTGTAACTGCTATGGTTTGCTGTTTCATGTTTGCTAGAAGTGAAAGGCACTAACATTTCCAAAGATGTTTAGATTATAAAAAAATCATATTGTACAAAACAATTTATATTTACACAGCCATTCTGACACCATGAAATGTAAGTAACCAGCATAACAATACCTGTATTATGTATAAACCTTCAGGCTTAAAATCATAGCAACACTAAAACCTTTATCTACATATCAACAGCTTGATTCATTAAAAGTTGTAGTTAACACTTAAAAATTAGTATCCTACAAACATTTGTGATGTTCTATTGGTCATATTTCAGATGCTAAATTGATGTGCATACTCTGTTCCTTCCTAGAGAAAAGTGGCTCTCTTTATGTGATGTAAACTATGGTTATTTTGCACTTTGTCTTACACTATATTACGTTCTTAAAATTTGTACTAAGAAGACTTTCATATATTGTAAGATTCATATGATGTGACACAGTATATGTGAAATTACAATGGTACAGGAAGATGGGTATTCATAATTCTATGACAGTAGCACGAGGGTGAAACAGCCTATTTCTGGCAAGTATAGGTAGCTTTCCAGTGACATGTCTTTGTAGAGTAAAATTACTATGACTTTGTACAATAACACATTCCTCAGGATAATAATGATTTATTATAATATGGTCAATGAACTTGCTTTGTTGGAGTATTAATATTAAAATATCAAAGAATCATGTTTAGTATAAATCTTGTCATGCCAGACATTTGAGCGGGCAGACTTGCATTCATACTTTTTGCCTCATTACATAGCTTTTGTAATTTTTATTTCTTATTTTCATCAAGTATAAAATTGTTGCAGTGTTATACAGCAATGTCCAAATCAACTGCTGTTTCATTCAAACTTATAATAGTTGTGTGACATAAAATTCTGACCTGGTACTAGTAGCTTCAATTTAAAAGCAGTGGTGCATTGTCATAACACATGTGTCACATCATTATGAAACCCATAAGAGGTTACAAACAAATAGTACTTTTGTTTCACTCATAGTGGAAATTTAGCACACTTTTAAGAAAGAAAATGCTCTCTTGAAAAGTATACCTCACAAAATGAACTATTTATATTCCATAAAAACAACAAGCTAAGAGGCTGCTTAATGTAATCGTGCAAAAGTTGTAAAACACTAATTTTAGTATAACATTGTTTCATTTTTTTTTCTTTTGCTTAATTAGTTTACATTGTCTCCAATAGTATCCATTCTCATACTCTCAAAACTGAAATGAGAGACAAATTACAAAACAAATATAACAATACTTAAATGCTGTTACTATATTTATACATTTTAAAATTTAATAATATACTTATTACATTGTTTTGAATCAAAGCTTTTAAGTTGACAATACTACTGCTGACAAACAACACTGTTTATACTTGAAACATTATGCACCAGCTGTCATGTCAAGCTTTATTCAACTTAAAAGTAAATTGGTGCACTATAGCTAATCAGAATATATTCTCAATTAATGGACCCTGTAAAGCATTCCATGAGAGTTTCTAGTTTTGCTTTCCCATTAAGCTAGCATGCCTTAGTATGCTAATCTTACAGTTCTCAAACTGTGGGATACACCACAGCTTCTAAGGACTCCAGCACTGCATCCACAATTATAGCCAGTGTTGCAAAATGGAGTTTACATAACAGTGTATTGGTTTATTATATTTTTTTTGCCTACATCATGCAGGAGACCAAATCATCCAAGATAAAAAGCTGGGCATGAAACACTAAAGTCAGAACTGTTAGGGTGGATCATCTGATTTTCATTAAAAAAAACTTTGTATATGACAGATATCAAAATAGATATTTCTTTACATTTACAAAAGTTTAATATAAGTATAGTTTTAGTAGATAATAAATTAAATCAAAAAGTAATAATGACACAAAAACTTTAGACTTGTTTTAAATCAAATTTTGATCAAGAAAGAGTGGTCATACTGAATAATACAAGTATTTTTTTATGAATAGCAGCATAGATGCCCACTAACTTTTTAAAACTAAGTATGTAAAAGCTATTTTGAAAATTCATAACTGAATAGCATGCATGGCCCCAACTTAAATGAATCAAACTTTTAAAATGTACACCTGATTTAGAAATCTGAAATCAAAGCAGCTTCATTAACTGTTCTTTTGCAACAACCAAGTATAGTTTGTGTTTATAAAGTTGAATTAAATTTGAGAAATTCTATGCCATAGTCAAGAATACTAATGCTGTATCACTGCTATTGTGAAGGGATCATCCTATGACAGAAATCAAGTAATTCCATAGTAGGAATTATTGCAAGATTCAAAGCAGCTTCAGGTTTGTGTCTCATTGCAATTGCAAATGCTTAGAATGCCCAAGAGCTGTGGAATAGATTTTAAGATATGATTTTATTAATCAAAATAAGTATATAATCTTGAAAGTATGTTAATACATTTCTGCAACACAGAATAGTGACCAGCTCCCCCAATTCCCATAGCTCACATGATTAGCAGCCAAATATTCCTTTTTAGGAGAGGCTAGTAACACAGTGGAGGCAAGACAAGTATAAGCTAGCCATACCAGTATGTGTGATCACTAATCTCTCAATACTGAAGAAACTATATGAAGTTACGATTTCTGAGATTATATACAGATTAGTCGTTATGTTTTCAATTTTTTCTGATTTTTCCAGTGTGCTAATTAATGTAGCCATTTTACACCAGCCCACTTTGTGGTATTTGCATGCAAATTTGGAGGGTCTGAATTTGAATCTTATTTTGAGAAAGTTCTTGGGATATACTCCCATAGAGGAGAATCATTATATGCATAAAACTTATACATTATTTTATTAAGGTCCAAATTTTTAGGTTTTAACCTATTTTTTTCCCCTCGTTATTTAATGAACAAATTTCAAAATATATATTTGTTCCACACTTCCTGGAGAAAAATATGTGAAATGCATTTCACCTAAATGAGAGGTTGATACCTAAAATAACCTAAAGAGCAGTTTTGCCTTCCTCAAATGAAAAAAAGTTATTTTCCATTGAAACTCTGCGTAAAATTAAAATTAATTTACCCTTATAGCCAGTAGAAAGTTAAAGTTACTATCACTCCATGCAGCACATCCCACACCTCCCAATGCACATCTCTGGTGGCTCCTTTATGCGGCAGGAGAAGCTAACCTGCATAACATGAATTGTCTCCATTTGTTTAGCGAGAGTTCATCAGGTAAGTGTGTTGTGAACGTTTGCTGCAACGTTTGTTAGGTTTTTAATTTAACTGCTTATAGTGAAACAATGCCTAAATCCCACTTATTGAAACAATGGACTGCAAAAGATCTGGACTTTACTTCTGAAGGTCCAGTAGTCTACTGTCAGGCATGCTCCAAGCAAGTAAGTTCTCGTAACTAATATAAAAATTGTACTGAAATACCATGGCACCCATAATGGAGTTAACTTAAGATTTGATTTTTTCTTCTTCTAAATTTCAGTTTAAATGTGAGCAGAAATCGCATCTTGAGCAGCGTAAGTCTGCAGTTACTCACATTACAAATGTAGCTAAGAGAAATAATTCCAGCAGCAGTAGTAAGCAAATGCTAATTTCTTCCACAGTTAGTAATTCTCAAGATAACTTCAGCTTTCGCTTGTGCCAAGCGTTGATGTCTGCTAATGTCCCATGGAATGTTCTAACCAACCTGACATTGAAAACATTTTTACAAGACATCAGTGACCACAATAAACTCAAATGAATCCACATTGAGGAAGAACTATTTGGTTCCAATTTACAAGAAGACACTAGATAAAATAAGGAAAAATACAGGTGATCACTTTATCTGGTGTTCTCTCAATGAAACAACTGACAGTTGCGATTGCTTCATTGTGAGTGTGGTAGTAGGTAAGCTGGATCCAAAAGAAATAGATAAAACAAATCACAGTATAATAGACTATGCAGTGAGGGATGCTTTATACATATTGTGGCCAGCAGACTATCAGGATAACAAGTTACTTTTGTTACTAACAGACAGTGCTGCCTACATGTTGAAGGCTGGGAGGTTCTACAGTCTTTCTACCTTTCTGATATATGTTACATGCTTGGCCTATGGCCTGCACAGTCTTGTGGAGGAAATTAGAAGCCACTTTGATGACATTAACTGCCTGATATCTCCAGTCAAGAAGGTTTTCTTAAAAGCTCCAACACATGTAAAGTTATTCAAAGAGAAACTACAGGCAATCCTCTTCCATCTGAGCCAATACTTACCCGCTGGGGGATGTGGCTGTCTGCTGCCATTTACTATGCAGAGCACTTAAAAGACATTAAAATATGTTCAGTGACACAGAAACTTTCTGCATTGTCAAGGCTAAGATATCACTCGGTTGTCATACTCTTGCCACTTCCCTTGCATATATTAAGACTCATTTATGTTTTTTACCAGAAGGTATTCTATGGTTAGAAAGTGCAACCTTGCCACTCAAAGATGCTCTGGGCACCATTAACAATGTTTCCAGAAAAGAAATATCTAGACCAGTGTGAGCTACATGTTCTTCAAAGCTGAAGAAGATTGTGCAAAAAATCCTGGTTTTGAAGACATGAAAATCATAAACTCAGTATTACAGGGAGAAAAATGTTCAGGAAAGTTACCCCTAGAACCTGCTGCATTAGGATGTTGTACACTCCAATGACATCATGCTTTGTTGAAAGAACTTTTTATTTGTACAAGAATGTGTTATGCGATAACAGGAAATCATTTACACCAGAAAATTTGGGTATGTATGTAACTATTTTCTGCAATGCCAAAATATATCCATGAATAGAAACAGAAAAATCTATTCTTTGTTTTTCTAATGTATGTAAGCAACTGCTAACTTTTGTGAAATAAATTGACAAATAAATCTCACAAAAAGTAATAATATTAAAAACAGAAAATTATTTGTGCCTATATTAATCCACAAATAAAATCACATAAAACAACTATTTTCATGAACCCCCCCCAAAAAAAAAAAACTATTTTAAGCATATAAAAACTTAAAATGAAGGTTTATTTAACCTAAAAATCTGGGCCCTAATTATTAATTTAAAAACAAAAAATTGGGAAATACACACAATTAACAGTAAACATCTACTTGGAATGTTTGAGTGCATTTATTCTATGTACTTGCATTTTTGCTCCTTAAATACTACACCCATAACACTCAAGATATCATGGGAACAATGTGACAATCCAAATATAGAGGAAAGTACAAATGTTGTTCATAGTGTTTAACACCCACTTTTACTACAAATGGCAGTATGACATTGATGATACAAGGAATGAAGATGGAGCACCAGTGGAAACCGGAGAAAACCCATCTCTGCACCACTTTGTCTACCACAAATCTCACATGTGGTCACTCAGGATCGAACCTGGGCCACCTAGGTGAGAGCGAAAGGTACAGAGAGCTGCCATCATCTGATATGGAATAAAAATAATTAAAAATACTGAGACAGTTCATTGCTTCTGAATTAGAGTCCTAAGCTGCAAAGTGTGGCCGAGGGATGCTTTTATAAGTAGAACAACTTGAAGGCATAGCTGAGGGGTCTCTGATGCCTAAACTCCAGCAAGGAGGCATACACAAGGAGGTTGTAATCTCTAAACCCCAATGATCAGGGAGGTGCTGCAACTTTTATAATATTTTTCTTAATCATATTACTGTTGCTGAGTTTTTAGTGATATTTCACTATCTTCCACTTCAACATTGCACTAGTTTTCTCTACATTGACATAGCAGAAGTCACTAAAATGGGAAGGTGGGTGGGTTATATGTCTTCTTTTAATAAACATCTTGTTCTTTATGCATTTCTTATTACTTCAGATTATTCTGAATATTATTCTGTACCAGATTCAGTATGTAATTACCAAGTATAACTTTCATTCCCTTCTATGGGAGTTAAATGCTTGCTTGTATTAGGTTTTTTCCCAATTGTTTCTCTTATATTCTAAGGATAAATTTTAGGTAATTTTGACCTCAATGGACCCACTCTCATCTATCATCTCACTCATTTCATTTAATGTCTGAAGATGTGTTGTTAAAAGGAAAGTTGTGAAACTGGATGGTCAATATGGGCAGGACTTGGGTTAATGAGTGGCACAAATCTTAAGTTAGGAGCAGAGGTTGTGGATTAGATAAGCCAGGATGGACGATCAGCCCAATGCCTGATCTGAAAGAGAGGAAGTGGATAAGAAATGGCAGTGAAATGGACAGGAAAGATGATTATGCAACAATTGGTGGAATGAATGGCAGGAGAAACCAAAGAACCTGATGTCACTTTGTCCACCACATACGGCCTCCTGGGATCAAACCTCAGGTTTATCTAAAGGATTAAAAAATCCAAGTGGCAAAGGCAAACACATATTATGAGAGGGACAGTGATTTCGTGGACGGCAGATTAATTCGAGTCTAAAAAGCAGGGGATTGCTATGAGTGTATGTTTTCTGGTTTGAATGTTTTTCCGAAAATCGAACCGAGTAGCTTAATAGATAATCGTGCACTCTACTATACTCTTTGGCTTTATCGTTGCCCAAACAGCTCTTGGCATAAGAAAGATATGAGTGGTTGCAGGAAAAAAGTGTTTCTCATGAAAGTAGTGTAAAAACTGAATTAGTACATGTAGCACAGGAAATTACTGACAGGGATGAAAGGAAGTATATAATAGTCGATCTTGCATCTAAAGCTGGACATCAAGTGCTTAGATTACCTCCATATCAAAACAATTTAAATCCAATCACACTGGTTTGGGCATTTTTAAAAGACTAGAAACAATTAAAACATTCAAGAGGTCCTGAGTACAAATCTTGGTTAGGGTGAGTTGTTTCCATGGTTTTTCCTTATCCTGAGAAGATGAATGTCAGGTAATCCTAAGCTCCATGGATTCTGTGCTCACTTGATCAACTTTTCATTGATCATCCAATGTGACATACCAGGTTAAAGGGTGTTAAACTACATTAAATAATTGGTTGTGAGGGAATTTCAACACTTCAATTGCGAAAGTGAAATCCAATATGTGATAGGTAGATATTAGTTCATAATAGAACATGAGAATAAAATGTAGGGACTCGAGTTTGTGTGTGACAATGTTGTGGATAAGCTTGTCATTAATTTGGCAGCTAAGCCATCTTCGTGGATTCGGATTTGGGTGTTCCACCTATGCCTTAGGATTCCATAATGCTCATTTTTGCATGCTTATAAAATTAGTTATGATTGTAGATTGAAACAATGTTTGACTATAAATGATACAAAGCACGCACATAAGAGAAGAAGAAGCAGCTGTTACAGACAGGGATTGCAGATTACTTTTGCATGGATAATACAAAGTTTGTTTAGAGAAAGCAGCCCTATAGTTTGGAATAGAAAGTAAATCACTTCTTCATTAAAACCAACAAAAGTTAATTATAACAGTTTTTGGAAGTGAAGATTGAACTTATGACTGCATGCATCACTTATCTTGCAAGGACTTTAAGCTAAAGCTTTGCTCACAAAAAATGTTGATACCTGCCTTATGAGCCAAAATTTATTTCAACATGTTTATGCTTCAAAATTTGGACCATCTGTTCAATCTTATGGCATGCATTATCTGTAAAACTTATTTGGGTGAACTTGGAGCCAGAAAATATACCTGAAAGTGATAAAAGAACATAAGAAATGTTTCTGACTGGTATATATGACAAAGCAAAATCTACCAACAAATAACAAGTCTAACAATGGGCTATTCACTGTCACATTGCTAGCTGACTTATTCAAAAGCAACTTTGAAACTGAAACACATTCACTAAAGCATTTTCACAACTTTACAGAAAACATTACAGGTATGTAGATGACATAATTGCCATAATTCATGATAAATGCATAGATGACACACTTAAACTTCTCAATATGCAAAATAAAGCAATACACTTCACCAGGTGAGTGAATAGAAGAGTTGCCTACCACTTCTTGATATAAAGAAAAAAAACAACATGCAACATTTGGAGTACACAGGAAATCCACAAATATTTAACTACATGAAGTATATAATGGCTACAATACCAAAACATACAAATATGCAGTCCTGAATGCCCTAACATATGGATTAGTACACATTCCCATGTGAGGGGGGGAAAGTGAATATAAACAAGAATATCAACATATTCTCCAATTACCAACAATGGCTTTCATAACAATGCAGTGGAAAAAGACACATTGAAACATATAAAACAAACAACCCAACAGAATCATAACTAACCTCAGTACAGAAAATTCACATGTCGCCCTTGGGCTCACAACAATTTTTTTAAGATCTTGAACAATTGCAACATCAACTTAACTCCATAACAAATATATCATCCAAAAACTACTAAGCAAATAATTAAAAGATCCAATCCCAGCAAACAAAAACCAGGTATTTATGAAATAAAATTCTCAGATGTAACCTAGTTTACATAGGAAAGGGAGATCTGGAAACCAGGCTAAAAGAACACACAAAATACACACAGAAAAATCAGTATTTATCCACCACTTCTGGTCATCAGGGCATGAAACTAAACCTAAAATAAAACTCTTAAAACTGGCTTATTAACATACAGAATTAGGCAAAAATCTGAGAAAAAATCTACATCATGAAAAAGAGTAAACATATTATGAACTTTGATTTATTGCTGTACAGCAACCTTTGTAAGTTCAAAAGACCCAGCACTAGATGCCTCCACAAGTGCTGCATCCTCAAAACCACTACCTTCATCATTGGCCCCAAGTAAAAGGAGATTTAGTCAAAATTTACAGGTTGAAAATGGAAACAACATGTTGTCCTGCAAAACAGTCCCAGTAAATAAATTTTAAGTGATGTTTAGAGTTGCAAACCAATTCAACTCTTGCCATCAAAGCAACATTTGCTATTTTTTTAGCATCACAAATCCATAGTGTTTTGCACACACTTACTAACCTTTCATTACACATGCAAAAGTTCTGTCCCAGCTCAGGAACAAGATGAGGTTTACCAGGCCTTGGTCTAAAGCAGTGAATAATTCTAAAGGAAAAACCTACAATAATTCTGCTGTTTTTGACATTGTTAACAAGTTCTAATGCATATCTAAACTTTATAAACAAATCAGGGATTAAAATATAAATATTTTATTACAATTCCAATTCCTTTTTAAGAATTTCAAATATTTTATATGTAACATCTTTTGTAAAATGTGTATCTTTTTATTAAGCCCAAGACCAGCAAAGTTTTATCAATTTAAGTGCAAGTCCAATCTGCATATCTATCTGCATTCAGTCAATTGTCACTAAAACAGAAACAAGCTACAACTAGGTAAAAGAAATCCAAAATACACTTTCTTACTACATGTAACTCTGATTAGCTGTACTACATTATCTCATTCAAACACTGCTGATCTTTGCTCCTCAAACATGTGATGGTTAAAGCTGTATGGATATAAAAGCAAAAGCAGCTTTCTGCACTGTTGCTTCTTGTAGTTCTATACTGCCTAGTGTCTACAGTTTATACTAGTTGCTTTCGTGTTGATAGTTGTAAGCAATTTATATTTACTGTACTTATTAAGGTATCACACAAAAAGATGTATGTAAACATCCAATTTTTTGTCAATTTCAGCAACTATCCTTCTAATAAGGCTTTTCTTTGTTTTTTAGTAATTTCAGTAATTTATGAAGTAATATGCACGGTCAGTTCTAGAATTATATTTCCCCTCTATGACTGGAAAACTATATAATCATTTTTCTGTCAAACTTTATGCTGGGTATATCTAAAACAGTATTCAGCATAAATACCAATGCATATCTTTGGCATGAAATTTTAACATATTTCATAATTTACAAATGTATGCAAATACCTGAAATGGATCATGTTAGTCAGGAATGAAAATCTCATTAAAATCAAATTTCACATGAGGAGAAACATATGAGGTTTAATATTGCTACCCTAATATATCATGAAGCTGAGAACAGAGAATAAATAGAAAAGCTAAGATTAAAAAACAGAATGAAATAACTGTCAGGGGATATTTATTGGTGCAACAATTGGACAATTGAAAAATTACTTGGTTTTCTAAAATAGAAACATTTTATACAAATTGTTATGGTAAATTTTAGGAATGAGAAAAGGTTTTTGGCAGGGAACATTAAGAAATATTAAGGAATGGAAAAGTAAGAGATTTTTAAAGAATTGTAAGCAATAAACATTCCATTGAATCATATAATCTAAACATAGACCCATGTATGCTCCAGAAAAGAAACAGAATCATCAAGGAAATGTTTGCAGAAAGCGAGTCAAAATAATGGTTGGCTAAGGTTGGATTTTGTCATGAATGTTTACCACTTTATGGATGTTCAAGAGTAATTGCAATGTGTCCTAATGAACAAAATGAGCAAGAGATGGGAATGAAATTTGAAAAAACTGTGAAAGCTGAAGAATGAGCAATTGACTATTTGTTCTATGAAAAAATTTCCAAAAGCCACCAAGGGAAAATGACGTGAATTTATATGAATGGGGAAAGGAGTCGTCATTGTGCTGTAAATGTTATTCTTAAGTACCAATAATCAGGATTTTAACTTCTTGGTGCCTGGTGTAGCATATTTTACATAAAGGTGTTTTGTTAAGGTTTCAGATTTTTTTTAATGCTTTCTTTTTAATTTCATATTATTCTAAGCTTCAACAATAAAGTACAGGTATTTTAGCTGTTTGATATTTTAAAGATTTTAAATGTTTATCATAAAATTGTATTCTTTTTTTAAAGAATAAGCAAAATCCAAACAACTGCAGTCAAATATATTCCCATCATCATTCGTGTGCTCTCAATTATTTCACCTGGGTTCTCTCTGTTTTTTACACCACACATATTTCATTTGACTTGCATCACTGGCATCTGATGTTGCAAGGTATGGCTTTGAATGGATTGCCAGTCTATTTTGTCCCACCTTAACAATTAAAATCTTTGAACCATTTGAGCTGTGGTGTATGTGAAAAGGATATAAAAGCCATTTAGGAATTAGAGAAAGAGCAAAATAACTTCGGCATTGAGGGGTCAATGTACTTAGGTTAGTCAAAACTAAATAATTAAGTTTATAGTTTTTATTTTATAAATAATAATAATAATAATGGTAATGATGATAAATACTTACTTGCAAACTTCCTGAAATTGAAACCTGCAAAAGTTTACCTCATCCAGCAAAACAATCATTTTGCAATGACATGTCTAAAATGTTTGGTGCAGTAAATGCACATTATCTACAGGTAACATAAGCGAGAATTCCATTGTATAAGAATTCTTTAAGTGCTACTTTTTTCTTTCACACATACTGAAATTCTTGCTGACACCATAGATACACACAAATTAAAGCAAATAGCTTTCCCAGGCTATACACAAACGGTCCATATTTTATGCTTCATGACATGAACTATAAACAAAAACCGACATAAAAAAGGAAACTAATATGTTACAGCCACAGAATGTGAATAAAATATTTACATGAGAGAATGAATTTGCAAATCATGTTGTCCTTTAATGAAAGTTTGCACTTATTTAGTGCTGGTTACTAGAGGTCAAGAGCAGTGCAATTAAATTTTATGCATCTTGTTACAGCCCACTGCATGCAGATCATGACTGCAACAGATAGGCACAGATTATAAGCTCTGGCCTAACATATCACTATATACTAATTAGCATATTACATTCAGTCTGTACTCTTACATTATAATATAACATAATAGAGTTTAGTGCTTTGTCATGTCCGTGGTGAAAATACCTAACATTACCTCCTTTGTGTAAAGCATAAAAAGGCCATTGCTCCATACATTTTAAGAGTAAACTGCATAAGTTGGCAAGAATGATGATATAAAAGTCTGCAATTTAAATTTTATATCTTAAGAATATGCAGAATAGTTATTCATTTTGCTAGTACAGGTGGCACACTGAAAACACCAGCATCATTGGCATATTCAATGATAGTTTAAAAACAAAGAAAAGAAAAAATTGAGATAAGAGGTCTTCATTCTTAATCAGCTAAATAAAACTTAAGTAGGTGAAAAAATTCTCAACCTGTCCTAGAGATACCAGATTTTTCAATTCTCTACATTTTTGGTTTAATTTCTAGTCCTCCACATTTTTTTAACATACAGTTTACGTAGAAAGTTTTTTTCTTGAACAGCATTAAAAATTTCTATAATGATTTATTGTCACATTAACTATATTTTGGTTTTATGAAGAAGTAAAATGACACACAAATATCTAAAAAACAAACCAAAGTGGTCATTACCACTAACTTCTGGTTCCAAGATGAAGCATATTTACAAATGAAACTTGGGTTGTTTCAGCAACAGTTTCAGGTAACCGATGCAAAAACATGATGGATGGTAAAACACCAAAAATAAGTTAGCTGCACTCTGTTGCATTTCTTTTCCTGAAAATTCTGGTAACCCTAGATCCACATCCTCTTGTGTGAACAAATGACATCAATTTTTAGCCATTTTATAGTCAAAAATTAAAACAAGAATTTCTTATATGATATGCTTATATAGAAAATCTCCAAGGAAGTATAAGTGTGCTGCAGATCTCAAACTATACACTGTTATTCAATGCTCTACTTAGTAGTATGTCATCATCTGTGGAGGGATGTAATATAACAGGGAGGGGAAAAAAGCACTGATTCATATATGAACTGGAATGACAAATAGCATATGTTATACGGCACAGTCTTCACTTCATGATGGTAACATAAAGTAAAACAATTTTCACCTCTTTTATTACGAGGCACAAGCCTTTGTTTTGTTTTCATGGCACATTTCAGAACCTGATGTGACTATGCCTCATTGCATGGTCGCACTGTGAGCCAGAGAGCTACTACTTGCACTAATGGCAGCTGAGCTACCTAGTGTTGAACCAAGGTCCTGGTAGCTAAACTGTGGGAAGTACGGTTGCTGCTCTTGCTCCTCTGCAATACTATTTAATGGCCCTGGATGTTCCGGAGGAGTCAACTCTACAGATTCACCAGTAAATTCGGAATCAAAGTACCGTGTGTCTGTATCTGATGTGACCTGAGGCTTGAACGGTGGTGGAATCTGAATAACACAACAGTAAACAATTACCACCAGACTATTTGCTGAATTTTCACACATTAAAAACTTAAGCACTAAACCATTACACTAAACTGCATACAATTAATAATCATATGTACTTACTAATAAATGTAACCATATCTCAAAGGCTTAACAACTAAAGTTCATTAGGCATAATTTGTCCGACTCAGTGCAGCCCTGATTACTACCTGTTTCTGCCAAATTTTTAAAGAGAAAGTAACATCCTTCCTTTCATATTTATGGTCTCCTTTTCTCAAAACACATCACTAGACTTCCTTGTGAGTGGCATTAATACGCAGATCTCAGACATTCCATTTTACACAAAAGAGTCTCTTTTTTACATTCTCTACCAGTTACCTATACTAGAGAGCAGTGAGAGAGTAAAAACATGGCATTTCTCTGCCTATCTTTTAGGACTGGACAATAGGCCTTTCAGACCGCAAAGTTTTATTGTAGCTGCTTATTAAACTGATTAGGAGATAATACATTGAAACTGATAACTGATGCATACTCATTTTATCATACAAAGTAGCTTATACAATGTTGACTGAACTTAAGTTAATCCATGCATAAATTTTTATGCACTCCAACACAACTTTTAAAGAGCAGCTGATTATAGTGCTGGACCTACCAGCTAAAGATAAATCAGTAGGCAATAAGTCTAGAGTGACATACGAATGCTAGCTAAATTCATTATTTTGTTAGGTGTTGATGCTAATCAAAATAAAGAAAAATGGTACCATAAATATAGGTGCAAAACAATAATTTTTAAGTATTATGTTTATCTGATGATTTAGCTCACCAGAGGACGAGGGCTATTTTCTGCCATAAATGCTCTTAGCATTTCAGGTAGTTGCTGCATTGCCTAGTTAAATGCATATTATTGTTTGACATGTAATTCAAATATGACATGCATAGAGAATATTTAATAGCTTCAATAACTTCAGTAAAGAGAGATCACTCATTTCTGCACATACTGGAGAAAACACCATGTTTCTAGCAGTGTCAGTTCAACTTCTCTGAGTACTTTACAATAGAGAAATTATTTAAACTTTGACCTGCCTGTAACAAAATAGTTATACACTTGGATCTGTAAATGCATAGCATGAGTCAATTTGTAGTTGTGCAAATGCAATCCCTAATTTAAGCAGTACCTAACAATACTCTTGCAGTAGCCTGTTTTATGTTTTAACATTTTATGATATACCAATTAACAAGTAGGTATTGAACTGAAGAGTGTATGACTGTATGTTTGCTAAATATAATTAGAGTCCAATAAGAAAACGTCAGAACAAGAACCTTCTAACAAATACCCAAACTTCAATTTCAGGCAATTCAGTCAGTACGAAAACATCAGAATGGGAACCTAGCACTTCTAACCAAAATTCAAACATAATTTTCAAGTGATTTACAGTATAGACACAAAAATATATTATTTATTGGGATTCTCATACTGTGAAGCAAGGTTATTATAATTAACATTCATTTGACGTACACACTCTTATGCTTCACAAACCTTGTTTTCCTTTAAGACAATTGTTTCACCATCCTTGAAGGCATCCTTATGGTTTATCAATTTTGGTTAATTATGATTCACAGTCATTTAAGATTCATCGTGTTTGGAGTTCTTAGAAGACATTGGTTCTGATGACAAAATATATACAGCAACTCAGTATATAATTCTTGTGATGATGTCAATGATGAAATTCAGGCTGTCCCTTTTTTTTTTTAGTGTTTAACACCTGCATTTACTATCCATGGCACTAGAGGTGATGGCACTGATGATACACAGAATGAAGATGGAACCCTGGTGGAATGTGATAGTGGGGGAAATTGGAGGCCCCAGAGAAATCCCACCCCTGCATCGCTTTGTCCACCATAAATCCCACATGTGGTCGCTTGCAATTGAACCTGGGCTGCCTAGGTGAAAGGTGAGTGGTCTAGCCACTCGGCCTCGGTGAGGCATAGGCAGTTCCTTGGAGAAGTGTTGGCTGCTGACAGAGACTCTACGGCAGCACCCTTCCGACAAATAAATGCCATGTAAATAAAAAACTAAAAGGAAAGAAAGAAAGGATAAAATCATTTGTCACTGCAGTACTTATAAATTTCTACACTCCCCGAATTGGTTTATGCATTTTTCTTTTGTTTGAAATGTTTTGCAACATTTATACAGTGAGTGGAATGAATATTTTCATTACAGTGTGCATTACAGTCCATCCAGGAGTCCTTGCATTTGTGGGTACTGCTAGGAGTGAAACATGCAGAGGGGATTGCTTCTTCTGTAAGCAAGGAGATCAGGTAGGTTACAGAAATTTGGTGGAGTCCACGTAACACCTACTAGGAAGATGTTGGTCTAAGGCACTTGGCCATTGATCCTTTCTAAATGCAGTCAGCTCCCATCACTTCAATTTCACTACCGCCACTGTATGAAAATGATATATTCAGTTCTGTTTGGTCCTGTCTAATATTTGTGTTACAAGAAATGAAAATCAGTCCTCTTATACTGCAATCTATATTGGTAGTGCTTGTTTGCCTGCTCATACGCAGTTCTGTATCAGCAATATGATAGTTGCATAGTTAACAGTGTTCAGATGTATGTGTGAGTTGTGCAAATTATCTAAATTAACCAGCAACTTGAGTGTAAGTAGTGTGGAAATTATTGGATAACTGATAAGTAAAATTAATTAGTTAAGAAATGATTATGCACCATGTAAATAGCAATGCATCATTTACAACATTCCCTAGACCTCATCAGGTGTGCAAAATGTTCAACTCTCAAGTTGATAAACATTAACATTGAAGGAAGACAGACCATTTGCCCTTCTCTTTAAATCCTATTTCAATGATTTTGCTGAAGACGAAAAATAGCTTCTCTCTCTCTCTCTTTTTTTTCCCCCCGCCTTCAGTATTGTTATAATCATTTAATTTAACAAATTAATTAATTACACTAAACAAGTACTGCTTAGTGCAATTACTCAATTTTTCAAATTAAATTTATTAACAATTTTTTTGAGAGGCATATACAAGGTCTGTTTTTTTAAATAAGTACCATTTTGATATGTAAAAAACACAATAAAATTGTTGTAACAATTTTATTTTTACATGAAATACCACACTTTTATCTATTACTCTTTCTACACCTACTATGTACAAAGTGTATAGAGAAGGTATTGCAGTGTGTGTGTGTGTGTGTGTGTGTGTGTGTGTGTGTGTGTGCATGTCTTGGGCAGCATAGCTCGATAACGAAAAGGCCGTTAAAAACCTAACTTAGATTTAGGTTTGGTATCTTTCAAGGATGCGACACGATTTTCAAGAAAATTTCCCCTCCACCAACTATTCTTTACATGGAATTTTTTTCGAAAATTTTTATTTTCTCAAAAATAGCTCTAACAATTTTTATTAAAATATGATATACTAAAGATATTTACCTGACAATTAAATGTATATCTTGAATTTTCTGGGAATAGCCACTGAAGACAACTTTATTCTGGATGAATTTTATGGAATTTTGCATAACTTCTAAACCGTAAGAGATTGCCAAAAACTTAAAACACAAATGTAGAACACATTAAAACACACAATTTATGTTATATACATTTTTTTCATAGAGTTTATTGTTTTTGAAATATTCCTTGTTTTTGGTTTCAGCTTTCAAAAACTTACTTTTCTCATACAGGAATTTGTCAACTCCTGTCCATACAAACAAAGGAACTTCAGTCACATAGCAACCAGCTTTTGACTATCACTTTTAACCTATGGTACTCCCTTATTATGCTTCTACTTACAAGGAAGCAAATAATAAGACTATTTCTGTTAATTTTTTCTCAATTAGCATGAAGTAAATAGAAGCATAAGCTTTTTAACAATAATTTGTTGTAGAGATGTAGAGAAAGTCATGTGAATGGAATGCATCAGATTTTTTCTCCACATAATTGCCACCATTGTTAAGGCACTTATATCAAACAAGCTTTTGTATTCTATTGGCTTATAAGATTGCTGCCTGATTTGACAGCCACTGCAACACAGGTTTTTTTATAATCTCACAATATATTTCAAAATTTATTGTGCCACCATGAGGCAAAAAGTCAACAAGCAGCATCCCCTTCCCATCCAAAAACATGGTACACATGATTTTCCAAGCTGAAATTGTCTCCTTAAACTTCATTTTCATGGATGATTTGAATTTCGCCATTCCATGGATCATTTCGTTTCTGGTGTAATGTAGGCCACCCATATTTCATCGCCTGTGATAATGTGGCTTAAAAAATTATCACCTTCAGCGTTATAACACCCAATAAAAATAAAGGTAATGCCTAAACATCTGATTTTATGTTCTTCAGTCAACATTTTTGGTACTTTTTTGGTTCCCATCGTAAGCATCCAGTAACAATTTCAAAGATAACACTTCTTGAAACTTGAGGAAACCCTCTGACAACAAAACATGTGAAGCATCTGTTCTCATTTGTTTTCTGCATCAACTCATTTCATTAGTGATCAATGAGGTTGCTCAGTGCCTCATCATGAGCATTCATCAGCCATCTTTGAAAGCTCTTACCCATCTGCACACCATTCCAGCACTCATGTTTTATCCGTACACTTCACAAAACTGACAGCAAAATGCTTTCATGCCTTTAGCACTAAGAAAACGAATAACACCAAGAACTTCACAGTCAGCAGGCATGGTGCAGGCATTTTAGCACTCAAAATCAAATGTAAGCACCATCAGTTGTTGCTGCAATGGCATCTGTGACTTGCCAACAGATGTAGGTATACATGTGCATGTGTGGGACAAAGACCACAGTGCTGCAGTGGCAGCATTTCAAAACGGCACTTACTTAAAAAACACACCTTATATATGTATAATCAGGCCCGAATTTAGGACCTCTGACACCCCTTGGAAAAAAAAAAAAAAAAAAAAAAAAAAAAAAAAAAAAAAAAAAAAAAAAAAAAAAAAAAAAAAAAACAACAACAACAACAACAACAACATTTGCTGCCCCCTCCAACTTGCAATACATACATCACTTACATTTTCACAACATAGAGAATGGTTTGGATACTTACGTATGAGTGGCAAATACCATAAGTGAGTTTATTAAAATTTAAGTAGAAACATCTTAATAGAAAGAACTTACACTAAAGAGGCATCACCCCATATTAGATGTCGAAACATATACTATTTAAATAACAAGAGGCTTCCTCCTTGCCCTGTCATTTGCAAACAAGTTTATGAGTTCATCATAGTCCATTTTCACTGTTAAGTCAGATTCAATTGCAAGAACACCAAGATAACTAAGATGATCCTTCACTTGTGATGTTCTTAAATAATTATTTATGCATCTTAGAGCAGAAAAGTTGAGCAATTGGAAGCAGGAGTGTCTAAGTATATTTGTGCTATGTTTAAGTTTAGGTAAACACTCTCTAGACAGTTACCTTTTAACATCTTGCACAGCTGTGTAAGAGAGTGCGACATATTTTCATTCTTTTCTGTGTAGCTTTCCAGTAATTTTGCCACTTCCTAAAATGTGCCACCCTGGGCAGTTGCCTGGCTTGCCCTGTCATAAATACAGCCCTGTGTATAATAATTACCTACTCTTTATTTTGTACTCTTTGAGATTTTTCAATTGCTTGGTATCATTACAAACATTTCATATGTTTAGGTTCGGCATCCTGCATGTTGGCTTTCAAAATCGACTCAATAATCTGAGGTTTGAGACTTACATTATAAACACTGCTGCTAAGAATATCAGCAAGGGATAAAGATACTCAACCACTGGCAAAAGCAAAACAAACTCTATGTGTTTCCCTAAGGCATTTTGAATTGATATTACAACATCTGAAGTGTTCCATTCACATGACTTTCTCTAGCTCTTCTACAAACAAATCTTTCTTACACAAGATTATTCTTTTATCTACATCATGCTAATCTAGATAAGCATTAACAGAATTGGTCTCATTACTTGCTTCTTTAAGTAGAAGAGAATTAACAGAATACACTAAGTTAAAGCCGTTGTCAAATCTTTTAAAAGTCGGTTGCTATTTGAAACAATTGAAATTTGAATCTCTTTTCTTGCTATTAATGAACAAATGACGAGAAGAAAGATGACTTGAAGTTTGAGATAAGTTTAAGTAGCTTTAAACTGAAACCAATAACTTGTAATATCTCAAAAATGGTTAACTCTACAAAAAAAATTGTACTTGACATAAATTGTATTTTAACAAGATTTACATATTTTCTGTAGTAAGTTTTAGTCTATCTCTTATAGTTTACTAGTTATACAAAAGTCATTCAGAATGAAGAGGTCTTCAGAGGCTCTTCCCAGAAAATTCAAGAGATACATTTTGTTTATCATGAAAATATCTGAAAGATATTTTAATCAAAATCATATAGAGTCATTTTTGAGGAAATGTAATTTTTGAAAAATGTTCTATGTAAAGAGGATGGGAGGATTTTTCTGAAAATCTTCATGTCGCATCCTTGAAAGATACTGAACTTAAATACCAAGTTTGGTGTTTGACCAACTCTCTCTCTCTCTCTCTCTCTCTCTCTCTCTCTCTCTCTCTCTCTCTCTCTCTCTCTCTCTCTCTCTCTCTCTCTCTCTCTCTCTCTCGCACATGCACACACAGATGTTTCTAAAAATGCTTATTTGGGGATCTCAAAACATGTATTTCTGGTGAAATCTCAGTATAGACTTTTTGGGTGGAATACGATTCCTTCTCTATCCACTACGTACATTGTACATGCATGCTTGATAATGTAAAAATTATAGAACTAAAAGAAGGAATATGTTCACAATCACATACTTCTCTGTGGTAAAATTGTAAATCATTATTTTATGAAAACAAGAAAAATTTGTAATAAAAGCTTGCCCTCCACTGAATTTCAACGAATGGATGCGCAGATGATATAATGGTTCAAGGCTCTTGCTACTCCACATAAATTTATATTTTGCCATCAAGTCACTCCTAAATGTACATTATGTGGAAAACAACAAAATTAAGATGCTTTTGAATGCTTCTATCAGAACAATTATTTTAAGTTTTATAACTTTCATACTTTACAATATGCTACTGATCACAAATTAAATGCTCTTTAAAGTGGAAGGGACTGCACCATTATAATATTAAAAAATAACAGAGCACTTGTTTTGCATTCAATTAATACCTATCAATACCAGATAGTCAGTTACTGTTAAGAGTTTTCAGTTATTCAAAGTTAAGCTGCTTTGGTGGTCTATAAAACTTGAGTTACTACTTATTTTGTAATTGTTTTCCCACACAAGCCACAGAAATAGCTAATACTTACTTTCTTCTGCTGAAGGTCAGTCCAGTTAATTGAACTAAAGAAAGGATGAGCCATTATTTCTTTTGCATCTTCAGGACCACCACCTAGTCTTTTATTAGGATCCTTAGCTAAGAGACCACTAAGCATGTCCTTTGCTTCATTTGAAATCGTCCGTGGGAACTTTACCTACAATAGAAAAAGTCCTTATGTTCAGTTATTCCAAATAAATTTGAACTGTAAGAAATTCTCCCAATTTTCATTACTATTGCTTCAGAATAGTCTCAAATACTTTGTTTGGCAATTTCAGCAAGTCATGTTCAGTCCAATATTTAGACAACCTTTTGTGTTAAATATACAAAAATGGAGGACATACACACATTTATGGATTCTCTTCCATAAGTATTTCACTGATATTACATACTAATTGCAAGCACAGCCTTAACAGCTGTCATTCCTGAGATGCAAATAAATATCAATATATGAATTCAGCCCAATTAGTTAAAAACGTAAAGGATTGCAAGATAAAACCAGATGAAGCCCTGGTCTCATTTGATGCATCATCCTAATTCACCAGCATCCCAACGGGAGAAATACTAAAATTACAAAAATTGGCTAAAATCCTCAGAAGTACAAGAAATACAAATAGAAGAATTGATCCAATTGACAAACATGTGTACAAACCAAGTCTACTTCAGCTTCAACAATAAATTCTACAAAAAAAGTACAGAATTGCTTTGGGAAATCCATTATCACCACTACTTGCTGATCTATTCATAAGTGACTTAGAAATACAAGTAACAAGAGCCTTCCCACATTTATTAAAAAATTGGGTGAGTAATGTGGCCAGCATATTCGCTATCATCCCTACAAAACTCACAGAAGATACTTTAGAGTAATTAAATATACAGAACCAAGCAATAAAATTCCCTCCAGAAACAGAAAAGAAGGTTGGCTACCATTTTTAGACTTAAAAATCATGTCACAAAAACAAAATAGAATTCAGTATATACACACACACAGAAAGCTATGTCAAGAAAAACAACCCAACCCAAAATCGCATCAACACATAACTTTCCACAGCCTGCCACATAGATTAATAAACACACCACTAGAAAAAGGAGAATATGAATGAGAACATAAAAACATAAAAAAGTTGCAATAGAAAATGGGTTTGAAACAGAATTAGTGGACAAACTAATACAAAAATACAAAAAACTTTACAGATATCATCACACTAAGCATAACAGACAACCCTAAAATACAGTAAATTCACATTCACCCACAAATGCACAACAAATTCAAAAACCTGTTCAAAGACCACAGTATAGAGCTGCCACCTCAAAACAAATACAACCTCAGAAACATATTAAACCATCCATTAAAAGACACCATAATAAAAAAATTAAAATCTGGCATTTACCAAATAATCTGTGAAGATTGCCCCAAAATTTACATTGGACAGACTAAGAGAAACCTTTAAACAAAATTAAAAGAACACCCCAGGAACATGAAGCTTGAGCAAACAGACAAATCTATAGTATCACACCACTTTTAGTCATAAAACTGATAAAACATGAAAACTACAGCAGAACTAGCAATTTGGGAAAGGATACACATTAGAAAAAATAATGCCACCTGTAGACAACATCTTAAGATTTAGCCCCAAGGAAAGCAAATGGCAGCAGTGATGAAATTATAACAGGAACTTCCTCTTCTGTAACCAGTCAAACACTTGCTGATGATGAATATCTTGAAATGCATCCAGGAAAAAAAATTAAGCAAGTAAATCTAAAGTGTCCATTATTGACCTAAATTACTTTCATTATAATTTAAAAGTTTCACTGTATAAATCACTTCATATGTATATCTTGTGATATGAGTACCTGTCAGCAAAAGCATTGTAACCCTCAAAATGCACATTTTTTAGGAGAGAAGACTAAATAAACAAAAGTATTCATTGCCAATGTTTTTCAGTACCCGGTGAGTCAGTCGGGTAGTTACGTGAGCGTTAGCTACTATCAAGAGACGAGGGGAAGCTAAGAACATTCCACAACATCAACCCAAGCAATGGGTAAAACAAATTTTGGAATTACTACCCCAGGTGGTACTCCAGGTAAACTGGACAATCCACCCTCTTTGGAGGCAGACTCCATGGATTCTGGGGGAGTCATCAACTGCTTGAGGGAGATGTGTTTAGAAAGAGTGCATTGATTCAACGCTCGCCTACAGCAAAACAAATAGTGCACTTACGCACAGGAGAATGAGAATTCAGCGCCAAAATGAAGAATTAAAAAATGAAATGAAAGCTCTTAGACTCAAAAATCAAGAACTTAGAAAAAATATGGACAAAGCAAAGCAGAATTCTGCGGATGCCAATATGGAACCTATAAGAGTAGAGCAAAAGAGAATGAAAACAACTAGTGAGAAAGACCTTATAGAAAAAGCAGGTTCTAACTATATGATAGATTACTGTACAGATGAGGAAGATTTGGCCAGAGAAACAGGGTGGATATTACAGAGGAAAAACAAGAAACGAAAAGCTGAAACATCCCCAGTAATAGAAACAGGAAAACCAGGAAAAAATGGGAAAAAGACAGAAACCAGAAGCACTGAAAGCAAAACAAATAACATGAAGGAGGGGGGAAAAAAGCTCCCTATAAGGAACACCAGCCTCCACCTATTAACATATATGATGTAGCAGATTATTCAAAAATTAAGGCATTATTAAAGCCAGTGCTAGGAAAAGAATATAAAGTTACATCATTAAATAATAATGTATGGAAAATCAATACTATGAACTCTGATAGCTATAGGGCTCTAGCCAAGAAATTAAACACAGAAAAAATCAATTGGCAGACTTATGAAAACAAAAATGATAGACTAATCAGAGTTATGGCAAGAGGATTGCATGCTTCATGCCCAAAAGAAGATATAATAGAAGAATTAAAGGAAAGAGGTTTTAAAATTAAAGATGTTGTAAATATTCTTAAGAAAGAAAGGTATAAAAATAGGAATGGGGAACAGGAAGTAGTTAGACAAGGATTGCCACTATTTATGCTTACCTTTGATAATAAGGAGAATATTACAGATATATATATAATATTAAGACAATTTTGAATGTGGTTGTCAAAATTGAGCCTTTGAGAAAGAATACTAATTTGATACCACAATGCAAGAAATGCCAAGGCTTTAACCATACCCAGGCCTATTGCCAAAAAGAACCACGTTGTGTGAAATGTGCAGGAAAGCACTTTACTAAAGATTGTAAAATAAGCAAAACAGCACCTCCAAAATGTGTTAATTGCGGAGAAAAAAATTCTGCAAATTATCGTGGATGCTAAGTAGCTAAGGAGCTGCAAAAAAAGGAGGAACGAAATAATGAAAAATCAAAGACAGATTCATAGGACTCGAGGGAATTGTAACTTAGATATGGTTCCAGAAGAAAGTGAAGTAATAGTGGATGAACCCAATAGAGAACAGAACAATTATGCAGCAGCAACACGTAATAGTAAAGCTGAATTTTCAACTCTTGATAAAGCTATAATACGCATCCTAGAAATATACCAACAAACTGATTTATGATAGATTAAGAGAGCTTGAAGCTAGACTTAACAAAATTAAATAAAATGGCACACACACATAGAATATTATCATGGAATGCAAACGGTTTGCAACAGTGTATTCAGGAGTTGGAACTGTTCCTGAAAAGCAAGAAAATAGATATATGCTTAATATCCGAAACGCATTTGGCTAAACAATCATATGTTAGAACAAGAGGTTATGACATCTACCGTTCAGACAATCCATCTGATAAAGCAAGAGGGGGCTCCGCAGTAATAATTAAAAATTGCATTCTACTACGAAGAAAGTAAAATAGAAACCGAAAGTGATAACTATCACTATCCAAGTTAAAACTAGGTCTTTTAATGTTTCTGCAATATATTGTCCTCCAAGGTATAATCTAAAAGAAGAGTATTATATCAACCTCTTTAAGACTCTAGAAATAACTTTATTATTGGAGGTGATTATAACGCCAAACATTCTCATTGGGGATCAAGAATAATTACTACTAAAGGAAGGGAGCTGTATCGGGCAGCTATTAAAACAAAGTGCCAATTCCATTCAACTGGAAAACCTACATATTGGCCGACAGATGAAAACAAAACACCAGATTTAATTGATTTTTTCATAACGAAGGGTATCTCTAACAATTATGTGCACGTAAATGAGGATTATGATATTTCATCAGATCATTCCCCTATCATATTAACAGTAAGTGGTAATATAATAATAAAGGATAGCCCCCCAAGACTAATTAATAATAAAACAAATTGGGAAGGGTTCAAAAATAAATTAGAGAGCACTATCGAACTTAATGTTCCTTTACAGTTGGAAGCAGAGATAGATCTCTTTGTTGCTAATATTCAACAAGCAGCATGGAACCATACTCCGGAAAAAAGTAGGAATAACATAAATGATATCTGCTATCCAATGGAAGTGAGGGAGTTAATTAGTGAAAAAAGAAAACTGCGTAAAAAGTGGCAGAGAACACGGGCATCAGAAGATAAAAAGCGATTAAATCAAACCTGTAATATGTTAAAGAATTTGATCAGTAGTATCAAAAATAAATCATTTACTACGAGGGCCGTTCAGAAAGTAGCCTCCAGTTGATTGCAAGAAATTCACCAAGTTAAATAAAAATATTTTAATATATACATCTTACAACTACATCTTTGCACTATTTTTCTACATAGTTTCCATAACGATTGAGGCACTTATCGTATCTGTTCACAAGCTTTGAAATTCCTTCTGCATAAAAATCACCCGCTTGTGCCTGGAGCCAGCCTGTGACCGCATCTTTGAGCTCTTCGTCGTCATCAAACCGCTGGGACCCGAGCCATTTCTTCATATGCATGAAGAGGTGATAATCGCTTGGCGCCAGATCTGGGCTGTAAGGTGGATGGTTGACAACGTCCCACATGAAGGACTCAAGAAGGGCTGTTGTTCTGCGAGCAGAGTGAGGACAGGCGTTATCGTGCAAAAAAACAATACCGGAAGTCAGCATACCACGGCGTTTGTTCTGTATAGCCCGTCGTAATTGTTTTAGTGTTTCACAGTACACGTCTTGATTAATGGTCGTCCCACGTTCCATGAATTCAACCAACAACACCCCTTTTGCATCCCAAAACACCGTTGCCATCAATTTTCGGGCAGAAAAATCTTGCCGGGCTTTTATTGGTTTGGTAGGCGAATTTGAATGTGCCCACATCTTTGATTGTTCTTTTGCCTCAGGGTTCACGTACTTAATCCAGGTTTCGTCCCCGGTCACGATTCTGTTTAACAATGGTTCACCTTCGGCCTCATAACGTGACAGAAAGTCTAATGCAGAGGCCATTCTTTGAGTTTTGTGGTGGTCGGTAAGAATTTTGGGCACCCATCGTGCACAGAACTTACGGTAACCCAATCTTGCTGTCACTATCTCGTACAAGAGAGTCTTAGAAATCTGTGGAAAATCAGTAGACAACTCCGACATTGTGAAACGTCGGTTTTCACGAACTTTTGCATCAACTGTCTGAACGAGTTCGTCCGTGACCAATGATGGTCTACCACTCCTCTCTTCATCATGAACGTTTTCTCGTCCACTTTTAAATAAACGTACCCATTCACGGACCACTCCTTCACTCATAACTCTTGGTCCGTACACGGCACAAAGCTCACGATGAATAGCTGCTGCAGAATATCCTTTGGCTGTAAAAAACCTTATAACAGCACGCACTTCACATTTGGCGGGGTTTTCTATTGCAGTACACATTTCAAACGGCCACAAACACTAAACTAGCGCAGGTACGACTTTCACTCGACCACGGCTTGATGCCGACATGCACAGATGGCGTCGCTACTCCCCCCACTACCCGCACTGTGACCGATCGGAGGCTACATTCTGAACGGCCCTCGTATCTATATGAAAGGACTAACAGCATATAAAGATACTGATTACTGTTTATGGAAGGCAACCAGGAGTATTAAAAGACCTATTAATCAAATTCCGCCAATAAAAAAAGGAGATGGAGCATGGGCAAGGAGCGATAAGGATAAAGCAGACCTATTCGCCAACTATCTAGAAGAGATTTTTCAACCTTTACCTAGGCAAACATCTGAAGAGAACATAAAACATGGCAAGAAAAAGGAAGGTATAGAACTTAGGTGTGTAACGCTCAAAGAATTAAAACGTGAAATACAGCAGAATATAAATGCAAAAAAAGCACCAGGATATGATTTAATCACAGGACACATTCTCAAAGAATTACCACAAAAAGCTCTTATCCAGCTATTACGCATGATAAATACTGCATTAAGACTTAAATATATCCCAATGGAAGGTAGCAGAAGTGCTCATGACCCTTAAACCTGGAAAAAACCCTAATGAAAAGGAATCATACAGACCGATTTCACTCTTATCTCAATTATCTAAGCTATTTGAAAAACTATTGTTAAAGCAATTAAAACCTATAATAGAGGAAAGTAAGTTAATACCAGAACACCAGTTTGGATTTAGAAACAAACATTCAACTATTGATCAAGTACATCGTACAGTCGATATCATAGAAAGAACGTTAGAGGAAAAGAAAATTTGTTCTGGAGTATTTCTAGATGTGGCCAAAGCCTTTGATAAAGTATGCCACAAAGGTCTAATTTTTAAGCTTCAATGAGATCTACCTGAGCACTTTTATCAAATATTGCTATCCTATATTGAAGGGAGATATTTCCGAGTTAAATATGGAAATGAATACTCTGAATTAAAGAATATAGCTGCTGGAGTACCTCAAGGAAGCGTCTTGGGGCCAATACTGTTCCTTATATTTACTAGGGATATTCTATATCAAGATGATACTACTATGGCTACCTTCGCTGACGACACAAGAATAATGGCCATAGGACATACGGTAGAGGAATCTGCACAGAAATTACAGAAAGCTGTCAATAGGGTCAACGAGTGGACCAAGAAATGGCGCGTAAAATTAAATGAATCTAAATCCGTACACATCAACTTTACGAATAAGAAAACTAAGATATTACCGATAAAAATAAATAATCAAACTATTCCTCAAGCTCAAACAGTGAAGTACCTAGGAATGATACTAGATTCAAAACTAAATTGAAGAAAGCATATAGAAACTAAAAGAAGAGAGTTAAATATCAAATATAAGAAACTTTATTGGCTTATTGGGAGAAATTCTGAACTTGACATATATAATAATAAGCTATTAATATAAGCAGGTGTTAAAGCCAGTCTGGACCTATGGGATACAGCTTTGGGGCTGTTCTAAATTGACTAATATAAAACATATACAGACATTTCAAAATAAAGCTCTAAGAACAATAGTTAATGCACCTTGATATGTGCGCAATGATCAGATACACAGAGATCTCAAGATCGACACAGTTACAGAAGAAATAAAAAAGACAGCAAGGAAACATCATTTAAGAGTGCAGCACCATGGAAACAAAGAGATGTTGAATGTGCTTAGTAAGTGTGAAGTTAGAAGATTGAAAAGAATCAAGCCAAATGACTTAATGTGTGACCGCAAGAATTAGTGTAAGCTTTGGGGGCCTTCAGTGGAAGACTCGCCTATACATTGCGAACTTATTTATGAAGGAAATATTACTAGATAAGCTTTTGCTTAGTTGTAATAAATAAAAAAAAAAAAAGCCAATGTTTATTCTGCCACTTGTAATTAGTCAAATCTTTTAAATCACTGCTTATAAATCCACAGTTGTCTTAACAATTAGTGCCTTTAGAATAAGACACGAGAGAAAATAATTGGACATCCATGCAAAAACGTAACTGTAATGCAAATAGCAGATTTTTGCAGGTTACAATGTTTGTTACCGAAAACATTTAGCTTTTAACATTTCTTGTTTTTATTTTGTTAAATAATGAAAAGAAGCCATACGTTATATTTGCATTACTCATATTAGAGCTTTCCATTGTTTAAAACAATTCAAAGAATGCTAAAAAGTAACTAAAGAACCCTTTACAATAATATAATATAATGTTCCAATGTATTAATGGCTTAGATTGAACAGGCGATCACATTCTCACTTCACTGTACCTTTAGGTTCTCATAAAAGCTTCACTAAGCTTGCAGAGTACCAAGGTTGTAAGTACGTATGGCTCTTACAAACTAAAGTACTGGAGTCTAGGATATCTTCATCCAAACATAGTCCGTTATTTTGCATTTTGGATCTTTGCAGATTTGTTTTTCAATAGTACTCAGATCAATGAAATCTTTTTGCTGTATGCAGCAAACCAAAAACAAGTTTCTTGGTTTAGCAGTTGCTATTATCTGGTCCCATTCAAACAGTTCATACACCAAGTGGTTCTTCTTGTTTCTCCCAATCATAGCAAAATCTTGATCACAGGGTTAAAAGCTGTGCCATGGGATTAGAAATCTTTGCTCTATGGATGTGAAATACTTAAAATTCAGTAGAAGCTGGTAGAAAACAAAAGTTTTTCAGTTATTGCTCTGACCTCGTACATCAATCTGACCACACTACCAAAGTTGTTTCTTCATCCAAATTTAGTACTGAAAATTCTGAGGTTTTACACTTCAGGAGGCAAAAGCTGATCCCCATTTGGCTACAGTTTCAGGCCACACTCAAATCCACAAATTGTTGTCCATCAATGTTATGTATTGCTTGAGTATAGGTTGACAACTGAAGTTGATAGAATACTGCAGAGTGGTTATGGATAGGACAGAACATACCTGCTGTGAATATGACTTCATAAGTTTTGTTAGTTTTTGTCTTCTCCTTATCCTTCTGCAGCATTGTGTACGCTGCTTCTGTCTGAAAAGGTGCAAATCCTTTGTAGCTGAAGTGTTCTCACTAGATGCTTGACATTCGTTTGAAGTATCACACCGTTTTGCAAAGAAATATTTAATTAGTGGCGGCTTAGTGATCTTTGGCAATTGATTAATCAGTTCTTTATAATGTTTAAGAGAATGTTCAACTCTCTCTTCACTATTTCACTCCTTACTACTTCTACAATTGTCACTGCAGTGTTAATCATTCTGAAGGCCTCAGCCATATTCTTTGTCATCAGCTTTCTAACAGGCTGAACTTTGACTGTTTCTTTTTTATTACTCTTCTCATTGAAAATTAATAAATGGGGGATAGGGAATAATTCTGGCCAAAGAAAAACTCCCCGCCCCAGCTGTGAATCAAACTCGGGACCTCCGGGTGAGAAATCAGTTTGCTGTCCACTCGACCACGGAGGCAATTGGCATGTTACTGTTTTGCATTTAAAGCATCAATACCTGAAAATTCTGCCTATCTTTCTATGTATAGTCAACCCATACTATCCAATAAAGAAAGATGTTCTGTATTAAGAAGATATAGAAAACTAGTAATAAGTACTGTGTTTATTTTGAATTAAATATTTCTATATACTTCTCTTAGGAGAGTATATCAAGGTGCATGATTCAGAACTTTTTATGTGCTTTTGCATTATAACGTGGAGAAAGCAATTAAATTCTGCTTGCTTTCTCAGTTTATTAGACTTAATTTTCAGATTACCAAAAAGCTACAGCAATTAATCTATTTACTCAAATATGTAAATGCATACCTCTTCCAGAAGAATAAGCTGAAACAGGACATCATGGTCTCTGTTGTAGAAAGGCAGTCTTCCACACATCATCTCATACATAACGACACCAATACCCCACCAGTCTACAGCTCTGCCATAGTCATTATCATCAAGCACCTGAATGTATACAGCAGAAACATTTTAGACTTTAATATCTAAAACAAGAAAAAGCAAACCATTAATATGCAAAAGTACCAACTAAAAGCTCAAAATAAAATGTGATCTCTTTAGAAAAGATATTCTAAAATATTCATCATGCTGCCTTCTCTGGGAAACGAGATCATAATAGGTTTCATTAGATTTGACTGCTTTGTGTTCACCTTTTCTTGGTGCTCAAATCCGAGGCTTCATTCAGTAGGTTTTGCACAATTTTGGAAGCAGAGCAACAACATTGAGACATGAAGTATGCTATACACCCTTATATCTAGTGGGTTAAATGCTAAGGTTTCATTTGTAGATCCCAGAAATATGCTGTGTATCATTAATAATTCAGCTATTTATATATATATATATATATATAAATAAAACTCTTAACAGTTAAAAGCTACTGACAAAGCATTATTGTAAAGAAAAGGAATATTATTGGACTCATAATGTTTTATCACTTTTCAGGTAAACCAACATACTGATTCTGCTATCCACCTATATATATTTATAAAAGAATGGCTTGCCAGATGGCTTTAACAGCATAAACAATAAACCACCTATAATAAACTCTGTCAAGATATCCCAATGACATGGAGGTTATCACACACAAGTTGTGATTAGAAAAACCCCTACAACTCTTGCCAAATGGCATTCTAACAGCATAGCTAGTAATAAACCATCTATAATAAATTCTGTACAAGATATCCCAATAACAAGGAGGTTACCACACACAAGTTGTGATTAGGATAAAATCCCTGCAAGTTCATTGTATGCTCTATACAGCTACAGCACTATACCCATGTTTCTGCTTTAACAAGTATTCACCTCACATGTCTGACCTCTTCACACTTATGCAAGCAACTCCCAATTTCATTGAATTAGATTCAAACATTTACTCCTTTCAATGCTCCATTTTTTGTTTAAAATTGTAAATGTGTTTTCTTCATAGTCATTTGAGCCAGGAACACTTAAATTATGACACTGCACATTAGCATGCTAATATTGCGGATAACTAATTATATGCATCAACTGAAATTGTTATCAAATTTATTTAGATGATTCAAATTTAAAAAAGGGATTAAATTTTGAAGTACTAGTACTAGTAGTAGTAGTAGTAGTAATAATAGGAGTAGTAGTAGTAGTAGTAGTAATAATAATAATAATAATAATAATAATAATAATAATAATAATAATAATAATAATAATAACAACTCTAACTTTTGGTACCAAGCTTCTATTTTGGTTCTTCCACGAGTAGTTTACTTACACTACTGGAACTGTCATTAAATACATGCCAAATGGGTTATACATTACAATGAAAACTATTATAACTAATGAGAGAACGTAGGTTTTCACGGCCGGAGTCATTGTAACTAAGAAATGTTTCCGGGCTGTTTTGCCGTGGTCTGCTGGTGTTAGGAGTACCAGTATTATAACTAAGCTTGCATTTCACACTGTTATAATGTTTTTTATCACTGTTTTTTTTCCTCACAAAGAAAGTTATTTTCTGCTTAGAAGAAGATTTTGGATTACAGGATTTTTGACAAGTGGCCAGGGATATATTGTGGACTGATGAGGCCCATTTTACTCTGGACAGTGTAGCAAATACACAGAACTTCATATATGGGATTCAACCCCTCTACATGTTATGAATGTAAAATTAAAAACTCTCATAAGTAAACCAATAAAAAGTACATAGATTCCTGGTTTGTAGGCTGTGGTTGAGTCAATGCGGTCCCATCTAATGTTTTGCCCATAGCTCCATTGGGCAACTTCAGAGAACGTGACTCCTAGCTAGTTGTAACTAGAGCGGTCCAGAGAGAAGCGCTCGGCTATATAGGAGATGCAGGGGGCGGATTGCTCCCGCTTCTCTCTGCGCCAATCTAGTTACAACCAGTTGGAGTCACAACCTCTGAAGATGCCCAAGTGAGCTATGGGAAAAAAATGTCAGATAGGATTGCATCGACTCAACCACGGCCTACAAGCCCGGAATCTACTTTTTACTGGATTAATGGCGGCCGTGTAAGCCTAAATGTATGTCTCATAAGTAAAGATGAGAGGTTTGTGCAAGGCGCAAAATGCACATTGACTTGACAGAGAACAAAGGAGGACAGACAGGTAAACAGCTAAGGAAAATACTAAACTCTAAAATTAAATTTAACATTTTAATATATAAATTAAATAAAAATTAAAAGTTAAAAAAGAATTACATTTTAACATCCTTAAATTAATAGTAACAAATTGTAAATTCATAAAATCCTATAACTTAAATCATATTATAATTTACTTTTTAAAAACTTAATCCCTTCATGTGGTTTGTTTACATTTTATATCTACACAGACATTATACATACATCTGTATAACGCCTATGCACACACAGCCTGACCTGCACAAACCCATCACTTTGCTCATAAATATGAAATAAGCTCTTAATTTCTTTTATACGTAACCTATCAAAATTGCTTTCCAATCTTGTGAATAATTTCCTGTCTATATGTTTCGGATACAATCTCTTAAACTTACAATTGCATGATGATCTCATTTTTATGAGAGCTCCTAATCTAACATTCCTAGAAAATGATTTGGACTGTTACAACTTGATGGAATACAATTCGCAGAAAAGAGATATACTAAATTCTCTGCAAAATATAAAAATTATTAATACATTAAATGTGAAATCTCATTACAGTTTAATAGATAGGGTTTGGTTGCCCAAGTAACTGGCTGGGTGGATATTGAAACTTGCTTGCTACCATTGAGGAGCATTTTTTCAAATGTAAAATTTCAAATTTTCAGGAAGTGAGTTTTTTATTTTGTAGCAATGTCTTATACATTTCAAGAATCCATTTTTTTGCTAAATTATGGGAGAATATAATATGGATAGTATTACATAAAGAAAGCTTAACATAATACAATATTTGTAATAATATTTTATTAATCTAATTTGCAAGTTTTTCAAAACTCTATTATTTTTAGAACTGGTTTTACAAAACTCTACACATGATCTGCTTTTCATGGAAACCTATGCCATTCTTAGGAAACAGTTATATAAACCAATGTTTTAAAAATATAAAAACATATTATTGTTACACAAGTACTTAACACTTTATTAGATTATAAAACAAGGACATTTTTTTTTTCTCCAACTGTATTTTCTCCACTTTATGTTAAACATTTAATTAAAGGTGCATTGAAACATTAGACTACAGTATTCCTTCTTCATCATACGAAATAGAGTCCTGAGGATCAATAGTACTAGTTGAAAGATCATTTTACACAAACTTCTCTTTACATCATTGTAAAATTCAGTAGCTGTTATTGGCACAGTCAAGCAATTAAGATGTTTCATTACATTGTTTGCTATTTCAAATCTTACCATATTCCTCCTAACCTGTATGTTGATAGTATCCATGATGTTTTTGAAATTTGTTCTTTCTTTTGGTTTAATCACATTTACTGCTGCACCATATCCTGTTATACATTCTTTATTTTCAACTCAGGAAGTACCTTTTGCTGTTGATTGCAACTTCTATTAGTACACTTAATAACTTGAGCCTCTCTCATCTTGAAAGGAAGTTTGGTCCTCAGTACTCGCTGTGCAGAAGTCTTGTAATCATAGATGTCCCATTCCTTTCCCAGTTGTTTTACTTTTCTGTGTGATCAGGTACACTTGTGTCATATCGCAAAGGCAGATATCAGAGATACAACATTTTGTTCTTAATTTGGGGGACTCGTGTTGACTGCAGGCAATGTCTGCTTTAAATATGTCATAACTGGAATTTCTCTTCCTTTTCTTATTGCTATGGTCATTGCTTCTCCTGTGTTTCCTTCCATGAGGAACTACATTGACGAATCAGTGTAATCTGGATTCTGATTTGACACACTCATACATCATAATTCACAAGGTAAACCATTGCACTCCATTTTTAGTACTTCTGAATGCGTCAAATTGCATTGTATCAGTACAGGCAACCTTGGGACATTAAAAGTCATTGTTTAAAAATAACTATGCCAAGAAACATTATCAAGATTCCATGTTTTCTTCTCTTTATAATGTTGTAAATTAAATAGTGTATAACAAAATACATCATTGGTAGAGCAAAACTCGACAAATACATGCACTTGTTTTGTTTTGCAGAATTTCAAGTATTTTAAAGTCCTATAACAACTGCATTTACAGAGTTTTGATAAAATGAACAATGGGAATGGAAAGCTGGCTATCAAATTGTGCAGTAAATATATGTAACTCATTTTAGTCCAAGAAAAAACGCTCCTCAATTGTCACCGACACTTATGCATTCATTATGATATATCTATTAGGTTTCAAATATCTTTATTATTAAGTTCAGTTTAGCAATTATTTTCACACCAAAAATAAAATAGCTTGGTTCGCAATTGTCCAGGAATGACAATGTCATTATTTACATGGACAGTTTGAACAAGAAAGGTAAAACAAAGCAAACAGGATGATTTAACCAACGTAAAAAAAAGAACCTACAGACGACGAGTTGTTTCAAGCGGAAAGCCCCCGATATGACCTTGGATATTAAAGGGGGCTATATAAATGAAGAAGAAAGAAACAAGAAGAAGAAGAAGAAAAAAAAACAGAATTGACTGTTTACTTTTGCATGCAAAACAAAAGTGAAATCACTTGCACAATATTACAGCATTACTCACTTCTGGTGCAAGGTATTCAGGTGTACCACAGAATGTCTTTGTAGTTCTGCCATATGTGATATCCTCTTTGCACAGCCCAAAGTCTGCAATTTTTATGTGCCCATCTTTATCTAAGAGCAGATTTTCCAACTAGCAACATAAAAGAACAAGCAACATCAGTTAGCAGTGGTTTTAGCAAAAGAATCTCATTTAATTATGATATACAATTTAATTTTAATCTACCTTTAGGTCTCTATAAATTATTCCCTCTTCATGTAGATACCCAAGGGCTGAAATTATTTCTGCTCCATAGAAGCGTGTGCGATCCTCAGAGAAAACCCTTTCTCTTGATAAATGAAAGAATAGTTCCCCTCCATTAACATATTCCATCACAAAGCAAAGTCGATCTGCAGTTTGGAAAGAATACTTGAGCGACTGAAAATACAAAACAAATTTGAATTAGCCAGCTACAAATTGTTATTTGTGTTTTGGAAATAATTAGGGACTAAATTTGTGTTTAGTAAAAATGTGAATGTTAGTCAAGACCCATACATGAAATTGCAGGACCCAGAATCTGAAGAAAGATAAGAAGTTAGTTGTCCTTCCATTTTTACTGCACCAACATTATGATATGGGCCAATAACAATGACATGTGAAATGTGATTTCACTGTAAAAAATGCTGGAGGTAACATCTGAATAAATCAAAACTGCATTGCATAAATTTTTACAATCCAATGGACAATGATAGTTCATAAATGACAAATGAATTTTTAAAATACATATTATCATACAGATTTAAAATTTAAACTTCACACAAATTTCAGTATATACAAAATTGAACTGAATTTAACATTTTATTAATTGAGCAATGCATAGGGACTTTTTTGCAAGTGTACCTCTTTTAGGCTTAGTTTACAAGTTTAAGAACTCTACAACAAAAACCAGTTACGTTTATGCCTTTTGTTTTCTTATTTTAAATAATATTAAATAGATCTAGTAAAACCAGAAAAGTTTTCAAAATAAAGAAGTTTTGCAGAAATGAAAATTCATTATTGAAAACTTGTGATGTAAAATTGTAATGCAAATTAAATTTATAGTAACAGTTATAGTTGAAGTGCTGAATGTTGAAAGTCTACAAAATTGGACTGAACTTACAAATTGTTTTGAATAAGATATTTTTTTTTCTCGCTGAAGTGGTCAATAATACCAGCATTAACCGTTTTTATATACATGTGTTCTCTATGACTAAAATGGCCAAATGGTTCAGACAGTTTTCACCAGTTGTGCTTCTCTGCCAGGTTTCAAGAGCTGGCAGGACTAATAAGAAACAGATATTGTTACTGGAATGATGCAAACAAGCCTGATTTCAATAAAGATATTTACAAAATAGCTGAGTCTAATACCACAACATAGATGATCTTATCCAGAATTTCTTTGTTTAATACTTCTACATCTTCAAGGTGTAAAAACTTGAAAACAAAAGATTCTACTCATTTTGAGTTGATCATTATATAATTGGTGACAACACATTAAACTTTGATTCCTGCAAAACGTTTCATGTTTCATGTTAGAGGAATCAAAATTACCATGAGTATCTTCCCGGAGCAGGTCTAGAGCTTTGAAAATTGAGGGATAGTGCTTCACTATTAGACAACAGTTTATTTTCTTTCACTTCTACATGTCTCAAAAACACTTTACAGAAGTAATGAGACATGTAACTGCCAGCGATTAGTTTGTATAAAAAAAAGTACAATATTTCAATGTTTCAAAAATTTGTCATTATTAAAAATCTGTCAGTATATAATTTTTCAGCTAGGCATCATTGGCACAAATTGATTAATTGTGAGCTTGTTACACAAGCGAAAATGGCAAATTCTTTTTCACACATATCCAGTTTTAAGTACATAGTAGGTTGAGAAGGTATTTATCCAAGAATTCAATATTGAGATTTCAACAGAAATGCACATTTTAAGACCCCCAAAATAAAGTATTTTAAAAAAATAAAGTATTTTAAAAAAAAGTGTGTATGTGTGTGAGCAAGAGAGAGAGAATAACATAATTAAAAAATTGAGCCCAAAGAGAAAGCATGAACTATCATACAAATAAAAGTTTCATTGAAAGAGATGTTGGTGCAAGAGGGGATATTTTATTCAATAGATTACCGGTGACACTAAAAATGTATTCAATGCCTGAAAAAGAAGATTCAAACACAAGCTGAAAGAATATCACATTCTAAGCAGCAGTATGTATACATGTATATTATTTGTTATGTAACAAATGACCTGTCCAACATCAACTGGATCAACAAAATTATTATTATTGTTATTATTATTGCCACATTTAGTAACTGCAGATAGTCATATTGGTATTGGGAGAATGATTCACCAGCATTTCACAACTATTGATAAAACTGAAAGAGACGGAACCTGGCTCAAGAGAAGAAATTAAGAAAATAGAATCAGGAATGAGAATAAATGAGTGAATGTGAAATCCAAAATGGAATTAAAGACACTAGGTAAGTGAACTGTCAATTTTGTACTAATAATAATTCTACAAAAGGTGGTATATGTAAATATTAAAGTGAAGTCAACAATGTCAGTTACACAAAAGAGGCCGTTGCAATCAAACTAAACCTAATAAAAACTGAAAGATTTGCCACAAGCACCAAAACTAGTTCAATGAAAGAGCATTTTGAGTAATGATGGAGAAGGGGGGGGGGGGGCATAGTAACTATTTTACCAGAATAGTTAGTTCAATGAAAAGCATAATTACACAATTCTAAAATAAATAACCCTTTAACTTTGCACCAACAATTGTTTGGGTTGTTTTGTAATTGGTTAATGCTCCAATTGTAATATGCTGTGCCACAAAATGACAGAAGTATGTTTATGACATGAGACCTCAGAAACGTTCCCATTTCCAAAGAGGGCAACATCATTATAAATCTTTCAATTAATCAACTTTAATTATGCTATTGTTCTCTTACAATACATTTGGAAAATATATTCAAACCATCGGTTTCAGGAAAGCTTCATGAAGGTTATTATGACAATAATGGATGTGAATTTCCTTAATTTTTGTGTGTGTGTGTGAGTGTGTATTCTTTTTAACTTATTTATTTATTTTTTTGTGCTGTTTCACAGTACATTATAAACATTATCTTTCAATATTGGAACGAGAGTAATGACTTGATGTAAAAGAATCAGAAGAAGTTGATTAGTGTAACAGTGAATCAAGAGTATCTTGCTGTTATGCATAAACATTTGTGGATATACTTGGCTATTATTTTGGAATCCTATTTGCAGGTAATATTATTCTGTTTGAAGATTAATTTTTTTTCATATCTAATTAAGACAAACATTTTCATTAACAGGAATGTATTTAGACCAGCAGAGAAACAGTAAAAGATGAATGATCAAACAGATTCAATAGCACTGAATTTCTTTTTGCAACAATGTATAAAATTTACAATACCATAGAACTGCTGCAGCAGCTTCAATATCATTGTGTATTTTTTAATAAATAATTTTAATTGCTTACAAAGTATGACAACATTAAAACTCACAATAAGAAAAGGATGATTGGTAGTTCGAAGAACTCTGTTCTCTGTAAGCGTATGGGCCACTTCATCCTTCTGAATGATTACTTCCTTCTTGAGCATCTTGATAGCATACAGATGTTCTGTTGTCTTCTCTCTACAAAGTATAACTTTGCCAAAAGTTCCCTTTCCCAACACTTTAAGAAACTCAAAGTTCTCCAATGTCTGCAACACAAAATACATATTTGCAAAATACATTTACCATGTAAACATCTCAGAAATTATTTTCAAAGAAAAATATGATACTTACAACTTTCTTTTTCCCTGATGATTTACTACTTGAAGTTCCCTGAAGAGAGAACTTGGCACCAAGTTCATCAATGGCATCACAGCTGTCACTGCCATACCTGCTTCCTGAAGACATCTCTACATCCTCAGACTCTGCCAACCTATCTGCCACATAACGAATGGCAGCTACCCAGTCTTCTCTGCAACACAAACATGTAAAATTAGAGCTGCAGTTTTCCATGCGACCTATATAATCTAGATGTTTTCAGACTTCAAGCCAGGTGAATTGATCAAACACCATTGCTAAGGGAGATTGCATCTTTCCCACTCTGAAGATTGTTGGTGTTCCACTAACAATTCATCTGGCTTGAAGCCCAAGAACATTTGAGTGTAACTTAACATTTGCCTAATTGGTCTTTGAGATTTATGTTGAGATTTAAATGTTTTAAAGTTAAGTTTTAACTTCAAATCTTCCTCTACATAAGAGCTCAATTTAGGTAAGTCACAATCTACCAAGCACAAACAATATGGAATTTTGTCATTATGCAGGAAGAAGAGGTGGTATGAAACATTGATTAGTAAAATTCAACTATAATTCCCTTTCTGTATCAAACTAAAGACATAACTGCACACGAGACAAGCTCCAACACTTTCATGTAGCACCCTGTTAAGAGGTCAGAGTAGTGACATGGCAACTTTAAGAAGGATTTTAATGTTCATTGATATCATATAACAGGTTGATAGACCGGACAAGCCATTTGTGTATTGTTTACTTTGCATGTACTGGTTTGTTGTCAACATTCAGAAAGAGTATAGATAGTATTCCTAATTGAATTCCATAGTCATTGAAGTGCTCAACTCGAGTGTGAGGTTGCGATGAGTTTGCATCTTCAGTGATTCCTTTAATGTACAACTCCTATTTAAAACACATCTGATGTGTTCCATTCAAATGATTTTCTCTACATCTCTGTAGCAAATTAATGTTAAAAGGCTTATTTTTTACCTATTTCATGATAATTGAGATAAACATGCACACATGGTCCTTTTTCTAAAAATACTTTTTTTGGAATCAGGGGGTCCCAAAACATGCACTTCCAGTGAAATCATGCTATCAACTTTTTGAGCGCATTACAATACCTTCTCTATACACTATGTATATAGTAAATTTATCAAAAAAACTGTAATAATTATGCTAATCATTAGAAACACATAGGAAGCATACTGAAATGAATTCACAAGTGGGTAATTCCATGAAAAGTGAGCCTGAATATAATTTATTCCAAGTGTATACTAATGCATCTTATGTATACATAACTTTGAAGCTGAGATTCTATTTTCAAATGAAATATCATACAAGAAGTATAATATTGTGAAGCTTCTTACATTGAAGACTAATCAGATTGATTAATAGGTTGACTTTCACATGCACTTCTCTTACTTTTATTGTGTAGGACAATTGTTTCACAGGCCCACATCATCAGATGTTGTACCACCACTGCTTTTACCAGGTTTCGTTGCTGTTGTTGGTTGGTCATGGTGTGATGTGTGATAAACAATCTGTCTGTGGTAGTACAAAATTCACAGCTGTGTGACAGTATTGTAGGGCGAGAATTCTTTCCCATACTGTTAATTTGAATGGATTCGATAATTGTTTAAGTAGGTTGATTTCTGGATAAATTCATGATTGTGGTGACAGAAGTGGTGCCAATGTAGATTTTTCGGTTTGTTGGAGTTTTATATTTCTTCTGTGTTTTCTTTGTTGTATGTTTTTAGGTTTCTTTTGGTATTTTTGATAGATTTCATATTGCAACCTAAGCAACCTATGAAGTATATTCCTAATATTTTTCTGTTTTCAGGTTTCTTTTTTTTTCTTTTTTTGTTATATATATATATTTCAAATTGCAACATAGGCAACCTATGAAGTATATTCCTGATTTTTTTCTCCAGAGGTATTTTGTCTTTCAAAGAAGAGCTTAAGAGATTTTAGATATATCTATTCACTGGAACTAGTTTTATGTTGAATTCCTTGAATATTTCCCTAACAAATGGCAAAGCAAACTGGAGATTGGAAGCACATGGATGACACTGTTACGCTGCTCCCTCCTCAAGGCTGGTCATTCCAATCAGCTACATCATAGCGGACTAGACAATCATCCACACTTACTACCAGTTTCTTTCCTTAGGGTAGTCTCTGGATGCAGTAGGTGACATCATTTATCCTCTTCCCACAAGTACAACCCTTGCCATTATTGTGCCCCTTCACACACCAATCCTTACTTGTTTTCTTCCAGCTTGTGATATTAATATGGACAGTCCTTCAGTAGGTGACCTGGTTTACCACACCCCAGCACACACCACTGAAGGTTGTCATCGTAGTCGTGCCTCTCTCCCCATGTTATAGTGAATACTCCTGATCCTTGAGGTGTGCTGTGGCCACCTTCATTCTAAGGGCTGCCATTAACGTACCCTGGATCGTCGAAAGTCGCCTATCATCATGCACTGTCGTATCTCAGAGCGATGCATCCCGTCGATGGAGAAGGCAATTTCCTGGGACACGTAGCTGGGTGGTATGTTCACCAGGGCTTTGTTCATAAGCTGTTAATGGCTAGGGCGAACTCCTGAACCGTCTCACCTGGCTATTGCAGCCTTGCCTTAAGCTGAAGCTGACTGCAGTAAGCTGCAGCCAAGCAGTTCTCCAGGGCTTCCCAGATCTCTCTGGACTTTGCCGATGTTGGGATCGCATTCAGTACTTCAGCCGCCTTGTCCCTGGAGGTTTGCTATTAGGTGTGTGGCTTCTTTTTCTGCCAACCATTGGTTGTGGGCAGCGACGGCAGTGAAACGGTTGATGTCCTGCCATACTTCGGTGGCTTAACGTGCATGGATGTTGTGTCACATCTGGGCATCTCAACCTTCAAGTCTTTCATCCCTTTGTTGATTCTCTTTTTGCATCATGGCATTTAGTTCCTTGATGCCGAGTCTATTCTTCTCTCCATGAGGTCTTCCAGGGTGTCTACGCAACAGTCAAGGCTCTCCACTTTTCCCCTAAGCTCTTCCACCTTATCTTCCAACTCCTCCACATCTTTCATAACGGCCAGTCATTCGTCGATTTGGTAGATAGTTCCATTTTCATTGTATATATTTCTAATTTCATTTCTCCTTTTACACTCTTCATTCGGTCTCCATTTCCGTCTGCACCTTTTCTAATGGGAAATTAACTATTTATTTCATTTCTCATCTTCCCCAACCCCAGATTTCATTTTCGCATCCATCTTCCCTTTTCCCAATTCCATCTTCTCCATTCAGGTTTCACTTCTTCCATATCATTGTTCACTGTTGCTATTTCATTTCCCATCCTATCTACCGTCATGTTAATTTTTTAAGCATCTCTTCCATTTTGGTGTCTTAATCCCACTGGCGCCAGAGTAACAAATAGCTTTATTGGCTTAAAAATTTATTACAAGTAGAGTCTTAAATTTATTACTGCAAATAATTCACTCACTACAATAGACGACACAAACACACACACATCGGTTGCAATTCTCGCTTTTATATCTAGAAAATGGCATCGCACAATATTCTGGAAGCTAGTGGATACCGAAGATTCTGGAAAGATCCAGACTTTGTGTTCCGAAAGCCTCCGATTACAGCGCATCGCACTTCCTATGTTGTTACACATTTCAAAGTCTCCAAACGTGCCAACTCACATAGTAAGGCGAGTTTAACAGCGAAGGCACTATCCAGTATAACCAGATTAAGAGAAAAATGTAGCAAAGTTGTCCAGACAAATTACAAAAATCAAGAGTCAAACTCTCAAGCCCTTTAGGTTGAGAGGCACACATGCTATCTTATACCACAAACTGGAAGACCAGTATTTCTTAATGAACCACCAATAATCAAGATGTGCAACAGGTAATTATTACTAGAGGTATACAAGAGAAAGGTGTTACAGGTGATTGACGTAATTCTTTAGTAATTAAAGGAATCAATAATATAGCCATAAAGAACACTATCTGAAAATCATTGCAAAGAATGATCTGAAAATCCATTGCATTGGATTTTGTTTTAAAATCCTGACTCCCTTATTCTACCAAGCCAACCATTTGTTTTATGCAATGACACATGGCAATGGTGAATGGACTGACTACTTCAGACACAGGATGCTTGCTAAAGTGATAATGAACAATGCCAATAAATAAAGTAGATTCAGGACTATTAGGCTGATATCTCAATTGGCAAAGAACTTAATGAGAATAATTAAAGATGTCTATGTTTCATAATAGAGGGTGAATTATAAGAACCATTCTGCTACAAGGGTGGAAAAGATAAAAGCAACTTAATTGCCGTCTACAATCCACAATATTTATTTATTGAAAGAAAAAGTATGTAGCATCTGTTATGTCCCATTCACAATGAGATGTAAGTGCAGATGCAGCATAAGCGCAAGACTTGGCACCCATGTTATTCAATGTAAGCATTCACTTACACACATAACACACACTATGCAATGCAGTGCAACACAAGAGTTTGAAAACTCAAACTTTATTCTTGCATTATGTACATCGAGAAAGACTTCCTTATTCTGTCCACTTTTCACTGCCTGCTGATCAACAACAGACGATCACAATGCACAATTTTATGGCATCTACTGTACATACACCTCTTCTTTTTACTGTGCCGCGCAATCAGTTGTTTTCCTCAAGTTATGGCAGTTTCCTTGTAAATCCTTCATGATTTATGGATGTACCCACTAATTGCATCTAGATTTCTTGGCTCTCATAAATCGTAAGGTACAAAGAGATAATTCACATTTCACTTCACAGCAGCTTTATCACTTTCCTAGCCTCCATGTTTGCATTGTTTTCAATATTTTTGGTCAAACAATTGTGATGCCACCGCAACAAGTATCAGTTGTGTGTATATAATTTTTATAACCTATTTATTCATTTATAAACAATTATTGAATTTACGTAAATGATATTGGTGGTTATGACTTGCAGAGCACCTGGAGGATATCTGCATGAATTTTTTAGATCTAGAGACACGAGCCAACTTCTTGTGTTACGCTTACAACTGTATTGTGAATGGTCTTTCTTCACACTTGCAATAATGCTGCATTATGTCTGCACTTGCATCTCATTGTGAACGTGGCTTAAATCTGCCAATACGTGAACAAATAACAAAAGTATTGAAAATGTGAAACACAATGGATATCTTGGAAATAACTAATGCAACTAAAAATATTATTATGAAGTGTAAAGTAATTATGTTTTTAGTGTGGAATAAGTTGTTTTTATCTATCTCTTAAGGTTTACCAGATACACAAAATTATACAAAATTCATTCCAAATGAATACAATTTCAAATGTTATTCCCAACAAATGTTTGTTACTAATAAAACAGAATATCTTAAATACCTTAATAGCACATGTATAATGATGAATAATGCTACATTCACAATGAGATGCAAGCGCAGAGTTAACATAGCACAAGTGCAATGCAAGAAATTGGCACAGGTTTCTAGATTCATAAATACATGAGAATATTATGTACCGCAAGTTTCAAATTTAATAACATGACTAATAATACTATATTAGAAAATTAACTTAATCTTTTATGATAAATAAATGTTATAAAATTATATGCACAACTAACACAGCAGTGAGGTTATTAACTGACCAAAATATTGAAAATTGTGCAAATAATATGGAGACTGCAGAAAATTATAAAGCTGCATTTTAAATGCAATATACATTATCTCTTAGAGCATTACGAATTGTGAGAGCTAATAAATCTAAACGCAGATGGTGGGCACATACATTAAATCAAAGCACAGAATCAGCAATTCAAAAATGGCACGTCACAGCAAATGGAAGTTTGGCATGTATGTACAGAGGACACTGTAAAAAATTGCATTGCGATCATCTGATATTGCACAGCAGGCACTGCATAGAGGAAAAGAGCAAAATCAATCCTATTTATATGCAATGCAAGGATAAAGTTTGGAGTTTGCAAACTCTTACGCTGCATCTTACATGTTTCTATGTGAATGCTTACATTTAATATTATGAGTCCAAACTTTTGCACTTGCATCTCATTGTAAATGTAGCTTAAGTTGATAAAACTGCAGCCAATCCCAAGAACATTGATGATGGGGATGATATTGATAATAATGATGAATAAATTGTCTTACAAAAAAATCTGATGTGTTACACTCACGACTTTCTCTAGCTGCTCTATGAACCTCTTATAAAAGAGTATTCTTCTTTGTACACAATGCTAATCGAGATAAACATTAGCAGAATGTTCTTATTACTTAGTTCCTTATAAGTAAGAGGGAACTAAGGGAATGCACTAGGCTAAAGTGATAGTCAAATGTTTTAAAAGCTATTGTTATGCGATTGTCGCTGCAAATTGCTTCTTTGCTTGGTCAGGAGTAGAACAAAAGAAAAACGGACACTTACTGTCTAAGAAAAGTATAAGTACTTCACAGTTGAAGATATTAACAAGGGATATCTTGGAAACGGTTACCTCCACAACAAAAAAGCTAAAGGACATAAATTGTTTGTTTTGATGAGATTTATATTTTTTGTGTAGTAAGTTTTTGCCTATTTCTTACGCTTTAGCAGTTAAGAAAAATTCATCCATAATAAAGATGTCTTCAGAGACCATTCCCAGAAAATTCAAGATATACATTTTATTTGGGGTCCAAATAGTTTTAGTATACAGGATTTTAATCAAAATCGTTAGACCATTATTAAGATAATCAACATTTTTGAAAATTTGTCCATGTAAAGGGTAGTTTGTGGTGAGGGGATGATCAAAATTTTCGAAAATGTTTCCATGTAAAGGATAGTCTGTGGTGGGAGGATAATCAAAACTTTCGAACATTTTTCCATGTAAAGGGTAGTTTGTGGTGAGGGATTTGCTTGAAAATCTTTGTGTCGGATCCTTGGAAGATATCAAACCTAAATAAAAAGTTTGGTATTTTACAGACTTTTCGTTTTTGAGTTATCATTTTTACAGACATGGACACACGCACGCATATGCGGACCTTTTTCCAAAAATCTGATGTGTTCCATCCACATGACTTTCTCTACATCTCTGCAACAAATTATTGTTAAAAAGCTTATGCTTCTATTTACTCCATGCTAATCGAGAAAAAATTAGCATAAATAGCCTTATTATGTGCTACCTTGTAAGTAGAAGAGAAATAAGGGAGTACCATTCGCTAAAGTGATAGTCAAAAGCTGGTTGCTATGTGATTGAAGTTCTTTGATATTTAACGGTCTTTGGGTTTTTGACCTATGCTGTCCACAGACACACACGGACCTTTTTCCAAAAATGCTTTTTGAACTCAAAATAAGTATTTCCAGTGAAATCTTGGTATCAAATTTTTGGGTGGATTACACCACCTTCTCTATACACTATGTGCATAGTACGTGTGGAGAAAGTAAAAAGGGTTGTTTGTGTTGTTTGCTGTGTACATAATTAAAAAAATGCAGTGTTTAAGGCAATATGAAGTAATGTGTACATTAAAGTGTAGTTGAGAGCTTGGATAGTCTGAAACATGTGAGGAAGCTTCCGCATTTATGTACATTACCTATTTCTGCTGCATGAGATACTATCTAGGGGCGTAGAAGTAACATTGTAGTGATAATATGGAAACAATGTGGGATAGGCTTTATGCGCACCTTAAAATGTGCATAACCTTATGTACTATGTGTACATTTTTTCCAGGGTGCTCAGTTCATAGTACTCGAATACTATGCGCACATGTTTTCCTAGTCTTCATTTAGTAAGTGTTTCAGTTTCAGAAGCAGAGTAGAATAACAACATTGAACCATGAAGTACATTTACACCCTGATATTTAATGGCTTCAATGCTAAGGTTTCATTGTCTATGATCCCAGAGTTCACACATGTATGTTGAGCTTCGTTTAATAATGCAGCTAATTCACTCTAAATTAGATAACTTATTTCCCATAATGTCTGAGGGCCTCAAAGAAAGAAACTTTCTTTGGTTGATAACACTCCTAAAGAAAGCAGAGACTTCTCTCTTCTTCTCCCAACCCTTGCTTCCCCATAAAACTAGCACCAAGAAAAGGTTTGTGTGTTATGTGCTACTGAACATTTTGCCATACTTCATCAAGTTTAGAGGAGTAACACTGCAGACTGAATTCTGCATATATGTTACTTTTAATATCATTCAAAGATAAATTAACCAATAAATACACATACCAAAGGATGGATGTTGCTTTTGTGCTCACCAGCAGTCAAAAAAAAAAAAAAAAAAACATTAAAGGGAGGAGGGGGCATTATGCGTAGCAATCCAGTTTAAACAATTTGTATAACACCTAAAGATAAATATTTTTAAAACGTGGCTTTACATTCCTAAATTAAGGAGCAGCAATTGGAATTAAAATTAGATTTTACCCCTATTCCTGCTATGCCTCTGCTTGTGTTCTTATACAGCAGCCACCATTGATTTTTTTTTTTTTTTATAGTGTTTAACGCTACTTTTTACTGTGCCACCATATATGAAAAACCTGCTCTATAGACTAGAAAATAACTTACAATGGAAATTGTAATTCAGAAAATAAGAGCTTCATAAACAGTTCATGTGATGTTAATAATTGGAATAATCTTTGCTTTAGATGAGAAATGTTGCACATCTGAGAATCCCAACCACAACAAATAGGAAGTTTAAGTGCTTACCTCTCCTTTTCTGATTCAACATGGAAGGTGCGCTCTATCACAGTGGTCCACTGCAAGCCACGAATGATGAACGTATAAGGTTTTGGTTTATCTGCTGTCATTATCTGGCAGCCCTTTACAGTGAAGTTATTCAGCGGATCACTGAGGTTGTGTTCTGGTTTGGCTTTGAATCCAATAAGCGATCCATTATCCAGCAGCACAAAGTAGCGTGATCTCCAGTTTCTAATATGCTCTCCTAAAAATATTTGCAAATAGATTAATATAAATAAATAATTCAATGATTTTGATAACACTTTAATTATTACTGGTACCACTTTTTTTTTTTTTTTTTTTTATACCATGTCATAAACAATAAGATTATACGTGACGCAATTATTTATCTTATATACAGGACAGAAATACCAATTTGTACAAGAATAACATTCCATAAAATGAACTGAGGAGATCTACAAGTTATCATAGGCAATGATAATATTTAAATCACAATAGAAACACACTTTTGATGCAGAAGTTCAATAAAAAATAAAATAGACACAACCTCTAACAATTATTGATATTGGAGAATTCTATGAATTTAAGTTTAACTATAACCGATATCCAATTATCATCATTGACAAAACCCAATACTTACATAATCATGTTTTATTCTGCCTAATAATTTGTTATATTTTCTAAGAAAATGATCTGTATTGGATTTTACACTATGTGATAATTTTTCCATTTTATCATAGCAAAAATATTTAAAACTAAAATGCATTTTCTGCATTACATATGCATTTATACATATATTTCAGTATCATGTTGTGACTCACAATTGAATAATAACCCAAAGAGATCTTGATCATCCAAATGTTAGATAAGGTTACATAACAGCAATAAAGAAAACCTGAGTTGTTAATTTGCTCCAAAGCTTGCCGTATAACCTACAATAATGGCAACAAATTTCATTTTAAACAAGATCTTTTAACAATCTCATTCTTTGGGAATGACACTTTATGAGCATATAAGTCCAAACACCTATTAAACTATACAAATGGATCATTGTTGTCATAGAAATTTTATTTTGAAGTGTACACATACTCTACCAAGTTCCTGAAAGTGAAACCCATAAACTTTTTTTAATCCAGCAAAGTGTAATAATGTTGCCATTACGTGGAATTTGGAATACATACAATTTTCAGTGCGGTAATTGCATAAAAATATTAATATAAATAGGCATTTTAGTTTATAAAAATACTTGACGCATTTCTTTCTTCACACACACACACCAAAATTCTTCCTGACACATTAGATAAGCACAAATTTAAGCAAAGAACACGTTCTTCCTAGGGTATACCCAGCTTTCTATTCCATCATGCTATATAGTTCACAGCATGAACCATAAACAAAAACTGTAACAAAAGTGGTATGTGCTTCAGCCATAGAATGAAATAAGATAAACTATTCATGTGAGACAATTGACTTTTCATTTCATTTGGACTCGTTTACTGTAGGCTACTACAAACCTAGTAAGAAAAGAATAGTGGCGGAATTCAATTTTAAATCAACATTTTTGCATTTTGCATTTTGTTATGGGGACTGATAAATAATGAAGGATAGACACACAAAGTTCTGTATGCCAATTAGCGCAGCCATTTAATATGTAGTCTTAAGTTACAATACAATGTAATGCTTTGTCAATGGCCCACAAAGCTATACAAATGTCTCCTTTGCCATCAAGTTGTTAAATCTCAGCTCCTGTATGTTTTATGGGCAAACGCACATGTTGGCAATTTTTACTTTCTATAGCCTGTATGTACAATGTATGCATAAAGAAGGTATTATATTCCACCCAGAAATTCGAAACCGAAATTTAAAAGGAAATATATGTTTTGATATCCTTGAATCCAAACAAAATAAGCATTTTTAGAAACATGTGTGTGTGTGTGTGTGTGTGTGTGTGTGTGTGTGTGTGTGTGTGTGTGTGTGTGTGTTCGTTTATAGTGTTTAACCCCCACTTTTACTACAAATGGCATCGCAGGCGATGACACTTATGATACATGGAATGAAGTTGGAACCTTGGATGAATGTGATGGCAGAGGACATTGGAGAACCTGGAGAAAACCTGCCCCTGCACCACTATGTCCAACATGTGGTTGCTTGGGATCGAACCCGGGTCATCTAGGTGAGAGGCAAGGGGTCTAACCACTTGGCCATGGCACAGCCATGTGTGTGCGTATCTGTCTATGGGCAACATAGCTCAAAACAAAAAGTTGGTTAAATACTAAATTTGGTATTTAAATTCACTATCTTCCAAGGATACAATACAAAGATTTTTAAAGAAAATCACCCCATCCATAACTACCTTAACATGGAAGATTTTTCAAAAATCTTGATTTTCTCAAAAATGGCTAACAATTTTAATTAAAGTGCCATATGTTTAAGACACTTTCATGACAAATGAAATGCATATCTTGAATTTTTTGGGAATTGCCTCTGAATAACTTGTGGAAGCTTTGTGTAACTGGTAAACCATTAGAGATAAACAAAGTTTTAGTATACAAAAAATGTAGATCTCATTAAAACACAATTTATGTCATATACATTTTTTGTAGAGTTGACCATTTTTGATATATTTTGATTTGTTGGTTTCAGTTTTATGCTACTTAAAATTTTTTCAAACAGAAAGTCATCTTTGTCTTCTTTTATTTACTCCTAGCAAGCAAAGAGAGCCAAATTTAAATTGTTTCACATAGCAATCAGCTTTTAAAGGAGGGAACAATTGGTTTAGCCTGGGCATTTCCTTATTTTCCTTCTACTAATAAAAAAGCAAGCAATAAGACAATTCTGCTAATGTTTATCATGATGTAGATAAAAGAATAATCTTCTGTAAGAAAAGTTTGTTTGCAGAACAGCTACAGAAAGTCATATGAATGGAACACATCAGTTTTTTTGTTTTTTTTAATTTCCAACATTTCTTCTTTAAAGATATCAATGTTGGAAACTGTTCAGTTTGAGGAATTCTTAAAAATACTAGTCTTACTAGTAAGTTAAATAATTTATTACAATTTGATATGTAATGGAATGCAGCTTGCACACTGTAAAACCACATATCGCATGCTGCTTCTATCTGAGTTTTAAAATGTTAATATGTGACAATTAAAAAGTCAAGAAGTAAATATCAATAAATTAACATTTTCAGTGTTACATTGATGAAATAATGATGATTTATAAGGGATGAGCAACTCAATGAGTTTGGTTGAAACTGGGATGGAATCATGGGAGAAACTACATCATGTCCATGGCTGGATGATAAAGCAGAAGTTTGACGATGCCTCCAACTGGATGGCGGTGAATGCCAGACCTGGGCAGCAGTGGACATGAACCCAGGCTGAGGAAAACTCCCAATACCCTCACTGAGAATCAAACCTGGGTCCCCTATGCCACTACCACTGCACTGCAGGTGAGGCACTCTACCACTACACTGTGGAGAAGGTCAGTGATAAAATACCAAAATAGAATCAAAAAGACTATAGCTGTTAACAAAGTGGGCATTTAAAGATGGCCACAACAATACTTTAAAGGCTAATAATAAAACATAATCTTTCAGTTCAGAAAAAAAAAAAAAGTACTCAGAGGTCCTGGATTGGATCTCTAACTGGGTGAAGGAGTTTAATTTAAAAACACTCCCTACATTGTACAGAGTCTGGAAGAATGAGTGGCAGCAAATGTATGTCTCTTAGCAAAAATGAACTTAATCAACATTAAAAACCTTATCAACAGTAAGAAACACAATCAGATAGTTTCCAAAGTTGATTGACTCCAATAGGATCACAAAAATTAAAGGAAACTATACAAATGAAGGAATAAAAGAGGAAGAATATTTATATGTTCATGAAATTATTCATGCATATTCATTTTAAAATGAAACACACAAATATAAAATTAATTAAGCAGTAGTAAATAAAACCTGTTTAAACAATCAGTGTGCTTTACTTGCCTACATATTGTCAACTTTTAATACTCATTGTATGCATATTTCACAACTTTTTTTGCAATTCAATGGCATGATATGACCATTACGATAGCCAAAGAAAAGTAAAACTTAGTTTTTAAGTAAACAAAAGTAAATCAAGGAAGAGGTCTTGGCTTGATGAAAATTACAATGGGCAACAGAATAAAAGAAAAAGAATACATATTAAAGAACGACTGATAATAGTTTAAACTAAAGGAATAAACATTTAGGATAAAATTCACAACTGGCAATGGATTAATTGATGTTTTTAAGAATTAAATTTAATTTAGAGGATGTAATTTATTTAGTATAAATTAAAATACTGTTCTTCTGACCTTAAAGTGATTAAATTATGGTGTTTTGTAATTGATTTTTAAGCAAATTTTATATTTGTTACATTATAACAGCTAAAAGAAGTCCAATTTATAAATATACATTTTTACATTAACTATGTAGCCTATTTTATTTTTTCTCTTATGAAACATAAATCCCATAAGGGAAATACCTTGCAGAATAAACAGGACACATCTAAATGAATTACCTATTGCTTTCTAATGATGATTTCATGAGAGAATCCTAAAATACATTTGGGTATCCCTGCTGGCAGCAGAGCAAAGCTGAATTTTATACAATTCATTTAACTTAAGAGCTGATCATGTAAATTCTGAACTGTGGTAGGACCCACATTTACCACAGATTTGTGTATTATTATCTGTCAATCATCAAGTTCCACATAATTTACAGAATTTATGAAGCTGTAACAAATGGGCAGTGAAGAACATAAAACTACATATCATGTTAGTACACATCAATTTTTATATTTCACTTTATGCTTAGATCAGTCTGGGCCCCCTAAAAACACACCCTGAACTGCTATACCATTTACTGCTTTCCTATGGTTTAAATCAGTAATTTAGCACTCGATTTCAGAGCTTTGCATTAAAGCTGGCAATAAGCTATTTTGGCATTGAGCTTTACACTTTCTCTACCATGTATGTAGTAGTTGGTGGAAATATTACAATCTACCCAAATGTTTTCACACATTCTGAATCCATAAAGAAAGGAATTTTTATAGGAAGGTTTGTACATGCATATCTGAACAGCATCATACAAAAATGAAATGTTACATAAATACCAAACTTGATATTTAAGTATCTTCCAAATGATGCAATTTTTACATCTACCCCTTACATGAACTTAGATATACCCATGGTATAACTGGTACCATAAGAGATAATACAGAAACTTACCATTCAGAACTGTAAATCTCTTTGAAACACGTAATTTGTTTCAAATAATCTGTTTTGTGGCATTAGCCATTCCAGAGCTATCTGTTGTCATTGGCTTAAATTTGTCAATACTGTGTGTGTGTGTGTGTGTGTGTGTGTGTGTGTGTCTATATATAACAACTGAAATTCCAACCTCTTTGCTTGCCAGCAATAAACAAGAAACGAGAAGAAAAATGTCTTCCTGTTGCAAAAAGTTTAAGTGGCTTAAAATTGAAACCAATAATCCGGAATATCTCAAAAACAGTTAATTCCACACAAAATGTATGACATAAATTGTGTGCTTTAATGAGATCTACATGTTTTGTGTAGTAGGTTTTTGTATATCTCTTACAGTTTGCCAGTTATATAAGTCATCCAGAATGAAGAGGTCTTCAGAGGCTATTCCTAGAATTTCAAGATATACATTTTGTTTGTCACAAAAATATCTTAAACATAAGGAATTTTAATTAAAATCATTAGAGCCATTTTTGAGAAAATCAACATTTTTGAAAAATGTTTCATGTAAAGGGTAGTTGGAGGTGAGAAGATTTTCTTGAAAATTTTCTTATTGCATTCTTGGAAGCTACTGAACTTAAATATCAAGTTTGGTATTTAACAGACTTTTTGTTTTTGAGTTATGCTACCCACAGACAGACAGACACACACACACACGGACATTTTTCTAAAAATACTTTTTTATTCAAGGAGTCTCAAAACATGTATTTCCGGTGAAATCTCGGTATCAAAATTTTGGGTGCAATATACCTTCTCTATACACTATGTACATAGTATGTGAAAAAGATAAAAATTGAAGGTAAAATGATATTGCTGTAACATTCATGCCATCTCTTCTGTGATGAAATTTTGAGGTATGCAGATTTCAGCATAAAATATATGGTATTTCTCTCGTAAGAATTAAATATACTGGAAACTGTTTTAAGAGATAAAATATAGATATGAGGAAATGCAATGTTGCTATAAAAGTAACCATATCATTTGAAAATGGCTTTATACCGAAAGTGATTTCTATTATATTCTGGGTACTAGCACCATTTCAATGTTCCTGTTCTTTGAAATATTAAAGGGCCACAGACAGTATACCCGAGGGCTACATCATCCCCACTTTGCTAGCCTGTTACAGCTGAACAAGCTTTTTCGCAAAAGGTACAAAATCGCGACTCATCCGGTCGATATACCCGCAGAGCAGCGCGTGACCGGCAATGGCGTGGTGGTCCTGACTTCGAAAAAGCGACCCTGCTGAAAGGGCTTATTTAATATGACCCTACCATCATCAAATGTTTTGCACACAACCGAATAAATTTTATGTTGAATTGAAATGTTCAGACATCGCTCTAGACTTCCAAAACCAGTGTACAGATCGTGTTTTCAAACATGAAAGGGTATTCTAGAAACCGCTCTGTACATCAATTTCGCACTGAAACAATTAACAGAAAACGCTGAGAACGTGATAAGTGCTACTTTCTGCCTTGGCCACTTTAAAGAGTACTTAGGACAAAACAGTATTGTAGCCAAAACTGGGTAACTGGTGGGAGATGCTCGAGAGACACTTCTTTCTCTTTTATGATTGTGGAAGAAATGCCGCCTTGCCATCCCCACATGAATTTTCTCTGCCCATTATAAGGCCGCCTATTATATGCCTTACGTATCTATTCACATAAAAGGTGACTATTCTACGTTTACTCACGATACATTATTGCCGAAAAATGATTTTAAATTACAATGCAGCGTGCATGCATATGCTAATACATATCAGAAACGGAAGAATAGATTCAGAAGTCCTAAGATTTGGGTGATCGCAAAAACACAACATGCAATATTTAAAAAAAAAAAAAAAACTACTAACGCTACGAAAATATCACAGTTTGTTCTTTCATTCTTTCTTCTTTTTCCCTAAGCAATCCATAAAGCAATGTTTCCATTTAAATGGAGGATTTGGGGTTGGAGGAAGAGAATCCTTTTTGTTGCATCCCTGAATAATATTTACTTTAATACGAAGTTTCGTATTTGTACGAATTCGTTTTTGAGCTATGCTGCGCGCGCATACCTTCAACTAAAATGGTTCTGTTAAACTCGCACGACTTTATCGATTGATATTTTACAGGTATCCCATATTATTCGTGTAAAAAATGGTCTTCTCTTTGAGAAACACTTTGCCTGGAAAGTATTTTAAAATAGGCTACGTGACATGTAAGATGCAGAAAGGACAGTCTGATGTCAATACGCTGGATTATTCTAACCAAGGAACCATTGCGACTGCATGTTTTAGATTAAATTGTGACATTGTCTTGGAGCAAACAAAAAATCACACCAGCCTGCCTCGGAAGTGTGGGGGTAGCATGTTTCTCACTTCAAGAGGTCGCGAGTTCGAATCTCGGTTAGGGTGAGTAATTCGGATAAGGTTTCTTTAGGGGTTTTTTCCTTATCCTCAGAAGATGAATAACTTTAAGCCCATAAACCCCGACATCAATTGACTCTCTTTTCACCGATTTCATTCATTGTCCGATATGACCAGCTAGGTTAAAGGACGTTAAGCTACACAAAAAAGATAAGCGCCCATTTTAACACGTTAAATTGATACCGGAACCGTCTTGACATTTACATAATAAGAAATACTTTAAAGGCGACTAAGACTACTAAAAGTTAATACAAGTTTTATTTTGCATATTAAAGTAACAAATGTGTTATGCTCATCGCAATCTTTAGAGATGTTTTTGTTCAACGAAGTTATAATAATAATAGAAATCCTCGCGTAAACGGCAGTCGAGATGGATAGATTTTCTGAAAAACTTAGTGGTGTATCCAAGGAAAATGTTTTTGGGACCTCGAAACGCCTATTTTCGATGAAATCCAGATATCTAATTTTTCGATAGAATACAATAATTCAACCACTTAAGCACAGTGTAATATAACTACAAAAGAACAGCTCGATGATCAAAATGAGCCATGATAATATATGATCTGTCGAGTCTGAAAATTGTAAACATCGTCTGAGTTTGAGGGGGGGGGGGGAGTTGATCATTATAACTGACGAGGATTAATATGGATTGTTCGGGGCTATTTTAAGAATTAACCTAATCCATCCATACACCGAAATAGCTGTAAATAGCCTGTAAGGTAATTTTCATTCTCACTGAAATAACTGAGAAAACACAGAGAAGAGAGAAACACGAAGTACAATATGCATTTTCATGTTGAAATACCCCAAGTTTTGTTTTTTGTTATTTTTTATTTGTTTAAATGTTCCACATTTTAAGCAGTATGCCTGAAATGTGTCTTTTGTTTCTCAAGAGCTCTAAAAATCTTTTGATATTTACACGAAGCTCTTCTATCGATACATGGGATCTGGGGATATAACATTTTTTTGTGTCCACGGATGTACGTCATAGAGAAATCATTAATAATGGTGAATGAGCTTTTATTACATTGATGGCAAATGAGCCTGTAACGGTGTGACTTATGTGGTAACTGGTTTCTTCTTTTATGAACACTTGTATTTCGGAATAAGCGTTCTAGTTTATCCGATACAACTTCTTTGGGAAATGTGACTAATTTCAATTCCTTACTGGACTAGTTAACATTCTTACAGTTAACCTAGTTGCTACAGAAACAAAAGAAATCGCAATACTGATATGGACTCACAAGCACACGTGCAGTAAATAAATTAGTTGCAGTATTTATTTTGATACACTGAATGAAATGTCTATGCCATTGAATACTCTGACCATAAACTGCTTGCAGACTTAAATCTGTCACTCCTCAGAACAAAATACGCCAACAAATCCTTTTCGTTAATCTGGACAACTTTTTCATTTAATCATTTTTTAAAAGTATTGTACTCTAACTCATACTTTGTTTCTCCATAATTAATCACTCTCCAGGCTTCTCTATTCCTTGTCATCTACCATAACTTTATATTAAAATTGTTAAATCGATTCTAATTAGAGTACTGCAGATAAAAATGTCTCCACCGCCCTAAATCTTGTTTATAACAAACGAAAAGTTGCGTAACAACGACTATCACATGTTCCTTTCTCATAGAAGTCATTTGCACCCAACAAATATTTTATTTCATTTGTTACTATACTTTAATTAATGTTAATATTCATCGCCCCCCCCCCAAATAGTGTGCGATACACATGTGTTAAGTATTATTGCAGAGTCTCAACTTCGTATTTTCAAACCTTTTCTCGATTCTGTAATAGTACACTTACTACACTTGTATCGCATTATACTATAAAGGTTTGAGGTTGTTATACCTTGTGACAGTTACGTAACGTGCGAAAACAAGTTTTCACGATACGCTAGGATTCGCACAGTTGAGGTAGGCACCGAAATGTGGTAGCCGCAAGAGAGCTAGGGTGGGGAACGTCAAAATACCGATGTCCTTGCGAGATAATTTCTCGCACACAGCTGCTCTAGTCTACGCGCTAGGTAAGCTCCGTGGCCTTCGGCATCGCATTAGGAGGGGGGAGGATGAGGAAAACCTTGTTCCGTCGCCAAGGTATAAGGCAAGTCTCCCGCCAGATTACTCTTGCACTCAAATTCATTACGTACGCGAACGATTTATGCAACTATTACTACACTATTAGGAAATAAATGATATCTTATTTCACCAAGGGAAACTAACTTTCTTCGGCTGTTAATTCCCTTCCACCTTTGTCCTTAACTCAGCAATGCCGTAGGCTCAGTTGAGGAACTGTACCGCGAAGATAACAAAGTGCAAGGTTTTAGAAGATTTTTTAACATTGCTGAATACTTGTTTCTACCACACAAGCCCTGTGTAGGTCATCTGTTGGATAGGTACAGTCTGACTGAAAAGTATAATGCCATAGCCAGGATTTGAACCAACCGTCCGGTTGTTCTAGCCACTGTGCTACCACAATGTCAACATGGCATTCGACATTAATTGACCTAATATGTAGTTGGTTAAACTATGTAGCACAGGACTTAAATACTTACGACATTGTAAGTCGCCATTGGGGTATGTCATCTAAAATATTTTGAGATCTTGTAGTTTACCGAGAAAAGTTGACAGTCTGTGGGGGAATTTAATGCCACGTTGCTATGGTAAGAACGAACAACCGGACGGAAAGCTGGATATCCGTGGTTCAATCATGGCTATGTCGTTAAACAGTTATCGGGGTATTTTAATGTTATAAGATACTACTTTTCTACATAAAGTACGCTGAATTTAGTCAGGCATGACAAATCTATGAATGCACCACGAAATCAAACAAACACATACAAATATCAATGACTTTTGCGGACAAGCTGCATGACCTACATATTCATAATTTTGACACTTTTGTAAAAGTAGCATACTAGTAAGTACCTACAAAAGTTTGAAGCAACATTTATCTTTCAGAATAAAGGAAATCAACGCAACCTACATTCGAACTCCGGACCTCTTGAATGTGAGGCAGGCGGGCTAATTGTTGTATAGCTTGTTTATACAATGAGTATTCTTATTTGTGGAATCATGTACACAGTATAGCATTTAATTAATTTAATAAATACTTACGCAAAATGTACTATACCTACACTTCGAAATATTACATTTATAAAGGCCTCTTTAAAAATGACAGCAATATAATTGTTTGGAAATTAAGTATTTTCATGACTTTGTTGCCCGACTTTCTTAGGCCGAATCCTTTAAGTTCACATGTCTATTTCTTCCTGGGTAAGATTGATATTTACCTAAATGTAGTGATCCTTTGGCCCAACAGTGGCCAGAGGCAACAACAAAACTGCTGAGAAGCAAACAAAAACAAAACTTACACGTACTAAGATATTCATTTTGTAAAGAACTAGGCATTGTACAAATGGTGCTAATGTTTTTCTCCACAAATATATGTACATAAGACGAATGTTTATCACATGATGGGAACATTTCAAATGAATACTGTTCTTGGTCTCTTAGACCAAAACATGCAATTTAATCTTACAAACAGGTTATCAGTAGAACCCTGCTATAGTATACTATTCGTAGCACATGTAGATATATCTTTTAGTGCAAAAATTAAAGGCATATGAAGGCGGGCAGTATTTGATTTAGCGAATCATATGCTTCTTCCTGCTACCAGCGTTGCTGGATATGGTAAAGCAATAGTCTTCGGTCTTTTGAAACGGCAAAGGACAAGGTAGGAAACCGGTTGCCCGTTCCCATGTCGGTTTCGCGTGTCCGAACTCCACCGTATAGCCCACATGACATCCGTATTTTTTCTTTCTACTGCTTCAAAAGACTAACCTGAATTGAGAACTTGATCTTCATTACTTACACTTGGTTAAATATTTAAAAAGATATATGCTAATCTTATATTTACGCAGTTTTATTGTCTGATCATAGCTGTACAAAAATCATTTCTCTACGATATTTAAAACGCGAGCTGTGCACCTTTTGCTTGTATGCAAATAATTCCTTCTTCTCAACGTTTATCACAAATATAAACAACCAAAATGATACGAAAATACAAACGATGGAGTCTGCAAAGGAATGAGCTAATGCACAGTTTGTTTTCAGAGTACTGGTGTGTTATTCTATTATCAAAGTGGCCAGGCATATGTTTATTCGTGTTTCCGACTCCAGCTAAAATACTGATAACATATACATTAAATTATTATATTTCTTTTTTCAGCTGTATTTATGATACGAGTATGTGAACATGCCCATCGAAGCTGGGACAAATGATGTTTCAATTTAAAAAATTACGAGTTCTGCTTAGGGCAGAAAAATTGTATTTAATGCATACAACTTTATAAAAGCTCTCCAAACCAGAAAATTCAACTGAGGATTTTTTTTAAAAAACACAGGAATTACTGTGGAACTTGTAGTAGTGTACGCACATTGTCACGAGTTTGTGGTGAAGCAGATTCATTTGAATGTATTTAAATCTCTAGGAAAGCTGCTTACTGTCCCATTGATGCAACGCGTGTCATGGGGATCACGGTAAGATTTGTTTTAAGGATATTTCTACAGTGTTCTAGTTACCGCCGGCACATGGCTTATGCTTGGCAACAGCGCTCTGCGCGAGCATTGGTCAGCAGCTTATTCACTTCATAAAACATTGTTTACTTGCGGCAAAAGTAACAACTATAACAATTGTGAATTGCGACTGCAGGCTACTTGAAAACAGCGCCATCAAAGGTAAATAAAGCTTTATTTTCGTAAGTTGGTGTCTGACAGGTAGCGGCAAACTCCGAACTAGGCGCTATGTTGCCAATGAGAGTAAACAGTGTTAACGAACATGTGCATTATCAGCACAAGGCAATAAGTGAAAACAGTCCACAAAGATACGGAAAAAGAATAATTTTAAAACTATATTTATGAAACATTTAAATAAGTCAACAAAATTGATTTAAAGAATACTCCAGAAAATTAAATTACAGAAATGAAGAAAGAAATAAAGGGGGCGGGGATCTCGATTACTTTGTGTCGAACTGCGCTTTGAAGTGTCGAGAAGAGTTCACATGAAGTACGAGAAAATGACTATAGATAATCGTAATTCTACTTCACCTTTGGTTTTTCATTTTAACAATAAATTAAATAATAAGGAAAACAACTTAATGGGTAAGAGGAATATAAAGAAACCAAATCAATTAGGCATACATATTGGATCATGTGTTTACGAAAATCGGGAATTGCTAACGTATACTCGGTCGCCCTCTCAGAAAAATAATTTTCACCACCGCACAAACAATGAAACAAATAATGCAGATGTGAAATAACTAAATAACTATAGGTAACTGCAACTGAAGCCAAAGATGATTGAGCACGTGGTAATCTGGCGTCAGCACCTCTGGAAACAAAGCGGATGTTATTAAAACAAATGTCTTTTCTGATTCAAAAGTTGTTTACAAATAAAGTCTTAAGCTCACTGTTCCAAATAATTCATTCGACGTTTCAACGCGTAGACAGTTGCACGCCATCTATGGCTCGCGCACCACTGCGTACTAACACTCCAGTCACTCACGACTCAGTACAATTCACAACACTGAATTGCAATTCTTCCTCCTTTTATAGTTAGAATGCGGCTTTATAGAACTTTCCATAAACCTGTCGAAGATACTAAACGCTTTTAGATGAATCTCGAAGTACCAAACGTGTCACGTTACAAAGTCTCCTGTTCCGTTTCCTTGTTTAATATTCCAAGGTCTCCAATTGCGATCGTTCATTCACCAAGACGAGCGTGCGAACCGCTTAAAAGACTGTATTGTCAACGGGCCTGCCGCTCTCACTTGTTTTCTCGATTGCAGTGCTTTTGCCAGACCCCAACTTAGAAAAATAGAGCTATTGTAATACATACGATCTAATGCGTCTTAACGTCAAAAGACAGTATGGAGTGATATCAGGGGTAGCTCGCGACTCCGATAACAGGTGAAGTGCTAGGGAAAACTTTTGAAACTGAAAAGTTAATTTGTCTTAGTCGGAAGGTTTATGATGTCGGTATATAGGCAATTATAAAGCTTGTGCTATGTAAGAAAATGTTCTGTAGTATCATATTACACTAGAAAATTATTATAAGATGGCATGAAGCTGAATATATTAATGCTTGCCTTCGAAACAAAAATGAGAATAAAGCGTCGGACTTCGAAATATATCGTTTGTCACAGTATGTTAAGTCATGAAAACAGAAAAAGAAAGTATGTATTTAAATTTTACCTTATGTTTTGTACACCAGGTCGATTCTTCTGTCCTTCAAAGTTGCAAATCTGTCAATGATATCATCTAAAAAGTTAGGATTTTCTTGAAGCTCACAGAGAAGATCTCGATGAATAGAAAAGTTGGCTAGGGATGACAACCGTTGTTGTGCAATTGTGTTCCGCAAGTAGGTTTTTATCCTTTTCAGGCATAAGAGATTTCTTTCCAGGGACACACTAGTGGACGGCAGAGATACCACAAGCGAACACAACTTATACACTTCTTGGAATACATCTTGAACACCATTTTGATGCATAATTTCTAAAGCCTTTAAAACACTAATATCACTGTAATCGGTATCCGTATAATACAGCTCTAGCTCATTTTGTAGACGCTGAGATTTCTTAAATATAGCTGGGTAACACTGAATCAAACTGTTTAGAGCAGATGAAGGAAAGTCCCGCGAATACTCCTTGAATTTTGTACTGTCTACCAAAGTTAAAAATGTTAGCTTGTGCAAATCTTGAAATCTAGTGTTTATTTGAGATGTGATATGGTCAATTATTTTATAAAACAAATACTTGTATTTCAGAAAAAATTCTTCATCGGATAATTGGACATTCTGTCTTTTATGATCCGAATTACTCTTCACTTTTGCATCACGAAATATGATAGTAAAATACTCCTCATTTCTATTACTGTTTATCAAATCACTAGTTTGTTGAATTTTAGTCACACAATAATCTATGTCCAAAGATTTTTTTTGTAACACGTCATACAGAACATCAGTTAAATTGAATATATCATTAAAAACTAGGGCCAAAAAATTAAATTCAAAATCACTCATTTCACTCGAGAGACCTCTGCACTCACGTATAGATGTGTTGTCGGATGCAGGATTGTTTATTATTTCCTCAAAAACCTCTTTCAAAACCTTCCAATTTTCTATCACTATTCTGACAACTTTTGAGTTTGATGTCCATTTTGTTTCCACAACTCTAGGAATTCGCCTTCCAATTATGGATTTGAGGACATAGTTACGTTTACCTGAATTGTGAAAGAAAGATGGAATGCCATTTATCGTAGCAAAAAATATTCGGCAATTGGAAATACTTTTACAGCTCTGCGACAAAACTAAATTCAAACGAGGTGCTAAACAATGAATGAAAACAGCCTGAGGAATTTCGTCTTTCACTTTCGTCTGTAAGTCATTCAAGTGATCGCACTTCACACTTGCACCATCATAGCTCTGACCTATTAGTTTACTACGATAATTGAATTGTTGTAATGTACTATCTAATAATTCAAACAGTGATTGTGCAGTACGATCGGGACTCACTTCATAAAAGCCTAAAAAACGCTCCACTAATTTCGCATTTGAAATTACAAACCTCGCAACAATAGAACACTGACAGTTTTGAGAGAGATCAGTTGTATCGTCAACTTGTACGGAAAAAAAATCAGTTTCGTTTAACTCTTTCTGTATTTGTTCATATATATATAAGCTGAAATACATTCAATTATCTCATTCTGAATTATCTTTGAGTCGACGTTCAATATTAATTTGATTCTGTCATAATGATTCTTAATTTCGTCAGAACTTACAGAGAGCAGCGTGTTAAATTGTTCTTTGAAATTACTGCGATTATTTGATGATAAAGACTCATCATGTGCCTGAAATGCTAACTCTTGTTTGCCTAAAAACAGAACAGCCTTAATAATAAGTGTCATAAAAATCCTATTTAAACGCACATGTTCATTAAATATTTTAATGCTTAGCGTAGCTGATTCTTGTAACACATTGCGAATTGAGTTCAAGTTTCTTTCGGCATGCTTCAGTTGTAACACACATTTTAAATGTTCTCTCGAATCTGCATGTTTATGAAATGCTCGAGTTGAGTTCACAAAATCTCCAAATCGATTCTTCTGTCCTTCAAAGTTGCAAATCTGTCAATGATATCATCTAAAAAGTTAGGATTTTCTTGAAGCTCACAGAGAAGATCTCGATGAATAGAAAAGTTGGCTAGGGATGACAACCGTTGTTGTGCAATTGTGTTCCGCAAGTAGGTTTTTATCCTTTTCAGGCATAAGAGATTTCTTTCCAGGGACACACTAGTGGACGGCAGAGATACCACAAGCGAACACAACTTATACACTTCTTGGAATACATCTTGAACACCATTTTGATGCATAATTTCTAAAGCCTTTAAAACACTAATATCACTGTAATCGGTATCCGTATAATACAGCTCTAGCTCATTTTGTAGACGCTGAGATTTCTTAAATATAGCTGGGTAACACTGAATCAAACTGTTTAGAGCAGATGAAGGAAAGTCCCGCGAATACTCCTTGAATTTTGTACTGTCTACCAAAGTTAAAAATGTTAGCTTGTGCAAATCTTGAAATCTAGTGTTTATTTGAGATGTGATATGGTCAATTATTTTATAAAACAAATACTTGTATTTCAGAAAAAATTCTTCATCGGATAATTGGACATTCTGTCTTTTATGATCCGAATTACTCTTCACTTTTGCATCACGAAATATGATAGTAAAATACTCCTCATTTCTATTACTGTTTATCAAATCACTAGTTTGTTGAATTTTAGTCACACAATAATCTATGTCCAAAGATTTTTTTTGTAACACGTCATACAGAACATCAGTTAAATTGAATATATCATTAAAAACTAGGGCCAAAAAATTAAATTCAAAATCACTCATTTCACTCGAGAGACCTCTGCACTCACGTATAGATGTGTTGTCGGATGCAGGATTGTTTATTATTTCCTCAAAAACCTCTTTCAAAACCTTCCAATTTTCTATCACTATTCTGACAACTTTTGAGTTTGATGTCCATTTTGTTTCCACAACTCTAGGAATTCGCCTTCCAATTATGGATTTGAGGACATAGTTACGTTTACCTGAATTGTGAAAGAAAGATGGAATGCCATTTATCGTAGCAAAAAATATTCGGCAATTGGAAATACTTTTACAGCTCTGCGACAAAACTAAATTCAAACGAGGTGCTAAACAATGAATGAAAACAGCCTGAGGAATTTCGTCTTTCACTTTCGTCTGTAAGTCATTCAAGTGATCGCACTTCACACTTGCACCATCATAGCTCTGACCTATTAGTTTACTACGATAATTGAATTGTTGTAATGTACTATCTAATAATTCAAACAGTGATTGTGCAGTACGATCGGGACTCACTTCATAAAAGCCTAAAAAACGCTCCACTAATTTCGCATTTGAAATTACAAACCTCGCAACAATAGAACACTGACAGTTTTGAGAGAGATCAGTTGTATCGTCAACTTGTACGGAAAAAAAATCAGTTTCGTTTAACTCTTTCTGTATTTGTTCATATATATATAAGCTGAAATACATTCAATTATCTCATTCTGAATTATCTTTGAGTCGACGTTCAATATTAATTTGATTCTGTCATAATGATTCTTAATTTCGTCAGAACTTACAGAGAGCAGCGTGTTAAATTGTTCTTTGAAATTACTGCGATTATTTGATGATAAAGACTCATCATGTGCCTGAAATGCTAACTCTTGTTTGCCTAAAAACAGAACAGCCTTAATAATAAGTGTCATAAAAATCCTATTTAAACGCACATGTTCATTAAATATTTTAATGCTTAGCGTAGCTGATTCTTGTAACACATTGCGAATTGAGTTCAAGTTTCTTTCGGCATGCTTCAGTTGTAACACACATTTTAAATGTTCTCTCGAATCTGCATGTTTATGAAATGCTCGAGTTGAGTTCACAAAATCTCCAAATCCCGTAGTATTCCAAACGTTTTTCTTTACTCCTAATAAAAGACAGGGCCAACAAAAAAGTTTTTGTAGAAAAATGCTACCGCATAACCACATATGCTCTCCATACCATGTATTTTTAAAATGTAGCTGATAGGACTGCCCTGATTTTCTTTGTTTTTTAATAGACACTGATAAATGGGGAGTGGGTCGATTAAATATAAACAGGTCCTTTTTATCTTCCTCCCGCCATCGTGAGAATGGCGTTTCTAATACACTACAAACCACGTCGTTTTCTGGATTCATTAAAGAAATCAGACGAAAACTTAACGAAATTGAATTGACGCCACACAACTAAACACATAGTATAAAAGTATACTTGCTCTTTTCACACGTGAGAGCTAAAACTGAAAGGAAGTTCCGCACCAGATATACAGAATAGCTACCCCACGCGATCTTCCACGGGAATAGAAAGCACTGTGTTACCATAGCAACGGGATGGAACAGGCACATACAGGCACGCTTGAACCAGGCTGAAAATACGAGCTGCCAGCCAGAGATGTTAGCTCTTCTTGCTTGGCGTCGTTTGAGGGAGTGAGAGAAAAGACAGTCAGAATGCTCATCGGAATGAAGCAGAGCGTTTCTGTCAATTCACGAGATATTTCGTATAGGATTTCTGTGAATTAATAGTACAAGAGATTAATATATCATTCTGAATTTCGATTACAGTTATAGGCGAAGAGTTGATTAAAAATGTAGGTGAGGAAGATACTTCAGTCATTTATCCTGGCGAGCCGCCCTAGGATACATGTTGCCATTAGCTCTGTCCTTTTTTACCCTCACACTATCGTCTAATGCTAAATATATAGTATTAATTTTCAACTTTAAACTCATTAACCTATGCAGAATCTCTTTCTCTATCAGATTACATCATTTCTAGGTCATTTTAGATATGATGGGACCCAAATTTCTAAAGCAAATGTCTTTTACAGTGAAACTCCGATATTTGCCGTTTCTATGTTTCTCACACAAAAGGAGTGAATATATTACTTATATTATAAACCAAGGGTCAGAATTGTTTTCATAGCTAAAGTAAACAAGAATGCGGATATCTGCCTAGTTTGAACAACACTATCTTAAATAAGATAAACGTTATGATTTCTTAAACCAAAGAATATTGGAACACTCTATACCTACGCAGTACAAAAGTCAAGCAACGGCAATGTTGAAAAGGGTTTGAGAAAGTATTTAAAACAAGCTGCAATCCTGTAACTTCTTGCAATCAATATCAATGACATAGTCATCCTTCTATTCAACTTAAGGCGCGAGGCAGAAAATAGATAGTGTGCGTTTAACAAACGTTAACATAAGTTTCTAGGGAAGTGTTTATGGCACGTGTAATACTGTGAAGTGTTAATGTAGGTTATTCATTTTGCATTTTACACAAATACGAGGTACGTCCAGAAAGTAAGTTCCGTTTGGCAATAAAATTAAATTGTGTACAGATACAGAATAATTAGTTATTGCACAAAATTCTTCAACTCTTAAACTACTTTTCCACATAACTGCCGAAATTTTGCAGGCATTTGTCATAGCGTGGCACAAATTTTTGTATACCTTCTTCATAGAAGTTTGCCGTCCGTGTCTTCAAAAAGTTAGGAAAATTTTCTTTCAGCTCTTCGTCATTGTTGAAGTGTTGACCGCCAAGGAAAGACTTGAGATGTAAGAACAGATGAAAGTCGCTAAGAGCGAGGTCACGGCTGTCAGGATGGTCAAACACGTCCCAGCCAAATCCCTGTAGGTGGTTTTTCGTCACATTTGCAGTGTGTGGTCGTGCGTTGTCGTGAAGAAAAACAACACCTTTTGATAGCAACCCTCGGCGCTTATTCTGTATTGCGCGACGCAATTTCCTAAGTGTCTCGCAATAAACATCTGCTTTGATTGTTTGACCACGCGGTAAGAAATCAATGAGTAAGATGCCTTTCCAGTCCCAGAACACTGTGCACATCATTTTTCGAGGTGTCAAGATTTTTTTCGGCTTAACCTTTAATGGGGATGAAGTGTGCCTCCATTCCATTGATTGCCGCTTACTTTCAGGGGTTAAGTAAGAAACCCAAGTCTCATCTCCTGTGACTATCTGTGTCAGAAATTCTTCGCCGTCTTCATCATAACGGGTTAAAAACTGAAGTGCACTACCCATCCGTTTTATTTTGTGTTGCTCTGTAAGAATCTTTCGTACCTAACGTGAGCAAAGTTTATGAAATTTCAGTTTTTCGGTAACAATTTCATGAATTAGTGATCGTGAGCTTTGGGGAAATTCCATAGCGGTTTTCCTGGATCTTGTCATCAATCGCGTGAACCAGTTCTTCTGTAACCAAAGATGGACACCCACTTCGTTCTTCATCGTGCACTTCACTACGTCCTTCATTGAACTGTCGGACCCATCTTCTCACCATTGAATCACTCATCGCATTTTGTCCGTAAACTTCGCAAATGTGCCGATAAATTCCAATTGGTTTCACTTTCCTAGCATTCAGAAAACGAATCACAGATCTGATGTCACAAGCGGCGGGATTTTCAATCAACACCGACATTGTAAACAAGCACAACAAAGCGTATATGGCTGACAGCGATCTCAAAATGACGCACGTTTCTTCTCCTTGATACAGAGCGTCTACCACGCATGTGCGGAAGTGCGATCGCAGCGCTGCAATGGGGATAAATTGAAACGGAACTTACTTTCTGGACGTACCTCGTATTTATAATTACAGATTTATAGAAGGTTGGACTATTCATATAAATGAATCGCCGAAATGTATGTACGCGTATCACTTCCGAATGACTGCATCAAATTGAACAATTCTTTTTTGTTGTATTTGTTATTGTCGCGACAGTTTTGTGGAAAAGAAAATGTTTAAATGTTTCATAATATAAATAATAATAATAATAATAATAATAATAATAGTGCATTTCGGTTAATAGCCGTCAGATAGCAGTGGTACCACGGTTATTTGTCGCTAAATGGCCGTAGTACTGCAATATTTTCCCTCCCCTTTCAATGTTAAGGTAACGCACCAGTTTATCGAGACAATGACGCAACGCAGTAATGAAATTCAAATACATTTTTATGTATTAACTGTCCTTTCCTTACTCCTATCGTTTAAAATAAAGAAGCAAAGAAGTTTTCCTGGCGACGAATACTTAGAGTAAGCACTTATTTATTTGCCGCTAGATGGCCGTAGTAGTATCTTCCCTCCACATTTAATGTTAAGGTAACGCACCAGTTTATCGAGACAATAACGCAACGCAGCAGTGAAATTCAAATACATTATGTGTATTAACTGTCCTTTCCTTACTTCTATCTTTAAAATAAGGAAGCAAAGAAGTTTTCCTGGCGACGAAACCTACAGTATACACTTATTAATTTGCCGCTAGATAGCAGTAGTACTGCTCAATTTCTCTTCTCCTATTCAATGCTAAGGGAATGCACCCAGTTATGGAGTCAATGAAGCAAGGTATCTGTGAAAATCAAATATATTTCTTATGTACTACCGTTTCCTTCGTCACATCGTTTAAACAAAGAAATAAGAAATAATTTGAAGGATCTGCCTATCCAACTCCTGTCCTACACACGGCTTATGTGGAGAAAAAAAAAACAATAAACAATTAAACCAATACCAATTGATCATAATAGTTGGCTATACTATGAATCCTGGGACTTACAGTAATTATAACATTGTAAGTCTTCATTTGGGTTGTCATCTCAAAATAATTTGAGATCACCTTGTGGTTTACCGGTAAACATGCGAGTCAGTTGAGAAATTCAATGCTATGCCGCATGTTGCCATGGTAGCTCAGTGGCAGAGCAACCGGCTAGAGACCGGGAGATTCGTGGTCCAAATCCCGGCTATGGCATTGCATTTTTCAGTCTGACTCTACCTATCCAACTTCTGTCCTACATACGGCTTGTGTGAAAAAACAATTAAACCAAAAAATAAGTATTTTTGTTGTAATTCTTTAAAATAAACAAGTTATAATCTATGCACATAATCAATAACCCTTTTTGGAATCTGAAAATGGCGGAGAAATGACGGGACCTGGATAGCAAACCATTTTAGGTTAACTTCCTATTGCAGAAGTTCGTTATTTGAGGTTATGTGGTACATGAGCTAGCTAAAGGTGATTTCATTAGCACATGAAGATATCCCCGTCACCATCACACTGTAATTGCGGTGCTCTTAATACATTTGATCAAGTAATGTTTTGGTTAAACGGATAAATTTAATACACAAAGCTATCATCAAATAAAATCTTATCACTTGCCCAACCAGATCTACTTGCTCTTTATTTATGCCATTGTTAGCCTTAAAAATTACTGTTTTGACATTGAAGAAAATAAAGAAAGAGGTGGAAAACATTAGGAGTAAAGGGAAGAAAGAGATTAGGAAGAAGCATGGATGTTACTTTGTGACTTTCTCCTTAATATAATTCATTATCTATTTCAGCGTTTACCCACTATACTATGAAAGCATTGACATTATTATTATTATTATTATTATTATTATTATTATTATTATTATGCCGACATCCTTGTTCACCCACGTTGTTAACTGCATGTCATCCTTACCACACTATCTTATGGGTGCACTGACTTCGTCTTTTTAGCAATACCAACAATATATACTACATTGCGTAGATCATTGCTCTTTGCAGATGCAAAGGCATTATTACTAATAATTTATTAGACACTGGCAACGGGAACATTCCTGTTGATACTTCTACTGACCTCATTTCGTTTCCACCCAATTTTTGTCACTTCACAACGTCAAAGGAAGAATTAAAATCGAAAGTGTTCCCAAATATTGGTGTCAATTACAAAACCTATGCTTGGTTGAGATAACGAGCCATTTTAGCAGCAACTAATAAGAATGTAATTGATATGAATATAGAAAATCAGAGTATATTTTATGGATAAATGCATTCATTTAAGTCGATCGATTCCATTACCAATCCAAATGAAGTCGTCAATTATTTAACGTAATTCCTAAATTCACTGGATTTACCCCCAGGATTCCGCCATACAATTTACAGCTCAAGGTTAACTCGGTAATAATTATGCTACGCAATCTCAATCAGCTGAAATTGTGCAACGGAACAAGACTCTCTTTAAAAAACATTATGACAATTACTACAATCATAAGAAAGTTCAAAGGCGAGGATGTGCTTATTCCAAGAATACCACTAATGCCAACCGACTTTGCTTTTGAATTTAAGCGTATTGAGTTTCCCGTGCGTCTTGCATTCGAAATGACAATAGATCCCAAGATCAATGGTTAGAAATGTGTAAAATATGCCTTGAATTGCCTGTTTTTCGCATGGGCAGATGTACGTTGCATATTCGAGAGTCGGCAAACCATCGGTGCTATTTATTTTCTCTCCGGAGGGAAAATTGTACATTACAAGGCATTACAATAAATTATTGTTATATTATTTAATTGTACTTTTTATTTCAATTAATATATATATATTAGTTCTGTTAATATATATATATATATATATATATATATATATATATATATATACACTAACAGAACTAAAGGAACTACACTTAAGCAATAGCCATATCTTTAAAAGTCGGTCGCTATGTGAAACAATTCAAGTTCGGTTTTCGCTTTGCACCGCCAGGAGTAAAACAAAGGAGAGATATGATAGATAACCTCCCGTTTGAGAAAAGAACTTAAAATTGAAACCAATAACAAGGAATATCTCGGAAACGGTTAACTCAACAATGTACCTATATTACACAAATTGTGCGCTTTAACCAGATCTACTCTGTGTGTGTGTGTGTGAGAGAGAGAGAGAGAGAGAGAGAGAGAGAGAGAGAGAGAGAGAGAGAGAGAGAGAGAGAGAGAGAATAATAAAAATCGTTAGAGCCATTTTGAGAGAAAAAAAATTTTCCGTGTAAACGGTAGCTGGGAGTGGGGAGATTTTCTTTCTTAAAAATCGTTATTAAACGTAAGTTATTAAACTTAAATACAAAAGTTTGTATTTAACAGTCGTTTCGTTTATGAGCTATGCCAGTCATGAGCAAAGTAGTCCCGCGGGCCAAGTGCGGCCCTTCCGGCTTCGATCCGGTCCACGACATGGTTTTGAATAACCCCTAAAGTTACACATACATCAAAATGTATTTTCTGCGTAGCTGGAATATAATTTCGGTTTCCTTCTCATTGCGTTTTAAGTACGGTATTATCGCATCTAATATTAACTGATTTCCACGCAACCTCGCGTAGGCATAGTGGGGTACAATGCGTGTAGCAGTGTGTTCACACTGGTGTCCTAGAACTCATCCGTCTGGAGCTCCCGTCACATATTATACACCTTATACACAAATAGCTACCATTTTCGTTTCGTCTGTTCTTAAGGTCCGTCAAGTCAGTGCAGTTCGGACTAGTGATGTGAAAAGTTGTTCTTTTTGCGAAATAGTTTAATCTGTTTCTGTTGCAACCACGAAACAATTTCGCCGCATTGAGCAGCTGCAAAACTGTTGCAGCCGTGTTTGTGTAGCACAAAATACTATTGAGATAAATACGGAACTTCGATAAAATCACAATGCGGCAAATGCAACCGCTCACCAGGTACACTGAAGAGGAAATTATCAGATTACGAAAGCAAAACATTGTTGCACGTTAACGTGAGGGAATGAGTTTTTTTTAGTACATTCGAATGTCGCGATAATATCAGACCGCGCGCTACAAGGTACAAAGGCGCACCTTGCGGTAAACTTTGAAAGCAATGACAAAATATTTACGTTATGGAACACAACCACCCTAGTGTAGTAATTATTGCAGTATGTGACACAACTATTCAGACGTTGCTGTTATTGTTGCGTGGATCTGTTGCGGGGAAGGATACATGAAAGAATAACACAATTTATAACACAATTTCCAGAAGTGTTTTATGAAGCAGTTTTAGTGGTGAATCTGTTTCAAATAGTTGTTGTTGATGAAACTGTTTCAAAATAGTTGTGTTGTTTTTATCCCATCACTAGTTCGGACAGTCGCATAGTGTCAAGTGACCTCTGCGCCTGTGTATCTGGCTTTTGATCGATACCCTGGCATGTAAAAACCGTAAAGTGATTCAGAAGGTCGTGTTTTAAAGATGAGTGGACTCGGAAATACTTTTTCACGCCAATTAAGGGTAAACCTGTGTGTCTCATTTACAATGAAGCTGTAGCCGTATTCAAGGAATTCAATCTCGCACAACAATTTATGACAAAACATAACAACTCTACTTATGAAACTATGACCGAAGAAGAACGGAAGTAAAAACCAGGAGCCCTATGTAAAAAAACTGTCAAGTCAGCAAGATATTTTTAAAGAACAAAGTTATTCTCAAAAGCTAATTACTCATGCCAGTTATGTTGTAGCATACAATATTACAAAAAGTAAAAACGCGCTTTCTAATGGCGAATTTGTAACAAATTGATGCTCCTAGCATGTGACATTTTGTGTCCTGACAAAACAAAGGATTTTGAGACAGTAAGCTTGTCTCGAAAAAAACTACTTCTACTACTTCAATTACTCATAACTACTCGTAGAGTGAAAGACAAGCTAGTTTAAATTCTGTTCTTTTGCGTTGAATGAAAGTACGGACAAAACAAGCATAGCTCAGTTACTGACATGTATAAGAGGTATTGATGACAACTTTTGTGTTACTAAAGAATCAGTTTGCATGTGTTCATTAAAGGGAGCGACAAAAGGATGACATATTTTTCAAGAAATTATCACGTCTTTGAAGGCACCTTTGACCAATATTTGTAACATTACTTTGATGGAGCACCAAATATGACAGGGAGGAAATCTGGTTTTGCAAGAGTATTTAACGAAACATTTCCTGGGAACGAACTATGCTTCTTCATTGTGTCATACACCAAGAAGTTCTGTGTAAATCTGCTCTAGACACGAAATATGTGCTTGATGTTACAAAGCCTCTTAATTAAATTCATTCACGAGCACTCAATCAGACAATTTCTCGAGTTTGACTCATTGCAGTGTGAATATTCTGTTGTACTTGACTACACTAAAGTAAGGTGCTTCAGTGCAGGATGGGTTTTCCGACGAGTTTGAGATCTAAATGAAGAAATAATCTCTTTCATGGAAGAAAAACGAATGGACGAGTATGAACATTTGAAAGATATTATAAGACTTTCGGACTTTGCATTTTTTACAGATTTTCTCAGTCACATCAATAAATTGAACCTTAAACTCCGGGAGGAAGTCAATTAATACTGATATTTGAGTGGAATACAATGCATTCTCTATAAAATGTACAGAAAGTAAAAGGAAACGAATGAAAAAACCTGTAGGAATCCCATTACATAGGAAGCAAAAAGGGCAAAGGAAACGAAAACATGCTAGGTTAAAATAATATGATGGAAAGTACAAAACACAGTGCGTCGAATCGTTAATTCTTTGTTGTTTTAAAAGATACCACCCATCTGCATGTCAAGAGTAAGCAATGTTGATACCCTGTTACCCTCCGCGATGTAGTGGTTACTTCATATGTCCAAGATCGCGGGTTCAAACCCGGCGGAGGACTTAGGTGTGCAAATTTAAAATCGAATTGAAAATGGGATATTTCGCTTCCTTGCATAAAGCTTCCTCACTCGGATAGACATCTTGTGTATCTATGCTTGTTTTGCAAAAGCAAAATGACAAAATAAGATGTGACTGCATGGATATTTTCAGATTTCTTCTGCCGCCGGCTTCTAGCACCTTCTCTGGGATATGCGCTTTCCCATATGTCCGCCTTCAGTGGTGCTCAGAATGCTGATGTGCATGCTTTCTTTACCCCAGTCATTTTCGGTGTCAACTTTTGAATGGCAGGATAGATACGTCTATAGTCGACCATTCCGACATTACATTTTGAATTGTTTCTGTGTTAATGAAAACCAGAGAGAATGAACTTCGATTAAAACCCTAAATATAAAGACGTAAAAGTGTCAAAAACATTCTAAAATAATGCATGCCTAAAATAAAATTACTTAAGATATCTATGAGTGAAATTTTACGAACTTGGGTCAAAAGTTGCATTTCAGCTTTTTGTTTTTGAGAAAATGTTCAGTTCTTGCTTTATCATAAATAGTATTATTCTCCATGTTACGTCATTATAAAGCCCAGGGATATCTTTTTAAAAAAGAACACTTTACCGGCCTACAAGCACTCCAGAGTGATAGCTATTTTATAAATGCTTTAAGCATATTATACTCACACTTTAAAGCTAACATTGCATTATAAACATTAAAAACTTATGGTTATGGAACATTTTAACCGTAGTGAAACATCAAAGATGAAATAATAGTAGGCTCAGCCAGGAATACCTCAACACAACGAGCTTTGACTCGCATCTTGTTAGGTAAGAAGCGAGGTTCCACAAAGAAAAGAAACAGACAAGAAACAGCAGCAGGAGAGAAAAAGAAATCCGAAGGCCCAACCTACCAACCTGCTGAATTTTTGCGAGTTATGCATTCAAAACTTTAATCCCCGTTTTCTCATTACTTATATTTTTAGCAGTTTCCTTCCTGCAAAATGCTACCTTGCTTCACTTTGGCAGAGGAATGCAACTTGATACAAAGTTCAAAGAGATGCAATGATCTGAATTGTTATAGTTTTTATTGTAACAGGTATTTTTTATAATTTCCAAACATAAAACACTTAAGTTTTTAGCACAAAATATGGGATTGAAAAAGTTTAACAATCTCATAGCCCAAACTAGATGGCACACAGAGAAATCTACAGAAAATTTAAAAAGTGCACTTATTGTGAACCTAAGCTTAAAATATTTGGCCATAAGCCTATTTAGCCGCAAGGGGCTTTTTAAGTGACCTAACAAAATAAGAAACAGATTTATTCATATATTTTAAACTATTACGTCAAAATGGATGCATTATTACACATGTGGTATAAATTCAGAAAAGCATAATTAGTTCAGAATTTCAAACTTTCAGTCATAGGTATGCTTAAAAAGTGATATTCTTTAAAAAAACGTTTTCCTCAAAAGTAAAGAACCACAGTCAGTAAAATACGTCTAAATGATATTACTTAAATGATAAGTAGAATAATTGTCTGAACCTCTAGAGAAAATCAAATTGTGACTTGTTAATCGGGAATGTTTGTCAGCACAGTGAAATCAGGCATGGCATGGTGGAATCATATACGCGTGTGTGTGTGCATGTAGGGCGAAATTAGCGCGAAAATGTGACGTCACCTTGCTTGCAAACGCTGCTGATGATAATTATAATTAGTGCCTTATGCATCTAAATGAGAAGTTTACAATTAGGATTGATAACTTTTCTTTTGTTGTCTCTGAGCTTCAATTTAAAATAAGTCCGTACAGTGTATGGATGTGATAATTAGCAATTGCTATAGGAAAACAAAAATAAATAGATTCGCAATGGGAACATTGTTGCTGAAGACAAGACTTGCTTCCTGAATTACGTAACTTTATGCTTAATATGCCTTGCTACAGCATTGTAATCCATAATATTATACTACTGCAAAAGCAACAGTAGTATAAAATTATTGATTACAATGTTGTAGTAAGGGATATTATTTTACCATATCAATTTCTGCTACATTTCAGGAACAGGTTTATGTTTGTTTATTTCAGCAATAGTACTTCTGAACTTCTTCTGAAAAGATAGACTGTAAAATTACTTATAGTTATGATATACACCCGAAAAGTATGTATGTGCATTACAAGATCAGCTTTGTGCATAGAAATATTTCAAAATCCTAAAACCTGATGATGTAGCTCAAGAAAATGTAAGCGAAAATGTACCAGAATCTAACGATGAAATGTTGAATCAAAAGGGAATACCTCAGGAAGGGCTTAAATAATAACATATTAATTCGTACTCAAACTTAGGAATATACACAAAATTAATGTCAAATAATAACAAAAAGTGGACTCGCTTTGTTTGAACAGGAAATTCAGTTTTGGCTTGCAAGAAACTCCAATTGATTGCCACTTTAATAAAAAACAAATTTTAAAACGCGTACGGGGATTTTGTGTTCCATGGTAAACACAATGCAATCAAAAGTACTGTAGAATGACTAGAAGCAATAACAAATAAGGAATATTGTTTTTTCATTCCACAGGAATAAGAACACTGATTAGAATGATGACTTTTGTTTTAGAATAACAGAATTGAATACAACCGTAACATCCATGAAAATTAACAGGATTATTTAAAGCTTTCTATCTGTGAAAATAAATACATTTCACCTGGATTCATTTGAAATTCTAATATAGCAAGGGTTTCACACACACACAAACACACATACACATTCAATCACACACACGCAGGGTGTAACAAAAAGGTATGTCAAACATTTGGGAAAACATTTCTTCCGGATAGATGAAAACATGTCACATGTGCACTTTTGCTACAGCTGAACCTCAATGACAGAACCGAGGGTAAACAGGAAATCACAGCATATGTTCAAAATGGCCTCCATTAGCTCCAATGAATCCGTCAACACGCTGACGCATGGATTCGCCAATGAGCTGAATTAGTCTGGAGAAATTCGTATTGCCTGGCAGCCCTCCACAGTGCGAGCACGAAGATTCTCTTCATCTGGAACTGGAGTTGCACAAACAAGAGATTTCAAATGTCCACACAAATAAAAATCTAGGGGGTTTCAGTCCGGCGAGCGTGGAAGCCACAGATTTGGTCCACCGTTTACTATCCATCTACCAGGAAACCTGCTATTCAGAAAACGACGGACACAAGGACTATGCCCACCATTTTTCCCAGCACACCTTCTTGTTCCAAAAAAATTCCTAAATTTAAACGTCTTGCCAATGCGGAAACCGAAAATCTTGAGCACTGAATCCACTAAACAATATTTGTGCGGGAAGCAATAAAGAGTACAAATGACAATAATTTCATTTCTGGAAGCCGTATGGCATATATTAAGGGATGATAAAAAAATACAAATTTCTTAGTGTCGTCAATGATGTGGCTACCTTATGTTCAATCTTACATCACTATGAAAGAAGATTTGACCTATTTGGTCAAAGTAAATGACATTGGTCTCCTCAATCCAGAGTTTAGTAAACACAGGCTTATAAACACACATTGGCTAACATGACAGAGGAGTAAAAATGTGATTACCAGATTAGAAGACAATGAGCATATCAGGTTTATTGTTGAGCAATTAATGTTATCACAGATTCCAAAGAATAATAGGTTTTATGGCAATAAAACTATGACATTAATTTCTTCGCTGTATGCCCATTCTTTTTCGGCATATAATGCTTGAAGAAAATGTGATTTAATCATACTGCAGCATCCACGTATACTACATCATGTAATTTGTTCTTATCAGCTCTCCTTAGAATTCATACTTAGAAAATAGTGCATATGGAGAAAGTAAAAAGAATTACGCATTTGAAATCACATGCACTATTGGTCTGCTTAATGATGGAAGAAAGGTAACCTTCAAGGCCGGTGGAATATATGGATGCAGCAGTAATGATCCTCAGAAGACTGCTATAGAAGGAAAGTCTTCATGTTATCATCCCTTTTATCTAAATACTAAATGTTGTTTCAACTGTACCTGTTAATAATATGACAAGTGATCTCTAAATTAATAATAACGAAGGTCAAAGATATATTAGAAAGAATTGGTTTCAAAATTATTAGTCTCATTAATAACGTAAACAGAAAAGTATTTAAACTTATGGCTCCCGATAAAATATTACAGTCAAGTATTTCACATCCATTGGATCCTACTAGAAGGCTGTTTTTCATATTTGATAAGGTTCATATTTTGAAATCTATTAGGAAATAATTGGGAATCCAAGAGAAATGTCAATTTGTCATTCCACTTTCTTGAGATTAATGATCATAGTATAATATTGTCAGCGCAATAGAGAGACTTATAGCTGGTTTATGAAAAGAAAAGAAATATCTTTGGTTAGTATGGACACACACTGTCAGCTGAAGTTTTGTATCCAACATCAATACAAAAACAAAATGTTAACTTAGCTCTTAAAATGTTTAGTGAAAACAATATGTTGCTTTGAAGCATGCCACCAAGGACATTCCTAACGTTTTACATCAGAAATTACATTTTTAAGTATTATAGTGAATTGGTGGAAAATCGCAAAAGTGTGTTTGAAGGGAAAAGGCTCATCTATACACAGAGACAATTAGGAGTCCATCTGACATGCAGGTTCCATTTCTAAATAATATGTGTCGCTATGCTGAAAATCCGGAAGGTTTCCGTTCATACCTTATATCCCAACAGTTTAGTCATTCAGTTTGACATTGGAATCTTTCTTAGAAATCATACCCTATTTGTTTTAAAATTATGGTGTTGACTATATTCTACTTAGTAGATTCCAAAATAACTACTTTGGAGGTGGTTGTTTTGGTTGCTACTGTTTAGCGGGGCCAACTATTATATTAGTTATATTCAAGTTCTGAAAAATGAGAGGAAACTGAAATTTAAAAATGATGTACTATTTGCTGTCCAAAATATCAATATAACTCTAAAAGCATTAATGCCTACTCAATAAACTGTGATATTTATCTGGACCTAAACATTTTTTCTTCAATAATAGACAGTAGTTTTGAACTGAATGTTATTTCAGATTATGTTTTCTCAATATTGACTTATTTAGGTGGATTTGCTTAAAATATAAGCGAATAATCCTGTGGAATATGCAGTAAATGGTTACCGTTAAATAAGGAAATGAATGTTGACTCTCCTTATGATTTTGTCAATGATCTGCAAAGGGGGAAATTAATTCTATCTACTGAGCATGTCGTGTACAGTGTAGGTTTGTTTTGGCATACTATATCACTTTTATTCCACGTTTCTGTTAGAGATTTGTTCAGCTGTCAGTTGCCCCAAAATTTACAGAATAACATTGAGGTCGGATATAATGTTTACACAACTCCTAAAAATTGTGGAAGTTCACCTAGAAATATTGAAATAATACTTGTAATTTTGACTGCCTCCGTGGCTGACTTCTCACCCGGGGGTCCCGGGTTCGATTCCCGGCTGGGGCGGGGAATTTTTCTCTAGCCAGAATTATTCCCTATCCCCCCACACAGTCTGGAAGTTTGTATGTGAGTGTGAATGTGTGCGTGTTTGAGTAAAAACAAAATTATTTAAACCAACGTATAAGAACCTAGACAACGAGTTGGTAATAATAATAATAATAATAATAATAATAATAATAATAAAAACCTTGTAATTTTAATTATTTTTGTTGTCTTAGTGAATTAAATCAAGGTTTTTGTTTATTTTACTGCATCTAAATATTAATATTTAGACATTCTTTGAACCATTCTACCAGCAGTAGTTCTAGTTTTTATTGTGTTCTATTTATGTTTGTAACTAGTTTAGCTCAAATGAAATATTCATCTACTCCAATAAAATGTTAACTAATTCATACGAATAATGTAAATACATCTTGCTTATTTTTTATTTTATGAAATTTATATATTAAAATGTTACATTCAATTGACTCCACATCCAATTCAAGAAAAATAAAGAAACTGAAGGGCTAAGTTGTCATGTGTAGCCTATTTATCCCCCCCTACACACACACACACACACACACACACACACACACACACACACACACACACACACACACACACACACACACACACACACACACACACACACACACACACATCAGTCTTATAGGTGAGTATATGTTCTAACATTTTCATAATATCACAACGTTATTAAATGCGAGTAAAATATTACGGCAGGAAACTTAGTTTCTGTAGCACGTATGCACAAAGTAAAGAAGGTATTGTATTCTACCCAAAATTCGATATCGAGATTTCACCGGAAATACATGTATTGAGAACCCATTCAAAAACTGCATATCTAGAAAAAGGTGTGTGTGTGTGTGTGTGTGTGTGTGTGTGAGTACAGCATAACTCAAAAACAAAAGTCGGGTAAGCATCAAACTTCGTACTTAGATTCATTATCTTCAAACGATGCGACACGAAGATGACAAATATTAAATATATTTAACGCCAAAAACATATTGAATTTTCTGGTAACCTCCAAGTTCTCTTCATTTGGATCACGTTTGCACAACTGAGAAACCTTAAGAGGTAGACAAAATCTTACTACACAAAAAAGTAGATATCATTAAAGCATACAACTTCAAAGGTATTCCCTGTTATTGATGTAAATGTGTCAACACTTTACTTTTCTCAAACAGGAAATCTTCATTCTTTTTTCTCTTGGACATGCATAGAGAACCGAAGTGTCATCCCTTAGCGCCAGTTTTTAAAAGTTTGGACTATTCCTTGGCCTAGTGTATTCCCTTCTACTTACAATGAACTTAGTAATAAAGTTTTCTGTTCAAGTTCATCTCTATTAGTTTGAAGCAGATAGAAGAATAAGCTTTTGCAGGAATAGTAAGTTGCAGAATTGGTAGAGAAAGTCGTGTGAATGGAACACAGATAGTTTAAAATAATTTCTTCGCGCGAGATGTTTTACGTAGGTACCTACATGAACTCATTGTTAAAATCATTGTTTAGGCTACCACAATTAAAATGTTTGTGTAAGGTGAATATACAGATTGAAATGACAACAATAATGACAAAAGAAACGATGATGAATTTGTAAATCGATAGTAATGATGCTTGTCATTGCATTACACTTTGTCTCAGAGCTAGGACTACGTAATTCGCCTCATCGCAGACAAGAGCGCTCCATGACCTGGCTCTTTCATGAGCCTGGAGCCCAAAAGTGTGAGATCATACACCGCATTGTAAGGCTTTCTCTTTAGGTGGTGTTGGTAATGCAGGGTGAGCGGAAAAAACATACGAGTACAAGCGATCATCCATTGAGACCGGCAACGCCGAAATCTGAAAGTGGTTTATATCGTTCGTTTGCTATAAGAGACCGCCGAATGAGTCCAAGAGAAGGCACGATGATGTAACAGCAACTCAAATGAAGAAATTAATAAAGAAAATTATCGGAAGAATATAATCATTTACCGACTGAGGAAAATGTGAACAATTCTAAGGCCAAGTTTGCCGGTCCCAAAATATTTGAGCCGCTGACCTTCCGAAATTAGCTATTAGCAGGATGATGTTTTTAGTTTTGTTTTTTTAAATTTAAACATTTATTTTTTGTTTAATTTTAAAATCATTTTCTATACATAGAAATGAAAACAAAATCCACGTCATTACAAGGTATTACTCTTTTGTAAGTATATGGATCAATGGATGGCAGAATCTTTGAAAATGTTGAAAAGAGAAGAGAGAAAATCTAGGAGTATGGTAATCAAAATCATTATGCAAGAGAACTGAATTCACACTATCTCAGGCACAAGTCATTTTATATATATATATATATATATATATATATATATATATATATATATATATATATATATATAACAAACAAAGCTTTAGTTTAAATGATTCGTTGGGCAAACTTCGCCATTTAATCGTATCGACAGTTCCTGTGATTAATGTTGTATTCCAGCTATTTTTATCGGCATTTTTTCTTTCATTTCTTGCCCGTATTTGCAATCATGTGTCCGTAACGTTTACGGAAAGAGCTTCCCGATTTAGGTGACATCCTGTGACAACGGGTTTGCGGAGGCTGCCTTTTCGACATGCCCAAGTATATTGAGTAACCAACCCTTCAATAATAGTAATGGGTTGCGTAAGGTGTTAGATGTCACAAACACGTTCATGATTCACTTTCTAAGCATAGATAGCCTGTGTAGAATCAGAACAAAGGATTTTTTGCTCAAAATTCCTATTAACTGAAAAAAGTCATGTGTCTTTCTGTTATCATTTCCAAGTTACATTTATACATTTCATGTTAAATATCCGCACACGCTTTTATTAAATATAATTAACACTTCGAAATGCCTATTAGACATGGAATTCGATAACGGAATTGGCACGCTATTCAATATAACTAGACCTAGATGTTAAATGGGGCAACAGTTTGATCCACAACAACAATAGGAGTTGTCAAGAATGCTATTCAAAAGGCCACACTTATCCGAAAACACGTGGATCTGAATGAATAATAACCTTCCTGTACAATTTAATGGCAACAACAAATGTTAAAACAGCGAGTGAATGTTACAGCATTCGGCTGGAAACATAAGTCATACCTTGTTTGTCTTCAAGTCTGCAATGCATTGTTTCCACTTACTACACATTATTTACAATGCGTATGTCAAATAGGCGTTGTTTTTCAAAGTATGTGCACGATCCTCCTTTTGTTCAGGATTGAATTGTAATCCTAGCAAACCTGAATGCAGGTTCGTAGAATAATGGGGTGTACATGTAGCAATTGGTCTGAGCTTTTGTGAGAATAGTTTGTATGTAGAAGCAATGCGAAAACTGGACAGTGTATATGTGAATGTAATATATCAGATTTGACTCTAATTTTCTATTTACTTCATGTTAATCGAGATAAAAGTTTGCAGAAAGTTTCATTGCATGTTTAGTTACAGGTACAACAGCATACAAGAGACCGCAACGACAGTCAAATGTTTATAAGCCATATCGCTATAATGGCTTGAAATTCCTCACCCTTTCCATGACATCGCCAGTTACAGTTGAACGGCAACATCTTAAATTAGAAAGCAAAAAAGGTATTGAAAAACTCAAACTAATAATAATCGGCCGATAAACAAAAGTTATTTGAAATAAACTACGTGTTAAAAGAGATGAGTATTATTTGCGCAGTGTTTTTGTCTCTCTCTCTCTCTCTTTCGTGTGTGTGTGTCTCTGTTTAACGGTTATACAAAATTAAAACAAACCCTCAGCTGTGCGAGAGGTCCCTGGTACATTCCTGGATGGGCTATGGGGATTTTTCTCTAGAAAGAATATTGCCTATGCCAGGTATAAATGAGTGCGTGTATAAAACATTTAAAACAAAAAACAGTAAAACAGCGCGAACACCATTGACCATGAGCAAAGGTTTCAATCGAAAAATCCGCCGACATGACCTAGCTATTAAAGGCGGCATATAAATGGGGGCAAAACAAAACTCCTTCCGAATGAAGTACTTCCCAGAAGTCAATTTATACATGTTGTCAAAATATCTTATATACACGGCATTCTAATCAAAATCGGTATAACCATTTATAAAATGAAGAAAATGTTTCATGTAAAGGGTAACTTTACGTAGCAAGGATTTCTTGCAAATCTTCGTGTCGCAACTTTGCAAATAAACTTGCTTAAATACAAGCACCAAGTTTGGCATTATTGCGCTACTGAAAAGGTTAATATGCGCTTTATCTTTGTTAATAGAAATCTCTCAGAGAACGCACTGATTATTCTGGGAAGACGCCGACGTTTTGCAGTGCTCCAATGAGCGCGCCACTTCAGCCAATGAACGCGTAGAAACAACAAATGACAGAAAGGCGTTAACTACATGTGGAGTATACAGCGTAGCAACATCTTAGTTGTTTATCTTCGTTCATCTCATTTATGTAGTTTTCTTGTGAACTTCGCAAGTGCAAGTGTTTATTGGTATTCTTAAATTTGTGGAGGCTTTGGGACGTGTCTAGCTTTGATGCTAGAAATAATAATAATAATAATAATAATAATAATAATAATAGCCAATAATCCAGCTAGTTTTCCTTACAAAAGGGATTCGGTTAGACAGTTGTTAGTGCAGTTAGGTTCTCCTTTCGCACGCTAAATGAGAAGTGCGAAATTATGGAATCAGCAAAGATTTCGGCATGCAGATATCGGTACTTGAGTAGTCTATACTATTTCAGGCAGGAAGGGTATCATATAGTTTATTTAGATGAATCTTGGGACGATACGCATGATGTAAGAAAAGGTTGGGATGATGGCAGTTGCTCCTGCTGCTTTACATACCCTGTGTCACGTGGAAAATGAATCATGATCTTGCACACAGGATTGGATTGAGGGCTGTTTATATTTGTCTTCTATAAATATTCGGGAATCGGGCGTGCCTATCATGACTGTGGCTGGTGTGACTGTTTTGTGGAATCAGGAGCGTGAAGTGATGTATTTGTGGTGAAATCACAATATTATTCCTTTACTTACCAGTGATAATTATCTGGATACTTCAAAATAAAACACAAATGTATATTATATTTCTCCGAATATAATAGTTATCACACCGTTTTATCATTTCGTAAAGACATTTACAACTCTAGAAAAAATAACAAAGAGCCGATGAAAAATAGATGACAGGTGTTTAATGATTCTTTTTTATTTCTTTTTTCTGTACGTCAATACATTTGTCCTGTCATTTGGCTAAAACATGTCTCATTTTTAGTCTAAGTATAAGGTTTAGGACAAGGTTTATTACACCTATATTCAATTCAAAACACATTTCTTAAAATTGGTCAAGATTAGAAAGTAGTCTTATTATGCAGAGAAGGGTACATATGTACTTTTAATTGTCCAGTTTTCACTAGGATGTTACAACTTGCATGGAATAATAATTAATTAAAGAACTGCTCACAAACACATTCACCACAGATCCATTGCGTTATTGTTAACAAAAGTCCTTTATTGACTCAAATCTGTTTACAAACAATTGAATTTAATTCACTTCTGCACAACAATTCTGCAGTACAGTTTACTCGACACTTGACTGCTCTCTCTCACGCCACTGTGCGCTTAAACTCCCAGACGAAGTCAGCTGACTTGCCGTGGTAGGCCTAGGTATAGTTGCTGTGTATCTGCCCTTATTAGGTCTTACAACAGGAATGCTTTTGGATGGTTAGATTTGGTGTTGTGGATTTAATGTTGAGGGTGTTAAATTAGACTATTTGGTTTGTTAACGACGCTGTAAATTGCCAGGATCACACTAGCGCCGTCGGTGTGCCGGAATTTTAACCTGCAAGAGTTCTTTAACATGCAGTAAATCTGACATGGGACTATCTCTTTGAATCACTTAAAAACCATCGGGCTGGATCGGGTTTGAACTCGTGACCTTGAGTTTAGAAAACCAAAGCCTAACCAAATGGACTACCCAGACCTACTTGAGGATGTTACGGAAGTAGCGCTACAGTGTGAACTTGCGTCTTTTCAGAACATCATCCTTGCTGCTGCTCCGCTGGTGTCTTGTTTCGAAAGTAGTTGGTGTAAGATTTTGATGACCACTCACATATGGAGGGAGAGTACTTACGTTTAGATTTTTTTTAGCTGGTTTAATGCCTTCGTTACCGGGGGCGTCCATAAGCCATGTGGGGAACCGGAACTGGTTGCAGCGGCGTTGAGTAGGTAAGTAATCCCCAGAGATATAAGGGCGTATACTCATGATGGGTTAATCTGGCATAGAAATTTGCAATCACATCCTCCACAAATGGAAGTGCCAAAACATCTCTAATAGCCTTATTGGAACACGACGGCAGACAGAAGGACCGGAGTCCCCTATTCTGAAACCAGAAAAGCTAGGAGTCTGCTGCCATGCCCTACACCTTAGGTATAGACATCAGTGGAATTATAAGCGCCATGAAAATATCTTAAGTTTAAGTGAACCAGCAATTGGGCGGCCAGAACAGGGTATAAGGCGGTCACCGCCCACCCTCAAGGCTCCCTCCATGGTGTTGAGGTTACCATGATGCTCTTATAGCATCAAGGTCGCGGTTCAAACCCGATCGAGGGCGATGAATTTTTTTTTCGGTCCTGAAAATCCTTAGAATCTCTTCCTTCGGAAGGAAAGCCGCTGGTCCCGTATTGTAGATTTACGGCACATAAAAGAAACTCAAGCCTGATAAAGCGGTCTTTGAGCAGAATGAAGCATGCATCTAATTCTATATAGAACCACGGTAGTTAAAAGAGCGCCCATAAAAAAAGTCCATTTCCATTTTACCGCCCCCTCCCCAGCCCTGCCCGTCGCATTCTGCAAGTGTTCACGAAAAGTTATGCCCTTATCAAGAACGACTGCTAAGTGTAGGATGAAATTCCCCCTCTCTATCCTTTGGCGCTGAAATGCATACTTGCTGCAGAAGGTGCACGCAGAACAACATGGCTTTTGCCCGGATTTACGGACATCCGCCACTGACTGCATCAGTCCTGACGAGGTTTGTCTGTGTACGTTTGAAGACTCTCAGTAGATTTCTATCTGTTCTGTAGAGCAGGATGTCGTCAGCAAACTGGGCCATATTGACTCCCTGCACTGATGGACAGTCTGACAGGATTATTTTTTTTAAATTAAGCATTCATCTACATGCCCGGTTACAATAACAACATGACATGCATTCAATACATTAGCATGTGCTATCATCAACCAGCTATTATATTTTTCCGTTACACAATAGTGATAATTATTACAATTAAATAATAATAATAATATTTGCTGATTTTTTTTTTAAAATAAACTTAATGAGTTAAATGTCATTTAAAATAATTTTGTATTACTACATTTGATTATTTTTATAATTACTTAATGCTCAGAATTAGTACATATTAATGATACAATTTATTTATACATCTGTTTCGTTTAGATTTCCATGGATCTTATATATTTACAAAATGTTCGTAAATGACGGAACATTAGTTATTACTAACAGCCAGGTATCTCCATTCTGAATACTTTATTTTATTAATACTGCTCGTATATTAGATAGCTAACTGTCTGTTGGCCGCTGTTGCATGCGCACGTAGGGTGATGTGATGGAAATGGATATAAATATGATTTAGTTTTCCCGTGACCTGATAAAATGGCTGCAAGTTCTAGGATTGTAAGAAGCTTTATTTTTAATGTCTTTAATTAAGGGGGGGAGGATTTAGTCACTGTTCCTTTTATGACACTATTCCATTTAGTCTGCCATTCCTCGCTACCTAACCTTTTAATTTCAGATTTATGTTGGATTTGGGAATTGTATATTAATTACTTCTGTATAGGTTTCTGTAGCTAATCTATCAATCAACTCATTACCTACGATACAAGTGCCTTCACCCAAATGAAGTGAATCATCCATTAATGAATAACATTTCTTGTAGCATCATGAATATTATTTAGTAGTGTGTGTGTTTTCTTTCTTTTGAGATGTGATCCTACTTTCGGATACTGTGTAATATGTTAAGTTGAAAAAGTTTGTAGAGGAGTCCCCCATACCACGTGGTTGAGACAGACACACCGCTGGGCAGCTGCTGCTGGGTAGTTGAGTGACCAGGAAGAAACCCAAACTGGCGGAGGGGATGGCTCGGATATCAGCTAGCAGTGACAACAACTAGCCTCACGTGGCTTCCAACTGTCTTTATAACCGCGAATGACTAAAAAAATAATAAAAAAAAAAAAGTATGTACCAGAAAATGAACAAGCACGTGCCATTACGCCAATGTACCACATTCTAATGCTTCTAGTTACTGCCGCCGCTCTGTCAACCCCCGTAATCTAGGGATAACATGCTCATCTCTCGTACCCAAGGTCACGGGTTCAAACACGGCGGAGAGCGATGGATTTTCTCGGGCGTAAAATCCTTATTATGGCTTCCTTCGAAAGTGAAGTAAAGCCGTTGGTAAAAGAACCTCAGCCTGATAAAGAGGCATCTGAGCAAAATTAAACGGTATTTCATGCCATATAGAATGGGCCGCTGAGAATGAGAATCGCAACAGTGAAAACTCAATTTCAATTTAACATGTACGTATAATCTGATTTAAGAGACCATTAATTGTTTTTAGTCCTCTGAAGATTATTTGTTTTTCAATAAATTAGTAATTCATATGATGAAATCATTAGCCGCCGCTTTTTACGTGATAGATTCCGGCCTCTACGTATGAGAGTGCAGCTATTACGCCAGCAAAGCACTCACATTATAAACAATAAAACAGTTGACTTCCAATGCACCGGAGTTCAATGAATTGAGACCAATTGATGCCTAAATCCCATATGCCTACAATATGTTGCTCTCCTGTAACAATTAAAAAAAAAAAAAAAAAAAAAAAAAAAAAAAAAAAAAAAACAGTACTAGTAGATGACCCTCCAGCAGTATGGAGGTTCTGACCGTGTTACTGCCATCAGTAAGAGGCATATTTGGTGCGTCAAGACTAAGTTCATTGCTTTTTTGCTTGTAGACGCACATTTTTGGTTTGGGAAAACAAAACGCAAAGGCGAGAGCGGTATCTTATCAATCAAGAGCGGACACGAGTGCAGCCACACCGCCTGTCTCTCACGTCATCAATACCGTATAGCTGTTAAATTGCAATCTCTCAAAGTTTACGCTACCTGAGCTCTCTAGCCATCGGAATATGAACTTGTCATGCCAGAGCTAGTTTTAGTATCGTTAGAGTTTTATTGTGTTTATTTTTAACACTTAGGACGAATGGTTCATACTGGCCTCATCGTTTGGACGTTTATCAAAATCTGTTCCGCTCCAATAACTCACCATCTCAATCGCCGTATTTGTTTTGGACTTACTGCATTTATGTGATGGTTCGAGTTAAGTATTTTTGGCTGTCTCCCATAATTTACTTCGAACATGAGACAGAGAGAGAGAGAGAGAAAAGCAAGGTTTTAGGGCGCCCAACCTATGAGATTATTAGCACCCTATAAAATCGAAGAAAAAACAACACAAAACAAATGCTGCATGCTAAACACGCACTAAAACGAATATTAAAACGTACGAGATTGCTCTCCGTAAAATAAAACATGAAAAGTCCCACGTTGGGTTAAAGGAATAAATAAAACTGCATAGCGCCAAAGCTGTAGAACGCAATTAAAACTATATAGGCCAATCGTGGAATACTGTGGAATAAAATAACACACACACACTACAGCAAACAGGTTGTCCGCATACCATGTGGCAAACTTACGACTGGAGCTAAAAACTGGCACTCGGTTAAAATATGTCTCACCGTCAAGGTCGCGCCGCAACGTAAACTGGAGCTGACTCTCCACGCAGCAAACGACAGTGGCTAAAATAACAAGTGTCTGATACGCAGGCGACATAAAATGACCTTCCCGGGGGGAGGCGCAACAAGAGATTTTCCAAGATTCGGGGAGTGCTTTAATTATCCGCAATTTGTTACCACCAATTCTGGACCATTCAGCCGCCCAATGAGAAATAATGGTCCTTCGTAACACCGGCTTAAGATCATCCACGGGGACTGCAGAAGAAATATCCGGCAGCAGAATCAATTGCCTCGTTCCCCGCTATTCCCCTATGACCAGACACCCATAGTGACGTCATATGGAGACCTGCTGCTGAAACGAAATAAAGACAATCTTGGATCCGCTGTACGAGTGTGGTAAGTGTACAGCACACGAAGGCTTTGGAGAACACTCAGCTAATCGGAATATGTTGCAGAGCAGTATCGCATGTCGCCGCATATAAAAAAGAGCATGGAGAAAACCAAATAGCTCAGTTGTAAAAATAGAACACTGCGTTTTTTTCTTTTGTATAGTGTTTAACACCCATCGAAATTCTTAGGCTTTCACGGCCGGTGTCAATACTGGCTGGAGTATAATCCGGGCTTGTGGGCCGTGGTCTACTGGGCTCCTCCTCCTTCTTCCCAGACGTTTCGTCTGCGACTACGGCAGACATCTTCGACCTCGCCGCTGCCACCGAAGATGTCTGCCGTAGTCGCAGACGAAACGTCTGGGAAGGAGCAGCCCAGTAGACCACGGCCCACAAGCCCGGATTATACTCCAGCCAGTGTTTAACACCCAGTTTTACTGCTTGAGGCACCGCAGACGATGACACTAATGATACATGAATATGGAGCACCGGTGGAATGTAATGGTGGGGGAAATCGGAAAACCACGACAAAACCCGCTCCTGCGCCGCTTTGTCCACCACAAATCTCACATGCGTCGCTTGGGATCGAACCCGGCCCGTCTAAGTGAGAGGTGAGGGCCTAATCACTCGGCCACGGCGCGGCCGAACACAGCGTTGAAAGACGAAAAATAAAACACTGGTTATCAATCACACAGGCACATCCAACATCTTGATCATTCATCGACCCATCAGTATTTATGTATGCATGCATGCATGTATGTATGTATGTATGTATGTATGTATGTATGTATGTATGTATGTATGTATATTTAAAGGTGGTCGCGATGTTGGTCTTGAAGCGATAAAAAGTTGGACCGAAGGATGAAATCAGGGGTAGTCACTTCGTAATATAAGGGGACCCTAGATGGATAGAGGTCCCTGGACGAAGCCAGAAGGGAAACGGGTTTCTCGTTTAGGAAGGACGGCAGGCCATGCCCTAGAAGCTTGCGAAAACGTACCCCTGGTGGCAAGAGACGTATAAAACATCCAAGGAACCGCCATAAAATATGCATGAGTCGGGTGTTAGGATGCTGGACAGACGACATGCAGAGCTGCACAAGAGAAACTCAGGTGATAGCACAGCGGTGGTTCTGCAGCCTCCCCACAAACACTATTAACAGGGCTAGTGAGGAATGCGCCAGCTGCTAGCCGTATGCCTTAATAATGGACAGTGTTTAACCGACCAAGGGTCGTGCGGAATAGCAGACGATACACCCGTAATCCAATTTGGAGCGGACTAATGTTCGATAGAGCCATAGAAGGACGTCCTCAGGATGTGCTACATAAAAATGCGTAAAATATAAAGAGAACGTATACACCGCGCCTTCAAATAAGTTATATGGGTGGACCAACATAAGTTTCTATCAAAGATTAATCCCAGGAATTTCACTTCATCAACAAACGGTAGTGCTTCTGTGCCAAGGTGGAGGAAACCGTTTTGTCGGCGGAGAAGTCAAAGCCATTAGCTACACTCCTTGAGGAAAGAGTCCAGACAACGCTGAAGACGACGCTCAAGAAGACAGGCACGCCTTTCCTGTAAGGCACACTTCAACATTTTCAACTAGCGACGATGAAATCCCTGGCGGAAGGCAGTCCATAAGAGGGTTAATAGATATAAGGAACAGAGTGACATTGAGTACCGAACCCTGAGGAATTCCGTTCTCCTGGGTAAAATACCCGGTATTTCATGCACTCGCGATTGAATATGGGGAGGCGGCCACGGAGGCAGCAAGTTCCATAACACGTGTATCAGCCTTTTCTCTCTCATAAAATACAGCTAGTCTCGCTTTTTCTCAGGGACCCATTCATAAAAAGAGTCAAAACAAACATAGGTGAGCGGTAGTGGAACGGTGCCGAAGAAAACCACACTGAACATTCGATAGGAGTCCCCGAGATTCGAGCCACCACGTTAACACCCATTTAGCATGCGTTTGATATCCTTGCAAACGCAGCTGGTTAAGGAAATGAGGCGGCAGCTGGAAGGCAGTTGGCGATCCTTGCCAGGTTTCAAAATTAGAATTTGACGTCGCGCCATACGGCAGGAAGCGTGCCTTAATGCTAGATACGGTTATAAAGCTGGAGGAGAAAGAGCTTACAGTCTCAGGGCAAATGCTATAGTAGCGACACGTGTATACCATTAGGTCTAGGGGCTGCATACCTAGAAAAGGCGAGGGCATGTTCCAGCTCGCGCAAGGTAAAAGGGCGGTTGTAGTCCTAGTGGTAGTTGAAGAGGAATGATAATACTTGAGCCTCCAACGCTGCCATGAGGGAAACGAAAGCTGGATTAGAATTAGCAGAACCAGAAACCGCCTCAAAGGTCTTGCCGAAGATGTCGGTGATAATGGCCGGCTCAACCAGGATGTCTCCTATTTTAAAAACTGCGTATAGCGCACTATTTCGTCTTACCGGTTATGCACCTTAGTCTGTTCCATACAACGGATGTGGGCGTCGAGCTATTAAAGCTCTCCACATAAAGCCTCCAAGAGGCCTTCTTACTCTCAAGGATAATGCGGCGCGCCCTAACCCATAGAGAACTGCATGCGGCTGACTTTGCCGCATTCCTCGTTTCATCGATGAATCGGGGTACGCCTCAGATGGGAAGACGTACTGGGAATGGACAGCTTAGTCAGAAGTCAGGTGCTCAACCATGCTATCAACGGTTAGATATTCGGCATGGGAAAAATGGGCTAGACGATAATAAAGTTACCAATCTGCTTTGCTAAACTGGAATTTTGGGGTTCCAGTGTTTGGAGTGGTACAATGAAGTGTAATAACTGGAAAATGATCACTGGAGTGAGCATTAGAGACAATAATCAACTCCAAACTGTGTGCAAGCTCTGATGAACAGAGAGTTAAATCGAGGTGAGAAAGAGTGCCAGTGGGGTTTAAAATAAATGTAGGCTCACCAGTATTCAAAAGGGCGAGATTCAGCTGGTGCAGCAGATTATTAAATAAGGTTCCCCTAGTATATGCCTTGGGAGATATACAAAGAGGGTGATGGGCATTAAAATCCCCTACCAGAAAATACGATGGATGTAACTGCGAAACTAAACGCACAATTTCGCCAGTGGCGAGGGGAGACGAAGGTGAAATGTAGACTACACTGAAAAACTAGGAAGATAAAAGTGGACAGCAACATCCTGCAACTGAGTGGTGAGTAGCACGGGTCGGAAACACACGTCGTTGCGCTCCAGGACCATAGAATCACCGTGTGCAGGAGAACCCTCATCCGGTTCCATATCGAAGTGACCAATGTAAAGCATTGTCCTGGGCGAAGCTTTGACCTGCAAGCAAACGATGAGAGGTGTATAAGACTGCATTAAAATATCCAGTTCAGGGCGATGTGGGCGTATATCACTGTAGGGCCATAAAAAGGACGTTAAAAAGGCTGGTGTTTATTATGCGCGCGCCGGTAATGGAGCGAATCAATGGCTGGCCAGAGTAGGTTGGTTCAGTTTCATCCTTTCTTTTTCGTTGGGCTTCGGCTAGTCTAGTGTGGCTGCCAACCGGAAACGAATCCGGACTACCATCGCTGGTATAGGTGTCCGAACAAGTCCTGCGGGTGCGGTTAGGAGAATGAGAACCACTTGTAGGACGACGAATAGGCGATTAGGAACAGTAGCAGAAGATGTAGATTGTACAGATGAAGATTGAGATAGCTGCTTTTGGAGGCTAAACGCAGACGGAGGATTCGGTCTGGACACCTATAGACACACGGGTACGAGGACCAGGGAGCGTCTGAACCATTGCATCCTGCTTCCGCGCCAGCTGACGGTCAGCAGCGGAATGTTTCAAGGAAGTGGTCGGGTGAAGTACCAGATGTTTCCGTGCCGCCTGAAAAGTTAAATGGTCTTTGACCCTGTATCTCCTGGATCGTCTTCTCCTCCACTCATTAGAGTTGGATATAAGCGCCTCTTCACAGTTGTCATAGATGAGCATACAGAGCCATCGTGTGTTTTTTGCCCACATTGAGCACAAACCGGCGAATTGATACAATGCTGCTGCATATGTCCGAACTTCTGAGAACGGTAACAGCGCACTGGCCGCCCGGGCTTTCTCTCATAACAGAACAAGATGTAACCGGTAATTCAGTCCGCTCAGAAAGACAGTACGAAGTGGAAACGGCTTGTCATCCCGTTTGCCAATTAATCTGTACGCATTTACTTTACCTTCGTCTAAAATATAGTTCACTGCTTACTCATTAGTTAGTCTATCCAAATCGGAGGACGCCACTACACCTCGGTTAGTATTCTAGGTTTTGTGCTTCTCCTTAATGGGGCAAGAACCCAAAAGAGAAGTACTCATTAGCTTGGCCGGTTCGGAAGTGGCTACCTCAATTAAGAGTGTGCCACCTATACGCCGTATGGCATTTGTAACTTTTCCGCAAATCCTGTCGTTATTTTCGCAAATAAAATGAACTGATATCTTTTGTTGTAGTTTCACAATTCAATCGCTTAACAAAAAAGTGATATTGGAGGGGGTGAACCAGAGGAGCCATTGTATTATACTCTCCCTTCCGTGACCGTCGACATCAGTCTGTCATCTGTGTTAACCTGGAGAACCATCTACAGGCCTGATCTCAAGGAGTACTTCAGAGGAGTTACCCTCCAGCTATCACAACTGGCCGGTATGCCACATTTTCACCGAAGGCAGGCCCGAAATTATGCCCCTACCACTGGAATAACCGCCAAAGCCCCCTTCCTACTATAGGCCACACTACCCCAACAGTCAGGGTGGATTCAGGGGACTTATGGTGGATTACATGGGACCCCAGACAGCGGTAACACGTGAGTCCCCCCCGCACCCCGAGCAACCCAGCCACTCAGGTCGCCGAGTTGCTCGCGGGGACCCGGTCACTTAGGAGCTACGTGAGCGTACATCGGAACGGTTCTGCACCTAAAGTCGCACGAAAGCGATAGTGAGGATGGTCCATTCAACTTTCACATTTGAGACCTCCGGAGAGCACACATGTTGAAAGCTGCGCCGAACCCGTGGGATAGGAACCACGGAGATAGGAAAGATCCCTGTTGGTGAGACAGGAGAATTTGTTAAGCCTAGAAGAGGAAGATCCTATCATAATATGGGATGTGAGAGGTTGACAAAGTGGAGTGACACGTGACTATGAAGTATGGGGATGAGAGGTTGAAGATGAAGGCGACTGGATCGGGCACCCTGGTACTTTTTTTTTTGGTAGTGTTTAACGCCCGCTTTAACTACTAATGGCACCGCAGGCGGTGACACTGATGATACATGAATGATGATGGAGCACCGGTGGAATGCGATGGCGGGGGAAACCGGAGTACCCGGAGAAAACCTGCCCCAGCGCCGTTTTGTCCACCACAAATCTTACATGCGGTCGCTTGGGATCGAACCCCGGCCGTCTAGGTGAGAGTCGAGTGGTCTAACCACTCGGCCACGGCGCGGCCCTACACCACAGCACCCTGGTACGCCAAAACGGTACTCACATAACGTGAGCCCCTGGGGGGGGGCTTAGAACATGATATCTGGTACAGTCCTTATTTTTGGATTATTCTATTCAGAAGCTTAAATATTTTAAATTCCTGCGTTTACAAAATTTAAATAAAGAAATCTTAAAATCATAAATTTCACGGAGAAGATAAATAGCATGAGAGGAATGCTATACTCTTACATAGACTACAGAAAAGAGATTTCTCAAAATATTGCTGTACTATAGAAAAGAGAAGCATTGTCCTTCCGCGGCCAGGTGATTAGATAATCTCTCCTGATTTGGAAAAAAGCAAGCGCCCATCCATAGACACAGAAGATACTTAAGTACTCAAATTCAAATAACAACATAGCGTCCATAAATAGCAATGTTATGGGTGAATTATTTTTAACAGTTCCTATCCTGAAACATTACACGAGATGTTGAGCTGATGACAAGTTAATGGTAATGACCAGACTAAGTTCTCAAGCAATAGGCTTCAAGTTAGCTCCACTCAATCATCGACAAAGGAACCTACACAATAGCGAATCATGAAGTTACTGACGGCAAGTAGTCGTAATTGGTCTGAGCACCCAAAAGACTGTGAACAGGTGTATGTGTGTGTGTGCGCGCGCGCGCGTGTTTTGTCTATGATGTTCACAGCATCAAGTCTGGTAACCCTTCACCTAATTTCGCCATGGTTTTAAATCCCTTAGCCTGGTAATGACTATACCTCCAAGGCGATCATACTTTCAGAAAACTTCCGTCATTTTGAGAGTCTTTGCTTTCCTTTGCACTCACTCTGCTTACGGATTTCAGAATATGATGTGACGAATGGGTTGGAGCTCAGTGCTGTGATTTCCAGCGACAGAATACGTGTGGGTTCGAGTCCACCCATGTGAATGCGTAATTTTGGCCCACAGGTAGCGGTGCCCAACTAGCATCGGTGTGCATTTTAGAAACGATAGCGCTCTAAGTCCCTAAAACCAGCAAGCATGTCTAGATGGCCGTGCACAAAGATCGGCCACCTCGGCAGGTGAGCTGGTAGACCCAAGCCACATGAACTGCCATGCCTTGCTTATTTACTCTATTCCTCTGGAACGCGGGAGTTGCCACTGGGCCGCCATTAAGGCGCGGCTATACCACCCAGCATGGAAGGTGCGATAAACAGCCGCGCGATCCCCCCCCCCCCAAAGAAACTCAGTTCATGTAGGGTTCTTCGCTGCACTTCTCCTTTCCTCTTTGCTCTTTAGGATTGTTCTCTCATTAGATTTCTTCTTTCGCTCCGAAAACGTTATGCGTTGTACTTCTTGAGAAGCTTCCACTCATCCAATGCCCCAGACAGAGCTCCCCTTCCATTTCCCTAACAGCTTGCATTATGTTTTCTTCCTTCAGTCGGTCTTTTTTGCTTAACAAAATTTGAAAAGCTCAATTCCATTATGCAGTTTTGTATGGACTCCGGAGCTTGTATTCATGGCTTTGACTTCCTTGAAGATGTCGATACAGTTTTCGACGAAACGTATAAGAATAAATCAACTGGACCACAGCCTACACATCCTAAAATCCCATAATTTTCTTCATAATCTTTAAACGTTTCTTCCGAACTACTTCTCTGTTTCTTAAAGGAATTATCTTCCTCTATGTAAGACTTATCCCCCTAGAACTTGCCTATCGAAGAGCAAGCAAACTCTGAAACATAGCATACCAAGCATGGATGCACGATTCCAAACCACTTAAATTTAGTGAACTTTCTAGATTCATAAATACTACTCCTATAATGCATCCCACCTCCAAGTAAATAATTTACCTTTTGGGTTTGGCAATGTGTTCCCTGTAAGTATAATCAAACAGCACTGTTTCTCTAAATTTCTGACATAAATTAAAATTTACTTTTACTTTCTCTAGCACGTATGCACAATGTACTTAGTAGTAGAGAAGGGCATTCCACACAAAAATTTGATACCGTGATTTCATCGGGAACAAATGTATTTTGAGCCCCTTGAATCAAAAAATTAGAAAATGGTTAAGTGTGAGTGTGTGTGTGTGTGTGCGTGTGTGTGTGTGTGTGTGTGTGTGTGTGTGTGTGTGGACAGCGTAACTGAAAAACGTGAAGTCCAATAAATAACAAACTTGATATTTAAGTTTAGGATCCCCCAAGAATACGACACGAAGATTTATAATAAAGTGCCCCCACCCCAAGTTCCACTTTACATGCAAAATTTTCGAAAATTTTGATTTTCTCAAAAATGGCTCGAACGATTTTGATTAAAATACCTATATTAAAAGTAGTTAAGATAGAGGGATCCTGGCACAGGGGCAGGTGAGCATACATGGGAAAGATAGGGAGTTCAAGGAGCGGGGAGTCTCTAGCGTGAGCTTACATGGGAAAGATAGGGAATTCAAGGCTCATGCTAGGAGGAGGTTGAACTTATCTTAGACTCAGGAGTATTAGGAGTATTTTTTTCAGGCCTTTGGGGTCCTTTTCAGGGTGGACTGCTTTGTTGTACATTAATTTGTATGTTTTTTCCCCAGAATTTTGAAATACTTATCGATTTTTGGTACTGCCGTGTGCCGTTTGAAGTCCTGCAGTTTTTGCTGTGCTTTTTGAGTGTGCACAGAACATTAACAAGCTCTTTGTAGGTTTTTTGAGTGCTAGGACAGCTGTTTCCAATGCTTTTAATGACATTTCATACCAATGGGTAGGTTGTTTAATCTCCAAGTCAGATGTTTCAGAGTGATCATCACTCATTTTAGCTCTGTTCAACTGCTTTCACGTCATTTTGAGGGAATTTAGGGCTCAAAAGCTAGTCTTTTACCCCTTTTCAGACGTTTTGACTCATATTTTACATTACTTTAGTGTTTTTTTTATTGATTTTTTACGCTTTTGTAAGCATTTTAGTACGCCTTAGGATTATTTTTCAGCCATTGTAGTGTTTACACATGCACTTTTTCAGGATTTGTAAGATGCTTTTAGTGCTGCTGCTATTGTGTAGTATGCTTTTTAATGATATTTCATGTCATTTGGAGGGTGTTTATGTCTCTAGGTCGTATGGTTTCAGGGTACTGTCCAGGCATTTTAGCTCTTTTTTTAACTGATTTCACGCCATTTTCTGGGTTTTAAGACTCTAAAGCTGGTATTTTAGGTTTTTTCAGTTTTCGTTTTTGCTCATATTTTATATTATTTTACAGATTTTTCTATTGTTGACGCTTTTATAAGCCTTTTAGTATGTTTCCATTTTGGGGAGGCTGTTAGGACTCTAGGGCAGGGTATTGATGAGTCATTTTAGCTTCTTTCCATACATCTCGAATCGTTTTATTGGTATATTGGACTCTAAAACAGACATTTTAGTACTTTTATGGATTTTGATAATATTTTACAGTATTTCGCACTGTTTTCTAATGTTTTTACACTTTTATAGACATTTTAGCACATTTGAGTTCTATTTAGCAGAATGATGTAGTGTTCTGTAGTGCTTTCTGCCTCTTTACAGTCGCCCTCCGTGGTGTAATGGTTACCATGCTGACTTCATATACCCAAGGTCGCGGGTTCAAACCCGGCGGAGGACGATGGATTTTTTCGGTCGTAAAAATCCTTAGCATGGCTTCCTTCAGAAGGGAAGTAAAGCCGTTGGTCCCGTGTCGTAGATTTACGGCACGTAAAAGAACCTCAAGCCTGATTGAGAGGCCTCTGAGCAAAATTAAGCGGTCTTTCACGCCCAATTTAGAATGGGACGCTGAGGACCACAGCAGTTAAAGAGCGTCCATAAATAACACGACATTTATTTTTTGCCTCCTTACAGATCATTTACAGCTTTTAAGGTATTCAGAACTATAGAATAGTGTTGCACTCTCAGGCAATAGGTATTTCAACTCACACTGAATGTATTTTTTGGAAGGTGTTTAATAACTTTGTGACGGCGACGAACTGTCCAGACTACACTTTTGTTCGTTTTAGGAGCACTTTAAGCGTATTTGAAGTAATACCATTTTCATAAAGGTTTGTAGCTCTTTCTTTTTATAGTTTGATAGTAATTTATGTACTAGTTTATGAGATTTCTACAACAATGTTATGCATTTTTTGCAGGAATTGATGTCATCGTTTCAGTGTTTCAGACATTTTTCTCACTATTTCCTATGTTTTATAGAATTTTGATATGTTCCAGGATGATCTGAGCGCTTTTATACACTATCTGTACTTTATAGTTTTGTCATATATTCAATAGTTTGCACCCTTTATGATCATTTCTGTATTGTGTTTCATTTTTTTTTCTGTACTTTAAGAGTCATACTATATATCCTTTTTGCATACTCTTACATGTTCAGATGATATCTTGTGAAGCGAGGGGATATGTTTGTATGGTTTGCAGTTTTACTTAGGTTGTAAATCCAACACAACCTAACTTTTTGAGTCTACATTTTTTTTTTTATTTGTCTTTTGTACGATGTCTCTCTTCCTAGGATGTCACTAGAAGAATGAACTAAGCCTTTGTTGTTGTAGTGTTAATAGTTTAGTGAACATTATGATTCTTCATGTTTTATTCGTCTTTTTTGTTTTACAACCTGTTTTATTTTAATCAAGATGTGTTTTCTCTAGAATAATGATATCGACATTTGTTGTTGTTTCTGTTGAAGCGTTGAGCATATTTTCTGAGTTCTGGCCAGTCGTTTCAACTTTTTTATTTTTATTTGTTCTTATATAAAGATAATCGGCATTAAAGGTTAGGCGTCTCTCCTCTTTTATCTGGGCTTGTGACCGGAATTAGAAATGTGTTCTAATGGCAGAGTTCCCGCCACCTCTCATTCTTATCCTTCTTAATCTCCTCTTTTGTATGCCTTTACTAGATGCATGGGAGTGTTTGGAGTCTAAGCTTCAATTTTCTGCTACCACGCTACCGATGATGAGTAATGTATGTAGCATTCTCTCATTATACGCTTACAACTTTGTAATGACCATAAGCATAGGTTGATGTTCCATCATCAGGAATCACTCTTTTATCATCAGGGGCGATAGAACGATTTTATTGACGTTTACAGACGAAACGTTATGCTGTTGTGACATGATCAAATTCATAGGGGTTCTTATTATTTCGCTGTTTTTAAGACAATCTACATAACTGTCGAATGTGATGTACTGCTTAATAGCGCTTCGTTTTATACCTTTAATCCTTTTTTTATCATTCCTCCATCAATATCGAGAGCATACATTTAGGTCTCAGTCCGACAAATCGTTGGAAGGTTTTCCCATTAGCTTCATCTTAAACTCTCTAAACACCTGTTTGTTCTGTGTGGAGTAGCATATGTGACGTGCAGGGTAATCAGATGTATTCAAATGTTCAAGAGATTGCATTTTGACCTCGTATATGTCGGCTGTTGTTACTCGATAAATGCAGGTGCTAAAAGCATCAATATACGCATCTTCCTAATAATTTCGACCTAATAGTCGAGAATTACGCTCAAAATTTAAATGTCCACGAAAGTTATAAAGTCGAACCAAGGACCTACAATCATAATTTATTCTCAAAACTGTTGTCGCGTAACAATAACTATGTTGGAGGCTTTACTCCGTCTCGATAGGATTAATAGTTCCCGAAATAACTATTTTTAAAGATTTTGCTCAAACCCAGGACGTTCAAGTAAGTGCATATATTTAACATTGCACGTAATGCTGTATACTGTATAAAGTTTGTTCGAAGTCAGTATCTAAATTAGTATAGCCCCTATAGGAGATTTAAGTTTCACACATCCACCTAAAATCGAACTCAAACCCGCCAGGTTAAAAATCAATATATATTCATAGTTTGGCATGTTAATTCAGCCAACACCCGCTTTTTATGTTAATTTAGGCCTTATAGTTGAGGATTTAGCCAAAAACTTAAAAAGTCATCGAAATTTATGGATTCGAACCAAGGATCCAGGATTACAAATTATAATTTAATCTGATGTAACGCAATAATAGATACCATAGTCTGTGCCCCATCATGCCAGAACTAAAAGTTTCGGAGAAAATCGGGTTTACGTTTTCACATCGAACCCCGGACCCTAAGGTAAACCAGTGTCTATTTATAACATTTCACCAATACCTATCTATTGAATACACTTTATTCGAAGTCTTTATCTGTATTAGTTTAGGAGTTATATGAAGCTAAAGTTTAATATATTCACCCACAATCAACCCAAGCATATTGGACCCTCTTGGGCCGCAGTAAGCAGAGTTGGTCACTTTTTACAGCATTGTTTTATGTTAAGCCGTTCCTTCTATTTGATGGCTTATATCTCCTGAACGGCTTTCGATGACCAAATTTTTGGCTAAATCCTGAACTATTAGGCCTAAATTAACATAAAAAGCGGGTGTTGGCGGAATTAACATGCCAAACTATGATTATATACTGATTTTTAACCAGGCGGGTTTGAGTTCCATTCTAGGTGGATGTCTGAAACTGTAATCTCTTATAGGGCTATACTAATTTAGATACTGACTTCCACCATACTTTATACAGTATACAGCATTACGTGCAATGTTAAATATATACACTTACCTGAACGTCCTGGGTTTGAGCAAAATCTTTAAAAATAGTTATTTCGGGAACTATTAATCCTATCGAGACGGAGTAAAGCCTCCAACATAGTTATTGTTACGCGACAACAGTTTTGAGAATAAATTATGATTGTAGGTCCTTGGTTCGACTTTATAACTTTCGTGGACATTTAAGTTTTGAGCGTTATTCTCGACTATTATGTCGAAATCATTAGGAAGATGTGTATACTGATGATTTTAGCATCTCATTCATCGAGTTACAACAGCCGACATATACGAGGTCAAAATGCAATCTCTTGAACATTTGAATACATCTGATTACCCTGCACGTCACATATGCTACTCCACACAGAACAAACAGGTGTTTAGAGAGTTTAAGATGAAGCTAATGGGAAAACCTTCCAACGATTTGTCGGACTGAGACCTAAATGTATGCTCTCGATATTGATGGAGGAATGATAAAAAAAGGATTAAAGGTATAAAACGAAGCGCTATTAAGCAGTACATCACATTCGACAGTTATGTAGATTGTCTTAAAAACAGCGAAATAATAAGAACCCCTATGAATTTGATCATGTCACAACAGCATAACGTTTCGTCTGTAAACGTCAATAAAATCGTTCTATCGCCCCTGATGATAAAAGAGTGATTCCTGATGATGGAACATCAACCTATGCTTATGGTCATTACAAAGTTGTAAGCGTATAATGAGAGAATGCTACATACATTACTCATCATCGGTAGCGTGGTAGCAGAAAATTGAAGCTTAGACTCCAAACACTCCCATGCATCTAGTAAAGGCATACAAAAGAGGAGATTAAGAAGGATAAGAATGAGAGGTGGCGGGAACTCTGCCATTAGAACACATTTCTAATTCCGGTCACAAGCCCAGATAAAAGAGGAGAGACGCCTAACCTTTAATGCCGATTATCTTTATATAAGAACAAATAAAAATAAAAAAGTTGAAACGACTGGCCAGAACTCAGAAAATATGCTCAACGCTTCAACAGAAACAACAACAAATGTCGATATCATTATTCTAGAGAAAACACATCTTGATTAAAATAAAACAGGTTGTAAAACAAAAAAGACGAATAAAACATGAAGAATCATAATGTTCACTAAACTATTAACACTACAACAACAAAGGCTTAGTTCATTCTTCTAGTGACATCCTAGGAAGAGAGACATCGTACAAAAGACAAATAAAAAAAAAAATGTAGACTCAAAAAGTTAGGTTGTGTTGGATTTACAACCTAAGTAAAACTGCAAACCATACAAACATATCCCCTCGCTTCACAAGATATCATCTGAACATGTAAGAGTATGCAAAAAGGATATATAGTATGACTCTTAAAGTACAGAAAAAAAAATGAAACACAATACAGAAATGATCATAAAGGGTGCAAACTATTGAATATATGACAAAACTATAAAGTACAGATAGTGTATAAAAGCGCTCAGATCATCCTGGAACATATCAAAATTCTATAAAACATAGGAAATAGTGAGAAAAATGTCTGAAACACTGAAACGATGACATCAATTCCTGCAAAAAATGCATAACATTGTTGTAGAAATCTCATAAACTAGTACATAAATTACTATCAAACTATAAAAAGAAAGAGCTACAAACCTTTATGAAAATGGCATTACTTCAAATACGCTTAAAGGGCTCCTAAACGAACAAAAGTGTAGTCTGGACATTCGTCGACGTCACAAAGTTATTGAACACCTTCCAAAAAATACATTCAAAGTGAGTTGAAATACCTATTGCCTGAGGGTGTAATACTGTTCTATAGTTCTGAATACCTTAAAAGTTGTAAATGATCTGTGAGAAGGCAGAAAGCACTACAGAACACTATATCATTCTGTTAAATAGACTCAAATGTGCTAAACTTTCTATAAAAGTGTAAAAGCATTAAAAACAGTGCAAAATACTGTAAGATATTATCAAAATCCATAAAAAGTGCTAAAATGTCTGTTTTAGGTCCAATATACCAATAAAACGATTCGAGATGTATGGAAAGAAGCTAAAATTACTCATCAATACCCTGTCCTACAGTCCTAAACACCCTCCCCAAAATGGAAATATACTAAAAGGCTTATAAAAGCGTCAACAATAGAAAACTCAGTAAAATAATACAAAATATGAGCAAAAACGAAAACTGAAAAAAACCTAAAATATCAGCTTTAGAGTCTTAAAACCCAGACAATGGCGTGAAATCAGTTAAAAAAAGAGCTAAAATGCCTGAACAGTACCCTGAAACCATATGACCTAGAGACATAAACACCCTCCAAATGACATGAAATATCATTAAAAAGCATACTACACAATAGCAGCAGCACTAAAAGCATCTTACAAATCCTGAAAAAGTGCATGTGTAAACACTACAATGGCTGAAAAATAATCCTAAGGCGTACTAAAATGCTTACAAAAGCGTAAAAAATCAATAAAAAACCACTAAAATAATGTAAAATATGAGCCAAAACGTCTGAAAAGGGGTAAAAGACTAGCTTTTGAGCCCTAAATTCCCTCAAAATGACGTGAAAGCAGTTGAACAGAGCTAAAATGAGTGATGATCACTCTGAAACATCTGACTTGGAGATTAGACAACCTACCCAATGGTATGAAATGTCATTAAAAGCATTGGAAACAGCTGTCCTAGCACTCAAAAAACCTACAAAGAGCTTGTTAATGTTCTGTGCACACTCAAAAAGCACAGCAAAAACTGCAGGACTTCAAACGGCACACCGCAGTACCAAAAATCGATAAACATTTCAAAATTCTGGGGAAAAAACATACAAATTAATGTACAACAAAGCAGTCCACCTTAAAAAGGACCCCAAAGGCCAGAAAAAAATACACCTAATACTCTGAGTCTAAGATAAGTTCAACCTCCTCCTAGCATGACCCTTGAACTCCCTATCTTTCCCATGTATACTCACCTGCCCCTGTGCCAGGATCCCTCTATGTTAACTACTACTACTCGTATTAAAGATATTTATATGACAAATAAAAGGTGTATTTTCAATTTCCTGGAGAAATCCTTTGAATGCATAACCGGTAAACCGTCAAGAGATTGACAAAAACGTATTACACTAAACATGTAGATCCCATCAAAGCACGCAATTTATGCCGTTTACATTTTTGTTGTGGAGCTAAGCGTTTCCGAGATATCTCTTATTTTTGGTTTTGGTTTCAATCTTGAAATCTTCTGTCTCAATGGAAACAGAAGCGAAACTGAATGACAATCGCATAGCGACAGCTTTTAAAGCATTTGACTATTGCCTTAGCATGGTGCATTCTCTTAGATATAAGAAACTAAGCAACCCGAGCATTCTGCTAATGTTTATGTCGATTAGCATGAAGTACATAGAAGAATAATCTTTTGAAATAATGCATTTATAGAACAAATAGAGGGTCATGTGAATTGAATACATTCAGAATTTTTGTGATAGCGGTGTCGATTTTTCGCCTCGAATGCAATAATTTCTTCCCGTTAGTGCTACAAGTAGTTTTAGCTTTTTTACTTTCTTTCTTTTCCCTACGTTTCCGGTTTGATTTCCCATTAGATATCCGATTTAGAAATGTACAAATACATTTATAAGAACACAAACACCCATGCCCAAGGCGGGACTCGAACCCGCGATGCGCTGCGCCACGCAGCACCACCTAGACGCTTTAGCGAGCGCGGCCATAAGGAACGGCCTTTCTAACGATCAGACTGAGTAGCCCAATTCGTTTTCAAAAGTTCCTTCATGACCTTTAGTGCTAAGTTAATTTGAGCTTAACAATGTATTGGAAATGTATTCATATGTTCAACACATACGACAAATAATATCAACAAAAATGATATAGTATCGTCGTGTCATGTATATTATCTCCCCTAGTTCTCAAGGTCAATACTTGCACAATGCTCTTAAATAAATATACTCCATGCGAGATTTATAGCACCTTTTGCGCAATATTTCTGTCCTCCTTGTTCCAAATTAGCGATGAATGTATAATTTGCCGTGAAACTTCGATTAACGGAATCGACCAAAGCCGAAAGCAATTGAGGGGGTCAGTGCAACAGTGGTCTAACCCATCTTTTTAAAAAATGAAACATAACTCAGTTAAACACACCTGGTTTCTTTGAGAATAACAAAAACCTAATTTTAATCGAACTGATTGTTCGCTGACACTTTTCCAGATTATTACACAACACATTGAGTACTGTTAACATAATGTTGAGATATACCTAACAATTTTTATTAGTGTGATGCAAATATTTTTCTGGATTAGACCAGTTGCGCTGACCCCCTCAATTCAAGATCGAAGGCCTTTTCTGCTCCTAAAACGAACGAAGACGCAGAAACTATTATAAGTTTACCACGTTGATGCAGCATACTAATAAATTTGACTGGAGTTGCTTCAGCAACCAGGCAAATAAGCGATTTGATGGAGGAGAAAAAAAAAACAACAAAAAAACAACAACCTCATAATAAAATAAATAGCAGTGAACGATATAGATGGTGCGAACAGAGTGCACATGCCCAGAACAGCAAATCATCTCAGAATAATAAGGGAAAACGCCGAAAAAACCCTTATCGTGAGTAAATAAGATTCGAACTCGGCACCTCTTGAATGTGAAGCAGATACGCTACCCTCAAAATAGAGGCGGGTTCTATCATCTTTCTGAATAGATATTGTTAGCTTACTAATTGGAGCCAAGTGTACAAACATCCATTCATATAAGAGTCAAAGTTCGCTTGCGAGCATTTTATTTATTATAAAATGTGTCCAAACTGCTCTACTTTATGAGTATTGCTTTTAACAAGCGTGTACACCCAACCCTTTTCCCTCTGAGTCATAAAAATTCCTGGACGAGTGGCCAGCTCATCGTAAGATAGGGGAAAGAAACGGAAGCACGAAATTAACGACGAAGAGCAAATTATCGAGCATCTGTGGCTAGCAAGACGAGAAAATCTGGAAACTACTAACCAGTCTCTCATGTGGAATGACATAAGTTATGGTTCCATTGTATTTGTTTTTCATTACATTCCACATCACCATTTGAATTCTACTGATCACATTTGATTTCATCTAGTGAAATATGTTTAAGAAGTCCATTAAAACTACACGGATTCATACAAATGCTTATATAACACTAATCATCTGAAGTCATTCTTCACACAACCACTTATAGTAACCACCCTCCCGAGAGAAGAAAAAAAAAATCGTATTCAAAACATGTTGTTGTGAGGGTGATAGTTCAGGGATTCCAAAGCGTATATTTCAGATGAAATCACAATTTTTAATTTTGGGTGTCTTACAATACTTCCTCTTGCCTAATATACTTAGGGACATGTCAGAGAAAGTAAAAGCTGAAAAAAAACGTTACATTCATACGACTTTATCTACCTTCAATTGTTTATTAATGTGGTACAAATAATTCTTAGAAAAGTTAAGTTTTCTTTATAGTTTTTTTTTTTTTTAATCGGGATAAACCTTTGCAGAAATAGCTACAGCACATCATTTTGTTATAGACACAATAGTTAAAAGCAGCCGTAGTTAAAATGTTTAAGAACTGAACGCTAAATGTTGGTCCTCAAATTCCACACTTTCCATGCCATAGTGAAAGACCACTGAATATCGACAGCACTTTAAAAGGATGATTAGATACTGAACAATTTGAACCACAAAAAACAGATATCTGAGGTAAGGCATAATATATCATTTTAAATAAACTATGTATCTACATTTTCTGTGTGGTATGTTTTCATCTATGGCTTCAACTATAGCAGTTATATAAGGTTAGAAATATAAAATTTCTTCCGAATGAAGTGGGATTGTCAAGTAATTGAGAAAAACAATCCCAAAAAACTCAAGTTAGGTATACATTACATTTATCATAAAATGTTAATACACTGAGGTTTTATCAAAAGCGTTAAGATATTTTTGAGAAAATCGAAAATTTTGACAAATCTTCCATGTAAGGAGAAATTGGGGTAGGAATTTTCATACAAAATCTTACGTGTCGCATCTTAACTTAGTTTATCAAGTTTACTATTTAACCATTTTTCCTTCTCTCTCTCTCTCTCTCTCTCTCTCTCTCACACACACACACACACACACAACTTCTTTAAATTCCTTTTCTGGGATAAGGTGCCTCAAAAGATTTTTCCGCTGAAATCTCGGTATCCAATTTATGGTTGAAATTACTATATTTGCCCTGCTTACTAAGCACAGTAGAGAAAATGAATATAACCGACGTTACATTCACTTGACTTTCTCTAGCTTACTGTAACAAACTATTCTTATAAAAGCTTGCTCTTATATTTAATTGCTAATCGAGATGAATATTAGCAGATTAATGATCTTATTGTGTATTTCCTATTAGGCACAACAGCAATAAGAGAATGCGCTAGGCTAAGGCCTTTGAAGAGCTAGTCGCTAGGTTATGAACTCAATTTTCTTTGCATGCCCTGCAGTAAAATAAATGAAAAACATGGCGACTTCTCATTTGAGAAAAGTGAAGCGTTCAAAAATTCAAATCAATACCTAGGAATATCTTGGAAATGATTAACTCCTGATATAAAAGACAAATTATGAGCTTTAACGAGATCTACATTTTTAAGTAGCAAGATGACCTCTATCTTTTGCAGACTGCGTCTGACATGTTGAAGAACAGAAATTCTGAATCAGAGACAAGCTAGTATTAATAGTCAGCCCAATGCCTGGTGACAAAGTGGATGATACTAAATGACGGTGAAATGAATGTTAGAAAAGCTAATTATGGAGCAATTGGTGGAATGAATGACGGGGAAATCCGGATAAGCTTACATATCAGTCATCCCGTTGAAGGGAAATAACAGCGCCGCGATTGGGTTGTGGTCTCTAACAATTCCGTTACGCCCATTGACCCAAATTACTTGTACTGTCTTATTTTAATGATAAATTGTTCATTATCATAGATAGTAAATGATAAGAGAATTATCTACATTAATATTAGTATGTTTAATTTTAATTGTTTGGATATTCATCGTCGCCATCACTCTTGAAATGAATAAACCCTAATTTCAAATTTGCTTAGTTAAAAAAAAAAGTAATAAAAAATCGCTGTGCAAAACCGCGCTGAACGACCATAAAGCTGCATTCAGACAGTAGGAAATCGACACTGAATTAAACTGCCATGCTAATTGCCTTTTTACCATAACACGAAAGAGATTAAACTAATACAGGTCCAAATAACAAATGTGATGAAATATAATGTAACTTGCAAACATGTGATATTCAGTTGTTTTAAAATGCAGAGTATATAAAGGAAACTTCCGAAAATTAGCTGTGTGTTTCTGAAGAAAATAGAAGAATATTAGCAAAAAGACAGGTTAACCGATGGTGTTGGACACGTATGATTGAAGACTATGGCAGAAATCCGAAAAAAAAAATGACAATTAAGAAAGAAGCTAAAAAGACTGCTGGGAATCACCAAGATAACATTAATGGAATGGTGAATCTTTTTTGTCCCCAGTATGTCACGAAGTGCAGTGTCTGTTTCACGCTAACCCAGAGTTTAAAGATTAAGTTTCAACAATAAAGGATTTAATATTATTAAGGATTATCGCTGTTATGTGGAATATCGCTTACTACTTGGATGTCTCAACTGAGAGTAAATGCCCCAATAATGTTTTTATTCACTTCCAAAGCTTTTCCTGAACTACCTACTGATTTTTTGTGCACTTTTGCACAGTAAACATTTTCCATACGATATAGTTTGTGACCATTCTTGTTCAAATTTTCAACAGAAAACTCAAGCGATTATGAAATTACTTTTAAAATTTGGCATACGGTTTTCTAATCTTTTAAAATGCTCAAGACAAGACATAATGAATTCAACCACTGAGGATAAATTGTTGCAAAAATTATATTTTAAACTTCAATTTTTTCTTATGAAACAACCAGAGGAGTGAAAAATCTTATGTTCAAATGACTTTCTCTACACCTCTGTGACAAATTATTGTTAAAAAGCTTATTCTTCTATCTACTTCATGCTAATCAAGATAAACATTAGCAGACATGGTGCAGTTCATAAGTAACGCACACATGTTTGTAGTGACTACGATTGTTGCTGGAACAAACACGATGGCGGCAGGAGGGGGGGCTACGACCTTGACCATCAGTTCAACTCCAAGAGTGAGCGCATGAAGGTTCAGTGCTGGTTTCCTTAAGACGCTTTTTGTACATTGTTTACTATGGAATTTTCGCGAAAAAAGAGCGCGCAATCATAAAATATGTTTGTGTAAAAAGTGTAAGCTGTGTCAACATTCGCCGTGAACTCGTCTCTATTTGTGGGACTGTAATAATGTGAATAAGTGGATGAACAAGTTCAATACAGGTGAGTGTCCAGCACGAATTGTCGCGCTCATACCCACCGACCTTGCTCATCTCATACGACTACGAACACAACGTGTTCATAACCTCCCTCATTCTGAGCGATCGCCGAATGACCATAGAGGGAATTTGTGATAATTCAGGAATAAGGATCATTAAAGATGACTTAAAAATGACAAAAGTGAGTTCCCAATGGGTGTCAAGTATGCTTGATTTAAGCAAGAAAGAAATGTTGACAAGGCACCGCTCAGATCAGCATTTTGTGAAAAGGGTGGTCCCTATGGTCGCTTCACTCCTGAAACAAAGAAGCAATTAAAACAATGGAAACATTCAGACTCGCCACCCCCAAAGAAAACCCTCTATTCAATATTCTGAGACAATTGCTGCGCTATTGTGTCAGAACCTATTCCAAAGAGTATGGCAATCACAGGAGGATGTTACAGACACATTTTGAGGAACCAGCTGTTGCCTGCATTTGTAAAAAGTCGACCTGAACTGGTAAAAAAGTCCATCCTCCACCACACAAGTCTGGTATTGTCACCGAATTCCTACCGCAAAATGGAATTAAGACAAATGGACATCCTACCTATTCACCTTGACCTTGCTCTGAGCGATTTCTGCCTGTTTGACTCCCTGAAAAATCTCTCCTAGGGAGATACATTTCTTCAAGATCAAGCATAGGTTCTGTGGTATACAGTCTTTAAAACATATACCCAAAGACTCTTACACAAATGTGTTCAGCGTGTGCAACTCTATTTATTTAAAGGATACTGCGTGTTGCGGATGATTTTGCATAAATGAATTATTTTGAGAATGTTCTATGTGTGTACCTTTGGATTGCACATTAACTTACTTCCCTTATGTAGAAGCAAATACACTAGGCTAAAGCAATAATCACATTTTAGAGAGTGGTTGCTATGTGATTGAAAATGGTTTCTTTGCATGGCCAGCAGTTGAAATGTTCACGAATGAGAAAATGTTAAGTATTTTAAAACTGAAACCAATAACAAATAATATCTCGGAAACAGTCAACTCCGCGAAAAAAGTGCATGACATTGTAAATCGTGTGTTTTAACGAGATCTACATTTTTAAGTAAACTTTCGTCTACCTTTTACAGTTTACCAGTTATGCAATCGCCATCCAGAATGAAGAGGACTTCAGAGGCTATTCCCAGGAAATTAAAAATATACATTTTATTTGTCATGTAAATATATTTAGATAATATGTTATTTTAATTAAAATATTTAGAATCAATTTTGAGAAAATCAAACTTTTCGAAACGTTATATAACATGTAAAGGGTGATTTGTAATGTCTGTCGCATCTTCGATACTAAACTTAAATACCAAGTTTGGTATTTTACCGACTTTTCGATTTGTTTACAAGGACACATGAGTCTTTTCTTTCTTTCTAAAAATGCCTTTTTGGATACCGGGGGACCCTAAAACGTATATTTCCGGTGAAATCTCAACATAGATTTTTTTTTGTGGAGTACTTAACATAGTACGTGTACAGAAAGTAAAATCTACAAGTCAGTTTTGTTTATAAACATTAAATAATGCATTTTTTTTTAATTTGCGATGTCATGTACACACTTGATTAATTAGTACAGTACAAATGTTTTTGTCTACGTGCAATAAAATACCTGCATGTGATAAAATTATAAAAACACATAAGGTGCAAGTTTTAGAAATTTCACTTGCGGGTACCCTGAGACATCAACAAAGGAAGCCAAATTACTTAACTGTCCAAAGAGCTCAAATAAAAGAAAAGTTACTGACAGAAGTAATTGTCTAAGTAGCCTCCACTGAAGGAAAGCGAGGATACACTCTCCGTCCCATGCTCCATACGTCCTTATTAGTGCGCACGCACCTCAATGTATTACGTAAACAGGAATGGACGTAATGGTTGCACTGAACGCGCCCAAAGTCACCTGTGATGTAATCGGGATGCGTTGCTTGCAGAAACCTGCATTATTAAGAGAGCGCGCCGGCAGCGTTTATTTAGGTGGCTGGTGCAACCAGAGCGAACGGCAGACGAGGGGAAGAAGTAGTATTGACCAGACAGAAATTTGGCAACACAGAGAGTCGCAAATTCCAGACGGGGGGGGGGGGAGATGACGCGGAACCCGGCTCGGTGGTAGCAGTAGTGGTGGTGGGAGTCAAGAAACCGTAAATAACATAATAGAGCAACAGCAGCGGGAACAGAAAAATAAAAGATAAAGCCAAGCAGCGGAAATCGCTTAGATCGTAATTTGTGGCTTAAGAAAAAGATCAAGCACTCTTATCACGGTTTTTACCCCTGTCTTCATCAAGTTCTAATTATTTTTCACAATTCCAACAGATTTGTATTATAACAAGATCCACGTTAATGACATTCTTTAAAAAGCACAAGGAACTGTTAGTATAGTTTCCGTCTGCTACGTGACGGCGCAAATGTTGGGAACCACTGATGTATTTTTTGCAATGTTCGTCATTTTATACGGCATTCTCGAGTTAGGCTTGTATGTATAGAACTTTAATATTAAAAGATTAAAAAAAGAAGTAACGAAACCGTGTGTGTGTGTGTGTGTGTGCGTGTGTGTGTGTGTGTGTGTGTGTGTGTGTGTGTGAGAGAGAGAGAGAGAGAGAGAGAGAGAGAGAGAGAGAGAGAGAGAGAGAGAGAGAGAGAGAGAGAGAGAAATCCAGATCTATGGGATGGAGAGTGAATAGTCCGACATCTCTCATGCTAATGCATCGACGACGGATATTACTTTTTATGGAGTGAGATGTGTTAAATATTCTGAACGAAGAGGTACTCAAAATCCACACAATCACGGCATTACATATCAATCATATAAGTTGAATCATACCTCTGAACAATGCAGAATTAAGGAGCGAAATTAGTACACTACAAGAGATTAAAGTTGTCGATGTGATGGTTCGAATTTTGTCTGAGGGATAATTTCCTTTCTTTCTGTCCTCTTTCAGAACAAATGTCGACCAAACTAAACAGTATAATCAGTTTGATAGAAAAAAATAACATCCATTACAGCTGAGCCAGTTTATCTCTCAATTTTATTGTGAAGCCAGCTTTTCCCACGTGTCCAGCTCCAAACTGTTTTTGGCTCTTTCTTCTTTTCTTAAAACTTGCGTGTTGCATTTAATAATATGTCTACTTCAGGATTAGAGAAACTTGTGAGATTTTATTTCCTGTGTTGCACGCTGAACGAGTACAAACATGTGCTTCAGTAAAGAAATGTAGCAAGAGAAAAGCAGACGACGCGGTATACTTCCGGGTTCCGAGCGGGATGGCTCAGACGGTTTCGTCGGGAGATCGTGGGTTTACTTCCCGTAGCCGGTCTACTTGACCCATAGTTTCCCCGGGTCGTCAGGTATGTGCTGGGTAAGTTTCTTTCATCCCCCGAATTTCCTGTCGTTCCATTGTTATTTCATTCATCCCGTTGGTTTGGTTGGAAAGTCGGCGATGGTACTTCATGCGGCGTGACAATGAAAACGGATGCTTCAAAGTAACTACCTCGGTCCACCGACTTCGGCTGGATGAGTACCCCTCCTGGCGGGGGCTCGGGTCTGCCCGTCACTGTCGGGGTGCTTAATCGGTAACCCTCCTGGTTCCGGCCATCTGGTATATTCTCTCACCTCATCCCTCCTTCCTTTCCGGGGGCGCCAAGTCCCTTCAACCGTATCCTATCCTATACTTTCGGGTTCGCTCAGTAGATTTTGCCTACAAAGAAGGTGCATTAAACCGCGGCAAGGTGAACATACCCAATTCATTTGTTTAACGACAATGGTGCGCATGGCCATGAATCCTCTTACTATGGCTTAGACCGTGCTATAGAGGTTTCACGACATGAAGACACAACTCTTATGGAGAATCTGCCACGCATATTCCGCCATCGCGAACACTGCGCTGTTGTTCTCAACCGGTTTATTCTTATTCTTATTATTACTGTTATTATTATTGTTATTACGATCATTATTATTGTTATTTCTTCTTCTTATTATTTCTTATTACCTCTAATTTATTATTATTAATATTTTTATTAATATTATTCTTATTGTTATTCTTATATTTCTTGTTCTTATTCTTATTATTACTATTATTATTTAATTTATAATTACTAATTATTATTTAATTTACTATTATTAATTATTATCATTATTATGCTTATTCAGTCATTGCATTCATTACTGTACGTACACTATCACCATTTGATTAGATTAATTACTATTGCATATTTTTCAGTTAATTCCTAATGAAATACATTTATGCCTCAATTTATCGCATTCTCTTAATAACTGTCAACACTTCACATTTAACCTAAATATATTACACTTAATAATTAATTTTTCCTAAGGGTTGGTTGTACGAACTCGGAATAAATCTAGGAATAGTTATTCTTGGAATACACTATTCGCGGTATAAATACGGTGACGAGTTGTACGACGCAATTTTATTCCTTAGATATCTATTCGACTGTTTGCAGATTTAAAACTGATGTTGGCTATGCTGCAAGTCATTCATGGCCAACTTGATTCGTAATTTCTGCTTTATTTTGCTGAAAATTTGCATTATTTTCACAATCAGCTGTTCCTAAACTATGCATTATTTCTTATTTTAACTACTTACGGTACTATGAAATAATTATAAATGTTCACCAGCGTGTTCGGATGCAGAATTATTATATACTTTACAAAACATAAACACATATACTGTGACTTCTTGCGATAGGTTATTCGTCTTCCGTGGTGTAATGGCTGACTTCATATACCCAAGGTCGCGGGTTCAAACCCGGCGGAGGACGATGGATTTTTTTTTCGGGTGTAAAAATCCTTAGCATGGCTTCCTTCGAAAGGGAAGTAAAGCGGTTGGTCCCGTGTCCCGGCACGTAAAAGAACCTCAAGCCTGATAGAGAGGCCTCTGAGCAAAATTAAGCGGTCTTTCACGCCCGATATAGAGTAGTTAATAGCGTCCATAAATAACACGCATGCGATAGGTTAGGAGTATGGGAATGAAACCTTCACATATTGTAAAGTTGTATCTTGTGCTGATATATGACATCTTTCTGTTTCTGTCCTCAAAACAACTAACGTACTTAACGTATTCAGTAAAATACATATTAATCGAATTTTCAAAATTAAATTTTAGCTGTTGCCAACGCTACTATCAAATTAAGATATGCATAATAGAATTGTTGAACCAAGATCAAGTGCATAAGCAATTTGCTATACAGGTTATATTAACCAACAGAAAAATTAGTAGCTATGTCGAATAGTGCATTAAACCGTTCTCATTACAACTCGCACTTTGCTGATGGTAATATTTAATACAACAGTTTGAAATGGTCAACCAAACTAATAAAACTGAGAACATTATATCTTACAGAAAGTATCGTCTATTCAATCAAAATTGTTTCTAATATATTAAGTAACCATGGAATAACGTCTAACAGGTTTATTCCATGGTTATGTGCTAAATTGTGTTGTACCGCAACGAAATAGAGACTATCAAGGGAATAAACATGGAATAACTAAGTCCGTGATTCCTTGCGGGGATAAGCCGTCATTCCGAGAATAGAGGACAAAAAAGCAAATGGCCGGTTGTGTTCTGGACACAATTTTGACCCATATTAACCGATATAAACGATTAATTTCTTTATATGTTTATAAGTACATATTATAGATAAATACAATATGTTATAGAGGTAGTCCGATAAATGAAGACTGCTATAATGAGATTAAAGTGAGATCACTTGGCGGCTAGAAGGCACAAGACAAGAAGTTAGTTAAAGTAAAGTTGCATTTATAAAACAGTAAAACCTACCCATTGCTATCAAAATACCGCTATTTTTATGGAAACAATAAATTTAACCCTACCCAAGATAAATATAAAATAGTATATAGCAATTTACCAGTACAATGCTTAGCGTTGTAAAGAACGAGGTTACGTTTTATTGACGAAATACAAAGAATTTGTTACTTCGAGGGCGATATGTTTCAAAACGTAGCACAGCCACAAATGTTAATGTTAGCGACATTCTGTGCCATAATCAGATTTTGGAGGTGAGGTGCAAATTTAACGACGATAACATTACAAGCTTTTTGATAAAGGGAGGAGATGGCCCGATTAAAAGACACCTTCAGAGCTCGCAAATATAATATGTATTATTATTTTACAATAAATTAATAATTTTTCGTATTATATGCTGTGGGTTTAATATATTAGAAACAATTTTGATTGAATAGACGATATCTTCTGTAAGACATAATATTCTCAGTTTTATTAGCGTGGATGAAGATTTCAAACTGTTGCATTAAAATTTGCCATCAGCAAAGTGCGAGCTGTAATGGGAACGCTTTAATGCACCATTCGACATAGCTACTAATTTTTCTGTTGGTTAATAATACCTGTATAGCAAATTGCTCATGTACTTGATCTTGGTGCATCGATTCTATTATATGCATATCTTAAGTTGATAGTAGCGATGGCAACAGCTAAAATTTAATTTTCAAAATTCGATTACTAAGTATTTTACTGAATACAATTACAGAATCCAGGTTAAGTATGTTAGCTGTTTTAAGCACAGCAACGGAAATATGTCATATATCAGCACAAGATGCACTTTACAACACGGTAAGGTTTCATTCCCATGCGCCTAACCTATCGCAAGAAGTCACAGTATATGTGTTTATGTTTTGTAAAGTATATAGCAATTCTGCATCCGAACACGCTGGTGAACATTTATAATTATTTCATAGTACCGTAAGTAGTTAAAATAAGAAATAATACATAGTTTAGGAACAGCTGATTGTGAAAATAATGCAAATTTTCAGCAAAATAAAGCAGAAATTATGAATCAAGTTGGCAATGAATGACTTGCAGCATAGCCAACATCAGTTTTAAATCTGCAAACAGTCGAATAGATATCTAAGGAATAAAATTGCGTCGTACAACTCGTCACCATATTTATACCGCGAATAGTGTATTCCAAGAATAACTATTCCTAGATTTATTTCGAGTTCGTACAACTGGCCCTTAATCGGACATGGGTTCAACACCCAAAAGGGAGTCCTGGTTGGCCCGTTCACTGCCCTTATAAGAACTGGAGTCATTGCTGGAGGAACTACTGATTAACCTAATGATTAAATGTTCGATATCATCCTGCAGCTGAAATGCTTTCCATATATCGTCTTCTACCCCTTCAACGTGTTTGCAGTAATTTTACCACTGATCTTGGGTGATAGATTCAAAACCATTGTCTATTAAACGTTCCATCTCCTTTTGCTTAAATGTAAACTTAGGTCGGCCAACATGTCCCTTTAACTGACTCCATACCATTATGTAAAACTCATTCATGCCTCAGATTTCCAAAACATAATGAAAACCTCCACTGAAGTACGACCCCTTATCGCCCCTACCACATCTGGTTTTTGTCATCTCCAAGACACTAGGACCAGGTTTGTTGGCACTGTGAGCCTTACGCGCTTTGCCTTAAACTGTTGATTCAGGGATGCCTTGGTTCTGGAGATGTTCTATGTATACATAAAAGTAATTTCACTATTTCCTTGATAACATTGGCGTTGCAAGTTTTTGCGTGGACTTGTAGAACGAGAATTAGCCAGCGACATTTTCCACTGTATGAAAGTAAGCGAATCTAGATTTTTTTTCATTGCAATTAATTCGGTTTAAAACCATGTTTAAACGTTCGGAGCGAGAAAGAAGTTAAACATCTGCTTTCAACAACATTTTAAATGTTATAATTTTAAAAAATGTACAATTACATAAAAGACTTTTCGTGCATACCATCGTATTCTTTCACACATTTCATACCGAAATACACGTTCCTATTTTATCTTAGTCGCATTTGAAAACACTCACATTTGGCAACGGCGCACTTGATTCTTCTATAAGAAAAGCATGGTCCATTAGAACCCATTGTGCCTTCATGGCGTGAAAATCTCTATAGACACCTATAGTAAACCTTTGCATGCGTGCTTTCATTGAGTTTGACACATGGGATTAATATGTGTTTATGAAAACGTGTCGCAAATATTGTTTTAAAATACTTTACCACTAAGGCTCAGGGTTACTAAGCCTCCATGTTTAATGCTGCTTTTCGCCTTGGATATTTTCCACTATCATGGAAACATGCCGAAGATATCGTTCTCCCAAAAATGGATTTCACCTTCCCCACCTTCTAGTTATCGTTCTATCAGTCTATTACCTACACTTTCCAAACTTGTTGAAAAAGTAATACACAAACGATTAAACAAATTTCTAACGGACAACGCAGTGATACCACCAGAGCAATTTGGTTTTCGCAGTCACCACTCTACAACTCATCAGCTTCTGCGACAGTTGCTCGTGGTTTTGAATATAAACAGCACACATTCGCAGCATTTCTGTACTTCAAACAAGCTTTTGATCGAGTGTGGCACACCGGTCTGCTCTATAAACTTCGAAGCATTGGGTTACCAGATTACCTTTACTATGTCATGATAGCTTTCTCTCACATCGTACTTTTCAAGTACGGGTTAGTCCTACTCTGTCCTCTGTGCGGCCAGTAATGTCGGGAGTGCCTCAAGATTCCATTTTAGCGCCTCTGTTGTTTAGTCTTCACCTATGACATACCAACCTTACCAGATGCCAACATCGCCATTTTACAGCGCGCTATGAACTTGATACTGCTGTTCACAGACTCCAGACGTCTCTTAATATACTAGTGTCCCGGATTAACAACTGGAGGATTTCATTGAATCACAAGAACTGTGAAACCACGATTTTTACATTACGTCACCCCTCTGTTGCACCTCCTATAACTTTACAAACATTCCCATACCTTGGAAATGTGCTGATGACACTGTCAAATATTTTGGCCTGTATTTTAATCGCCGACTGACCTGGAACTCTCACATTAATTCAAAATTAAATCTCGCCTACTCCAGATTACGCAAAGTGTATCCCATTCTCAACCCCAAGTCTTCTTTGCAAATTTCAAGTGGTTCTCTTTCATACGAATCTTTACTTCGTCCTTTACTCGCCTATGCTTGTCCAATTTGGGGAGGTGCAGCCGCAAACAAGATTAATCGTCTGTAGGTATTTCAAAATAAAGTGTTAAGGCTTATAGTGAATGCACCTTGGCATGTCAGAAACATTCAGATACATCATGAACTTGGACTCAGTACCACCTCTGCACACATTCGATCTCAGTTTCGCACGATTTTTCAGCATCTTCCCTTAGTACCTGTCGCAGTGCACTTCTCGTTGAGACAAAGATCTGACGCAGTTCCTTGGATAAAGATTTGTCTCCCACAGGATTTGATGTTTTCTTCAGGAAGTGATTCCGAGAAAGAAGATTCTCACTGAATGAATGTGTAAAATCATCTCTGACTGTTTAGTGACAGAGGGGCCTCATGTGGCTGACCTCACATATCATGTTCTTTGTTGCTTCTAGTTATAAGGTATTTTATTCCAATTCTGTATAGCATAATTAACGCTGAACGAATCTAAATAAAATAAAAAAAAATCTGATGTGTTCCATTCACATGACTTTCTCTACAATTCTGCAATAAATTATTGTTAAAAAGCTTATGCATCTATTTACTTCATGCTAATCGAGAAAAAATTAGCAGAAATAGTCTTATTACTTGCTTCCTTGTAAGTAGAAGCGAAATAAGGGAGTACCATAGGTTAAAGTGAAGGTTGCTATGTGAATGAAGTTCCTTTGTTTGTATGGACACGAGTTCATAATGAGAAAAGTACGTTTTTATAGCAGAAACCAAAAACAAGGAATATCTCAAAAACAATCCACTCCAAGTATATAACATAAATTGTGTGTTTTAAAGTGTTCTACATTTGTTATGTGGTAAGTTTTGTCCCTCTCTTACGGTTTAGCAGTTATGCAAAATTCCGTAAAATTGACCCAGAATAAAGTAGTCTTCAGAGGCTATTCCCAGAAAATTCAAAATATACATTTTGTCAGGTAAATATCTTCAATATACGACATTTTAATCAAAATCGTTAGAGCAATTTTTTAGAAAATAAAAATTTTCGAAAAAAGTTCCGTGTAAAGGGTAGTTTGAGGTGGGGGGGGAGAGACTTTTTCCAAAATCTTCGTGTCGCATCCCTGGAAGATACTAAACTTAAATACCAAGTTTGGTATTTTACCGACTTTTCGTTTTTGAGTTATCGTGTTCACAGACACACGGACACACACGGACCTTTTTCTGAAAATACTTTTTTTGGATACAGGGAACCCTAAAACATATATTTCCGGTGAAATCTCGGTATCGAATTTTTTGGTGGAGTGCAATACCTTCTCTAAACACTATGTACATAGTGTGTATAAAGAAAGTAAAAAACGTGTTCCCAGAGAAAAGTTCCTAATTTTATTTTATACACAAGTGAACATTTGGCTTTAGTAGGGTAAGATCGGGGGAATCGGGTCAGAGGGCGAATAGGATCAATTTTGTATATTTCCTCCTATTACCAAACAAGGAGTAATTAAGTGCTGCCATCTAGCAGCAACTATTACAACTCCTTCCAGCGGTTGGAAACAAGAAATCAGTGAGAGACGTGTTTATTGTTGTGCAGCTTCCTTTGTAAATTTGTGCTGTTTCAGTTGGGTTCGTATTTGTTTTCCCTTTTTAAAATAGCATAGAAACTATATAAAGCTTATTGCAATAGTTTTGTTAATTACTTTTTAAGCATTAGTTAACTGATAAGCTAATCAATTCTGTCCGAGGTTATGCTAGTATTCACGCCATATCATTGTTGTGCAAGTGTACCATCACGGTAAAAATGAAATCCTGCATTTCAGGCGAATAGGGTTACAATATTGCGGGTGAAAAGGGTCGGTACTTTTTAAGTCCATTCTTCACTTTTTTCTCTTTCTTTTCGTTTATATTTTTTAGTCGGGGAAATGCAAGCAAAATACATCCTCTCAGTGGACTTAAGATGACGCGAAGAATATAATTAATGCGTCTAGGTCTCAATGTCGGATTTCGGATGGATTAATGAAGAGGAGTTTTTGAAGTAGCTGAAATACTTTAACTTTAATACTTAACTGTATTATTTCGGGACACGGTGTTTTAGTTTAAGATGTCCATACATCACATAAAAGTTTACAAGCTTTCCAATTCTGTGAAGTAAATAACACAAGTATGATATGTCTCTCTAGTCATACCACTCGTCGCTTGTAGCCGCTGGATACGTAATTTTTAAATCTTTTAAAGCTCACACATAGTGAGTGTATGAGCTTCACGCGCAACTCAAAAGAAATATAAACATATTAACTTTTGGGACATTTTCAAAGACAGCCACACCGGCGAATGCTGAAAGCAGATTTCGTTCCACAGGAGTTTATACACTTAATGAAAATGCAGTGGCTGAACATGCATTTTTGCTTTCTTGTTCTATGTCACACCATGGATATTGACTATCTGAAAAACGAATTGAACCTGAGTAGCTCCAGCGAATCCAGGACAGGAAGTGAACCAATTTCCAAACCCTTCATTCCACGAATTGTTACCATCTCCAAACTAAATTACGCCAAAACGTTCCGGCAGGAAGCTAATTACAAATTTTCTGATTTCTCCAGGGGAAAAAAAACGGTTTCCTCAGCAACAAAGGCATTAGGCAGATCAGTAATAAGCGAATGCGTAAACGGTCTCCATCATCATCGGAACAATTAAGAACCTATAGCGATACATTTTGTGAACTTTGCAAAATAAAATACAGTGATCCTATATCCATCAAACTTGGTGACTGGATTCAGTATCAACGAAAGGGAAAAGAATATCATGAGAGACGTGTTTGTATAGTGAGTAAAAACAAATTTTTGTGCGGGAAATGTATTGTTCCCAGATTATATTTTAATATTTCTACTGACCCTATTCAGCTATCTCTTTGAGCCCATTCATCCAACTAGAGGAAGGCGAATAGGGTCATTCAGCACTATGAGCAAAATCATTATATATAATTCTAATCAATATTTACGCGTTATGAAATAGTGAAATATGTTCACAGAAGACTACTGTACGTAAACTATAAAGTAATCGGAGTTTATATTAAAGACTTGTCGGCCATGAAGACATTTCAAATTTTTGACCCGATTCCCCGGACCTTACCCTACTTTTTGCAATGAATATGTACATTTAAAATTTGCATCACTCAACTAAATTAGGGCATCCTTTTTGCACTGCACTTTTTGGCCAATATTTTACAGCTTAAACTATTAGCTCTAATCAATACAGTGGTACATCCATGTTAATCTCTGTTTAGTGACCATGGTTAATTGGCTGGCGCTCACTATAAGCGCCCAGGAAGTCATCAGGTCATCTTCGCTTGTTCTACCTCTTTGATGAAAGCTGAAGCACATGCATGCATTTGTTCAGTGTGCAATGGAAGAAAGCAACATTAGTAAACCTTCGCCAAACTTTGCACTTGACAATTCATACCTGCTACGGCTAAGCTCCTATAGACTCCTTTCAAGAGTTGCTTGGTCATCAAAACTTCAAATTAAACAAATTTTGCAACATAATTATATCAATGATGCACATGGGCCGTTGCGTCATGACTGGCAACCGTTGAGAAACAATCTTGCTGCCTCATTTCACTCCCCAACCTCATTTACACCCATCATCCTGCAAACCTCACATTCCCGCCAGAACAGGTTTGTTTCATCAACGACAACACTTTTAAAGATGTTTAATCCGCGTTTTGGTAAAATAGCTGCTTCACCAACTAAAGTAGGCCTGATTGAAGAGGCCTGCAAACCCGGCTATAGCCTTATCGGCCATTTTCCACAGCTTATGAATCCAAATCGTGGTTAGCGAAGCAAAAAAAGAAACATGGCGCTGCAACGATTAATATAGTTGTGGCAAACAATGATACTGTATAAAGATAGTAATGATAAATGATGTGGTACGAAAGAAATACAAGGCAATTGGTAAAGCTCAGATAATGAAGTAATTAGTACTTCAATGTACATCATATGAACTTTGTCATGTGGCCCCATCTTACACACCATTATCTTAGCTGCTTCCGTAGCCGAATAAAACATAAAAGTTCCGTATTTGCACACTGGGTGTCGCAGTTAATTTTTAGTTTTTAAATTAGTGTTTTTCTCTTCTACACTCTTCATGCATGCATGTGGAAGCGTCTAAAGCTGGAAATAAATTATTAAAAGCCATCGTTAAAATAATAAGCTACAATCAACGAATTGTTTTTTGAGTAAACGTACCTGACATGGCTAAAAGTTCTGAAACAAGAAAGTGTTTTATCTTCAAAAGAAACCTAAAGAAGACAAAACCGGAAGTGGTAGATGGTGATTCTCGCTTGTTATGTATGAGAAATTACGATTATATTAACCACTTGGTGAAACGTGCTTCTTAACTTCCTCCGATAGACGCTATCTGCGATTATTTAAAATAGGATAACAGGAAAAGTTATCGTTGTTGGTTTAAAAAGAACAACTTCGGGCTGCCTTCGGTCCGCCAACTGCTCGTGGCAGGAGATTGTGGATTTCAGTCCCGCATTGAGCATGGGTGTTTGTGGTGTGTTTCTGTACTTTCGAAAATATACCAAAAAGCAAGCTTATCCGTTACCGTTCCCCCTCTCCTAGAACTAGCAGAAATAATCTGCTGCCATCGTAGCAAATTGGATTCATTAAATCTTCATATTTACAATGAAAAACTTTTATTTCCAACACTACATATTCATTCATTATATCTATTTATTTGTGATGAATATGAAACTGGATGGTTAAAAATTATGCGTCCAGGAATGCTGTTAATCTTCTCTTGAGTCTTGCTGATAACAGTTCTCATTCTTAGTCAAAGAGCTGTTGTAGTTCGCTGTACGATTGTATCAGCAAAGCACCACGTACTCGTGTTAAAAGAATTCCAGAGTCCTTTATAATTTCAATGTCAGATTATTGAGTGGCATACCTTGACACAAAGGATTTTCACTTCGCAGTCAGCGGCCTTTCGAAACCTCCCACTTCAAATCTTATATAAACAACATGAATGAAATATGTAATAATAAATCACAAATGTAAATAATCAATATTGCAATTAAGAATTCGATGCACATGACAGAGATCACAGACTGAAGCACAGGTTGGAATTAGCAAACTCCAGCAACAGAACGCTTCTGTTTGGGACCGATTACTCGGAATGCTGACTTGTGATTGGCCAGGAAATCCGGTGTGTGTGTGTGTGTGTGTGTGTGTGTGTGTGTGTGTGTGTGTGTGTGTGTGTGTAGATGGTTGACAGAAGCAATAACGAATGAATATTAAATTTAATGATCTTGAAAATATATAAGATATTTATTAATGGCGAAACGCTGTCTTGTAAACCAAAACTTGAATGGAGGGAGGGGGGAGTACAAAAATGATGATTTCCGAATAAAATGGCAATCGTATATAAACTTGCGGTTGAAGATGAGTTTAGGGGAATATCCAGGGCTAATTTCAAATCAATCACTGCTGATCAAATATGGCTACACCATTTTGATCCTGAGCAAAAATCAACACTCACAAGAGATCATTGTTGCATCGATGTTATAGATCGAGCTGGGATTTTTTTTAGTGAAAGTAGATTGAAAACAAAAATTGCCGTGTCTCGGCTTTCTCTCCCATTGGCCCTAGTTTGACAAGAACAAAATTATTTACAAATGAGAATGATTCGTTAATAATATCTAATTCCTTGTGTACCTATCTATATTTTAAAAAAATGACAGTCAACAAAAACATTATTATTATTAATTTATTTTATTAGGAAATCAATGATTTCAACAAAAAATCTATATAAAGAGTCATTTCGGGTGGGAGTGGCACTTTCTCTAGCACGTATACACAATGTACATAGTACACAAAAAATTATATACCAACATTTCACCGAAGAATGTTTTGAGGAACCCAGAATTTAAAAAAGCATTTTTAAAAAAGGGTTTGTGACCGCACGTCTGTGTACAGCATTAACTCAAAGTCGGTTAAATACTGAACTTCATCATTAAGTTAAGTAGCTTACAAGAATGCAACACGAAGATTTTCAAGAAACTCTCCACCCTTTACATGGAAAATATTTCAACAGTTTTAGTTTTCTAAACATAATTCTAACAATTTTGAATAAAATATCGAATATTTAACTATTTCCGTGACAAATAAAATATATATCTTGGATTTTCTGGGAATAGCCTCTGACGTGTGGATGACGTTCGCATTTCTAGTAAACTGTAATGAGATAGACAAAAAAATGTTGATCACGTTAAAACGCACAAATTATGACATACTTTTTGAGACAAACAAGTTGGAGATATATCTTGTTATTGGTTTCAATTTTAAAATACATAGATTTTTCTCAAATGACAATTTGTCATTTCTTTTCTCTTTACTCCTGGTCATCCAAACACAACCGAAATTCAATTATAAAACAGTCATTTTTAAAAGATTTGACTGTCCTTTAGCAAGTTATTCCCTTATTTCCTAAGTAATAAGAGTATTCCCGCTAATGTTTATCTCGATTAGCATGAATACGCTTTTGTAAGAATAATTCGTTACAGAATATCTACGTAAAGAAAGTCTTGTGGATGGAACACATCAGATTTTCCTTCTTGTCGGCATTCGTCACTGGGAAAATAATAAAACGTAACTGCAACAGATTTTTTTATTCGTGAAATCTTGGCAGCAAGTTATCTTTAGGACGGTCTTGTGCACAGAAACTTGTAGCCTCGGAGCGGATCAAAGTTGACTACCGGCTGGGGCCGTAGCTCAGTCCATAGAGCACCTGCCTGCTTTACAAGGGGTCTGGTGTTTGATTCCCGGCTGGGGGGAGGCCTGAGAACTTTTCTCTAGCCCAGATTATTCGCTATCCTCCCCAGAGTCCGGATGCGTGTGTGATCTAAAGATTGAAATTAAAGATGAATAGAAACCTAAAGGCTGGTCGTCTCCTTAGCGCGGTGGTAGCGCAGCTGCCTACCAAGCGGGAGACCTGGGTTCGATTCCCAGTACCGGCGTGGGGATTTTTCCCCCGCTGGGAGACCTGGACCGGGGTGCACTCAGCCTCGTGAGGTCCCTGGGGGGCCAATTGAGGAGCTACTTGATGGAGAAGTAGCGGCTCCAGGTCGTGAGGACCGCATTGACCGGCCGGGAGGGGCTCGAGGCGCTGACCACGTCTCACCCTCCAATACTGCACCCCATCCATGACGTCTGTAGTGGACCGAGATGGGGGACGCAGCGGCCGGGCGGTAGGCCAAGGTTCCCCGTGAGCCGTCGTGCCATGGAGTTAGAAATCTAAAGGCTATAGTATACAGGGAATGCCGTCAATACGACCATGCAATTAAAAGCGGGGTATAAATGGAACAATTAATTTAAAAAACAAAAAGGGATATTCTACAAATTTTGCAAGCCCATATCGTCGCAAAAGACCAGGTCCGTAAAACAGAATGGTGATGCACCACTATAACCTATTATACTCCCATATTTCGCTTCTATTTACAAGGAAGTAATAAGACTATTTCTGCTAATTTTTTCTCGATTAGCTTGAAATAAATAGAAGAATAAGCTTATTAACAATAATTTGTTACACAGAAGTACAGAAAGTCGTGTGAATGGAACACATAAGATTTTTTTATGTTGTTTCCTTTGTTTGCATTTTATAATGAGCCGTTCATATTTTGCTGCGTTACGTAATAATATTTATTTGGACTGACAAATAAACTATATGTAATATACCATTAGCATCTAGGTGCAAAGCAGAACGTGTCAATAACAATTGCATTTTACACCTGAAGGGATACACTTCTCCATACCCCTCGGAGTACATCGTATCAAACGTACACATTACAATTGTAAGCACAGTTCACAATTTACGAAACAGTATCATTGTGTCAAGGAATTAAAATGAATGTCCCATTCATATGACTTTCTCTACATCTCTCTAACAAATTAGTGTTAATACGCGTATTTTTCTACTTCATGATAATCGAGATAAACATTAGCAGAAATGATCCATTTTACTTGGTTCCTTGTAAGTATAAGGGAAAAAACCTAATGGAACATAATATCCTCTAGCTGTCTGGTCAATAAACCTGTTATTCAAAACATTAATCTGTTATCTACATCATGCTAATCAAGGTAAATATAAAAGTAGTCCATTGCTAGCTTCCAATAAGTAGAAGGGAAATAAAATACACAGGCTAAAGCGATAGTCTGGTCTTTTAACAGGCGGTCGCTATGTGAAACAATTGAAATTCCAATCTCTTTGCTTGTCAGGAGTAAACAAACGGGGAACGATAAAAAAAGGGGTCTTCCCATTTGAGAAAGTTTAAGTGGCTTAAAATTGAAATCAATGATCCGGAATATCTTGAAAACGGTTAACTCTACAAAATAAATGTATATGACATAAATTGTGTGTTTTAATGATATATACATGTTTTGTGTAGTAAGTTTTTGTATATCGCTAACGATTTGCCAATTATATAGAAGTCATCCAGAATGAAGAGATCTTCAGAGGCTATTCCCAGAAAATTTAAGATGTAGGTACATTTCGTTTGTCATAAAAAATATCTTAAACATAAGGTATTTTGATCAAAATCGTTAGAGTCATTTTGAGAATTTTTTTTTCAATTTTTTTGAAAAAAGTTCCATGGAAAGAGTAGTTTGGGATGGGAGGATTTTCTTGAAAATCTTTGTGTCGCACCCTTGGAAGTTACTGAACTTGAACACAAAGTTTGGTACTTTATGGACTTTTCGTTTTAAGCTCTGCTGCCCACACCCACACGGACCTTCTCTATACACTATGTACATATAGAGAAAGTAAAAATGAACAATTATCTCAGTAGTAAAACAAGTACATACATGAATCTAATTAAGAACTATGTTCTAATCAGGAAAGCGCATCCTACCTTTTCATCTTTGCATGCAAAGCACATAAAAAGATACTTCGAGAAATAATACAATATCCGAAGCACAAAGTACAAGTCACCCAGAGGAACTGCTCGATGTGGCGACCTGCAACATCCCTGCACAGATTGCACCTGGCACTTAAAAAATTCCAATAGTGTTGCGAGTGATGATCACAAGATGAAGTTCAGCAATTGTTCATATTATTCAACGGAAATCTGGTTAACGAAGCTCTTACGCGCACGCACATGGCACCAAAACAAGCATATGAGCTCAGAAGTTCGCAGCCTGGATTATCTTAGAATATCAGTCTTGTGGTCTCCATTTCGACCTCGTTGAAACAATGTATTTGCTCACACATAATATGTATACTTTTGCAATATGAACACAATGTTTAGCAATTCATGGTACTCACGGTAGTTCCGTGTAGGCAATAGAGAAGTACCTCTATTCGTGTTCGAATCTTAGCAACAGCCGAGGTTTTCTCCCCCCCCCCGGTAAAATCATACTTTAGTTACTACGTTTCAAAGCACATTACATAAATGTTTTCTACAAATCTGTTTTATTGCAAGGATCTACGCAGGTTCCTTGATAAGTATTGCATTTAATACTGAAGGCTGTCAACAGTCTTTTGAAAGTAATTTGTACTACAGAGTTTATCGTCTTGACTTCAGAATGTAAAAACTAAGCGTTTTAGTACTGCTCAAATTGTATACAAGAAACATTAAAAAAAAAACTGGAAACCGCGGAGAGCGGTGCGATCTTTGTATCGTGGGATTTGATGGCCAGCGATATACCGACTCACTCACCAGTAAGTTACTCGTATATCGGAGCGCTCTAGCTAACCACAAATAATCTAAATTCAACCGAACTGTTATCGTAACGTGCACGACCTCAAAGAACGGGCAATTTTGCTAAAGTTTAATTGTAAATGATTGTGCACCAATACCGCATTCTTTCGACTAATGGCATACAAATGAGGCATTCTGAATCAAAATAGAACATACACGTCCACATTCTTTAAATTTGCGGCCAGTGGTGCGCTATTCAGAAAACATGCCATAGCTTTAACATTTGGCAAAAGGGTCAATAGCTGCCTTATCTCAAACTGTTTATCTAGGACTTCTCTACAATCCGCCAATTTGTGCAGTTGAATTCTTGGACACCCTGTATGTATGCGTATACATATATTTATTGAACATCCCTCGTAGTAGGAAAGAAATGTAATAGAACTAGCAACAGGTGGAACCATTTACTTCAAAGCTTCTCTGGTTGTAGCATGAAGTTAAACACTAAATTATTTAAATTTAGTTCAATTGTACGAGCGCGTAATATCATGAGTTTTTTTCTCACCGTTACATATTTTAATGGAAGGTTCCGGGTATATTAATTTGACAAACATTACAAATGCACCTTAAGTTGCACTGTAGTATTCAACGCTTTTACTATATCAGTATGTATCGCACTGCAAAACACTGTGGACTTGTTTGAAACCAGAAGACACATGATTTCATCAGAAGAAAATTTCTAGCCACTGAGCCGCTCCTGCAAACGCCCAAAGCGATAATCCAATGTAGCTCAGTCATTGCTGTACAACAAATAATCACAAGTCACTTTTTACTATGCCTTTATACCATTAATAGCTTTTCTATTCAGTTCTAGACACGCTTCATTATTCATGTTATTAGATAGCGTCATAAAAGCCGTTCAACATTCTAAATGCTGGAATTAGTTATGCACCTGGAAATTAGTAATATTTTCATTTTCTAGAAATGAGTCTTTCATAATCTTGACATAAAAGTGTCAATTTCCCTTCAGCCATTACTAATGAGCATGTGGGACGCGCTGATGTCATGTTTCATGAAAACTGGCGTACGTCTGTAGAATTGAGTATCAGTGTCGATTCGCTCATACTAGATTACATAGGTTCTCCAGTATCGTTTTAGTGTGCACGATGGGTGCTTAGCATGCCCATTAATGAACACAAGATGATGCTTTTTCAGACTTCCACATCCTTTCTGGTGCAATGTAACGCCGAAGGATACGATTTTCTGTCACGTACCGTAACAGGAGATTAAACCTTGGTGCATCACTACGAATCAGAAAGCAAAGGCGGTCTTCTACAGCCAAGAAGAGATTCAAGTCTTGGCCCTCTGCCGGAAAGATCCTCTTCACCCTCCTCGGGGGATATGGGCCGATTTTGGAGCACTTCCAGCAAAAGGATGAAATAATAAAGCGCCCGGTTCAGCGACATGTTGGAGGATGAGCTAGAGTCAGCAATACGGAGACGTGGCAGAAAACTTCTGTCTAGAGGCGTATCCTTCACGACAACGCGCGTCGCCACCAGCCGCTGCAACACTTGATATGATTCGGAGATTGAGATTTCAGCTCCTACAGCATTCCCCATATAATCCAGATCTCTCTCCTTCCTTGATCCTGATTTGCGGCAAATAATTGGCCCCCTTCTCTTCGACAAAAAAACGAATATTGAATATTCAAAACGTTTGTAAATCTTATCGAACAAGCGAATTGCCACACAATAATCGCCAGCATTAGCCGAAATTCAGTACTTTTTCGGCGATCGCATCATTTCGAAAGGGCATTGGGCGATCTGAAGTCACCTGATTTGGGGGGAGATCATCTTAAAGAGAAAGTTTATAAGAACAAACCACGAACCATAGACGCTTTGAGAGAAAGCATCATCACAGTCTCAGGCGTTAAACGCAGACACCCATTAATATGGTTCGGTGAATTCAATCTTACCTGGATACAAATGGCGGCCATTTCTCGAGAGTGGGTTAAGTCATCTTCAAATTTAATTGCAATATCTTCATTAGTATTGGAACTGTTACACTTGTTAAGACAAATTCCGGATTCGACAGCGAGGAGGACCCATATTATTATAACAAAATCCAACTGCATTCTTTGAAGACAGTTGCAACTGAACTGCCTCTAGCTGCCCTCCTTATACACACTCATTACCCAGTAAGAAACTTCCAGAGTTGGAAAAGTCCCCCTCCCCTTCCTCGAAGCATTATTGCAGGACTTTCATCAGTTAAATAAAGAATTCGGATTGATGGTAGTGCAATAAAAATTAAAACTACTGCAGGCAAAACTGTTCAAAGGATTTGTTCATTTGCTAAGACTAGGACAATGCAGGGGGCAATGCAAAATGTCACCTGCTCATGTGTTCACCTTTCTAACAATTCTGCTTGCATATAATACTTCTTGTGCACGCCTGCAACAATTCAAGTGCAGATGGTAGAAGTGCGATCAGCACATGCATTTGGGCAAGTATTCCACTTCCTCAGATTTATGAATAAAAGCCTCACAACTCTAGAAAAGGATAATTAACAAAATGGCTACACAATCTAGCTTTTCCCTATTAATATAGTCACTGCAATTTCAAATGGTTAAAGTTGTTTGCTAAAGAAACAAAACTATAGGGAGTACAGGCATGAGTACAGGTTATGAACTAAAATACTATTGTAACAAGAAACAAAAAGAATGTTTTAAAATAGTATGTTAGTAATATATACCCACAAGTGCTAACTTCTGATACTCAAGCAGATATATTTGCAATATATCAGAGAATAAATGATAACTTAGAAGCACAGGTGAGATACAAAAGGTAGAGAGCCAATATAAATTTGAAAGAGATAAATCTGTAAGGCAAATTCCTCAAAAAAACAACAGAAATGACCAAATCGATCTACATATAATGCCATGTAGTGGAACAGTCCATCTGAATCCAGCATTCAATAACCACTGGAACAGATTTTTTACATATTTATGTAATAAAATGCACTTTGTAAAATAAATACTTAACAAACTATGTCAATTAATTAATATTTTAGGTTGGACCTATCCTTTTGTATCTTACAAAGAGTATTAGAATCATTAGTTATTTAGATAAGCCTATCATAGTAAATTTGTGATCACAAGCTTGATTTAGATTTTATGGTTGGTTAATGCATGTAGCGAAACCATATCAAAAACATGCTGTAAAGCCTGCAAGCAAGATAAAACTACTTTAATGCATGTACAACATTAAACCTGTATAACCTGGTGTAACATATTCATCACAAAAATATTTTTTTAAGCTTTCAGATTTTTTGTACGATTTTTTAAAATTTAATATTACATTAACTTTCAACCATAAAATACAAAGCTATTTTATGCTGAAAAAATATTTAAAGTTTGCAATAAAATTGCATTTTTTTTAAAAAAAAATAAAGAAATAAAATCCACGCAACTGTAGTCAGTTTCCAAGCATGCCATTACACCGGCTATTTTGCTTGGGACCTAACTGTCCTTTACCTCAGGCACATGTGACTGCAGTTGCTGGGGCTTTGAATGGAAGATCAGTCCATTACCTATCACCTTAATGCTCACCTTCGATTGTGGTGCCAGTAAAAGGTATATGATCACCAGTTCAGAAGTTAGAGGAAGAGTGGCAGATGGATAAAGACAGAAAAAATGAGTTACAACCATATAGTGAGTCTGATTCATAAAACATAAGAAACATTCACTTATATGATTTTGCATCACACTATTCATATGTGATAAAGAAAGAAAAGAAAGACAATATGTATTGTCATATGCTTTGATAAATAAAACGTACAAGATTAAAACAACCATGATTTGAAATCTCTTTATGCTTAATTTGTTTTGCAAGTAAGATTAATGTTTAGAAATTAATGTGGCAATTATAAATAGTTTTATGGACTATATGATAGATTAAATTAGAATATGTTTGGAATATATATAAATTACAGTATAATTTGCTTCAAAACAATTTCTAATTTTATCATCTTCAGCTTCAAAATAAACACACCGATGAATAAAAGCAGTAATAGTAATGGAAATTCATGTGATGTGTGTATGTGTATGTATATATACATATATACTATAAAAATTTATAATGTATTTACAGGTATTCATTTAAAAATGATAATAAAGAAAACAAAATATACACCTTTGGTCGGGGAGGGGCAAGGTTAGAACATGAATACTTCTGACCAATAATGTGCATCTCAACCTTGGAAGACAGTGCGTTAAATGGAGCAAACTATTGCCATGTGTACTATACATATGTTAGAACTTTGGCACTCAGTTGCAATAGGTTCACTTTGTTTAAATAGTCTTTAACATCTGCTTTTACTACAAATGGCGCCGCAGGTGATGACACTGATGATGCATGGAATGAAGATGGCATACCGGTGGAATGTGATGGCAGGGTAAATTGGAGAAAACCTGCCCACAAATCCACATGCAGTGGAATTAACTGACATGTAATAGAACTCTGGTAAGCTGAAATTCCGGCCCATTCTGATATCGGACAAATAATAATAATAACAACAAATTGCCAACAAATTTATGATCTGGACATGAATCATGGATCTTTAAGAATGTGCTAGGCTCTACTATAGCCACCTTCCTAAATGTAAGCATAATGTAGGTTGATGGTTACATTTCAAGAGGTGGCGACATCACCTCAAGGGTCAGAGAGAAAAGGTTCTCAGCCACACTTAAAAGGGTGATCGCAGGTAGTTTTGTGGCTTTATTTAGTTTGTTCTGGATCCCGTTATGAACAGGATACAAATGCTCAACATGCCAGCCAGCACAAAACTAATCCAACTACTACTGCATGCTTCTCACACTAGTTCCCATTTATACATTATCTTGTAAGAGGAATAGTCTTATGAACTACTAAACACCATCACCATCAAATGTATGAACTCAAATATAGAATAACTTATATACATGCATACCATTGCAGCTCAAGAATGAGTTTTAAGCATAGCAAGCTTTTAAGGTACTACATACATATGTAAATAGGAAACCATGTTTAAAAGCTATTTCAACATACATTCTTTATTCAAAAGTTTATTCTTGGTGTTGTTTTTCTTTAGAAAACAGCAATGAAAAACCTTCCACATGACAAGTGCAATTTCCATTGTTTAAACAATCACAGTACTGTTTCCATTGTTGTCGACCTGCCTGTTCCATCTTAACTAACCCTACATTGCATGAATTATTTTGTTACTTATGCCGCTCTTCCTCTAATTTGCAAATTGGATTTTATATCCATTTTTCCAGCACCACAACTGAAACTACTTGAATATCCATGATCATTAGTATGATATGCAGTGGAATGGCCATCCATCCAAAGACAAACGTCACGAGTTAAGATCCCAGTGACTGCAGTCAAATGTGTCTGCAGTAAAGGATGGTAATAGCTGGTGTGATGGCACGAATGGATGCTGACGGGTTATATTTGATTGCAGTTGATAGATTTTGCACTTTATTATTATTATTAAAAAAAACACTACAGTTTTATTGCAAAAATATTAACATTTTTGCAATAGAAAACAGCTATTAATAGCCTAATTGTATTGTTGAAGGTTAGTGTAATATGAAATTAGAAAAGAAGACTACCAAAAATATTAAAACCTTTGATTAATCGTCTTTGTTGCTAAATGGCAACACCATGCAATGTAGGGTTAAAATCAAATCCAGTTTTTCTGATTTTAATCAGCGTATAAGTGTCAAGCCAGTTAAAAGAAATAGTGGAGAAAAGAAAAAAAAAAGTGTGTTGATATTAAAACAAAATAACTTTTTTGAGGGGGGGGGTTAAGAATGCACGGATAATCTGCACACGAATTATCAGGAGTATACTATATTATTAATGAATATTACAAGCATGTTTTGCAAAATCACTATAACATTATTATCAGTGGATGCAATTACTTCTCAAAACTTCCTCATTAAAAATTGTTAAAATGAGCATTCTTGAGGGAAGCTTCTGGAAACAGAACTGGAGAAATTAGTTACCATAGGATAGCTAATCAACAGAGGCGCTCAATATATATTCAGGTCACGTTTTTAACTCAAGTTCTCCTTATTTTCTTTTTGTCTTCCTTTTATATTGTACAAACTTAATGTGTCACTGCAACAGCTTTATTTCAAAGATATAATTTGGTAATTAAATGCTCTCCCTTATATTAATAACTAATGATAAGTTTGACATATAGGTTACAGCATGTACTCTATGCTTACTTCTTTTCGTCATGAGGCTAAGGAGGGAAGGAAGATTACATAGAAAGTCTGCATTAACTACACTTCAGAGTTTGAAATAGTTTTGATATTTTCACTTAAATCCAGCAGTGACATTGTTTTCTCAATCATAGCTGTTTTTACTTGCAACTTCACTAATATTAATTATTAGTAGGATGGTTTGCATGCAAATACTACTTCCACTGATAAGCCGTTAATCTATTTGAAAAATTATACAATAGATCCCTGACTGAAAACACCAATAAGCCCAACCATATGAAAAAAAAAATATGCCACCCTTTAAATTCATGTCAAGAGAGAAGACTGTGGTTACCAGCATTTTGTCTACACCATTACTTGCTCCACCATTATTCATTAGATTCACTTTTGATTGTTGTATTTATTCAAGCTTTTAGGTTAAAAAAATAAAATCCAAATATATGGATCTCGAGTGTCCCTCTTTCTCAAATATGAAAATATAAGGATAGAATAAGCATTGTTATACATGGGCTCTTTGCATCATAAGCAATCCAAGTACATTTGTTTTATCTGGATATGCTTAATTTTCAGACTCACAAGGTGTGTATATTCATTGTTTATTAACCTTTAATAACAGAAAGGCGATCGCTATATGCCTTAAATAACCAATAAGACGGCTGCAGAAGGTAAGAAGGAAAGTGCAATTATGAGAACTGTAAAGTTAATAATATGGACTGAAATTTTGGAATGCCAATTCATTTCATAGTTCTTCACTCCCTAACCTGAGAGCAACAAACTGCTCTCAGGTTACATGGATATATGCTTGATACCTGATGTGTTAATATAAACAGTCCAAACCATGTATTTTGCTCAACATTCAGTAGGAATTTGTGCCTGACACTTTTCCATTTTCTGAGAGATAACTCATCCTTAGAACATAAATCCTTCTAAATTCTATCCTTAAATATAATAGCTTAGAGATTTACTAATTTATGGTATGTATTAGTATTCTGCCATGACATGCAAGTTGGAACTTGCTAAGGGATGTTCCAGCCCCACCCTGAGGTGCCTATTATTCAGCCCATAAATATGACCAGTGTGCACACAGCATTATGAGCAATATGAGGAGCTATTGATAGCAATTTGTGGGACAAGAACAGCAGCATTCTGATTGAGTGATGTGTTGGGAAAATCAAATCATATCCCCATTCTGTCTGGATGATCGTCCACCCCTGCCATGTGTTGGGTTGGTAAGTCTTGACCCCTTTATGGACAACACATACAGTTTTATGCCATATTAAGCTGCTGTGGATATTGATTTCAGAGTGCTAATATCACAAAAATAATCTGGTTCACTGGCTTGATATACAGTCCCAACTTATGTATCACACACCACAGTTTGTCTATTGTCAGTGGTATGTTTTTAATAACTATATTACATAATCATTATTATTTCTATTTTGTTGTGCAAGTAATACGTTTGTTTCAGACTGGCTGCTCCCCAAGAAATGCCTATTGATCTAACAAAATGTTAATAACATTGATGCATAAATGCCTAACCCCCATTTAACAAATATCTACTAAATTAACAAGTACATGCTTTCTTCCCATCATTTTATATCTTCTTTACTTTTTACTAACCATAACCATTTTACCTTTAGCATTTGACAAAAACTCACCTAATTTCCTAATTTGATTGCAATCTTGAAACATTTTTCTAATAGCAATTGGCTTCCTTGTACTAAGCCATGTTCCCTTAATCAAAGATTTGCTCCAACTGGTTCCTGGGTATTTCAAGAAAATATGAATTGCCTCTTTCTTATTCTTACATATGGGGCATTTGTCTTGTCAAAATTATCCATGTAATTTCAGAAACCCTAACCTAAACCAGAAAATCCCTCTCTTTCCATTTGCTAGATATCTTATTTAAACTTTTTCTTTTCAAAACTGATATGGCAGCAAGAGCCTTTTGGCCAATAAATGAACTCACTGTAGTTAACCAACCACTGACAAGTCAATCCTTACAGTAATCAATAGTATACTGCTTTAAATAAAAAAGTTTTTCCTCCAACTCTGCCTTGATTCTATTATGGAAACGGAAAGCATACAAATCCTTGAATTGGTTTGCTATGATAATCTTTCACCCACTGTAGTTTAACCAGTTATCTACTTGGAATAAAAACCAAACTTGTATGCATCTCACTAGAAAACATGAATTAGGTAAATCACTGCCCTGATTACAATGATTATGCGCTAATACTTATATGTAGCTTGACTTCTCATTTCAAAATAATTAACATTAGCAAACATTTGTTAAACTAAATAAATTACCAGAAAACTACGAACTCTCACTATATTATTAAAGATGAACCATATTTTTAGCTTATATTTTGAGTAGTTATGTCACTTATGTTAAATTTAATAGCCAACAGTGTATGAAGGAAATTTGAAACATCATACAGTAAATCTGTTGTTAAGTAGTATGTATAAAGATTTTGATGACACATAGTAGTCTAAAATGACAGAATATTTCTTCTTCTAACAAATCCTCTAAAATCGGACCTACATTTAACACACCTACATGTATCAAGAGTGTAACTCAATGGCAAGATGTGCAATTTCTTGATAGACTTATTTATTAAGTAAACAAATAAAATTTGAAAAATTAAGTATATTAAGATGTTAACAAGAAACAATGTGAAATTTAGTTGAGTCAATTTTGTAACACTACATCACTTACTTTTTTATTTCGGAAAACATGTTTCAGAAGCCATGTGCTTCCATTGTCAATTCCTTTGGTTGACTGCCGGCATCGCTTGCTGTGGTGGTTGTCTCTGTCCCTGGTGGTGGTTTGATGAACCTCTGAATGAGTAGATCGCCTGGCTGGATTTCAAAATTGAAAACCCGGTTCTTGTTTGTCCAAATATATATGTTTTCCCAAACTTTTAATTCTGTCTTCCTTGTGATGTTTTTGAGGATTTTTGGGCTTCTATTTATAGTGTGTCAGCACACTCACTCAAAACCAGAAAGAAAACAAGATCTATAAGAAGTTTACATACCACCCTACAACTTTCTACAAATTCCAGAGGATCTTCAAATGACATAACATCATTCTAGCCCCTAAAAACAATTACTCTATAAAAAACATTTTAAATTCTAAATTAAAAGATGATATCCCACAAGAAAACAAACCAGAAATATATCAGTTCAGCTGTAATGACTGTGAAAAAATCTACATCAGCCAAACAAAAAGAAATATAAAAACAAGGGCAAAAGAACACCACAGAAATATTAAACTCAAACAAGAAGACAAATCTGCAGTAGCTTGGCATTTTTGGAAAGAGAAACACACTATAAATAGAAGCCCAAAAATCCTCAAAAAACATCACAAGGAAGACAGAATTAAAAGTTTGGGAAAACATATATATTTGGACAAACAAGAACCGGGTTTTCAATTTTGAAATCCCGCCAGGCGATCTACTCATTCAGAGGTTCATCAAACCACCACCAGGGACAGAGACAACCACCACAGCAAGCGATGCCGGCAGTCGACCAAAGGAATTGACAATGGAAGCACATGGCTTCTGAAACGTGTTTTCCGAAATAAAAAAGTGATGTAGTGTTACAAAATCGACTCGACTAAATTTCAAATTGTTAAAACACATCACTGTCTCAAAGTCCACCATATATCAGGATAAGAAACAATGTTCCAAATTTCTATTTTAAAGTTTTGACTAAATGATCTAAAGCCAATGTTGAGACATAGTAGTAAAATTCTTGCCTTTACAGAAGCAAGATCAGCCCTGTTTCACAATATTTACAATTTACAAATAACAAGGAATCCATTACATTTTCATAAACTATTTCCCAATAAAACTTTGTTAACTTAGGCTGAGAAACTTTACAAATCCACATAAGCAAATGACAAACAAACATCAGGTGCATCCTGTTGCCATAAGAAGCGTGTTGACATCAACTCTAGCATTATCTAAGAAAGATTAAGCTCTACCTCCAACATATCAATAAGACCTACTAGGTTCTTAGAAAACATAATATGTTCTTATGCTATACAGAATACAGCATACAAGAGGTTCCTAAAGTACAATTTATACAATTTTTTCTAAGAGTCTGGTAATGTACGGTTGTCAGATTCAATTCATAGCTGACAACTCCCCCATAAATACACACTTGTCACATGTAGTTTATGATGATGAAAACAGAGTGGCCTTTCTTTAGACTCCTAAAAATCTTTGTACTCTATAAACTGGGCCTCAGTTCAGTCCAATGGTTCCAAGAAATCGGACTATGTCCATAATGTCTGTCCCTTTTATATTCCATAGGGTTCCAAAACGAAAGAACCCAGGGTTACATACCTTGCATTCACATAAAATGTGCTGGGAGGTTTCAAAGGCCACCCTGCATTTCTTACACATGGCGACATCAATAAACCCCATTATGCATAAGTGTCTTCTTAGAGTGTTGTGCCCAGTGAGGTAGCCAACAACCACTCTTGAGACTGTATCCCCACTGAATCTTTGTACTTGATAGTTCAGGTGGTTTGGCTATGCTGTCTTTGTGGCATTGCCAGAGTAACTAGAAAACAACAGCTGATTACAAATGTCTATATTATGTGCAAAGACAAATATAAACAGTGTACATAGTAAATGAATGCTGTTGTATAATAAAATTAATTTGTTATTGATGTTAATTGAAAATAAAAGTGATAGCTTATGTAGAATAAATTATATATTTTATGACAATATACTACAAATTAATGCAAAATAGCTTGTTACAATGAGAGAAAGGCATAAGAAAGTTATTTTCACCAACTGGTTTAGAATTTTGATGGCTCGATTCCATACAAGTCTCCATCATCATCATTCTCGGAAGCATCATCATAATTAATATCGTCATCAAGACATATCATTAGTGGTTCACATTCACTGATGATTTCGTCAAATTCTTGTGCTTTTCCTATTATTTTGTGCACATGATTCACTTTCTTCTACCATGAAGCAGCATCCACCCTCGCAACACCTTCCCACAAAAGTCTATCCACCTCTGTAATTGTGAAAGTCTTGTTATATCAATGTCGATCCATACTAGTTCAATGTGATTAAAATGACACAGATATGTGGTAATCTAATCAGTTCATGGCCAAGTTCCCTGGCTACTTCATCTGCAACGTATGTTGGTGTGACTGGCTTATTTTCTTTCACCGGGGAATATAAAAGCAGCTTGGTCATGCTCATGCCTGTAGCAACATCCCTTTCATTTAGCCATTCTACCATAACCTTTAAGAAAAAAAAAAAAGAAAGAAAGAAAGAAAAAAAAGTGAAATGTAAATGGCATGTTATTTATGGATGCTCTTTAACCACTGTGGTTCTCAGCGTCCCATTCTAAATTCTTTTGCTCAGAGGCCTCTCAATCAGCCTTGAGGTTCTTTTACGTGCCATAAATCTATGACATGGGACCAACGGCTTTACTTCCCTTCCAAAGGAAGCCATGCTAAGGATTTTTACACCCGAAAAAAATCCATCGTCCTCTGCCAGGTTTGAACCCATGACCTTGGGTATGTGAAGTTAGCATCGTAACCATTACACCACGGAGGCGACTAAAAAAAAAGAAAAAACTCATCCGAAGAACTGGCATGGACCACAATTAACGGGCCTCCTTTCCCTGTCGGCGGATACTATTTGGGGGTGCCGTCTGTCCAGCATTGACCCACATCTTATCCAGCCATATTATTTTGTCGAGATCTTTGTTCAATATTTTGTGTAAAACAACAATGTGAGTCTCTTCCAACACTTTACCTCCATTAGGTGATTTATATCAAAAGTCAATTTCTTTCAAGACTGCTTCCAGCGACATCTTACCTCTAGAGAAAAGCTATGCTCCTTGAAGAGAAATAAGGACTTTGGTATGGTCAAATGCTCCTTTCTACTATAATATGCGCATATATGCCTGGCGTCTAATTGTAAAGCATCAAGATTTGTGACTGGACAAGGCTGCTTTATTTTCTTCCCTGCATTGACAGAAATGCTTGCTGCGTTCCAGATGTTTTGGGATTTTGAATTCCTGCTCTTGAAGTTTCACCCCCTTGCTTATTACAGTTCTCGTACTTAGTCCAAGAACTGCTGCAACTCGCTCCACGAGTTTATCAGCAGGAATAGAGGGATGCCCATTAACTTTCACGTGCTTCTCATTTTCAAAGAATTTCCAGACCCTTCTTAATAGCTCCAATGCCTGCCTATTAAGTGATACACACACCTTTACGCAAAGGAAAAGGATTTTCACTTTGTGAATTTCTCGGAGATTGGCGTCCTTTGGAGGCATTATTGCACCTCAAATTTTGTATAAATATGGTACATAGGTAATGAAATATAGATAAATATATCTATATATAAAAAAACAAACTCCAACAACACTATCAACAATAACAAATATAAATAACCACGAATAATATGTAGCTTGCACAGAACAACTCAGAGCTCGTGTTAGTTCACAAACTGAACACGTAGTTGGAAATAGTCAATTATTTCAATGATGAGGCATCTTTCATTTTCGTTGCCTAACCGACCGGTATGCTGCTTTGTGATTGGTTAAGAAAGTAATACAGGTAAGCTTTTCATCTGTTTTTTGCAGGTGTACCAACTTAACTTCCAGCTGTCAAGTGCAAGGTTTCAATAGTGGGGGTATAGTTCTAGTTAGGTTCAAAAGAACCCTACTTTGTGCCACCCAGCCCAGGGATAAAATCATGGGCCTGTCTGGCAGTATTTAGCTTTTTCCAAATCCTAAGATAACCTCTAGCTGTGAGCTGCTTATCTCATACTTAACGCTTCTGGGAGACATGCTACAAAAGAGTTAAGGTCCCAAAAATGCAAGATCGCTCCCTGCTTAGCCAGCAATTTCATTAACTCTGATGCCCGCATGGTGCAGAATTCAGACAAGAGTAACCTGTCTGCAGACACAGTTTAGCCAACATGATTTGGCACACCCGCACCAGTCTGGATGTTGTTTTAACCGCCGTAAGGGCTTTCAAAGCTGCCTGCCTATCTGAGCAGATATGAATGTTTGCTTGTCTGTAGAACATGTTTAAAATATGCATGGCACAGGCTAATATAGCATATTTCTCAACCTGGAACATAGTAGCAATCCTACCAAGAGGAATGGTAAATCCTGAGTCACAGACCACAGTCCTCGAAGTATGAACCATCAATGTGCCAGTGTAACTATTAAGTCGTTCTTCATACTACTCAGTACAGTGCACAAATACACATTATACAAATAATGACCACAGCAGGGCTTAATTTAGCATTTAAGATGCACCCAGGATATTCATTATAATATGCAATGATTATGGCAGAGAAGAAAGGTGATGCAATTATCTTTTACAATGCTATTACAATAATGGCCTGAAATTTTTTATACAGCTCATAATACTAGCACAAGACCATAATAGTGCCTCTTTCATAAATAGGTTATCAGGTGATTTCTAAGGTAATATATTTTAGTGATCCAGGTTAGAACGTACATGCTGGGATACTAATGTTGTACGATGTACGTATCATACATATTACATCTATATGATATCACTATGAGCTTTCCTGTGAACTTGTTCTCCCTCGCACCTCCAGAGTACAACAGTATCGATTTTATATCTCTGTACTTCTAGCTCATTCAATAAACATTCTGTGCTCCTCTAATATGAAATGCATAATACAACGCTATTTGATTGTATCTGAAAATGTCAAATATAGAAAAATTCTATTGCAAATTGCACATTCTAGTGATTGGTCTACTTGTGAATGCAGAATCTTTCACTTTAGGTTCAACATGATGGCATCTAAGGTCACTAACGAAAATAAAACTATCTTCCATCATTATTTGAAACACTGAAACTGCTGCTAAATAATTTGCAGTTTTCAGTGAGATTTTCCTTTTCTCACCTGTGTGCATTTTAAAGTTTCTTTTTCAGTGGATGAGTGGTTAGACTCCTCGCCTTTCACCAACAAGGCCAGGGGATTATAAGTGTGATTTGTATGGATAAAGTGACATATGGAGGGTTTTCTCTAGGTTCTCTAGTTTTCCCTGTCTTCACTCCACCAGTACCTTTCCTATTATCTATTTTGCCTTCATTTCATATCATCTACTTCCTCATTCTCATTGGCTACAGGCCAATCTCTTGTACCAGATTCTTTATTCTGTGATTCAACAGACTTTTGACCTTATGCACCCATGATATTTAAAAAGTTTACAATTAAGAAGGACTGTAAACATTGTGAAACAGGGCCAAGGCTCTAATTCCAATTGGGACTAGCTGCCTGACTCATATTTATTTTAGGAACTCTCCTCAGAATAAGTATAGCTTTACATCAAACTCTTCTAATTTGTGTGCCAGTGTTACAACAAAATAAATGATCACATATCAACATTGTGTAAACATTATTGTATATCTTAGAAACTCCCTTACCTTTGAGCATTTTCTCAAAGATAATGCTATAAAACACCTAGAATAATACTTACATTATTACTATTAACTAATGAAAACACAATAAAATTTTAAGTTTTGACTAGAGACAGGCAAAATGTGAAGAAAATATCCAGAAATATTATGGAATATATTTCAAAGCCAAACATCTTATACTTTAAAGGAATTGAAATAAGTTCACTTTATTAGTATAAAACATGGCTTGTAATTTTGTCCACATTTAATAATAAAATATCAAATGAAATACAAGATTTACACTGCACTTAAAGATATTATAAAATCCTTAAACTAAGGAAAACAAAAAAACTGTTACTGGTATGTTTTCTATCCTTAATACTAATTATAATATGCTACTAAAAGCATTGGTTAAAAAAACACGGAACTCTTCAAGAATAAAGAGGGTGTTTTAATATTCCATTGAGGAATGCTGCGAATATCTGGAAAGTCCAATTCATTGCTAACATGAACTACTTCAAAAGCAAAATGATCATAAATCTTATAAAATGTGAGGATTTTACCACATGAGAAGTGAAATACTCATGCAGCTTGTTCCAAAAGAGCAGCAAATAGCTTGCATGTCAAAAGGATTTACCTGTAATAAGGCACAGAATTGAGTGCAAGCTATCATCACAGCTGAATTAAGTGTTGAAATGAAGTGCCAGGATGCAAGTATTGTAGTGAATATTGGCTACTATGCCCCATCTTCTAGTTTTTGGTTACATACATGTGTGTACTCTATCTCAGACAACTCAAGTTGGAACAGCTTGATTTAGAACATGGTATTTTGTATTCTGTCTGTCTCTATTATCACTTATGTTAGTCTTTCAGTCAAATTAATGTTATCAAGTATCATGTTGCTTACCTCTCTTAAAAAGCCAACCTTCCTTGACAATGTTTGCATTGGGGGGCACATTCGCCCCCCCTGTCACCTCAGTCATTGCTTACCAGCACCAAATCTGTAACACAATTTGCATCCTTTTTTATCTGTTGTTAACTGAAGGAAGTCCATCACAGATCTGAACAATTTTGAGTATGAGCATTTCTTAGACTAACAATCAGGAAGGATTGTTCTTCCAAAATTCAGAGAGAAAGAGTAAGTAAAATTATTTTAATTGTGGACATTACGTGAATAAGGGAATCATCCAACTACCTATATTTCATGAAAGCTGAAATGGTTAGAACTCTTCCATTCAACATTGTGGCACAATTACACATACCAAATTCACAAATACTAAAAAAACTTACTAACATCATACAGTCTAAGTGTGTGTAAGAGAGAGAGAGAGAGAGAGAGAGAGAGAGAGAGAGAGAGAGAGAGAGAGAGAATGCTCTCCAATAAACACAAGTTTATCTAGCATTAAAAAACATATTCTCTTCACAGTCAGAGAGCTCATTCAAATAAAAAACTGTCAGCCCACCTCTGTGGTGTAGGGATAATCTGTCTATCTCACATTTCAAAATGGTCCCATTTCAGAACTCGATTAGTGTGAGTTCCCAAATAATGTTTTTCTGGGGTTTCCCCTTATTCTGAGAATGAATGTTTTGTATCATAAGATTTATTGCTGCCCTAAAGTCATTTGAACACTATTTCATTCAATGTCCATATGATCGATCTAAGGAGAAGTTAAAAAACAACCCCGCAGTGGTTAAAACTCCATAAATATCACATTCTATTTCTGGTGTAGCTTTTTCTAAATGCATATCAAAGTTGTATCATCACTATTCATGTTAAATATTAGCCTAGAGTAAGAGAAAATGTACTTTGAACTATATAATTAAGATAATATAACTACCCCATATTCAAGAATCTCAGATTATCAAAAAACCAATGGACTTCACAGTCACCATACATCCATAAAAGAACCCCTTATTTAAATTAAAATTTGTAAAGAATAAAATGTGTTCTTGATGTTTAGCAGGAGAAACAGCAAATCATATATTCTGGTGATTTCAGAATTAAATAAATGGTTTGCTTAAGGAAGGTTAAGCCAATCCAGAATACAAATCCCCTACATTTATGAACACCATTTAATGGAATCTCAGTCTTTAATTTGTTATTAAATTTACCAATTATATAGAGCTACAAATGTGAATAATATTATATCCATATGTGTTATTGTTTCTAGGTTTACCCCATTACAACGAATAAATATTACATGTCTTCATTCAGTAGGTGTTGTGGAATTTTTGAAGCAGAGCAAGGCGACTACATTAAGACATGAAGTATGCTATACACATCATGTCTAAACAGTGGTTTCAATGCTAAGTTTTCATTCTGTCTGAAGACCCAGAGTCCACGCACATGTGTGCTGTGTTTTGTTTAATCATTCAGCTAGTTCACTGTAAATTAGATAACCTATTCACCACAATGGCTGAGGAATTGAAAAAAAGAAACCTTCTTTGGTTGACAACACTGCGGGAAGACAGGTAGGCCTGCTCTCTCTTCTTCCCCTAAAACTAGAGCCCAAGAAAAGGTGTGTGCATAATGGTGTTTATGCCAATTAAAGTATATTTTATAAAATAAAACTAACAAAGAAACATCTTGTTTGAGGTAAATACCTTTAATGGAAAAATAATTGAAGAATGTGTTTTAATGAGATCTAAAATTTTGTGTAGTAGGTTTTTGTCTATTTCTTATGGTTTACCGGCTAAAACACCAGCAAATTTCATTTAGAATAAAGAGGTCTTCAGAGGCTATTCCCTGAAAATTGCAGATATACACTTTATTTGTCAGGAAAATATCTATAGTCGTAAAGTGGAGCAAAGGGAATCATTATGATGTTTCCACATTCAAATTTGAATTTATAGTTTCTGACTTTACCACTTTGCACCATAGTGACGAGGGATTGGCTCACTGCCTCACTGTAGGAGGAAATCACAACTTGGGGATACAAATTGGCAGAAAATTTTGCCCAGGAACCTTACCCTTTCAAGGTATATGGTTCTTTTACATGGAAATAAGCATTACACAGCATCACTGGCTTTACTTCCATTCAGAAGGTCGCCAACTTTTTGCTTCCGAAAAACTCCATCACCCTCCGCCAGGTTTGAACCTGCAATCTTAGGTTTTAGAGGTTAGCATGATAACCACTACACCACAGGGACAACAAATATCTTTAATACACTATATTTTAATTAAAAGCATTAGAGTCAATTTTGAGAAAATAAAAAATTTCAAACATCTTTTCATGCAAAGGGAAGTTTGAGATTGCAGGATTTTTTTTTTTTTTTTTTTTAAATCTTTGTGTGTACCTATGGGAGACACTAAACTTAAATACCAAGTTTGGTGTTTTCATTTTTGAGCTCTGCACATACACACTGATCTTTACCTAATTTTTTTTTTGGGATTCAGGGGGTCTCAAAACATGTATTCCCAATGAAATCTTGGAGTTGAATTTTTGGGTGGAATACAATATCTTCTCTATACACTATGTACATAGTAGTATGTGTCAAGAAAGTAAACATTATTGATTGCAGTTACTTTCAGTCCATATTGGAATATGGTATAATTATTATAATATATGGCAATGTTCAAGGATGGGAAAGAATTCTGTTAAATTCAAAAAAGGATAATAAAAATAAATGGTGAACTGTAAGAATAGACAAAACCTTACTACACAAAAAATGCATATCTCATTAAAACACACAATGTATGTTATGCACATTTTTTTTTCTTAAGTTAACAATTTCAGAGATATTCCTTGAGTTAAATTTTAAAATACTTATACTTTTCTCAAACAGAAAGTAGTCATCCGCTTCTCTTTGGTTTTACTCTGGCCATACAAAGAGTACCAATTTCAATATTAATCACATAGTGACAGCTTTTAAATATTTGACAATTGCTTTAGCCTATGTAATGTCCTATTTCCCTTCTACATATACGGAAGTAAGTAATAAGACCATTTCTGCTAATGCTTATCTTGATTAGTATAGAGTAGAAAAAAAAAAAATAGTTTGCAAAAGAGCTAAAGTGTTGTGAATTGAACACATCATATTTTTACTTTCTCTAGCATGTATCTGCATACAATATACATAATAGCTAGAGAAGGTATTAAATTCCACCCTTTGATGTTGAGACCACCGGAAATATGTTTTGAGATCCCCTGGGTGCAAAACATGTTTTAAAAATGGTCTGTGTGTTTTGTGTGTCTGTGGACACAACTCAAAAACAGACAGTTAAACACCAAACTTGGTGATTATGTTTAGTATATTCCAAGAATGCAACACAAAGATTTTCAAAGAAAAAATCCCCCCAGCCACAAACTACCCTTTACATGAAAAAATTATTGAAAAGGTTATTTTTCTCAAAAATAGCTTTAAAAATATTGATATAAATACTCTAAATTAGAGCTATTTACATCACAAATAAAATGTATATTTTGAATTTTCAGGCAATATTCCCTGAAGATCTCTTTATTCTGGAAGAGTTTTTGCATAAAAGTTAAACCATACGAGTTAGACAAAAACTTAATACATAAAATGTAGATTGTTAAAATACATAATTTATGTCATATACATTTTTCTTGTAGAGTTTTTGATTCCTTGATATTGGTTTCAGTTTTAAACTACTTAATTTTTCTTTGCCAAGTGAGCTGAACCAAACCATTTCTCATACAGACCAGCTTTTAAAAGATTTAACTATTGTTTTAGCACAGCATTTCCATATTTCCCTTCTACTTAATATGAAGCAAATAATAAGACCAATTCTGCCAATGTTTATCTCGATTAGTATGATGTTAATAAAAGAATAATCTTTTGTAAGAATAGTTTGAACAGCTAGAGAGAAAAATGTACTTAAATTCATATAAGGAGGATTCAGTAAAGAGTAGTTAATAGTTGCCTAATGCGGATTAAATTTCATCCTGCACATTAATTCCATCTGCGATTTCTGGGGATGATTGTGTTAGGTGTCTCATAAGCTCTCTTCCAAACCCCCTCTATTATTGTATTCTACACAAAAATTTGATAGTGTTCATCAGAAATATATGTTTTGATGTTCCCAGAGTGTGAAAAAAGCATTTTTATAAAAAGGTCTGTGTGTGTCTGTGGACAGCATAGCTCAAAAACAAAAAATCGGCTAAACACCAAACTTGATATTTAAGTTTAGATCAAGTCATTCAGCATCCTGTTGGAAGAGATGCATATGCCCCAAATGTCATTGGCTGTATATCACCTCACTTGGCTTCAAGCCCGAGAACATCTAGAGTATACTTCAGTGCAGTTTTGATGGACAGTCTATTCAACTGTTTTGTGCACTTCATTGCTATAATAGCAGCCATAATTGGTCATTGATGTGAAAGTGATTACATTCTCAGTGGTTTGCAATGTGATGCCTGATTGCTGAAATCAGGTACATTTTCTGCGTCTTTCTTCTCAGTGAAAATAAGCTGGCTTTCCTCCCTTCCTGAGTGTGATGCAGTCTTTTCCTCGTTAAGATCTAATTCATTTTCTTCTATCTACTTCGCCAACAGGCCAAAGGCTTTCTGAGCTCCATTCTGGGCCTTAGAGGTTAGCAACATATCATATGTCTGTATATATAGTGATATCTCTGGAATGATCTCCCAGTATAACATGGCTTAAGGGATCTCTCTGTAGTCTGTTAATTAGCTTTAAGGTCATGATACCACCATTAATCTCTATCAAATTTGAGGTCAGAATATTTCTGTGGCTCACTTTGTGAAGGTGATTCCCCATAATTAGAGTCCAGATTTGTACGCAAAAGGCATGTTCTTTCTTATATATAAGTATGGTTAAATGATAGATATGTCTTGTTAAATCCAACAATTTGACCTGTATTTGCTAATGCATATAAATGCATATTTTAAGTTTTGAATGAAAAATACATGTTTTACTTTCTCTTCAAGATTGTATTAAATTATAATTTTCCCATTTAAATAATAATAATGGTGCTTAATACAACCTCTGCTATCAAGCAGGATATATTTAAAAAATATAAGTAGGTACATATATATTTATTTATAAATGGATGTATGGTGTTTTTAAATATGTTATAGTATAACTTGGAATGCTGGGAGAAAATCAAACTAGGTAAAGTATGACCATATGACTACCGGGTAATCAGCGAGTTTATTTACATTCGTGAACAGGAATATACCAGGCATCTTATGAACTAATGTTATACAATTAAGATTAGGAATGAAGCTAGGAAATCCCCATGAGCAGCCATGAAGTCAAAGGAAAGCCAGTCAGTATCCGGCATATCTTCATGTGATTTAGTGCTTCCTTGTTTTTTTGTCACCAACTTAGAGCCCAGCTGAGTGTCGATATTTGACAATTGAAGTTATTTAAATAGGGCTTTGGTTGAGAAATATCACTCACAAAAGCATTTCTATCTGCCATATTACATAAATATATATGTCGCCCTCCGTGGTGTAATGGTTACAATGCTAACTTCATATACCCAAGGTCGTGGGTTCAAACCTGGCAGAGGACGATGGATTTTTTCGGATGTAAAAATCCTTAGCATGGCTTCCTTCGGAAGGGAAGTAAAGCCGTTGGTCCCATGTCGTAGATTTACGGCACGTAAAAGAACCTCAAGCCTGATTGAAAGGCCTCTGAGCAAAATTAAGTGGTCTTTCATGCCCAATTTAAAATGGGACGCTGAGAACCATAGTAGTTAAAGAGCGTCCATAAATAACACGCCATTTACATAAATATGCAAATGAGCTTGGCAGTGATGTTTTTAGTGAAGATAGTACGGTATTGTTTCGCTTGGTATGTGAGAGAGAGAAAAAAAAAAAAAACATGCTTCTGCAAATATAAAGTTTGAAGCTGTGATATGCATAAGTAGGACTGGATTAAAAAGAAGTCTACTTTAAATAAACAACTGACTACAAGTTCGAGTGCTAATTTTTCTAAAGACTTGTGTTTAGCTTTAGTGACACTAATCAAGATAAACATTAGCAGAATTGTCTTTTTACTTACTTCATTGTAAGTAGACAGTAAATATAAGAAAACATTAGAATTAGTAAAATTTTTTAAAAGCTGATCACCATATGAAACAATTGAGATTCAGTTTACTTGCATGGTCCTATTTGAGAAAAGTTAGGCAGTTCAAACTGAAACCAATAACAAGGAATGTCTCAAAAACAGTTATCTCTACAAGATAAATGTATTTGGTATAAATTATGTACGAGGGCCGTTCAGAAAGTAGCCTCCGATCGGTCACAGTGCGGGTAGTGGGGGGAGTAGCGACGCCATCTGTGCATTCACGCACTCAGCAGGTCAGTCGGCATCAAGCCGTGGTCGAGTGAAAGTCGTACCTGCGCTAGTTTAGTGTTTGTGGCCGTTTGAAATGTGTACTGCAATAGAAAACCCCGCCAAATGTGAAGTGCGTGCTGTTATAAGGTTTTTTACAGCCAAAGGATATTCTGCAGCAGCTATTCATCGTGAGCTTTGTGCCGTGTACGGACCAAGAGTTATGAGTGAAGGAGTGGTCCGTGAATGGGTACGTTTATTTAAAAGTGGACGAGAAAACGTTCATGATGAAGAGAGGAGTGGTAGACCATCATTGGTCACGGACGAACTCGTTCAGACAGTTGATGCAAAAGTTCGGGAAAACCGACGTTTCACAATGTCGGAGTTGTCTACTGATTTTCCACAGATTTCTAAGACTCTCTTGTACGAGATAGTGACAGCAAGATTGGGTTACCGTAAGTTCTGTGCACGATGGGTGCCCAAAATTCTTACCGACCACCACAAAACTCAAAGAATGGCCTCTGCATTAGACTTTCTGTCACGTTATGAGGCCGAAGGTGAACCATTGTTAAACAGAATCGTGACCGGGGACGAAACCTGGATTAAGTACGTGAACCCTGAGGCAAAAGAACAATCAAAGATGTGGGCACATTCAAATTCGCCTACCAAACCAATAAAAGCCCGGCAAGATTTTTCTGCCCGAAAATTGATGGCAACGGTGTTTTGGGATGCAAAAGGGGTGTTGTTGGTTGAATTCATGGAACGTGGGACGACCATTAATCAAGACGTGTACTTTGAAACACTAAAACAATTACGACGGGCTATACAAAACAAACGCCGTGGTATGCTGACTTCCGGTATCGTTTTTTTGCACGATAACGCCCGTCCTCACTCTGCTCGCAGAACAACAGCCCTTCTTGAGTCCTTCAAGTGGGACGTTGTCAACCATCCACCTTACAGCCAAGATCTGGCGCCAAGCGATTATCATCTCTTCATGCATATGAAGAAATGGCTCGGGTCCCAGCGGTTTGATGACGACGAAGAGCTCAAAGATGCGGTCACAGGCTGGCTCCAGGCACAAGCGGGTGATTTTTATGCAGAAGGAATTTCAAAGCTTGTGAACAGATACGATAAGTGCCTCAATCTTTATGGAAACTATGTAGAAAAATAGTGCAAAGATGTAGTTGTAAGATGTATATATTAAAATATTTTTATTTAACTTGGTGAATTTCTTGCAATCAACCGGAGGCTACTTTCTGAACGGCCCTCGTATTTTAACGAGATCTAAATTTGTTGTATATTAAATTTATGTCTATCTCTTGCCATTTAACCGTTATGTAAAATTCTGGAAAACTCAAGAGAGAATAAAGAGGTCTTCAAAAGCTATTCCCAGAAAATTTAAAGTATACATTTTATCTGTATTGTAAATATCTTTAATGTACAGTATTTTAATAAAAATTGTTAGACCCATTTTTGAGAAAAGCAAAAATTTCAAAACTTATTTCATATAAAGGGTAGTTTGTGGGGGGGGGGGGATTCTTTTGAAAATCTATGTGTTACTAAACATATCTATGGAAGTTACTAAACATAACCAAGTTTGGTTTTAATGGTATTTTCATTTTTGAGATATGCTATCCAGACACACACACCTTTTTCTAAAAATGCTGTTTTTGGACTCAGGGGACCTCAAAACATATTTCTGGCAAAATCTTGACATTGAATTTTTGGCATTGTATGTACTTAAGTGCTAGAGAAATTAAAAAGTATTTCTGAAGGTGCAACTAAGAGTTCAAAATCTCGCCAACTATTTCCAAATCTGCCCTTACCCCCCCCTCCCCGAGCCAGTTTTAAATCGCTGGGGCACATGCTTACAGGCTGTGTCATACTACACAAAATTGAAAACATAATAGATTCCTTAAATGCAAAAGATGAAGTTAGCATTGTGAAAGCTCAAGAATGTTTTTCTGAAGATGGCATTGAGAAAAAGATCCAGTATATTCATAGCCGCTTCTCGAAATTACCTAAAATTACAATTCAGTTGGAGGTTCGAAATAATTCTTTAGAGTATTCACTGTCTCTGATACACCAAATTATACGCCTGACTGGGTAGTGTGCTAACATGTCTGCCTCACATTACACAGATTGAGATTTTGAATCTTGCTTAGGATGAGTTACCTGGTTAACGTTTTTTCAGGGTTTTCCCTTCTCTTGAGAAGATGAAAGTCGAGAAAATTTAAGCTCCATGAACCCGGAGATCATTTGAGCATCACTTCACCAATTTCATTCACCTTCCAATATTACCAACATATTATTTGCAGAAACTCACATATTGGTAAAATTGCGCTCATTAAACTTAGTCAGGTATTAAATAAAATTTTGGTTAAAAAACAATCTGTCAAATCAGTAAAATGTTTTCTAGTGATGGTGAAAAAGCTATAACAGAAGAGAAATTTATGAAAGAATAGTGGTGTTTTTCACATGTGTCTGTGACATCATAATTTATATAAAACATTCTTCACTAACAAACCTAAGAGCTTCACTCAAGAAAACTTCATCAAAACTCCTTATCTACGGCAACTGTCACGAATAAGGTAAGATTACCCCCCAAAATATGGCGTATTTGTTAATTTATTTTTGCATATTTTGGTGCGTATTTTCAGGCATTTTTTTACTATTTTATTTTGCATACAAATCCAAGCTCTACTTATAATTTTTCCTTTCTGAGTTAAATACATAGTGCTTCAGCTTAAGGCAAACATCTTATAAAACTACCTCATTAAAACAGTATTAAATCCAGACAAATTTATTTGTACTATTGCGTAAAGCACACAAATTAGTAATAACAGAAAATCTATAGCACAAACACAATTTAGCACTTTAAACATTGTTGTTAATAAAAGATCTAAAGATCATATGAAATAGCTTTGAAATGTACAGTTGATAAACACATATTATTTTAAGTCAGAGTGCAATTTATTTCACTTTTCTTTAGTATTATTTATTCATACTGGGCTTACATCTCCTCTATACCAGATCTATACATAATGAAACATTTTAATAGGTACTCTAAAAACATAATTCCAGGCATAATGTTGCATTATCACATTTCAGTTTGCACTGGACAAAGACAGATGTGTGGATGTAATAATTTTTGATTCATTTGATAATTATTCAGAAATCCATATAATTGGAAAATAATTTTCTTCATCAGTCTCTTCATTTTTGACTGTCATGCTATCTTCATAATACAATGTTACACACTGTAATATGAATTACAGTATACACAACAGTTATTTATTAAATGTATAGCACATTTAAGTTAAATGAAATTGTGTTTGGAAGTGGACTTGTGTAGTAATAGAGTAAAATGTAAAATATTTTCTCAAACTGGTAACCCATGCATTAAAATTAACCTAATTGTTGAATTTGGAGATGTACACATGAGTTAAATTTGCAGAACCCCTTATCATAAAGGAATATTATACTATGTGCACATGTTTTCTTAGGCGCTCGGCTTCATAGTGTTCACAATTTGCACAAATTCAGAAGAAGAGCAAGGCAAACAACATTGAGATGTGACACATGTTACACACCCTGACACCTAGTGGCTTCAATGCTAAGGTGTGTAGATCCCAGAGTTCATGCACATGCACTGTGTTTCATTTATAATTTGGCTAGTTTGCAGTAAATTAGATAACTTATTCACCATAATGGCCAAGGATCTGAAACAAAGAAACTTATTTTGGTTGGCAACACTGAAGAAACACAGCAGGCTCTCTTCTTCCCCCAAGTCCCCACTTCCCTGTAAAACCAGGACCAAAAAACGGAGCGCGCACAATATGAGTTCGCTGCTGCCATCGGAATCACTACAAAACAAAAAAATTTATCATCAATCTGTCAACTTTTGCTATGCGCAAAACAGGAAAATATCTACATACAAAACTAAACACAATATCATATCCCTGAAAAAACTATTATTTTTATATGGTTTTATATGCAATAAGTACCAAGTTTCTGTGTTTAAAAATCAGTATGCGCATACTTACTGGGAATGGAAAAACAAGGTCTTATTCCATCTAAATTTATTTTCTTATAATTTGGATAAAGTGAATCTTAAAACACATACTTTTAGTGAAATACTGCTATAAATTTTGGCAAGGAATACTTTAAAAGTGGGCACCTCAATTGACAGTGTAACCACCTCCATAAAGACAACGTAAAAAAAAGAGGCTTTTCAGGTTCTTAGGTTGTACAGAATGACATGAAATTGAGTTCAAATACCTAGAATCTGCTGTCACCAGATTTTAATTCACTACAACCATAAAGTAATCCCAATTATTTGAAGTCTTAAAGTAGGTACGTACCATCCAAAAATTTGGGAAGGATAGTAATTCATTACATAACCAAGAAAAAAGTATGGACAACAGACTTATGAAGCTGTTTAAATAGTATATCTGCATATAGCATACAATAGTATTCCATAAAATGTAGCATTATTATTAAAAATGTACTATATTCAATGGACATTAAGTGAGTTTATTTGTTGCTGTATCTGATTAAAGATTTCTTCCTTTTCTCACAGCACAAAATATGATGTCATTCACAGAGTATGCAGACCAACTCACTGGGGTCATGATATCACATGTGGCAGAATTTGCTGTGGAAGCCATGTACTCCCATCCTCATCACTAGATGTCACAGATCATAGTTCATACCCTTACAGCTGTCATTGCATCCATGGTGTAGAATTCTGCCCATCTCTCTTTATTTGATGGCTGCCTCTAACTGGGCGATGAGAGACAGTGTGAGTCTTAAGTCTTTCAATGGGAAGGTTTCCATAACTGGGATGTAAACTAGACTCGAAGCTATGAATTCAAAGAGGCACATTACTATTTTAAAGAATCTTGCTTTTGTTTTTTCAATGTCTGCCCACTGCTTTCTCATTAGATGTTTCCAAATGAATTGCAGTCTATTGGTAAGTACTGGGAATACTCTATCAGAGTCATGTACTGTTTTCAGTGACATTTAATGGAGATTTTGGACATCATGCATGGAACTTATGCTGCTACTGTTTGCTCTTTTTGTGAGCTGTGAAGGTCTTCTTTGTGGTGTGTAGGCTGATTCTTAGATATTTGAATGAATTCACTAGTTACAATTTGTTTTCATTGAGTACTATCAAGTCTTCCTTTGCCTCTCTTCTTCCTTTATAGAAGATAACTAGTTGTACCTTGTAGGTTGATTTTTAGCTCCAGTTTCTGCCCATTTAGTTAATTCATTTATTTCCCTTTGTAGTTGCACCCTGTTGTTTGGGCTAGTGCCACAGAATAGATATATACATATATTTACTATCACTGCTTCAGCTATATTGATTGGACTATATCATGGGTTAGTGTACTTATTTCTATTCATTTATACTAAGTTAGCATTTAATTCAAATGATTATTTTATCATTTTTCAGAAATTACACACACCAGTAATATAAACCACATACATTTTATGTGCATTTGTGCTGTCCTAATGAAAATGTTCAGTGAACCACTGTGATCTCAATCAATCAATTTATTGCCTGCAATAATTATGTGTAAACTACTGTATCGAACTTCTGAGCACAAATCATAATACACCAAATAAAGCCAAACATAACACTAGACAATGACCTTTGAAAAACCCAAGTGATAGTTGGCATTTTCTATTTCATAGACTAGGGGCAATACTATGCTGCAAAGAACTAAACAAATTCCACAAATTTAAAAACACTATGTAATTTTCTACCAACAAAAAGGTTGAAATTAAAATCAACTTATTTAACTTAATGCTCTAATGATTCAATACTATTAATATACTTTCATGACAAATCTAGTTTGTTATTATAAACAAACTCTGATCTACACAATAAAACCCTGTTTACCTTCTTATTATTATAATTCTTCCTTTGTTTGATTTGCATTAATATCCAATAAGTATTCGTTTGCAGTAACATAAACATAACACAAAACATAGTCCTTGACCCAAAAATGAGTTATTTCTGCAAGAGAACGTTCGGGCACGATAGCTGACATAACCTGAGTGAAAATCACGAAAGACCTTGACCACACTCAAGAATATTTTTCATATATCATACCCTCAAAAACACAACCACGTGTAAACGGTGGCAGTATTTCCTTATGAATATCTCCACATGTCAGGTCCAAAATCATACGCGCTGGGGTGTTATTGTATTTTTACCACCTTCATTGAAATATTTATTAATGAACCAACGTAGCATATCGTATTCATTCATCACAAGCATATCACAACAAACCAGCGTGTTTGTTTTCCAACTCACCGTGCCGAGAGCCAGAAGCGTTTCAGCAGCAGTTAACAAGCCACGTCACTAAAATACATTCTTCGTGTGCTTTTAACCACCATACTGTTGTCTAACTCAGGAATCCACGACTCAAACAATCATAAATCAACATAAAACCAAACCACAACATATCAACCACTATACATCTTGACGTCATTCTAACTGATTTTCATTCTAAACATAAACCGGAAATGATTTAAGTAATGCCATCTGTTTATCATTTGAAAAATGAAACCATTATTGCCAAAGCTAGGACGCAATATTTACCGCATTTTATGCAAATTAAAAAGCAATACGCTTAAATTATAAAAATAGTTTATAATAGGGTTGTTACGATTATTAGTATTTCTATCAATAAAATACACTTCGTTTCAATTCTGGGAATTTTACGTAGAGCTAAACAGCATAAGGGAATAGGGTTACAGTTATGTACAAGAACTAATTAACAACGGCACCCCTACAATTACCTAAATATAACGATTAAAAAAGCATGTTTTGGATTGCTGACCATTTCCGGACTCTCAGTTACAGAAAATTTTGTCTTTTTTTTTTATCCAAAATATGAAACTAGTCTACTAATTCACATAAACATTTGGAAATGATTTGAAGAAAAAAATAATTCTGAAGATTATTTATTATTTGTATACAAATTTAAAACAAATATTTTTTCCTTGTTCAAAACATTAAAACTGCATCAGGATTAGTTACAAACACTTGGCCTTCTGAAAAGCATTAGTAAAGGGTACTTCTTTATTCTAGGGGCACTAAATTGTGGTAAGATGACATACACTTAGGTACTGATATTTTATTACCCAAGCTGAACTAGGTCCCAAAAATCCCGAAAGTGCCCCATGTCTTATGTTCATCGTTTTTTAGAGGAAACGAAAATGTAATTCTTACTTTTGTAATTGTGTTTTCAGACACAATACAACACTGCTGTTTATAATGATGACTACTCACACACACACACACACACACACACACACACACACACACACACACACACACACACATTGCAATCTGTAGATCCTATTATGAGATTAGATTCCATGCCCAAACTCTAGGATGTAGGTCATGTCAAGAATTATATTTATTCATACTCATTAATACATTTATTTTCAAATAATAACTCTGACCATGACTTTTCAGAGATGTCAAGTTTTGTGTAATTTACAATTACATGTCTGTTTCCAAAAACCTACTCATACACATCATTCTTAGGATATTCATGTTTATTATATTTTCAATGTTACATTATTGCCAGTATTTTTCATTGAATGAAATCCACCTCTGCTTAGAAGGTGTGAGTAATAAGGTATCTTTTTAATTCTGATCTAAACTTGTGTTTGTTCATTTACAATTCTTTTATAGAAGAGGGAAGTGAATTAAACAAACCTATTCCTTTATAGCAAATCGCTTTTTGGAATAACAGCAAATTATTTGTTGGTCTATGTAAGTCATGTCTATGTCTGGTCTATTCATTATGAATATCTGCATTTTTTATAAACTTTTCTGGGTTATTTATTACAAATGACAACATGGCTAGAATACATTCAGAGGCAAATGGTGAAATTCCAAACATTTTTTGAAAAGTGGTTTGCAGTGACTTGATCCATCTTTCTCCTGCCATTATTCTTATCACCTTTTTTTTTTTTTTCATAATTGATCACTATTTTAGTGTTTACTGAACTCCCCAAAATATTATTTTCATATTCTATCCTTAGGTTAGGCATGCTTTTATGCTTTGTGCAAAAATTAACGTAGTTAGTTTTTCAAAGTTTATGTGCATTTTGTTACTTTCAAACCAATTATTTAGTGAAGATTTTATTAGATGAATCTGGGCTGAGCTGACTGACATTTTGTTCCTTAATTATAATAATTGTGTCATCTGTAAAAAGAACTGAATAAGCATTGTTGTTTGTTACTGCAGGTAGATCATTTATACACATTAAAAATAGTAAGGAACCATAATAGAACATTGTGGGCCACCATGCTTTATTTCAGATCATTCAGAATATGCATTGCTATTATTTGAAGTATTTATGATAACCTTTTGCTTTCTTTTCGATAAGTAAGATGTAATCTATTGATACCCTTTGCCTCTAATACTATAGTGTGATAATGCTAGAAGTATTTCATGACTAACCCAGTCAAATGCCTTTGATAGATCACAGAATATTTCTAGTGTATTAAGTTTGCCATCCAATGTTTTGAGAACTTCATTAGTTAACTTGAAAATGACATCACTGGTTGATATACTCTTCCTGAATCCAAACTGCTCTTTTGCTAAAATATTTTATCTATATGGTGATAAATTCTTTTAAACATAATTTTTTCAAAGATTTTTGAAAAAGCTGTAAGTAAAGGTACTGGTCTATAGTTTGACATTTCTGAGATTTGCCTTTTCTTGTATAATGGCTTAACAACTGAATGTTTTAATCTGTCTGGGAATGCCCCTGTTAAGAAGGATGTGTGTGTGTGTGTGTGTGTGTGTGTGTGTGTGTGTGTGTGTGGACAACATAGCTCAAAAACTAAAAAAACCGTTAAATCCAGACTTGGTATTTAAATTTGGTATCTTCTAAGAATGTGACACAAAGATTTTAAAGAAAATTCCCCTGCCCCAAACTACCCTTTACATGGAAAAATTGTTGAAATTTTTTATTTTCTCAAAAAAGGCTGTAATGATTTTTATTAAAATACTGTATATTAAAGATATTTATATCACAAATAAAATGTATAACTTGAATTTTCTGGAAATAGCTCTGAAGACTTGTTCATTCAGGATGAATTTTGCTAAATTTGCATGACTGGTGAACTATAAGAAATAGACAAAAATGTACTATATAGAAAATGTAGATCTTGTTACAATGTACAATTAATATCATATATATATTTTTGTTGTAGAGTTGACTGTTTCTGAGATATTCCTTCTTAATGATTTCAATTTTAAACTTGGTATCTTCTCAGACAGAGTCACCTTTCATTTCATTGCTTTTTTGTTTTTCTGAAAATGTAAAGGGAACTGAATTTCATTGTTCACATATGACTGGCTTTTAAAAGATTTGACTATCACTTTAGCCTAGTGGATTCCCTTATTTCCCTTCCACTTACAAGGAAGCAAGAAATAAGACCATTTCTGCTAATGTTTATCTCGATTAGCATGTTGCAGGTAAAGGAACAATTGTTTGTAAGCTTAACATGTTTGCAGAACAGGTAGAGAAAGTCATGTGAATGGAACACATCAGATTTTTATTTGTATCACATATCTATTAGTAGAGAAGCAGTTAGGAGAGGGGGGAGTTTGCAGGTTGAAACACTCATTGCTAAGAAAAGTAAAAAAAAATCTGATGTGTTCCATTCACATTACTTTCTCTACATCTCGGTAACAAATTATTGTTATAAGGCTTATTCTTCTATCTACTTCATGTTAATCAAGATAAACATTAGCAGAAATTATTTTATTACTTGCATCCTTATAAGTAGAAGGGGCGGTATGCATGCATGTGCATGTGCATGTGTGTGTAGCTAATGCTCAGGGTTTAGCAACAAAGCCATTCTCCTTCTATTTTGAGGTCAAGTCTGGATACAATTTAAGTTGTTCACAGATTCATATATCTTCGATATTCATTTATTCTTCCTTGTTGCATAACAGACAATTTGGAGATTATAACAATCCAATTTTATGCATGTGTTTAGTTGTAAGTCTGAACATGGCGATGACTATTTTTTGATAGATTAGGACTTGGTTTCAAGTTTTTTAATAATTTTCTCCTTTGGAATATATTTGTAGTTGATTTAGTGTTATAATCATTATTCATTTTCTTCTTAATGATACATTTAATTGACTCCAGTGGTTCTTTTGGTTGTACCGTATTTTGAATTTTGGTTCCCTTTTGTGCTAGGATGTCTGCCTTCTCATAGTTACTCAATCCACAGTGTGCAGGAATTCACTGAAAGACTATGCTCTTATTTAAATTTTTTATCTGTTTAATCAAATAGTGAATTTCTCTTTCTCTTTTTTTTTTTTTTTTTTTTTTTTTTTTTTTGTTCTGTTTTTGGATCCTGATTAATGCTATTGCTTAGATTGCCCCTCTAGAATCTGATAAAATAACAATGTTTTTACATTTTTGTAGCCAAACAAACAGATATTTTAGAATGCTGTAGATTGCAGTAATTTCTTCATCAAAATCTGTGGTGTTTTTCCCACATTTTTGTAAAAAGAGGAAAACTGGCATATACTGCCTGCTCCAGTTTCATCGTCATCACTTACAAATGAGCTGTCTGTATGTATGTATGTATATATATATATATTCTTCTTCAGGATATTTGATTTGCAGTGCTTCTAATACTATCAGTTATGTGCGCTTGTGTGTGTGTGTGTGTGTGTGTGCATGCGTGTATGTGTGTGTGAACAGCATAGCTTAAAAACAAAAAGACCGTTAAATACCAAATTAAATACCAAACTAGGTATTTAAGTTTGGTATCTTCTAGGGATGCAACACGAAGATTTTAAAAAAATCCCCTCACCCCAAACTGCCCTTTTTGTCGCCCTCCGTGGTGTAATGGTTACCATACTGACTTCATATACCCAAGGTCGCAGGTTCAAACCCGGCAGAGGTTGATTTTTTCAGGTGTAAAAATCCTTAGCATGTCTTCCTTCGGAAGGGAAGTAAAGCTGTTGGTCCCATGTCATAGATTTACGGCACGTAAAAGAGCCTCAAGCCTGATAGAGAGGTCTCTGAGCAAAATTAAGCAGTCTTTCATGCCCAATTTTGAATGGGATGCTGAGAACCACTGCAGTTAAAGGAGCGTCCATAAATAACATGCCATTTTTATTTACATGAAAAAATTTTTGACAATTTTGATATTCTCAAAAATGACTCTAACAATTTTGATTTAAATCTCTTATATTTAAGATATTTACATGTCAAACAAAATGTACATCTTGAATTTTCTGGGAATAGCCTCTAAAGACCTCTTTATTCTGGATGATTTTTATTGAATTTTGTATAATTGGTAAACCGTAACAGATAGACAAAAGCTTACCACACAAAAAATGTAGATCACAATAAAACACACAATTTATGTCATCTACAATTTTTTTGTGGAGTTGGTTGTTTTTGAGATATTCCTTGTTATTGGTTTCAGCTTTAAAAAACTTTCTCAAATAGGAATTTGTCAACTCCTGTCCATACAAACAAAGGAACTTCAGTCACATAGCAACCAGCTATCACTTTAACCTATGGTATGCCTTTTTACTTTCTCTATACGCACTATGTACATAGTGTATAGAGAATGTATTGCACTCCACCCAAAAATTCGATACCGAGATTTCACTGGAAATATATGTTTTAGGGTCCCCTGTATCCAAAAAAAGTATTTTCAGAAAAAGGTCCGTGTGTGTATGTGTGTGTGTGTGTCTGTGAACACGATAACTCAAAAACAAAAATTCGGTAAAATACCAAACTTGGTATTTAAGTTTAGTATCTTCTAGGGATGCGACACAAAGATTTTGAGAAAAATCCCCCACCCCAAACTACCCTTTACATGGAACTTTTTTCGAAAATTTTGATTTTCTCAAATATGGCTCTAACGATTTTGATTAAAATTTCGTAAATTAAACATATTTACCTGACAAATAAAATGAATATCTTGAATTTTCTGGGAATAGCCTCTGAAGAGTAATTTATTCTGGATGAATTTTACTAAATTTTGAATAACTGCTAAACCGTAAGAGATGGACAAAAACTTACTACACAAAAAATGTAGGACACGTTAAAACACACAATTTATGTTATATACATTTTTTTCGTGGAGTTCGTCGTTTTTGTGACATTCCTTATTTTTGGTTTCTGCTATGAAAAACTTATATACATTTCTCATTCAGGAATTTGTCAACTGCTGTCCATACAAACAAAGGAACTTCAGTGACATCGCAACCAGCTTTTGATTATCACTTTAACCTATGGTACTCCCTTATTTCACCTCTACTTACAAGGAAGCAAGTAATATGGCTATTTCTGCTAATGTTTTACTGATTAGCATGAAGTTAATAGAAGTATAAGCTTTTTAAGAATAATTTGTTGCAGGGATATAGGGAAAGTCATGTGAATGGTACACATCAGATTTTTTTGCTTCTGTGTACAAGGAAGCAAGTAATAAGACTATTTTTGCTAATTTTTCTCAATTAGCATAAAATAAATAGAAGCATAAGCTTTTTAACAATGATTTGTTGCAGAGATGTAGAGAAAGTCATGTGAATGGAACACATCAGATTTTTTCACCACAAAATACATACATTTCAAAGCTACATGAAAATGCTGAGATGATCATGTTGCTAACATTACAAATAGTAATTCACTAATAAGAAAATATTTTCATACAGTGTAATATTTATGTAAATAGCTCTTTTTTTTTTCTTCTATAACTGGCTTGGTCAAAAAATGTATGTATGACATTTCAAATATTTCTCTCTCTCATACAAACAAAGGTATAGCTAGGGAGAAAGTTAAGGTTTGGAAACCTGCTTACTTAAAATGTAAAAGTAATGGCAAAATCCTAATTTTAATTCTAACTACTGCAACAATATCTGTAAATGTAACATATGATTCTAAAAATATTTCAACTCAGGATTAATTTACATATTTATCACTTGATTCTCACAGCTTGTTTCAAAAGATGATCCCTATATTAAATCCCTCAAAAAATGTTCTGGAAATACTTCTGTATACCCTTCACATTATTTCTTTGGAGTAATTACAGAGCAAATTATTTGCAGTTACAAAAACTGAAAAGTAGCATTAAAGATTTTCACACATATTTTGTATTCTATAAAACAGATAATTTAAAATTGCAAAAACCTTTATGCTGTTTTTGATAGTTTGTAATTTTATAACTACATGTTTAAATATAAATCATTTAATGTTTGTAAGAGTTAGCTAAGTAAAGGAAGTTCATTTTGTAAAAATATTAGCTTTTGGATATAAAAGTTATATTTTATGTATGTATATTTTTTTTTGGTAGTGTCTAATGCCTGCTTTAAGTACTTATGGCACCACAGGCACTGACACTGATGATACATGAATGAAGATGGAGCACTGGTGGAATGCGGGGGAAACCGGAGAACCCAGAGAAAACCCACCCCGGTGCCTCTTTGTCCACCACAAATCTCGCATGCAGTCACTTGGGATCAAACCCAGGCCGTCTAGATGAGAGGTGAGTGGTCTAACCACTTGGCCACAGTGCGGCCCATGTATGTAGATAATATTTATTTATTATACTTTGTGAATTTTTCCAAAGCTAGCAGTACAAAAACAAAAACAAAAAAAATTACTGCCCCATTTAGTTGCCAAATCAGACATTTTTGTTTGTAGGTGATGTAACTATGCAGTACAATACTTGAGCATCAATCCACTTATACTGTCCTCTGCCAAAGTACTGCTGAAATAATTTTTATTTAATAACCATTAGAGTTAGAGAAAATCAGACTAGACAAAAAAATGTACATCTCTTTAAATTATGTAATTTATGTCCAATACATTTTTGTGGAACTAACCATTTCCAATATATTCTTTATTACTGGTCTCAATTTTCCAATAGGTACTAATACTTTTATGAGAATGGAATAGTGACCAGGTCTTAAAAATGTACTATTACTTTAATCTATGTATTGGTTATTCCCATTGTGCTTACAAGGAAATATGTAATAAAGCCAGTTCTGCTATGTTTATCTTGATTAGCATTAAATAGAAGAATAAATCTTTGAAAAAATAGTTTGTTGCAGAATATGTAGAGATTAACGTAACACATCAGAATTTTTAACCATTGTTTATGGAGTAGACCAAAATGAAGTTTTTAAACCAAAGTTGATAGAAAGGAATGTTTATGCATTCTTTACTAACCAGTAAAGTATCAAATACCTAAGAACTTTATAGTAATAGTGATGGTAGTGGTGATAAAGATGATCATGACAATGATGATGATGATGATGATAGGCAAGTGATTAGTTTCAACAGTTTGTAATTTTACAAGAAGTGCATTATATTGAGCAGTCTGAATACACAAAAAACATTTTCAGAGAATGACTCGTAGCAAGAGCCTACTGTTAAGAATATAGGTAACTAAAAATGAGAAGTTAGATGATACCTTGGGAGGTACCTAATCTCCTGAGGCGAACAAGAAAACTAGACAAAGAGAAAAAAAAAATATATATATATCTATAAATATAAATATAAGCCTCCAAGTATTGTTTTAAGAGTTTAGAATATGGATAAGGATTAATTCGCCAATCCACCTCGCAGGACCATATGCAAAGTTGATGGCAGAGAGACAACACAAAACATATGAATTCTAAACTCCCCCGACAAGGGAGAATTAAATTTTAAAAGGTACCACTTTTAATTGAAAAGCAAGTTCTGCTACCACTTTTGTTGCGCTAGGCCCACTGAAATAATTTAAATTGTGGAAGGTACAAAAACAAAGAAGGTCTAGAGGAGGGATCTACACAGGGATAAAAAGGCATGCAATTGATGAACTTTGTTAAATTAAGTCAAATCTAACTTCATCACATTTACTTAATAAAGAAACACAATATTAACAATTTAATATACAGAGTGTTAATTCCCCCACTTATAAACACTCAAGACAACACTACCTTTGAATAATAAATGTTTGCACAGAATTACAAATTGAAATTTACATTGCCATTTAGCTGTTTCTGGCCAATCAACAAAATTTACGTTTCTTCAGTTGCGAACAAGGTTACAAATTTAGCCAATTTAAATGCATGATGCATACCCCCAAGTTCCTCCTGGAAAACTGAAATGAATGCCCATGCTTTTGATAGTTCTTTCTTTGTCTTCAACAAGTGTGTCTGGACATGCGCAACTGGCTGCTGATTCTGCCCAATTCTAAGGATAGAACTGCTCCATGGAGATTGGAATAGCACTAGCGCTGCGGCTGGGATTTGGCCATATTGCTGTTGAAGTGGAAGTACTTGGCTTATAGTCGTAATGACATGTCACAACCTAAAGGAACATCTTCCAGAAGTTCTGCCAGAGTATGTTGTAAAAACTGTAGGTAAATGTGGCCCATCAAACATGGAGGTAGTAAATAGATGTCTCTGAGTGTATTATTCATTGCAAACTAGTGTTGGTAATTTCTAACTCTAATAGCTCTAGTGTTTTCCTGTGCCCAAATGTGATTGTTATGTGTATTAAACATGCCATCTCATGTAAAAATATTCTCATCCAACCACAATATGGCTGTAGGAAATCTTGGTTGATCAATGTGTTTATGAAGAAATTACTGGACAAACTGTAATCAGTGTAAAGTCAGGAAAGTCATCAGCTTGAATTTGACTGAGATGATGCAGATGTAATTGTTGGTCGTGTAGAATTCTAATAACTGAAGTCTGGCTTGTATGCATTATTGCTATTGTGCTTGTGAATGGAAAATTATGACCCCAGTCAAGAACCTCCTCTTCTAGGGTCACTTCTTACACTTCTTTGGACTTCTGAGCGGTGTGTTTGTTTTTGGAAAGTCCTGTTTCTTACAGTCGTTGATGTATGGCAGTAGAGGTTTTTCTGGCTTCAGAAGGGGAGGTTCCGATCATAATTTTATCTGTGCTTTCATCCAGGTTTTTTTGAGGTAATCTTAAAATGTCATAATTCAATCTTCAAGGTAATCTTCAAAATTCATAACTTCGTACACATTTTTTCCTAATGTGTATCCCTCCCCAAATTGCTAGTTCAGCTGTAGTTTTTACATGTTTAATAGGTTTTATGTCTGGTTTGATGTGTTGTGATGTCCAGAAGTAATGTGATACTGCAGATTTGTTTGTTTGCTTGAGTTTCATGTTCCTGAGGTTCTCTTTCAATCTTGTTTGAAGTCTGTTCAATGTAAATTTTGGGGTAATCTTCACAGTTTATTTGTTAATGCCAGATTTTGATTTGTTTGGTATGTCTTTTAATGGGAGTTTTAATAACCTTAAGTTGCATTTGTTTTGAGATGTAGGCTCTATAATGTGATATTGTGTTGAAGTTGTTTTTCTTGATGTAACTGTCTACATGTGTGAGTTTTCTGTAAATAGTAAATTCTATTTTGTTTATCCATCTTATGATTTTTAGGTCCAAAAATAATAACCAACCTTCTTTTTCTGTTTCTAAGGCAAATTTTACGGCTTTGTTCTGTAGATTTTATAGCTTTAGAATGTCATCAGCAAGTTTTGTAGGGATCATGGCAAAGATGTTGTCCACATATCTCACCAAGTTTTAAATATATAAGGTCACTCATAAGGAATTTGCTATGGGAAACCCATTATCACCATTATTGGCTGATCTATACCATCTGATTTGTCAACTAGAAGGCTATGCAAACAGAAATCTTCTCTTCTGTGCTCACTTATATTTCTTCTATGCTGCCGTGACTTGGGAATTATTCCAAAATTCCTCCAACAGGATAGCCATCTTTGAACTCCTCTGCTCATGGAATTTACAGTGATGCTATCCTCTGAGAATGCATCCACCAGAGCAAAAGGGAACTTGTTTCAAACAATAGACAACTAACAACTCACTCTGCATCTCCGGGTGAGTAATTCAATTCATATATATGATGGGACAACACAGACAGAATCATGTACATTACCATGACTCATAACCCAAGCTTCATTATTTTGCACCATAAAAAGAAGTTTGAATACCTTTTGGCAGGAAACAAACATCTAACTTAACTGATCACCAACTGTCACCAGCCGAGGCCTCATTGCTTGCCAAAGGGGATAATTACGTAGTGGCAACACTGGCTCTACCAGTTGAAGACATCATTTCCAGCATTGGATCGGGAATACGGGGCCTGCTGGGAGTAGCAGCTGACGAGATTTGCTGGGAAGCCACTGAATGCCAACAAAGATATGACTGTCTGCTCAGCAGACAAGGAGAATGCCACCATTATTCTGAACCAAAAAAAGTTCTGAATCTCCTGAAACCGGACACATACCGAAAAATTCAATGCAATCCCACAGCTCAAATTCTATGTAAGACCAATCTGCTAATTAAGAATTCTTCTCTGCCAAAAAAAGATAAACGCTGCATTATCAGATTGGAAGCTTAGCCTCCTAGACTTTATGGCCTTCCAAAGGTTCACAAGCCTGAAGTTCCTCATCAGAGCCATTGCTTCTCCCACTTACACCAAAGCCAAACATTTAGCTTGTTTATTACAATCCCACGACAGCTCAACGGACTCCTACATCAAAGGCTCTACTCATTTCTACTCATCAACTGCAACATATCACATTACAACCAGATGATCTTATCAGCTTCCACATTGTCTCACTCTTCATCATGGTTCCAGTACAGAAAGCCCTTACACATCTGAAACACATCTTCTCAGATGATATCATTACACTCTTTCATCATGTTCTCACCATGACAATTTCCAGTGGAACCACTTGTTCTATGAACAAATAGACTGTGTGCCATGGGGAGCACTCTGAATCTGGTAGTGGCAAACGTTTTCATGGAATCGTTTGAGTCTACAGCCTTGGACAAAGCTCCACAAAAAACAGACAGTCTGATTCTGCTATGTAAACGACACATTAGTTATATGGCCCCATGGAGAAGAAGTTCTTCAAGATTTCCTCCTACACCTCAACAGCACTGATCACCATATCCAGTTCACTATGGAGAAGGAAAAGGACAGTCAGCTAGCATTTCTGAATGTCCTGGTCAGCAGGAATGTCCTGGTCTACTGTATGCCCACCCACACTGACCATTAGCTCAACAAGGACTCAAACCATCATCCTAGACAAAAACGAGCCATGATCAAAACATGGGCTTCTCACATCTGTAAACCACAACAGCTCCAAGAAGAACTCAGGCACCTAAAACAGGCATTACATTCTAATGGTTATTCGAGCTCAGAAGATAAAAGAGCTTTCCATCCTGCCAGGTCTTATTCCACTGCTCAAAAATCAGACCAACCCAAAAGTAAAGGCACAGTTTTTTGGCCATACTTAATAGTATTACTGACCAGATCGAGCGTATATTGCTGCGCCACAATGTTAAAACTGTTTTCAAGCCCATGAGACAACTGAACAATTTACTACACATACCTAAAGACCCCCAGAGTCTCTGTCGTCAGCCGGTGTATACTGCATTCCCTGTTTTTGTGGCTAGGTATACATTGGAACCACATAATACAGTGTTAACACCAGAATCAAGGAACACAAAGACAACTGTCGACTGGGCCACACAGGAAAGTCCATAGTTGCCAAACACGCCATTGAGGTGGAGGGCGAACACATCATAATATTCTAGGATACCAGAATCCTCTCATCCACAGTACATTACCATGCCCAACTACAGCGAGAAGCCATAGAAATTTACAAGCATCCTAACAATTTCAACAAAAAAGAAGGGGCCCTAAAGCTCAACAGAAACTGGCTTCCTGTCTTGAAGATAGGAAACATTATAAAACTGGCAAGATCAAAGCAGGCCAATCAGAAGGCACCTGTGCCAGAGAGGCCAAGCCCCACTCCCAACCAACCAGCATAAATACAGCAACTCTGAAAATCAACTATTTGCAGCAAATGGTTCTCAGATTGTTTACCTAGGGTTAAATCATAGATTTCAGTGACCATTTATTGTAACAGGGATTTCAAAAGGCAGATTATCTGCTGACTTGTTTAATCATTTTCACCTTAAGCTCGATCTCAAAAACACAAGACTAATTGATAATAACATCCAGCTAACTGATTCCTCATATTTCATGCAAAAAATATTGTCTAATGGTGATCTGATAAAAGCTTACTTCTAGTTTCACTTGCTGAAGAAAATGAGCAAAAATTGACTATCATAACTCCATTTGGCCTATATGAATTTAATTTTATTAAAGAATCCAGCTAGTACTTTTCAAAGGTTTATTAATGAAGAAGCTACTGCAAGAATTAAACTTCTATTCTGTCTACACAGATGACATTCTTATTGCTTCTAGTTTGAAAGAAGAATATTCACAACATTTAACCACAGTTTTTGAACATCTTAATGAGTATGGCCTAAGGATTAATCAAAGTTTATGTTTGGTACTCAGAAAATAATTTTTTTGGGATACATCATTGCACCAGACTTGGGGAGAGTAGCACCTATTGTAAATGCACCTCATCCAGAAACTGTGCAACAGCTGTGAGCATTCCTCCGCATACTCAATTTCTATTACTGTCATGTAGAACATGCAGCACAAAATGGAGCTCTTCTAAATGGCTACCTGAAAAAAAGTAAAAAAAGATCAATTGTACTCCAGAAGCAACACTACAGTTTGAAAAATATAAAAAAGATTTATCCGAAGCTGCACTGATAACTTTCCCAAGTGTAGCATATGAACTGGCATTGTTTATGGATGTTTTCAAATTTTGCAAAGGAGCAGCCCTGCAGTAGAAACAGGATGGAAATTTGTAGCTCATTGGTTTCTTTTCGAAGAAGGTTCCCTCAACCAGAGGAATTGTTTAATCTATGATGGGAATTTCTTAGTATATATTTAGCAATGTAATATTTCAAATATCTACTAGAAGAAAGCATGTTTTCTCTCTACACAAATCATGCCCCATTAACTTTTGTATTTAAACAGAAGGATGAGAAAGCTTTGCTGTTGCAACTCTGCTAACTCCGGTATATTTTGAAATTTACAACTGATTTGTATCATGTATTTGGACCAGAAAATGTAGTGACTGATCATTTATCTAGGCTGAAAGAATTAGCAACAATATACTACAATGAAATGGCTATTTTTTAAGAAAATGAGCTGCTCAATCTCAAGTCAAGTGGCAACACCTCATTGAGATATAAGCAATTTACTGTTCCTGCTGGAATAAAACTTTGGTATGACCTGTCAATTGAAACCATTTGTCCACACATATCTAAACAATTTAGGATCCTAGTTTTTCAGCCTTATCACAAGATGGCTCACCCATGTGTAACATTTTCAGTGAAACTCATATCTTCAAAATTTGTCTGGACAAACCTGAGAAAGTTTGTGCAACAATGGACTAGGGCTTGTACAGCTTGCCAGAAGAGTAAAGCTATCAAGCATACTAAATCACCTATTTGGAAATTCCCCATTGTTGATGAACATTTTCAGGTGATACACATCAATATAAATTGGTCCTCTAACTCCTTCCGATGGATTTATTACTGTTTAACTTATATAGATATGTTCACCAGGTAGATATGTCTCTGATGTATTGAAGCAGAGACAGTGGCAATAGCATTTTTCAATTCCTGGGTTCCAAATTTGGAATGCCACAAAGATAGTGATAGACTAAGAAACACAGAAATATTCCATGTCTTGACAGAGATTTGTGGTAGTAAACTGGCAAGAACTGCAGTATACCACCCACAGGCTAATGAGAAAATTGAAAGGTTTCATTGTCCTTTGAAAAGTGCTATACACGCCCATGCTACAGTTAAATGGAGTGATGTAATACCCACAATTCTATTTAGCCTTCATTGTTCCTTCTGGAATGAAAGTGATTCTACAGAAATGTAGTGTGATATCACACTGAAATTACCTGGAGACCTCTTCAAGGAATCTCATACCACAATGAATACAACTTTTGTTAGTGAACTGAAAAACTGTATGAATTGCCTCAAGCCTGTAGATTAAAAGTGCCACAAGGATCTCCAAAGTACAAATAATGAGCACATCAGACATATAAAACTATTGCAAGCAGAAAAATTTGCCCTCGCAGAATATGTGGAAAAAACTGGACATTATATAGATTTTAATGATATAAAGATTCTGGCAGTATGCAGTCATTACACACAGAATAATTAGAGAGAGAGAGCATCGAAATCTTTAAACAAAACAGCAAACTCAACAGAGACAGAGGAAAACTGCTTAATTCAATTTGGATAGCCTTACTGACAGAGCGAGAGGCGGTTGGCAGACCAACAGCAAATAGGAGAAGAAAGGAGCGGTCCGCCAGCATACGAGTATAAATAGCAGCTCCCTAAGGTGCCAGTGGCCCATGGAAGAAGCTCAACATAAGTTGCAGCAAAACATTAGCAGAGAGCAGTATAAGAAATAATGCGGCTACACCAGAAACCATAACCTCAATACAAATAATGTGTTTGTCAGAATTGATAATGTAAAGATGGACTCACACAATCATATGAAAGTCCCTTGAAATAGTTCAAGATTCGCCTAATTTTTTCAGCATTAAAGATAAGCTTACCAACATTTCTATTAATTGACACAAACATGTCTATCTTTTTCCTGATGACAATGCGGATAAAGATCCAAAACCAATGAATCAGCTGCCAGCTAATCAGGTTACAAAATGTTCCAAAGTACCCCAAAAGACCACAAAGTCAGGACATGTGGTGAAATTTCCAACAAAGTTTGCAGTCATCATTGAGGAGGGAGCAATCAAAACAATGTTTAGTTAACAGTGTGTCCAGATGTTACATAAAAAAAGTTTGTTGATTTGGACACAGTTAAAAAAAATGTTTTAAACAAGGAGTAAAATAAAATCTATCTTACAAATGTACCAATTCCTTTCATAATATAAAGTAAAAGCAGGGCTAAAGCAATAAGGAATTGTAACCTCCAATGATATTCTTCTACCAAGAAAAGTTTTTTTTTTTTCAATTGCTGAAACTTTGTTGCAAAATATATGTGTAGTTGAATGAAGGAACTGAGATGACGTTAAGAAAATCCATTTTCAAAGGAAATTCTATTTATACTAAGAAAAAAGTTTTTTTGTTGTCTGGGAAAGAAAATGCTATTTTAAAGCTGGAAGTATTCTCTCCTCAGCTGGGATTAAACTTAATCATCTTGTTTTTATATAACTGATAGTTGGTTACAATTACTATCTTACAGAATTCCTTCAGTTCTTCTGTGTGAATTTTACAAATATGGAAATAACTGAAAACTTTCTGTGCTATACAAGGGCAACACTGAAATTTTTAAGAAAACCAAACAATTAATTTTAAAAAATTTAAATGAGTGATTAACATCCCTTTTAACATCAACACATTATTGAATTCATGAGACCAGTCCTTAAAGCAATGATGCCACTCTTTCTGTGTTTTTATAATGTTTTACTGCTTCATCTTATGACAAAAAAGTGTGTCCACAAGTTTTATTTCTAATTTTTGAAACCAAAAGAAATCACAACGTTCTAGGTTGGAGCCCTATGGTGGAGGGTTGATACTGCTGATCTTTAGGGCATTAGATACTCAGTTTTTAAATTTTTCTATATGCAACAATGCATTGTCATGATGTAAAGTTATTTTTTCTTTTAGACTTTTTTCACAGACTTTTACAAAACTTTACTGTAAACAGACATTTGTATAATAATCAGCAGTAACAGCAATCTATTTCCTAATGCTATAGAAGCAGTTTTAGAAAAAAAACAAAAATGGCAACCTTCTCCTTACCAGCATTGCGACTTTTGTCAGCTTAGGTTATGTTCAAAAGACCCATTGACTTTTATTTTCAGGATCATAGCAATAAATCCAAAATTTATCACTGGTAATCATATTCCAAGCCAAATTTGAAGTGTCACTTTGAAATTATTCCAGAGTTTTTCTGCACTAAAAATTGCATTGTTGTTTTTGACCAAGAATGAGTTTATGTGGAACCCATTGACAATAAAGGAGACAACCTCTATCTTCCAAGTGGTGAATTAAATTACAATTTCAATGGTTATATTAACAACTGTATTCTACTGGCACTTCATAAATAAATTACAGTTCAGAGCAGTAGCCCAAACTTTGCATCATGGTTTTATTCCACTTCTAGAAGAAGTGCATATTTGCTACCTCTTTTCCAATTGTAGTCAGTTCCTTTGGAATACATTATGAAAGCAGTCTTCTAAATCATTTATAGGATGCTCTTTGGATCTGAGCAAAGACCACTGAATTAACAAATCATCAGAATATGATTCCTGGCAAAAAATAGTTCTGTATATCTTGACAAAATATGTGGAAAAATTAAAATTAAAATAGAAGAATGGGATGGTTCAAATCATATGGGCCGACCAAACTTCTGTTTTTGTTTTATTTATTTATTTTATTTTTTTCCCCATGGTTCCTTCAGTCCCCAAGGTAAACACAGAGTTGGATTATTAATACCCAAAGTTTCACTTAAGTCTAAAACAATAGTAAAAATGAATACAGAGGTAATAGAGAATGCTCTGCTACCTATTCAGAGAAAGCAATTAGATTGGACATAGAAGCAGATACAGTTTGGCACTAAAGTTTCTAAAGACAACATATCTGCCCACCACGTACAGAAGCAGAGGTACAGTCACTAGTTCTAAGACCTGTGACAAAGCAAGATGTGTGATACATGGATGAGAACTAAGGCTGTCTGCCACATTCCGAGCCACAAGATACTCCTAATAGGTCCATTACAATATGACCACATATTTAAATTGATGTAAAATAAACAGAGAACCATTTTAGTATACATACAAACTTAAAAAATCTGATGTGTACCATTCACAAGAATTTCCCTACATCTCCGTAACAAATTATTGTTAAAATGCTTATTCTGCTATCTATTTCATGATAATTGAGATACACATTGGCAGAAATTGTCTTTATTACTTGGTTCCTTGTAAGTAGAAGGGAAAAAATCTAACGTGTTCCATTCACATTATGTAATCTAGCTGTTCAGTAAACAAACCATTTAATCAAAACATTAATCTGTTATCTACATCATGCTAATCAAGATAAACATAAGCAGCATTAATCTTAATACTAGCTTCCTAGAAAGTAGAAAGGAAATAAGAAAATACACATGCTAAAGCTATAGTCTAGTCCTAAAAAAGCCAGTCGCTATGTGAAACAATTGAAATTCCAGTCTCTCAGGTTGCCAGGAATAAACAAACGAGAAATGAGAAGAAAGATGTCTTCCCATTTGAGAAAAGTTTAAGTGGCCAAAACTGAAACCAATAATCCAAAATATCTCGAAAACTGTTAACTCTACAAAGGAAAATCTGATGTGTTCCATTCACATGACTTTCTCTACTTCTGTGTAAAAATTATTGTTAGTAAGCTTATTCTTATATTTACTTCATGCTAATTGAGAAAAAATTAGCAGAAATAGTCTCATTACTTGCTTCCTTGTAAGTAGAAGCGAAATATGGGAGTATCATAGGTTAAAGTGAAGTCAAAAGCTGGTTGCTAGGTGACTGAAGTTCCTTTGTATGGACACGAGTTGTCAAACTCCTGTATGAGAAAAGTACAAGTTTTTTAAACCTGAAACCAAAAACAAGGAATATCTAAAAAACGATCAACTCCTCGAAAAAAATGTATATAACTTAAATTGTGTGTTTTAATGTGCTCTACTTTTTGTGTGGTAAGTTTTTGTCCATTTCTTACGGTTTAGCAGTTATGCAAAATTTCATAAAATTCATAATGAATAAAGTAGTCTTCAGAGGCTATTCCCAGAAAATTCAAGATATATATATATTATTTTTCAAGTAAATATATTTAATATACAATATTTTACTCAAAATCGTTAGACATTTTTGAGAAAATAAAAATTTTCGAAAAAAGTTCCATGTAAAGGGTAGTTGGGGGTGGGGGAATTTTCTTGAAAATCTTCGTGTCGCATCCTAGGAAGATACCAAACTTAAATACCAAGTTTGGTATTTAACAGTCTTTGAGCTATGCTTTTGTTTTTGAGCTATGCTGTCCACAGACACACACACACAGACCTTTTTCCAAAAATGCTTTTTTTTGGATTCAGGGGTACCCAAAACATGTATTTCCGGTGAAATCTCGGTATCAAATTTTTGGGTGCATTACAATACCTTCTCTATACACTATGTACATAGTACGTGTAGAGAAAGTAAAAATGTATATGACATAAATTGTATGTTTTAATGAGATCTACATTTTTTGTATATCTTTCATGGTTTGCCAGTTATATAAAAGTCATCCAGAACGAAGAGGTTTTCAGAGGCTATGTTGCCCTCCGTGGTGTAATGGTTACCATGCTAACTTCATATACCCAAGGTCGCGGGTTCAAACCCGGCGGAGGACGATGGATTTTTTTGGGCGTAAAAATCCTTAGCATGGCTTCCTTCGGAAGGGAAATAAAGCCGTGGGTCTCGTGTCGTAGATTTACGGCACGTAAAAGAACCTCAAGCCTGATAGAGAGGCCTCTGAGCAAAATTAAGCGGTCTTTCACGCTCAGAATAGAATGGAACGCTGAGAACCACAGCACTTAAAGATCGTCCATAAATAACACGCCATTTCCATTTTTTCAGAGGCTATTTCCAGAAAATCCAAGATGTACACTTTGTTTATCTTAAAAATATCTCAAACATTGAGAATAGTTAGAGCCATTTTTGAGAAAATAAAAATGTTCAAAAATTTTTTAGAATAAAGGGTAGTTTGGGGTGGGGGGATTTTCTTGAAAATCTTTGTGTCGCATCCTTGGAAGATACTAAACTTAAATACACACACACACATGGACCTTTTTTCTAAAAATGCTTTTTTTTTGGATTCAGGGGGACCCACAACATGCATTTTCGGTGAAATTTCGGTATTGAAGTTTTACAATACAATACCTTCTTTACACACTAGAGAAAGTGAAAAAGTTGATCTTGTTAATATTTTTATGTCATTAGCAAATCCTAACATTCACTGCTTTTAGTTTAAATTGTTCTATACTATAGGCAGTCTTAGCAAAAATCCCCCACCTCAAACTACCCTTTACATGGAACATTTTTTCAAACATTTTGATTTTCTCAAAAATGGCTTTAACAATTTTGATTAAAATACCTTATGTATAAGATATTTTTATGACAAACGAAATGTGTATCTTGAATATTCTGCAAATAGCCTGGCAAACCATAAGATATATACAAAAACTTACTACACAAAAAATGTAGATCTCAATAAAACATACAATTTATGTCATGCATTTTTTTTGTAAAGTTAACCATTTTTGAGGTATTCTGTATTATTGGTTTCAATTTTAAGGTGCTTAAGGTGCCAGGAAGACATCTTTCTTCTTGGTTTTTGTTTACTACTGACAAGCAAAGAGATGGAATTTCAATTGTTTCACATAGCAACCAGATTTTAAAGGTCGAGACTAACAATTTAGCTTGTGAATTTTCCTATTTCCCTTCTACTTACACGGAAGCTAGTATTAAGTCTAATTCTGCTTATGTTTATCTTGATTAGCATGATATTCATAACAGATTAAAGTTTTGAATAAAAGGTTTGTTTACCGAACAGCTAGAGGACATCATGTGAATGGAACACATTAGATTTTTGCCCTTCTAATTACAAGGAACCAAGTAAAGAGATCAATTTCTACTAATGTTTATTTCGATTATCATGAAATACATAGAAGAATAACCTTTTAACAATAATTTGTTACAGAGATTTAGAGAATGTTATGTGAATGGAACATATCAGATTTTGTTTAAGTATGAAATGGATAAAATAATATTTAAATGAATTCATGCTTCATAGACCCAATGTTCATTTTTTGACAATAATGGCCAAATTCAGAAAAAAACTTACCCAAGTAGTTCACCCCAATCCAGATTCTAAGTTTGGACCTTTGAATGTGAGGCACACATGCTACCCACACATCAATGAATGGGCTGGTCATGATCTCTTGCAAAAAGTATGCATTACTATTGTTATATGTTTAAACAGCTGACTATTTTCTCAGGCTACAAAATGTAGAAACCATTTTTCATAAGTGCTTATCACAATTAATGATGGAAAATTTGCCAAGAACTCTACCATTGGATTACTCCTCAATTCCTGGCAGTCAAAAATTGTTAAGTTTAAATTAACTGCAGAGAAAATACTATATCATATCTAAAATATGGAAAAATAAAAACTTCTTTATACAGTCCCTTTTCTTTCATTAATATCAGTAAAGGTAAAATTTAGCAAACAGTTGTATAAAGTTTAACATACTAATGTTAATAAGTACCGAAATCCATTTTTAAAAATAAAAATAAATAAAAATAATAACTTGCAAAGAGTTTGTCGCGTCATACAAAGGTAAAGCAAAGAAAATGCTGCCAAAATTAAAAATACCCAGCCTGGGAATATATCCAAATAACTTCTTCTTGCATGAATGTTTCCACTGGGAACATTCTGGCCATCCAGCATTATTGTGATTAAAATTAGACAGATAGAAAAGTAAGTTTAATGTAAATTTCTGGAACAGATTAGAAAATAATTAAAAATGAAATACTGTTTTTTTTCTCTTCAAAATAATATTTTTAATTAAAAGTGTTCCCCATTACATTTAACATTTGTACAATCTGTGATTCCATTATTGGAAACATGTTGAAAGTCATCTCTTGTGATGGTTAATAACATTTCACTTGTTTTTTTTTTCCCCCTACCTCTTCCATATTATTAAATTGCTGTCCTTTAATTTCCCTCTTAATTTGCTGAAAGAAAGAGAAGCTACACAGAGTGAGGACAGGTGAGCAAGGGCATGAGGCAAAGGAGGCATGCTGTTTTTTGCCAAAAACTGACACACTGAGGTGGATGTATGAGCAGGTACATTGACATGGTGGAATAATCAGTCCCCATTTGCCACAAATCAGTCTTTTTTTGTGTGGTATTGATTTGTTGAGTTGGTTTTTTAACACTACGTCACTTACATTTTTATTATTTTCAACCTCACGGGTCCAACTGCCGTTGCTGGCTGCATTTGCTTGTGAGCAAATAATAAAAATGTGACGTAGTATTAAAAAACCAACTCAACAAATTAATACCACATATAATTTGACCGTCACTGTTACTAAATTCCTCTAAACATCAATCTGTCTTTTTCTATCATACATTGTTGGCAGCTTTCTCAGAATTTCTAGATAGAAAACTTGATTGACAGTTTGACCTGGTGGAATAAAAAACAAATGAGCATTTTCCTGACTCCTTGATGACTTCTTGGTTGTTGTCTGTTTTTGGGGTTGAAAAAATGTCCTTGAAAAAATGTCTGGGTTGCTTAGAAGCTGCGCTTTCAAAGCACAACCAATTGTTTCCACTCAATGTTCTTTTTGCTGGTCAGTCAGAGTTCAAGGCACTCATTTTGCAAGGCCCTTTGCATTTCCAAATCTTACCTCAAACTTCATAACAATCCAGATAAATATCCTCTCTCTTCAGTAGTCTATCATTGGTCTCTGAGCACAAGTGCACACATTTTTTTGTTGTTGACATTTTTACTGTATATCAAAAGCTTATGGACATTAACATTTTGCCTTTTTGAAATGAGAAAAAAGCTTCTAAGCTTCAATTTTTTCCATATTACTGTCTTTATAAGCTATGTTCAACATAACAAAAGCTACTATGACATTTTTCTCTGAGTAGGAAACTAAAAATGTAATGGCTGCACATGGCTATCCTAAAAAAAGAGGAGCAAGCAACATTGCTTTTATGAAGCATTTCCCTGGAGTTGCTCTATGTCTGCCTAACATTAAAAAAGCACACTATGTAACCTCCATCCTATACAGCATCATTCTCTTCTTTCCAGAAAATATTGCCTAAAATGTTCTAGTTACTAAACAAGGGATTTAGGATCTCTTAGTGGTAAGGTTTCCTGAAGTCAATGATACAACAATGTTACGTTAAATTATTGATTTATTGTTAATTAAAATTACAATGGCCACGGAACAACGCTGACACAATACAGAAATGATTGTTTTTTTTTTTTTTTTGTACACACTACAATCACCAATAATGTGGTATTATAAATTAATTATAAATATGAGGAAGGGTGCAGTAGATTTAAACTGTATAAATGACTCATGTGACACCAACCTTACCCCTACGTGAATGTGGAAAAAGGTGTCATTTTTGCTACCTAGGTTTAAAACATTTGCCATGTTCATTGCTTTAATGCCAGTGTGTTTTGTTTTTAAGTGTTAAAAGATAGCTACTTAATAATGAGATTAGGTTGACATCACACTATTAAAGTCATTTACAATGACAAAAGGATACAGAGAAGCCACACTATGCCTTTTCTTATTGAAAACATCACTTTTTCCCCTCCAGCAATTGGAATATGTTTTATAGTCATCTGGTTTACTTGCGCATAATTTAAATTCTGTGGCCATTGTAAAAGTATTTATACCATTGTCTCAAAGGGGAAAACTAATTATAAATATACTTTTCATATGAAGATCCATACTTAGTATCCTTCATATATATTGGCTCTAAGGAGGCTTCTCTGATCGAAAATAATTTGAAACAGGAATGTGCAGTAAAGTTGGAATTATAAAAGTTATTATGAAAGCACAGAAGGAAGCAATTATTAAGATCTATTGCCCAGAAATTTGAGTCCAGCAAAACACATCTATATGACACACTTTCAGAGTGTTTAAATTTGCATTTAATCTGAAATATCACCACTGGCTATTGCATAAGAATCAAGTTGGATAATTAGTGACTGATGCACTACTAGAGAATACATCATTGTTAAAATTCTCAAATTCCCACAATGAAGTGACACTAATGCTTGCAGATTCACACATGTTTCTGACTAGAAATGAAACATGTTCAACATGGGAATAAGCTCATCTGAAATCTTTGATTAAACACATTTTTATTTGGTGACAATCTATTCTGGTTAAGCTGCCTTAAGCACTGCAAGAGAGTAAAGTATGCTATGAAGTGTGGGAGTATTGGAAAGCTGGACTCAGAATTCCAAGCAGGCAACTGAACGCAGCTTAACTTACTTTTCTTCTTATAGCAAAATATTTTTAATTCTATGGCAACATTATCAGTATTCATTATTATTTTTTTTATTATTTTTTTTAATTTTTACTTGTACCAGAACATATCTTTTAAGGCTTTATTTCATATCAAAAAGGAATCGAGACCATCAAGTAATGAATAAATGGGAGGGGAGTGGAGGAAAGAGGAGAACTAATCTCCATTCAGTACTTAGATGTTGATAGATTTGAAAAATTAACGAAAATTGAATATTCATTTGCATACATTGTTAATGATCTCTAATCAGATCACACTGTATGAACATATTATCACATAACAATCATGGTGTACCACAGACTATACTATTTCACTAGTCACTGCAGACATTTATTTTGTTTTTGCATATTGTTGTTTTTCAAATCCACCAAAATAAACCAACTACACAAATTGAACATTGAATCACAACAGTCAAGCTGCTACACATCATTTCCTTTTTATTTTTCTTAGAAGGAAACAGTTTTCAGGTGCTGTTATACACAGTTATTTACCTCGACAATGTTGCACATATACTGAAGCTATGTGAAACAATAGAAGTATGATTATTTCATACTAGCAATTCCTTCTCCCCCACCTTTCCCCTCAAAACTAAGTAAAAAAGCTTCACTTCTAGGAAAACTGTTTTGAAGCTGATAGCTTTTTGTTCATTCCTCCCACTCTGCAGATTCTAAATATAAGAAAATAACATATAGAGAATATGCATTACATTGTTACAAAACACTGCATATATTATTTTAAATATTTTTATACTTTATATTGGAGGAAGTACTTTTGCTTCCGACTTAAGTCATGAAGCATCTGATACAAAGTTTGTTCAAATGCTGCAATGTAGAGAAATACAAACATAATAGTTTATACCTATGCATTTATACAGTCATGTAGTATCATCATGGCCTGTTGTTCTCCCAGTTTGTAAATTTCTCTTTCAAATCTTTAATTTAAAAAAAAAATTAAAGAAATCTTTTCAATATATACATGAACTACAAAAATGACAACAGACTGTTATGGTAAACAATCAAACTAAATACACTAATTGTGCTTGTCACTTTAAACAACCAATGCTTATCACTGCCTCCTCACAAAGCTACCACTGGATACACATAAAAGCTGCTCTATATACTACTAGCTACAGGATCTTACATTCCCTTGTAGCTGTAAAATTCTCACATCAAATGTAACCCAAGTTTTGTACAAAAAAGCTTATCATTAATAATAATTTGTTTATTTTGTTTCAAACATTTACAACTTGCATACAACACTACTCATATTGTATCCCTTCATGAACCACCACACACCACTATACTTACTGTCTATTATAACACTAAGATAATATTAATAATGACTGATTATTATTAATATTTAGTTTTTTAATACAATTAGAAAAATTAAAATCCTATGTATGGCTGGAGGGAGCATTTTATATTAATTCTTTAACTATCCCACCCACTAAAGTCTTCCACTTTCAAAATAAGCCTTTCCAATTTATCTTACACCATTTATTTATGTACTCATTAATACTTGCAAAAATAAAAAAAAATATGTAAAAGACTTTAAACAATTAAAATTCTGGAATGATGTAGACAAGTTTCAAAATAACACATAGTGGCAATAAACACAAATTTTGTTAATTCGTACAGCAGAAGTTACACACCACAGGCAGTTTAGTTTGTTCTTAACATTTTATACACTATACATGGATAAAAAGAGGGGAAACATTATAATAATGCAAGTAAATAAAACTTTTTAAAAACAACAAAATTCAGCTACCTTCAACAATACTGTATAAAATAAAAGCTGCTATAAACAAGCAAAATATACTGATTGCATCAAACTTAAATTATATAAAGCTTGGTCAATATGTTGCAGTGATACAGTCTCTCTAAACCAGTAAGTCTCGTTAGTTGGATTATTAAACTTGACATTATTACTTATTATTTAAAATAGTTATGCAGATTACATAATTCCTTTTTCTTCATTAATGCTTTTACAAGTAGTTTAGCTATTATCATCAATATATAAGCACACATCATGCTTATATACACAAACTGAAAAAAAAAGGGAGCCATCAATTTCACAGAGAGTGTTTTTTGTTTAACATTTGAATATGAAACAAATAACCATAAAAAGTGACAGTCACTACCTTATTGTTAATATTTTTTTCTCATGTGGATATAAATGAAATTAACAATTCATCCAGCTATGTGGCCAGCAGCTAACTGTGGAAGGAATTCTTGGTTGTTTTATATGGCAGCAATTACTCCTTCACTTCAAAATATTTATATGTTGGATTTTCATAACCATTGATCTGCATGTTAGCCACATGCCGCTCCTCTGGTGTGGCAGCTTGGTCCACTTCAACAAAGCCCTGCAACAATTTTAAGCACTTTTTCAATCACTTGCAAATCATTTAAGGAAAGTATACATTTTCTAGAACATCTTTCCTTTTAAAATCAGAGCATTGGATTACAAGGAGTATGAAACAGATAATTTAATGTCTTTTTCACTCCATTAACCTCAGGCCTTCAAAATGGGCTACAACAATGTGCCATTCTGCTTCATGAATTTCTGAAGTTATCATAAAAAATTAACATAGTTTATTATGGTTGGTTCACAACAACCAAGAACAGTAACCAGGACAAGAACAAGAAAGCTAAAATACAGTATTTTGATGGGAATGTTCACAATTGATGGGAAGCCTTCCCAAGTGCTGGAAACAGAAAGCAAGACTTGGCCAAGTTTTACACTTTCTCATTCTTGTTCCCAGGTATATAGTACATATTGAACTCTTCAATGTATAGATTATTCTGTGCAGCTGTGACATGAAACAGTTGCTAAGAGCTAAATTTAGTCACAATTATTTCCAATTATGACACTAACTAAATTGGGGGCAGATGAAGAATTATCATTGGTCAGTTAAAAACAAATTAAGTCTTGATGTGTAAAATTGATCAGAAGAGCAAGAAAAAAGGCATTCCTGTTTTCGTTACTGGGGTGTTGTGAAAGAAAATCTTGTATACTGTGTGGCTTCCTGTCTTCTTGTTTCTATTTTGATTACTGTTCTTTGGTTATTGTGAACCAGTCTTTATGATTCAAACTCCTATATTTTAGTAACAATATCCATAAAATCTTTCGAGATTTGGATTAGTCTGGACTTACAAAGGAACAAAACTGTTAATAGAAAAAATATTGCAGACAAATTGTCTCCAGACAGTTTTAGCAATAAGATATGTATCAGAAGAGAAAGAGAAATTTGGAAAACGAGAATGAAAGAACACTTGAGAAGCATTAGGTACAAGTATTAGACAAGTCTGCAGTAGCACATCACTTTTGGTCTGAAAATCATAACATAAAGGAGGAAATAGAGTTGATAAAATATGCAAGAGACCTTTGGAACTGCAAATTTGGGAAAATATCTTCATCACCAAGGAAGAAGATTCTTTTCTGAATTTTGAAGTTCCTGCCTGCTGTGGATGACATCATCCTACTGTGAAGAGTAGAGGGCAGCACAACACCAAGCCAGCCAGGCACAACCACCTGTTGTATGTAGTGTCAGTCAACCTTGGAACTGAAGAAATGTTCTCAAACGAAGACAAAGTGGAGCAAAAGGTGTAAAAAAAGATGACTCAATTCATTTAAATCATGGTGCTCCACTGTCTAAAATACTTATTTTTATTTGATATATTGACATGGTCTATACTTCTTTTTATTTGATATACTAAAAGGCTGTTTCACAAACATTGGTACGTTAACTGACATATTTTCAAAGGGCATACACATTGTATTTTGTAAGAAGATAAAAGTACTAGATGTTATAGCGACCCATTAACAGAATAATTAGTCTTCAAGTAGAAGATAACTGTTTCATAATGACAACAATAGATCAGGCCACAGGTGGCTGAGGTAGAAGAATAAAAACCATCTTACACCTAATAACAATGGGGGTTTTCTTGAAATTCAATGTGTTCCAATCAGTGGAGTTTTAAATAAACTGCTAGTTTTTGTGCAAAAAATTATTTTTAAACAAACAATAAAGTAGTGATAAATTGATAATATTTGGAATTACAACTGAGAGGCACAAACTAACAATAAATAACATACTTATTCAACATACACACTTGTTTTTAGCCAATATGTATATGAGTCATCTGCAAACTCACTTCACAGCAGCATTCCCATATATATTCAAAACTTGGTACCAATATGTGGATATTTGTCATAATAAATAAAGAAATACATCATAGATGCATTGAAACTTTTAACTTACATGAAAAAACCATCAAATTCACACTGGAAACAGAAACTGACAACATGCTACCCCTCTTGTACTTAATGATTCGGAAACAATATGGAAAATTAAAATTTGGAATCTTTAGAAAAAATTTACACACAGAAAACTATATGAGGGCAGACAGTAACAACCCGAGATCACTAATCATGCAATAATCAACAGTTTTACCCACAGATTGGAAAACATCACTATGGAAGAGGAGGAGTATAAAAAAGAATACAAATAAATAGTCAAAATAGTAACAAACAATGGGTTCAGCAAACAAGTAGTAAAGAAAAAGAGACAAAGCTTCAAATGACAATAGGAAGTGCAAGAGTTAATGACACAATTGCAGATTAAAGAAAAAAAAATGTTTCATAAAATTTATGTAGCACCTGTGGGCCGCACATTTTCAAAGAATTCAGAATAAATCTAGCACCAGTGAACAAACACAGCATCAGAAATCTCCTTAAGTGTCTGAGCAGATCAAATACCTCCCGAAAAGCAAGCAGGCATTTGCAAAATTAGTTGCACAACCTGTGAAAAAGTTTACATCGGAAAAATCAAATGGAACATCATAAAAAGACTAAACGAACACTTTAGGAACATAAACAACAAAGAATTGGACAAATCCACACTAGTAGCACACTTTTGGAATAATCATCACCAGATCAGACAAGAAACCCAATATTTAAAAGCAGTAAACAAGGAAACAGAATTGGATTTTTGGGAAAAAATTTATATGAAGAGATTGAGTCCCATTTAATGAATTTTTATGTACCACCTTAAGACAATATGAAAATGCCACCAGATGTCTCCAATAGGTTCACCATTGGAAGCAATATGAAAACCCACCAGTTGACAAATTGCTAATAATGCCCTCAAATGAGGGTGAAACATATTCAAGGGAATTGAAAAAATTTGTGAAGCTTAGCAGTGTTTATGTAGACTCAGCATACTATTTGTTAGCTTGTGCCTCACAGTGATAATTCCAAATATTATCTATTTACCTTTACTTTATTACTTGTTTAACAATAAATTTTAGCACAAAAGCTAGTTGTTTATTTAAAAATCCACTGACCGATGCACACTGAATTTCAAGAAACCCCCATTATTATTAGGTGTAAGATGCTTTGTATTCTTCTGCCTCAGCCAGCTGTGACCTTATCTATTGTCATTATGGAAACAATTTTACCTTCTACTTGAAAACTAATTATTCTGTTAATGGGTTTCTGTAACATCCAGTCCTTCTATCTTTTTACAAAATACAATGTGTATTCCATTTAAAAATCACAATCATTAATGTTAAAATAAATACAGGTCACAGGAATTAAACAGAAAATATTGCCACTTTTAGCAACACAGTTCTTATGATTACTGTTCACCGAGTGAAAACTATTATTATATACTGACTGCTGACTGAATGTGATCAACACCACAATAAATTATGAAGGTATTTCTCTCTCTCTCTCCCCCTCTCACATGCACACATAGGCTTTGTACGGTTGGTGATGCAAAATGGTCAGAAATTTAAAGGGAAGCAATGCTAGAGCAAGAAAGTGGTGCTTTCACACTCAGTAAGACAATATCCACAGTTCTCAATTTCTTAGTAAGACAGACTTTCTGATAGGGCAAGCTTGCTAAAGATTTTCAAAAATAGGGTGTTTAAAAATAAGTGTTCACTAAATTGTATCTAATTATGAACAGGAAACAGGTTAAGCATTTTTTCGTGGTTATAGGGAAGGCAAAGTATGGATCTTAAAAATATGTTGCAAATGAGTACAGGTGAGACATTTTTGGCTCATTAGATCCTATGGTCCCAGCCATGCTTGACAAAAACTGAAAGAATACACGTAATAAATGACTGGTATTAAAGGAGATGAATGTATTAGAAATCACTGGTTTAAGGTGAAGTTGAACGAAACACTATAAAATTAGAACAGTTCTTGTATAAGGAAACTAAACTAAATGGAAATGAATGTAAACAGGAATAAAGAGTGCACACAGAGACAATGCTCACAGAGAAATATAACTGGTAACATGTTTATAATAATGAGAATTGTGATACAAGCATAATGTGTGCATGTTTGTATAATTGTGTTCTATAGATGATAAATAATTTTTTTTAATGCCACATGCTATTACTTCTTGTTTTTCTTCTTTAGCAGATTACCCTCCTCTTTGTAGAGTTTACATAGCCAAGGACTTACACACCAATGCTTTAAATAGCCTGTTGATGTATAAGCACACTTTGGATCAAAGCAGAACCAGAATGAGTGATCAGTCTACTGCCTAGTATGTTGGTGAGGAAAAAGGAATTGTAATGTAATGATAAAAGGGGTGATAGGAAAATTACAGATGAAATGATCAAACCCAGCATTTGCCTAGCAAGTGAGGAAGACTCAAAAGAACCTTTGGTCAGAATGGTCAACTCCAGAAGTTTGAACACAGGACTTCGAGAATGCGAGTGACACACATGGCACCACCTTGTTCAGTATGTCTCATTACATGTAGTAATATTACTTGGTTTTGTAGTCTAACAATGTGTGTTTACATTTGTTCAGTGTCTTGCAGTTCACTGCTATGTTCTTCACTGAATATTTATTATATTACATACATGTAAATATTATAAATATTCATTGAAAATAAAAACAGCAGTGAACTGCAGTCATTATGCCATTATTAAAACCTACATAATATTGTGTCATGAATACAATTATTTTCACCTTTTTCTTAAGAGCCCAAAAGATGCAGACATGGTAGTGTCTGTGCATCAATGGTTAGAGAAAAGTTGAAAGTAGCTATGTCAGTTTATGTGCACTGCACATATGCTGTACAATTGGAAGCAAAAGAGACACTAGTGGCCAATATTTTGTTCTAGATGTTCTTCATATGCTCTCAGTATTGCATTTTGAAACAAATGCTAAGGACAAAGGAATAAGAAGAGGGAAAAAAAAAAAAAAAAAAAAAAAAAAAAAAAAAAAAAAAAAAAAAAAAAAAAACCACACATTCACACTGCATATAGATGAAATTATTTTCATAACTGAACAAAACAGGTGAAAAATGTTTTTGAAAGTATATTTCATGATTAAAAATAGAGTTCAACAAAAGTGATCAGATTTTATTTAACTGAACAAAACAGATGAAAAATGTTGTTTCTGAGAGTAAATTTCACGTTTAAAACTACAGTTCAATAAAAGTGGTTAGACTTTTAGAAACTTACACAGACAGTTAAAAGAACATTGCTTAATGAATGCAAACAGGATACATATCCAAAGGATCTGATTAGTCTATTCATTTTTCAGTATAATATGTCAATAAAGCATTTCAAGGAAAATAATACACAAATCTGCTACATTTCTAGTTTTTCCAAGACTATTTCATTCATGACACGTAATCATAGGAAGTGGCCAATTCAGTACATTGGTGCATAAAATTCCACCCAATAGGAACTCATTATCTCTGCATTTTAATCAGTTTTTTTTTATCACACCCAAAAAAAAATAGTTTCTCTAAAACTATTGCACCCACGTACATTTGTTTTCTTTCTGAATATCAGTGTGCAGTGATATTCCCGTACATAATGGTGGAAGTTCCAATAGACATATTAACTGCAATCATACTTTACTAAGCCAAGATAATAGAATGTAGCAATACAAAGGGATCTGAGATTTATGAAATGGACATCAACTTGCAGTGCAAATATACGTAAAGACAAATGGGATTTTAGGAATATTATTCTTTGTGTCCATATATGTTAATCATTGTGAGCAAAAGTTGCTCGCAAATTTATCGATAAAAGTTGGAGCTTTCGTTATATTACTTATGACTTATTTAACATTATTCTGAAATCACCTTGCATTCAAAACAGGCACACTTGTGAAACAGCTGTGACTTATGTGTGTCCAAATGCTATAAGAACAAATTTCATGCTACAACCAATTAATTCCTCTACGAACTATAAAATGACTTAGACTTTATGGATCATATGATTACCTGATTCTGAGGTGAACGTGCACTTCGTCTTCTGAGCACTGCGATGCCAACAATCACAGCTGCCATTAGAGCAATACCAGCAAATGCAAGTGTAAAGTAAATGCTCTTACTCTCACGATGATATACTTCCCGACGAATAGAGTATGTCTGCAACACAATATAAACTCTTAAATATGGAAAAGATGATACCAACTCTTGGAGTAAGTAAAAGAAAGTAGGGAATAGATGGTATAATTAATTAAGTATATACTTGGGAAACAATGGTTAGTAGGGATGGACTTGTTAAAGCAGCTTGAGAGATTTAATGGTATTAACCGTTCAAATGTTAAAGCAAGTTTGAAAATTCCCTAAATAGTACTTTATTATCTGATGAGTAGAACAGAAAGTAAAGAGAAGGCAATTGAGAGAATTGGTGTGAATGAGATTAATGGAAAGGGGTGCTATTTAGGAAATTAATTAGACAAGAAAGTGACAGATTAGAGAAAGTGATTGACTAACATTTGCTATGACTAGGAAACTGTGATGCAAGATTTTGGTATGGAAGAGTGATTATAAACAAAAGGTTTTTGGAATAAGTGAGATTTAGGATTGAAGATTTAAAAAAAATATAAAGAAGATATTACTGGAGTTGGTTAAGTAGCATCAGATTGAAAAATTCAATGCCAAAGCCAGGATTTGAACCACAATATCCTGGTCTCTAGCCAGTTGGCAACATGATCACCTTGCAAGTCAGTTGAGAAATGTGATAATGTGCCAGCATGTTGCTATGGTAGCTCACTGGTTAGAGCAACCGACTAGAGACCAGGAGATCCATGGCTCAAATCCCAGCATTGGTATTGAATTTTTTGGTCTGACTCTACCTAACCAACTCCTATCCTACACACAGCTTGTGTGAAAAAACAATTAAATCAAGACTAAAATATTGCTGCTTTAATAGAAAAAAATCTGATGTGTACCATTCACATGACTTTCTCTACATCTCTGCAACAAGTTATTCTTAAAAGCTTATGCTTCTATTTACTTCATGCTAATCAGTAAAAAAAATAGCAGAAATAGCCATACTACTTGCTTCCTGTAAGTAGAAGCGTAATAAGGGAGTACCATAGGTTAAAGTGATAATCAAAAGCTGGTCGCTATGTCACTGTAGTTCCTTTGTTTGTATGGACAGCAGTTGACAAATTCCTGTATAAGTTTTTCATAGCAGAAACCAAAAATAAGGAATGTCTCAAAAACGACGAACTCCACAAAAAAAAAATGTATATAACAAGTTGTGTGTTTTAACATGTTTTACATTTTTTGTGTAAGTTTTTGTCCATCTCTTATGGTTTAGCAGTTATTCAAAATTCATCCAGAATAAACTACTCTTAAGAGGCTATTTCCAGAAAATTCAAGATATACATTTTATTTGTCAGGTAAATATCTTTAGTATACAAAATTTTAATCAAAATCGTTAGAGCCATTTTTGAGAAAATCAAAATTTTTGAAAAAAGTTCCATGTAAAGGGTAGTTTGGGGTGGGGGGATTTTTCTCAAAATCTTTGAGTCGCATCCCTAGAAGATACTAAACTTAAATACCAAGTTTGATATTTTACCAACTTTTCGTTTTTGAGTTATCGTGTTCACAGACACACGGACAAGTATTTAACTTGGTATTTAAGTTTAGTATCTTCCAGGGATGCGACACAAAGATTTTAAGAAAAACCCCCCAACCCCAACTACCCTTTACATGGAACTTTTTTCGAAAATTTTGATTTTCTCAAAAATGGCTCCAACGATTTTGATTAAAATTTCGTATATTAAACATATTTACCTGACAAATAAAATGTATATCTTGAATTTTCTGGGAATAGCCTCTGAAGAGTAGTTTATTCGGATGAATTTTACTAAATTTTGAATAACTGCTAAACCGTAAGAGATGGACAAAAACTTACTACACAAAAAATGTAGAGCACATTAAAACACACAATTTATGTTATATACATTTTTTCGTGGAGTTCGTCGTTTTTGTGACATTCCTTATTTTTGGTTTCTGCTATGAAAAACGTATATTTTTCTCATGCAGGAACTTGTCAACTCCTATCCATATAAACAAAGGAACTTCATTGACATAGCAACCAGCTTTTGACTATCACTTTAACCTACGGTTGTCCCTTATTTCGCTTCTACTTACAAGGAAGCAAGTAATAGGACTATTTCTGCTAATTTTTTTCTGATTAGCATAAAGTAAATAGAAGTATAAGCTTTTTAAGAATTATTTGTTGCAGGGATATGGAGAAAGTCATGTGAATGGTACACATCAGATTTTTTCAAATGCTGAGTATACTGATAGGCTAAGGAAAATAAACAATGAAATAATGACTTAAGAAACAGTATACTCAAGTGAGAAGGGAATTTAAAAAGAAACTAATATTTTACCTTCACATCAGGTTATAAAGCAGACAAAGTTGCAGTTCTAAACACCAGAAGAAGAAAAAAAAAAGAAAAAAATAACATATATAACAATAACAGCTAATCCTACAAAAGAAACCTGCAGTCACTAATTGATTACATGATTAAATTAATTCTTTGGCTGCAAGGGCATGTGCTCTTTCAATAAATTTCTGTAAATAAATTTGTTGCACATGTAGCTTTTAAATGGCAATATGGTGGTTCAAGAGTAATTTATTTAAGAATCAGAAAAATGTGTAGACAATGGTTCTGATATCTTTGTAATCTCACTTGCTCCTTTTTAGATGCAATCAATATGCCCTGAGGTCTATGAAAACAGAACAGTTGTTTGGCAAAATCAAAGATAAATTTTTGCAAGATTTCGTAAACATTTAAAATAAAATTTGAAAAAGGAACAGTAAAAGTTAAAATTAAATTACTTACATCAGAGATGGTTACAATCAATGGCAAAGAACTGCACATAAAACAGGACAGGATGTTTGCCATTGTAGATGGAAAAAATATGCAATTCTCTTACTGGCTCTATGCATCTTTCTTTTTTTAAATACTGTTTAACACCTGCTTGTACTACATGGCACCCAGGTGATGTCACTGATGATACATGTAATGAAGATGGAGGACCGGTGGAATGCGATGGCAGGAGAAGCCAGAGAATCTGGAGAAAACCTTCCCCTGTGCTGCTTTGTCCACCACAAATCTCACATGCGGTCATCCAAAGAATTATCATCATTGCCAGCTGCATACTCATAAATATGACTTCTGGTACTTCTGGTGTCAGTCATTTATCTTCATATCTGCATGAAAATATGTTTCTGTGGGATATCACTGGATCAGAAGACACCAGCAGAAAATGGATAACATCTTGTAGATTACTTCTGCCTGAAAGTATCCTTTCATGAGCTACAAGTTAGTTGTTTCTTGTACATATTTGCTAAAAGCAGTGACGTTAATCTGATCTTAACATGATCTACAAGATGTTATCCATTTTCTGCTGGCATCTTCTGATCCAGTGATATCCCACAGAAACATATTTTCATGCAGATATGAAGATAAATTACTGACACCAGAACCAGTAGTACCCAGAGGCCATATTTATGAGTATGCAGCTGGCAATGATGATAATTCTTTAGATGACAACTCAGAAACTTCAGATGAAGTGACTCATAATGCTTTATCCTAAATTAAGAGGTATGTCAAATTGCTTAATTTATTAAATTTGTGATTTTAGTTTCTATTATCCTACATCATTTTTTGTGAAAACCTATTAACTAAGTAACAGAATATTTATTTTTCTAAATTTATCCGCTATAAAGAAAGAAAGGTAATTTTTTATTATCCAAATATATTTAAAATTGGTACACAAGCATAATACTTATACTTATTTTAATAATTTTAATATTCAACCATGGCCTACAAGCCCGGACATGTTATATTTTACCAATACTTATAACCTATGCAGAATTTTTGCAGATCTATTGAATATCAAGAAATTATTAATTTTGTCTGAATTCAATCTCTATAAAGCAGGGTTTTTATTATCCAAATATATGCAGAATTTGCAGATAGTAAAAACATTATATTAGAAAATCTTAGGCCAAGTTTTATGAATATCTGTTTAATAAAACGAAGTTACTAATTGTACTAAATTCACTCCCTATAAAGGGGTAGTTTCTATTATACAAATGTATTTAGAATTTGTATATAACAAAATGTTACTTATCTCCTATGCAAAGTTTCATATAAATTGGTTCAGTATGAGAGAAGTTAAATTTTGTACAGCTAGATTTGAATTTGTCCTACTGTACATTTGTGGCAATGCAGTGGAATTTAAATTGGATTATTCAAAACAAGATTATCAGAAAATTAAACCATTTTGCTATTCCTTATTACAAATTTCACTTCTTTAATCTTGACAGAGAAATATTGGAAGTCAAACAAGGATCCAACTCTTTGACCCTCTCTTGTTTCTATTATACATTAATGATCTATCATTATGTTTAAAAGAAATCACTTAAACTAAAATAGCTATCTTTACAGATAACAAGCATGTAAGTGAGAATGATAATATTACCTACATGTAAAAATGGCAATGGTAATCGACACTATTATCTCAATTTAGAGCAAGCAAACTCATATTAAGGATAAAACTGTGGCAATTAATGTCTTAACACAAAAATGGCAGCAATTCTGACCAACTTAAAATCATGCATGGATTAAAATCTATAATACGTATGCCTGAAACAAAACTTTGATTACTATCTCTGTTGGGAAGAAAACTGAACATTTTACAGTGACATTAAGTAGGTTTTCGTTAGCCTATCAGCTGAAGACATGGTTATGTTAGACATGCTGAAAAGTTGTTACTTTACCTATTTTAACTCAGATTTAAAATATGGAATAATATTGTAGGGAACAGTTATTTGATTTTCAAGCTACAAAAAGGCTTTCAGAACCAAGGTTGACTTTTCAAAAATACAAAGTTGCAGGGAGCACTTTAAAAAGAGGAATATATTACCTGTATGTAAATAAAACAATTCTTAAATTATGTTAAGTATAATCTTGATAATTTCACCATAAATTCAGAAGCTCATGACCATAATATGCACAATAAAAACAGGTTGCATCTCTAACACATGAAATTAATTTATATGAGAAGTCTTTTAAACATAACATTTTAAAGGTAAATACGTTGCCCCCATTATCTGTATTAAATACTTCCTGCCTAATAAATATTAAAATTAATATACCACAAGAAACTAGAAACAGTGATGCATTTTTAAAATATAACATTGAACCTAAAATCATACTAATTAAGCCAACCAAATCGCTTTGTCTTCAAACATGGTCTACATTTAATGAATGTTTATTTGTCACCACCAAATCCACTCTAGAAATAGTTCTCTTCTAAAAGATGCTGCAATCATATATTATTAGTGTGATTGCTGCAAAATTTAAAATATAAACTAGGATTAGATATCCTATTATTTTTATTGTAAAAGTTTTAAACCAGATTATTAACAGTTATGATCTTTAAACTAAAAGAATTTGGCAGAGTTGTCAATAACAGAAACTCCAATACCAATGGCCAGTTGGATATCTTTTGATGAAGGAAATAAATAGTTTCTTGAAACATGTCAAACAAGTACAATAATGATGTTAGTGCTATAACTTCCAATTCACCTTAAATAAACATACTTAACTCACCCATTGCAGATATTGCACAGTTGTTATTTACATTTCAGTATTGCAGGTACTGAAAAAACTAAATCCTACTCTGGTATTATTACACAAGATAGTTCTGTTAGTCACATATTGCTTTAGCTTTAATGCTGGGCCTATAATAGTGCTTGAATTTTATCATGTTATATATGTATCACATCACACATTCTATGATGAATCCCAAAATGCTTATCTCTTACTATGGATGAAATAAATTAAGCTGAATTGTCAGTACATAAGAACAAGATAATAAAGATTAGAGAACTGTATATGTATAGTTTAGCAAATTTAACAACTATGATGAGGTGCATAGAATCTTCATGGAATGATTTACACACTATCTGCAATCCTGGATCTTATGCAGAAATCTTGTATCATTATATGGATCACAAACCAGCCTAAACAGATACTTACCGGTTCACCATGGCTCACATCATGTACATGAGCATGTGCAACTCTGGCGACTTCTTCCCTATGAGGCTGAGCTGCTGCAAGCTCAGGAGCAACTGATGATACATCATCTACTTCTACAACTCGTTCATCTTCCATTGTCTCAGGGTCAAACTTATCCCTTCCACTCAGGTGCTTTCCTAATGTAGCTTCCACCCTGTGCTTTTCTTCCCGTAGCTCTACACGCTCCTTCTTGCGTTGCTCCTTACGCTGCTTCTCCAATTCTCGCTGACGTTCCTTCTCTATAAATTTCAAAATTTCTTCAGTATCCTTATGCATAACAAATCCTTACAACAACAAAAATAATATGTTAGAAAATGATGAGAACCAGTTTAAAGCATATGAATATTATAAGGAGCTATGACTGTTTTAAGTTGTCTATAAAAATAAAGAATATATGCATACCATTTATTGGGAAAACCCACTGAAAACAACTGGACCTTATTTCTATTTGAAGCAGTCTGCATTAAATCTAATTATATTCCTGTAAAAACTAAATAGTAAACATAAATAATGCTTACGTAGAAAAATATGACAGGAATGCTAGCAGTCTTTCATTCAAGGACTGGCCTCTATAAACATTTAAAAGCACTTCCAAACAAAGCAGCAGGTAAATGTATTTACATTATGTCTAACTTGAAATAAATATATTTATTGAAACTCATATATGTATAGTGCCATCAGATTAAGCAGCCACTCTTATTGGCACTTGGCTCTTGGGCATGCTCCACTTGCCTGCTGAGATTGCAGTTCCCACAATTGCATCACATATGGCGTGATCTTCTGATACCCCTACGATAAATGAAGGCAATAGAGAATGTTCTTTGGTGGTTTTCAGTTGTGTGTATTGCAGTTATGATCCAATATACTACAGAACAAAGTTTTCATTAATTACAACTCAAAAAAACAAAACAAATGTCACGTTTTAACAGAGGAAAAGATTGACATAATCTGTGCACAGTTATAATGTTCACTGTCTCTCTCAAAGCTGATGCAGCAAGCAGGAGTGAGCTGTAGGTTTACTTGTGGGGTGGTTTCAAAGACAAAGTGTATAAATCTTATCTTTGAACTTTACAAGAACTGCAAATAATATATAGGAAGAAATAACCAACATATCCCAAGAAGAATTGTAACATGTTTTTAATAATCTGTTAAGATGCTGTGTTGTCTTTGAGCACAAGGAGAACATTTACAATATCATCTTTAAAAAGGTAAGCGATACAAGGAACATTCAATATTGTAATTTGTAATAATGGTTTTAGTTTACCTCATCTGTTCATCCTATTCATTTTGATGTATAAGACAGTAAGTCTGGGGAAAAAATGTCAGGAGGAAAGCTGCATGCTACCACAAACCAGATGCCATTAAAAGCACGTCACTTAATCTGATGACCCTATAAAGCTGTAAAAGTTGAGTATGGAAAAGTAAATAGCTATTATTGATGAAAACACAAAGTCCACATATGAACATGCATTGTTTCTGGGAAATCACTAGTAACCAAAAATGGGGATATAGGATCTCAAAACATGTCCTCCAAGTAATTTGGCAAGAGCAACAATATGAGTAGGTTAATGCCGATTATTTTCCTTGATAGATTGTTTTGTTGGAATTTATTCCCCCAAGTCTTATACACATAATTTCTTCCTGAAAAGAAATAATATGTTGTTAAAATGTACAGTAGATATTGGGAGAGTAGTTAAGTAGTTTAACACACTATTTCAGGTGTTTCATTCACATGACTTCCTCTACCTAATCTGCAACAAATCATTCTATCTATTCCATGCTAATCAAGATAAAGATTAACAGAAATTGTCTTGTTACTTGTTTAATTGTGTGTACAAGAGAAATAGGAGAATATAGTATGTTAAAACTAGTTGCTAAGTGATGACAATGAAATTCTGTTCTCTTTGCATTGTTAGGAGTAAGAAAAAAAAAAGGAAAAACAAATAAAGACTTCTCATTTGAGAAAAGTATTAGCACATTTAATCAATAACAAGGAATATCTCGAAAATAGTGTATTCCACAAAAAACCTCTATTGTATATAAAATTGTGCAGTTTAACAAGATGCACATTTTTTGTGTAGTAAGATTTTATCTATCTCTTGTGGTTTATCAGTTATGCAAAAGTCATCCAGATTGAAGAGGATGTTTTTATAAAAATGTTTTTATTTTTAGTCAAGAATCCTCAAAATATGTTACTTCTGATGAAATCTCGGTATTGAATTTTTGGGTGGAATACATCCCTTCTCTACCTACTTTGAACACTGTATGTGGTAGACAAAGTAATACACAAATATTTCATCAAGAAAACATTTTTTAACACTTACTTATAATAGAATTGTGACAGTGCCAGTTTGTCAGAGGTTTCTCCAACATTGCAAAACCTCTCACTCATCTGACAGAATAGAACTGCCTTTACATGTGGCCAGAAGAAGTGGAGAACATGTTCCAGGAGCTACAGCACTCCTATTTTGGAATTTCCTCAACCTGGTGGCAATTTTATTCTGTAAGCTGATGCCAGTAACACTAGCACTGGTGGTTTTCTATCACAGACAAGAGTGAGTAATAACCTACCACACCAAGATGCTCTCCAAGCAGCAAAGAACTACTGCGTTACCTGGTGAGAGCACTGGCGGTAGTGAAGGTGCTAGAGCACTTCAAAAAGTACCTAAATGGTCAGCCATTCCATGTAAGGACTGATCACTCTGCCCTCACCTGGTGGCTGTTAAGTTCAAGAACCTGGAGGGCCAGAGGTTGGAAGAATACAATTTTACATCAGAAAGGAAGAGCCACTCCAATACTAATGCCATGTCCATAGGAGCGTGGTTACTGCACTAAGGTTGCAGAGAAGAAGCGTGCCACAGCTGTCCGTGCAATTTCAGAGGTGTCTGTAGTTGGATGGGATAGCACAGGGATGAGGATGGAGCAGCTGGCAGATGCATACTTGGGCCACTTCTGGGAGAATTGGAGGCAGGGACTGGGAGATTATCGCACCAAGGAGTACTGTGTACAAGCCCTACTGAGCCCAATGGGAATCATTGGAGATCAAGGATGGAGTGCTCTTTAGCTATGGGAAAGGGAACACCCAGAGAGAGCAGCTGATCCTTCCATGGTGTAAGGTTGCAGACGTACGTGTGGGGACTTTGGAAAGACATTTGGGATCCAACCGAACTATCAATAAGCTCCGATTGGTACTACTGGCTGAAATTCTGAGATGGTGCTGCCAATGTCATGTATGTGCAGCAAGTCGCAGCTCACAGATCAGGAGTCAGGGTCACATGCAGCAATATAACATGGGAGCACGCTTTGAATGCCATTGACATAGCTGCACCATTCCCTGTGTCTGAATTATTTCACCAAGTGGCAGGAGCTGTACACCAGCCGTAATCAATGGGAGGCTAAGAACATGCAAATTGCTCATGGAAGAACTATTTTGTCACTATGGGGTACCAATAGAGCTGCACAGTGATCAGGACATCAACTTTGAATGCAACCTAATGAGGGAAACACTGGAGCAACTCGGAGTATACAAGATGTGCACAATATATTTTTACTTACAGTCAGATGGCATGGTTAAGCAGCACATCAAAACCCCAGAAGAGTATTTGAGGAAGGTTGTGGCCAATCATCAGAGAGACTGAGATGTCAGGGTGCTATTTTTCTTGCTGGCCTACTGCTCAACCCACTGGGTTGACAAAAGTTGGTTTTTGGCAGAGAGCTGCTTTTACCATGTGACCTGATGTTTGGAGACCTCCTGGGCTAGAACAGTCAACTATAGAGTATCTCATAGACCGACTTCATAACATGCATGAGATGGCCCATAAAAACATCCAAGTAGTAAGCGATCGGATGAAGACCCTTTATGACCTACAGGCCAGCCAAAGTGATCTGGTATGACTATATTGCCCTACCTGCTCCAAGTGATGCTGTTCCAAGCTTCAACAACTATGGCAAGGGCCATATCTTGTGGTGAAGAGGATAAATGATGTTATCTATAGCATTCTGAAGCTATCCTAAGGGAAAAAACTGGTAGTACATTTGGATCGCCTAGCCTGCTATGATGGCATTGGTTAGGACGACCAGTCCTGAGGAGGGAGCAGTGTGACAGTGCCATCCACTGCAGTGATTCTTACATTTACCTTGGCATATAAATCAGTACAGTTGGAGGCCTTGGAATGTGTAGATAAGGAAATGCAGTACAACAGAAACAGAAGACTTCAGAAGTGACCCATCAACATCTGGTGCACTTAAAATTTGTTTAGAAGCATTCAGTATCTTCTACAAGTTTCCCAGAAAGTTTTGTGACATCATTTTCTAGCTATAAAATGAGGAAGAATTTAAGCCAGTGTGCTGTGAATTGTACTGAATCATGAGCAACTGGAGCATTGTATGCAGTGGTGCATGAGCCATGGATGGAATTCAGCCATAAACTGTCTATGTGTCAAAACGTCACGTGAATTATTTGCAGCAGTAATTTAAGATTTTATTTCCAAACAATTTTGAGACAAAAAAGGCATTTGTTACAATATTTATATGGACAAGGGTTGAAGATATAGCTCTGCATACTACAGAAATAATTATCTTTATGAGGATATAGTTTGAATTCTGTGACCTTCATATTATTTTTATTGACAATTACATTACTCCAGTCCAGCACTTAGCATTCAGGTATGATTCAACTCCCATCTTTAGTCAACGTTGTATGCATTTGAAAAAGTCTGCAATTTCTATATCCTTATATTATTATATTTATTTATATATATTACATTTATTTAGAAGTCTGACAATCAAATAATTGCACCACAATAGCTTTTAAAATGTTAATACAATTTATGCTTTTCAGAGTATATGTTACATCAGACAAGAAGCATTCACTGCAAATTGAAGGAACCAGTCATTCTAGCTCGTTGGGATAGTGATAGCACAGAAAAGCCGAAGTCCACAGATGTAATCAATAAGATTATTAAATAATTCATCTTCCTATGCTGAGTATGTTAATTAGTGTAATAGGTATTATCAGAGCAGTGAGAAATTGATGCTAAATCTAGTAACTGTCAAAACAAGTATTTTGTGAAAAAAATGCTTCTAATTCATACAAGGGTTGGAGCATAAGTCGCAACTACCTTTATTTTGTGACAAACTGCTATCAGAGCACAAAATGATATGTGTTGTGGGGAAGAGAGGCAGTCCTAATGTGTGTTAACATCAGATGGTGCTGAAATGGCCTTTAGGATCACAATGAGCAATGTGAAATCAGTTGTCCAGTGACCACCATATCAGATGGATGTAACTCAGGTTGACAGTGCTCATACATCAAAACAGCCATTCTCCATGATAGAACTGCCAGAGAATGTCACAGGGAATTGGTGCAAGCTTTTGGGAATAATGATCTGCCATACCGGATGGTTGCGAGCTGGATAGGTAAAGCGGAGTATGTTGGTCAGCTACTGGGGATGAGGAGAATTAGTGCATCCACCATCCTGATCTGTCTTCATGTGACATCAAGCTATTTCATTGGCAAGGTAAAGAGCCATTACAGAGTAGGCAGTTCCAACAAGTGAGCATATTGAAAATGCTGGGCAGCTACAGATTACCAATTTTCACATGGGAGGAAAATAGTGAAGCAGATGATATTCAATGCCTCCCATATCATTGGCAGCATATTATGAATGTTGTAGGGGATATTTTGAGTCTTTAGAATGGGTAAGGAAGCTGTGTTGTAATGAGTGTGAAATGTTAAACCAATAATAAATATAATGTGAAGCACAATTTTGTGGTGTTTTTGTTCACAGTCCATATTGTTCATTCTCTCTCCTATCATGAGTATATCTCACATTTCACACACATAGAAAATAGTATTCTCACGTAAAAATCTAAACAACATTATATACATGTCATGCCACTATATATAGTGCCATGACTAATGCCCCAAAACTTGTTTACCATTAACATATAGCAATATTTCAGCCTTAAAATAAAAGCAAAAGGAATTTTACTAACATTTAGTTTTAATGATGCATGTATCATTCCATTATGTTACATTGTACCTATATGTTTTGACAGACTTCAACTTGATCTGTTAATATTTAATGGAAAATTTACATCATGAAGTTACCACAAACCTTTAACATCCAGTTTAACTTGAGCAAGAGATGAAACATTCACATAAATAGCTTATTTTAGAAAGAATGGAGACAACAACATTCACAAGATATTCTGAATTTTAAATCAAAGAAGAAGGATGGAACCTGTTACTACTTTATTTCTGGAATTATACCTTTAACATTGTTCAAGAATGAAACAACTGAAAATGTCTATAACAGACCATAGACTTCAGCTAAAAGGAATTACTTATTACTACATATTGTAGATCCCTTGATAAACGTTCTTAAACTATGTATCTTAAGTACCTTCTTGCTTGGCTGCCACATCAGCTCTGTATTTATCAAGGATAGCTGCTTCAGCATCTCGAGTCATTGCAAGTAGTGAACCTGGAGTTTCATCCTTGCTGCGCAATGCCTGAATATAATCCTCCATCAGCTGCCCAATCTTAGTTCTAAGATCTGGGAATCTTGAAGGAAAATAGATTAGCATTACTTTTTGTTTCCTTAAGCAAGTAAACAAAATTAACAGATCAATAAATTTAATGTTTTGCATTAAATGTGGACTACTTCGTGATTACACTGTGCAAGTATACAAACTGAATTTCAACTGTTTTTTACCCTTAATAGTGGTTAATTTTCTGGTACTGATCTTTCATTGCATGTAAATCTGAGACACAGAAGTATGACTTCTGCTGTTGGCTAAATGCTAAATCAGGTGTTTGCTATGGACCTGGTAGGAATCAAATGTCCCATATTATATGTTTTGTGTGAACCTGTTTGCTGGCTACTGATGTCAGCTATGCTTTATTTGGATAGTGCAATCCTATTGCTTAGGTTAATTCTAAAACATATTTAAATTCCGAGATTTTGTACAGCTATGCATTTTTGCCATCAACTACTACACACACCTGAGCTATTTTTGCACCCTGAAGGGGATAGTTTATTTTTAGACAGTGAAAATACTTCAATAACTCCTGTGATGCCTCAGAACACCTATCATCCTCCCGGCTAAGGTGATCTCATAAAAATTTATTATCAATATCAACATGTAAAGAACTCATAATCATCTTTGTAATGTAATGTAAATAGAGTTTAGCTAGTAATGTTTAGAGTTTAGTTATTTTACCTCTCACATAGCGTCTGATTTCAAGTAGTGTATTAGCTTTCACCACATCTAGACATGTTAAGATAGCTTTAAATCTTTAAATCTCTGCCTACACCATTCCATTACCTCCCTATTCCTCCAGTCCCGTAATGGTAAATCCTTGTCTCCGTTACACTTGGTGAGGCACCATGACATATTTGGTGTCAGTTCCTAATGTTTGATAGTAAAGTTGCACTTAAGGTGACACTATTGTGGTAGATGTTATATTGGAAAACCAATTGTATCATATTTGGTTTAGGAGCTATGAGATATTATGCAATGATACAAATGCGTCATGATATATTTAGTTGAAGTTACCAATTTTAAGGTGGACTGCATCCCTAATGTTATCATGACAATGTTAATGGGCTGTGAGTTTGGCTGCATTCTAACAGCAACAGGAAATAAACAGCAAAAACACTGAAATAGAATGAACTATCCAGAGATAAATTCAGAGAGGCACCAAAGGGACTTGTCCTCTGTACATGTTTAGTTACAGGAAGTCAGTACTAGATGGTATACACAGTTCCAGTATGAATAGAACCCATTGCAGGAAATATAGCTGCCTAATAAGTTGGAAACAATGCAAACACAAATAAGTATTAAAATAACTAAATCATTCAGGATTAAATCTAATGAAGCACTCAGCATTTTAACAGGTTTTACACCCATTATATTTCAATTACAGGAAAATTGCTAATGAATACAAAATAAAATAGGAGTAAAAACATAGATTACACTCAAACTTCACTCTTGAAATAAGGTAACTTACTTCGGACATGTTTCGGTGGCTTTTGCCACCATTTTCAATGGAATACAAAATATTTTGAGAAGATACTGACAGGAACTTGGAAAACCTTAAGAAAATAAGAACTGGCCCCATCCAGCAGATATCCCAATAATAAAAGAAGCAAACCAGAACAAAATTTACACTTTAAAATTCTATGCAGATGGCAAAAAAGAGAAGAATGAATAAGTCCAGAGTAACAATTAATCATAGAAATAAACTTGAACTAAGCTACAATACAAATAAGACAAACAACACTCCAACTAACAAAACATCTTGCTAAGTATAATGCTGACAGGAAACAGATGACTAAAGACATCTTTCTACAGATTTCACATTACAAAAGATCCAAACTGTCACCACAATGCAAGAGAGCAAACAACAGACCACATCATGTGAGTCTTAGTGAAATAATACTTAAAAGAATATGTTCAAAATGTAAATGCTATTGATCTAAGGAAATCATAATTCAAGAACTGTAAGTAAAGTCAGTGAGGGCTAAACTTGCACTTGACAGCTGCTTAACACCCATGTGACTCACTCAATTTAAAGGAGACTCACCCTGTCTTGTTCAACATGTTATAAACATACGTCATACAAGATGTAATGTTACCATTATTGTAATATGTTTTCAATATTCCTCAGTTTGTGCAATGTTTTTGCTTATAACATAATTCACTTACAACAGAATTGCTTTATAACTGCAGTGATTGTGATTTGTAGACAAAATATACACGATTCAAAATAAGTTTATTACTGCATACTTCAGTTTTTATGCATCAATTTTTGGTTGTTTAGAAGTGCAGCCACTGGACAATGAGAGGCAAACATAGCAATATTGTGATAGAGTGAACACAAGGCAGAGCTAACACCAGATGTATATTAATTCTCCCAGACTGTAATCAATGTGATTATTTATTATCTATTCATATCTGATGTTTAAATAATAATAATACAAATATCAATAACACATAAAAACAAATCAAACATGTTGTATTACAAACTGTTATAGAACATGTGGACCAATAAATGATTAAAAGAAACAAACAAAAAAAAAACACACATATACACATGCATGTGCACACACATAAAACTTGAAGATTACATATTATGCCATTTAATGGTTAGCTGACAAGAAACAGAAGAAATGTTCAGAAAAAGAGGTTTGTTCTGGAGACCTGAGCAAAGCTTTTAGAAGTGTGTTGGTTTAATAAACTTCCACTATCTTCTTTGCAATTATTAATCCAACAAACAGGTTGGATGCAAACTGTATTATATGACTTTGTGAGGTGTAGAAGCTTAACTCTTATTGCCATTATAAGAGATGACCTTAATTCCTTATTAATACACAAATAAAAGAACTGCCTTTGTCATAATTTATTTTAATTGTATATATTATGTTACCTGTCAAGCATCTGCAGAGATTGGTTCACCATTTTATCTATATCTGTCAAATGTTCTAAAGTGAGTGCCTTCTCTCGCTCTGCCTGCTCAAAGCTTGAACTCAACAGATGTCTGTAGTGAGAAATAGTGTGATGGCGATCCTTGTGAAGAGCTCGCAACAGTTTCTGCAGGCACTTCTGAACTCGGTGGGTCTGCATTTGGAAAAATAAAAAAAAAAAAAGAAAAAAAAAAAAGAATTTCTTAGTTTCTTTCAAAACATTACAATATTTATATAGAAATAGAATCTTTGCAATTTAGCAAATGAAATCAGAGAAAATTTTTTATATTTAATGTATATTTACATTTTCCCCTAATATGAACAGGAAATATGTGTCAAGTTAAAAGTCTGTTTTCTATGCCAGAGATTACAAATTTAGTGTCAGTTATTCCGAAGATCTTTAAAATCTATCTACTCTTACTTTTAAAATATTTGTCAATATGCAATTGAACTCATAATGATTCACTCCTTACAAAGAAGACAAAATTTGGAAAAACAATTTGTTAACAACTGTGGGCTTCATACAATTAAAACTTAATATTTAACTGTGATAAAGTTGAAAGAGTCACACAGTGAAGTTATATGCATATATACAATGTCTAAATGTGAATGTTTGGGAGAAATAATCAAAATAATGGCAGCACCTTCACTGCTTGGACCTTATATATGTTATTTCAATTCTAACATGAATTATGCTTAGTATATTAATATACCATGCATAACTGATTATATCATTTGAGTAGTAATGATAAAATGCCTAAGAGAGGCTTAAAACTGTATTAAAAGGCTATAAGAAATAAGCCAAGTTTGGTGGCAGAAATAGAATTTTGATTAATATGAACCTATAGTAGAGCTTAAAAATGTACCAAGTTAGTGTTGCAAAGCATTGGCATGAGCTCAAAATCTTACATAGCAGTTTCTTTTATTTCCTCTCTCTTTAATGCTATAGGCTTGGGACTGGATGGATATTTCTGTATAAAGTAATTTTATATATATTTATAATGTTATGTCAGGTAGAATTTTTGAAGATGTTCAGAAAGAACTAAAGAAGCACTTGTGGTGCACTTGAGAACAAGTTAACATAAATAGTGACAACTTATCCTGGAGCAACTAAATCAAAGATAACATGATATTAATTAGCATTTGTATTAACTTCTTTGGCTCAGATGTGGAAAGTATAAACATGTAATAAACTAAAAAAGTTTTTTTTCAGAATATAACATTTAAACCATCAATCTTCAAATTGAACTTACTAGATCTGAAACAGTTTTCTCTATCATTCTACTTTTGGATCAACAACAAATTTTAAGCTTTATGCAGCATTTTTAAGAGCCTTAGGTTTTAGCATCCCAAAGGAGAGAAACAGTTATTATTAAATAATTGGATTAAATTCAATTAAATACGTTAATTTAGGTTGAAGGTATTATTTTGGTGCAAAAGGTGCACCAATTAGCAACCAATGCTGTTTAGGCTCAGGAATTATGTCTTACAAGTAGTGCAGCTGCAGAAGAATGCCCTTTCTTGAAAAGATGTAATGTTTTCACAAACAATATAATATGCAAGTTGCAGCACCGATACAGAAACATAGGTACAGCTAATTCACTTTCCAAACAGGACCTGTGAGATTCCTGTCATTGTTTCTGATGCTCCTAGCTCCACTTAATGTACTGTAAAACAATGATAAGAAAACTGGAAGGAAACTGACAATTTGAAAATCTCATAGTGTTTTATTGCTTACCAAGGCACTCAGCACTTCCTTTTGGAACTAGTCTGAACTTACATTGGGAGGGTTGTCATTAAGAGCCTGAGTGTAGCAGCCCATAGCCTCCTTCTTGCGTTCATTGATATGTGCCATAACTCGCTGCTGGTGCATTGCAACAAGCTGGTGTTTCTCAGCATCACCTTCCTCCTCAAGGGCTTGAACAGTTTTCTGGAATCGCTGTGTCATGCGCTTCTTAAATTCATCTGCTCCTTTTGGGTCATTAGTTCTCATATCCTGGTAGCGCTCCTCAAGGTCAGACCAATCCTTCATAACCTGTATGTTAAACTCAGATAAATAACTATACATATTTCAAGACAGAAATATTGTACAACTATTCAGTGATATTTACCTGTAAATTTTATAGTGTTCCACAATCTGATGCCTCCAAAACTAATTTTTAAACTATCCTATCCTAGATTAATGAATGCAGATATTTAATGAGTGAAGATCAGTAATTTAGTGAACAAATGTGTACACTGGAGATGTTTAGGTGTTTTTTTGTAGTTAAAACATTGCAATTCAGTTTGACCTCTTACGTCATGACACAACTGTATACGCAAGGACACATTGTCCATCCTCCAAAACTTTTGTATTAAAACTTATGGCTCGTTTTTACTTTTATTTTAACGTTGATCTGATTTTGGATCTTATTATTTACCAAACAAATACCAATGCTATATGCATTTTAAATAATATTAAACTCAATTCCATGTAACAACTCTCCACAAGGGTACAAGGTCTACTGCCCGGCTGCTGCATCTCCTCATTTCAACTCAAAGGCATCCTGAATGGGGTACAGTGCTGAAGGGTGAAACATGGTCAGTACCACAAGTTCCTCCCGACCGGCTTATGCAGCTGCTACTTCTCAATCAAGTAGCTCCTCAATTAGCCCCCAAGGACCTCACGAGGCAGAGTGCACCCTGGACCAGGTCTCCCAGTGGGGGAAATTCCCCACACTGGTACCGGGAAATGAACCCAGGTCTCCTGTTTGGCAAAATAAATATTACTTGTTTCAATTAAATTGGCAAAAGCTTGCATGGTGCACACACTAACTGTTTTGCCATGTTTTACTAGGTCAGTAGGAGTCATGTCAAAAATGAGCAGAGATAGTAGGCAAGTAATATAAGCATGCCTAGCTGAAGTATAATGGAGGGGGAGGGGAGGCAGTTCCTGTGCTATTCAAAAGTCAAGTGTGGGGAAAAATTTATGTTCTTACTTTACATTTAATTTTGACTGCCGATGGATTGGAGGATTTGCTGTAGATAATGCAACCTTAAATCAATTTTTTAGATTTCATTTTCTTCTTCCATTTATACCTTCACCAAACTGGATCCAATAACCCATTAGGGTTAAACAGAAATATTGATAAGATTCCCTTGCATCCTTATTACTTTATTTAAATGGTGGTTGGGGAGGAACCATTACAAATACTTATGCCATGAAAAAAGGGCTATTGTAGCTTTATGTAGCAGATCGAGTTGGGATTCCTTTTAGTAAAAGTAGATAGAAAATAAAAATACCTGTGTTGTGGCTTTTTCTCCCATAAGGCGAGTTTGATAAGAGAAAAATTATTTTCAAATTAGAATGAATCACAAATATAATATCCAATTCCTTGCATTTTTTATATTTTTTTGGAAGGCAACTATCACTGGGAAAAAATGAAACATATTTAATTGTAACTGATTTTGTCTTCACAACATGAAATATTGATTGTAAGTTATTTCTACTGCAGTCTTGTAAAGGGATATTTGTAGCCTCAGTGCAGCCAAAGTTCATTATCAGTGCTTCGCATACTATAAGACAGCTGATCATTGGGCAGAAGCCCAGTCCTAAAGTCAGCCGTTATAACTTAAAACTTTATTATATTTTTCAGCTGGTTAGGGATAAGCCAAAATATGGGCATTTTTGTTTTCTATGTATTTTCAGTGTAAGAAATCACAGCTCAACCTACATGAATGTGAATGGCCCCTTCTCAGTGTAGCTATAAATTTCATAATGCATGCTTTTTCGATAGAAATCCAGATTTAAAAATATTCATCCAAAGTTAAAAACATTTGAAATTGTGAGTAGCAAAAGCTTGGAGCCAAGAACTCGAGGAGGGGGTTAGGGCCAAACTAGCCCAACCCCTCTGCCAGGCACACCCATGAATAAAATAATCACAAATCATACAAGAAGTATTCAGAATAGAACGAGCATGGTCATGGCAGTAAAATCAGCACTATGCAGTAGATGGAGTGTGAAATAATATAGTAACTACATATAAAATTAAAATCATCATAATATGAAACTACACAGATATAAATGTTCCATTCAGCGCAACAATCCTAAAGAAACTGGCAAAATGTTAACTCATTTAAGCTAAATGAATATTGTTTTACTAAACCTGCTAAATTAGGAGTCAAGCAGTTTGGTTAAAAAGTATTCTTGCCATTGCAAGTCATGTTTTAAAGCAATAAATCTCTCATTATTAACATAACTTTAACCTTAGAGGTCTCTAAGCAGGGGATATTCTGTGGGCTAGCTAGGCTAGTTGCGAAGCTCGGTAAATTTGTGAAGAAAGAATTTCTATTAAGTTTAAAAACTGCTATAACAAAATAATATTTTAACAATTGATGCAAAAACTTCCAGAAACTTTTAGCAATATAACTACTTCAAATAATATTGTGGCAATGAAATATATATTTTTAAAATACATTTTAAATTACCTAATAATCCCTTTTTATAATATATTGTATATAGTTTAAGTTGAGTATTGGCTTTGAATACTAAATATGACTAAATGCTTTCAGACATTTTAAGCTTAACATGAAAAATGAAACAAAGTGTTACCTTTGTAACCTTTTCACGGTGCATTTCTTCCAGTCGCTGCTGTGCATCCTTGTATGCCTGATGCTCCAGACGTGGGTCAAAATGTGTGAAATATGGATCAGGAGTAGGAACTGCGATGGCAGCAGGAACAGATGAGACTGGCTGGTGTCGAGCAGGAGCAGGTGTTGGTGATGGTGTAGGTAGAAGATTAGCAGTGACAGTGCTAGAACTGCTACTTGTTACATCATCTCCATCATCATCATAATCATCTTCTTCATCATCATCTTCACCTCCAACACCCAGCTCCTCATCAGTGTCATCCCCTTCACCTTCTTCAGCATCCAGATCATCATCATCTGCGTCATCATCACTATCTTCCACTGCTGTAGTGTCCTCATCAATCAATTCTGTTTCTTTACCCTTCAGAGTTGCCAGATCAATTGGCTTTTTTGGTTTTAGATTATCTGCAAATAAAGAGATTATATTATTATTAATTATTATTATTATTATTAATCTATTTTTTTGTTTCATTGTATATTGCGCTTTAACTTTTGGTCATTGTTTCCATTTTGGAAACAACTGATGATGTTCATAACTTGTTTACTGCAGGTTTTAACATGCTATTTTTTCCTCCCCCATTTTTACTAAGACACACACTCACAGATGCAGATTCTTCTGAGGGGAGGGCAATGTTCTAACTCTAATTAAAGACAAATTTCCCTGCCTCAACCAGAATCAAACCCAGGACACTGAGTTGAGAAGTTGGAATATTGATCACTCCATCACAAAGGCAGTTAAAGAGATTATTGACCCCTATTTCAACATTAAATACTTTCATAAACAATTAACTTACATTCCCATTGAAATACTAAAGAAAATAAGGAACAGCACGGTAGTGTATTCAAAGTATTTGTATAGTTATGTGCCTTGCGAACACATTATTCCTTACATTGATATATATCTATACAATACTACTTTTCTTAAATGTGTTTTCTATTTCTATACAGCTTTCTTTATCATGAATGACTTTAAACAATAATAAATGAATAAACAAGTTTTAAAAGTTTGTTTAAATTGCAATCAATAAAAGTGAGGTATATAATGGGTGATGGATAAATAAGTTTAATGAAGAGAGGGTTATCCACACAAATTCAGAGACCTATGAATACACAAAACAGGCAACAGGTCCAGATTAAGAAAGTCCTATATTATCTGTAAATTAGTGGAAAATGTGGCATATGGGTAAGGGAGGAAATAGGTATATTTCAGGATTTCTGATGGGACTTTTTGGACAAGATGTTTTTGTTTCTTTTTATTTACATCACCAGTCTAAAAAAACATCTATCATCTGCCTTAAATGTATCGTATGGTAACTAATTTAAGTTCAGAAAAGTATAATTATTCCAATAAATTTAAAATTTTACTGTTCCATAGATCTTCTGGGTCCCTAGACAAATGTTCCATGGCTGTCCTCTACTTATGTGTGTTCCTGGAAGTCAGTTTTATTGATAAATGAATCTGTATATGTAACAGTGGAATAGAAACACAAATATCTTTCACTTCCACTAAGTTTGAGATGGCTCATATTAGCTAGAACACATATCAGCAAATGCAAAACCTGTGGAGAGTAATAAAAGGCAGAGTTCCACATAAAACTTTTGTTTCGTGCAAACATGCACAGAAGAAAGCTGCAGAAAAAAAAAATTATAGCACTATATACATAGTCCTCCCTAATTTATATGGTCATAGTGGGGCTCTGACTTTAGAAACAACTGCAGGTGTTTTCTCACTGAACTATTTCCCTCTCAATAACCTCTACATGAGAAGTTGGTTACTTGAGGCATCTCTAGAGTATTAATTACTCTGGAAATTGTTATATTTAATTTGCAGAAGTGAATGTGATTCATCAACTTCTACACTTTATTTCTCTAGGAATAATAAGCTTAGTAGCAAATTTAAGTCAACTTAACCAAGAAAATTTTGTACAAGGTAGCAGAAAGAAATTAAAGATGCCAAATTGATCTATCATGATCCATGAAGGAAATCCAATGTGATCTCAGTTTGTACAGAATTCTATATATGAATGCACATCATACCAAGTATGGCAAATAGACTTTGGTTTCAAAATTAGCACAAATATATGAAGGCAAGACCATGTTAGTAGCAAAACAAAAGTTGTAATCTTGGTGATAACTACTGATTATATTTAATTGTGTATGTATTATTACCTAACTGCATTATTTCTGCAGTTCTAATCTACAAATACCATGTTCTATCCAATCCATTATATTTTTAGTACTTTGACATGGTTTTCATTACTGAAATAGATGTCACAGTGCTGGTACTTTAAAATATAATAAACAGTGCTACAAGCATTTCTTTTTAAATGATTACTAATTGAGAGAAATTTTGGCTAAACAGATAAGACAGGTATTATATTCATGTGTATAAATCTATCCAAATGTTATAAAGAGAATTATGTGGGTGCGTGTGTGTGAGCATGGTCTCAAAAACCACTCAACTGGTTTGATAATTATTTCATTACTGAACATCATGGAATAAAAACCAATTGTTAATACAGTGCAGAAACAAAAGCTGGTTATGTTTAATTCCAAGCAATATATAGAGATGGTCATGATATAACATTTAAGCAAACTGATTCAAAGTTTAAGAAACAACAACCAATCCCTGTTTATAACAGTAAGAATAAATGTTAAATTTCTTTCTTTCATTTCTGTTTATCAAAGACTGCAAATGGGTGTGTAATGAACAGACAGTGAAAATTGGACACAGATGGGGGAGATACAGGTGATTTCAAGTTATCTGTATTCTAAAGTACCTGCAATATGCACTGTTTCCAATATGAGAATGGGTCCTGCCTCTTTGAATTAAAATACCTCAGTTGTTCCTAGTTGTTGCTATGTAACAGTTGTAACCTCGAATGTACCTTCTTGCTATACAGATGGTATTTAAGTAATTATCGCTGGAGATTTACTTTTGAGAGAGTTTATAGATTTAAACATACCGACAGCTACATTTAAGTAAGAAAACATTTTGTACATCAATAAAATCATATTTAGAATACCATAATTAAGTAAATTAAGGTACAATTAATTATAAAACAATATAAATATAAGGGTAGAATAATTGCACTATACAAATTAACTAATATATATGGGCTATAAATATTACAAATTGTTGATAAGTTCTGCAATAAACATGTACTGATTTGATTTCCCAGATAAAATTGTTAACATTTTCTAAAATGTTATTCTTTCAGTGTCAATTAACTTGGAACAATTTTAGTTAATAGAATAAAGCAACAGAATGAATTGTTTATCCTACTGTTATATCTTGCTGCAAACAGTATGTAAAGTGCTTGTTTTTCCTTATCTTCAAAAACTATAACGTAAATAAATTTAAAAAGTTTTCCTAATCATTAATAAACTTAAAAATTACTTATATGTTTTTATTTCCTCATATCACGCACTAGCATGTAGGGAAGCTATTGCATTTCATTAAAAATCAGATATTGAGATATGTCAAAAATAAATGTTTTGAGACACATTGAATACAAAAGTACTTTTAGAAAAAAATGTGTATGGTATCTGAATAACTTAACTAAAAAATGCACAGTTGGATAACTATCAAACTTGGTATTTAAACTCAGTATGTTCCAAAAGACGTGACATAAGGATTTTAAAGAGAATCATTCAATGCCAAACTATCTTTAATAAGTAATTTTTTTTATATTTATGATTTTCTCAAAAATGGCTCTAAAATGATTCTGATCAAAATATCACATATTTAATTAATTTACAAGGCAAATGAAATGTATTAATTTGAATTTTCTGGGAACAACCTGTGAAGCCCACTTTATTTCATAATTTTGTATAACAATTAACAGTAAACAACAGAGGAAAATATACAACACAAAAATGTAAATTTCTTGAAAGCATTATTTATATCCAATACTTTTTTGTGGCACACCAAATTTCTGAGATATCCATTATAATTATTTAAATTATTCAATAATTTGTCTTCTTTTAAAATCCTGTCAGCATTCAGTTGTCTCTCTAGATTGAATGAAATTTTACAGCATTTAGTTCCTAAACATATGACTAGTGTTATTCCCTGTATCCTTAACAATATGTTAGATGAAGCTATTTCTATAAAGGTTTAATTCAATGAAATTAAAACAAACAGAAAAATAAACTTTCATAAGAATAGTTTGTATTCCCATTAATAAACAGCAGAGGGGAAAGGAAGGCAATGAATATAACATTTTTTTTTAATAACTTCCTTAATCTGGGAGGTGAAACACCAGATAGTGATTGAATTAAATAGATGAAATCACACTCAAATGAACCTCATATCCACTCAAGTTACCTACCTTTTCTCTTCTGAGAAAAAGGCAAAAATCTGGAGAAAATCCTAACTAGGTAGCTCACACCAGCCAAGATTTAAACTCAGGAATTCTTAAATATGAGGAAAACATTGGTTTTTAATTAAACCAACTACAACTAATGGCATCCCTTTTATATGTGAATTCACAAGCTCTTTTGAAACATTACATTCATTTTAAATACATTTCTTTATTCTGATTGTTACATTTATATGACTTTCTCTACCCTAATCACTAATAGTAGCTACACAAACTATTTTTATGAAAGCATACTTTTTCTATCTACCTCATTTTAATCAAGATAAACCTTTGCAGAAATAACTACATAACACATTTGTATGTATACAAAGAACTGGATGGTATATCTTAAAACTCCATACTCTTTCCAGTAATCATGAAAAACAACAATGTTGAAAGGACTTCAAAATAATCACAAATAATTTAACAATTTAAACCATTAATAACATATCTCGAAAATGGTTTATGGCACAAAAATTGTGTTATTCAAATTGTGTTTTTAAAGATACCCAAAATTTTTGTGTAGTGCACTTTTGTTTATTGCTTAACATTTAGCAGTTATACAAGATTATATGTATAAAAAGCCTTCTGAATGATGTGAACTTTACATTTCTTTCACAGAATATTCAAGATAAATATTTATTTGCTATGTATATATCTTTACTATATGGTATTATAATCAAAATCATCAAGAGCCATTTTTGAGGGGAAAAAAAAAAAAAAAAAAAAAAATCAGATAAATTTCCACGTAAAGTTTGGGAGATTTTCTTAGAAATTGTATTGTATCCTTTATTTTTACTCAATTCACCTCTCTCTTACTGATCCAATTCATCTCTCTCTTATTGATCCAATTCACCTGAAGATACAGAACTTGAATACCAAATCTATTACTTATCCAATTTTTCATTTTTGAGCTATGGTGCACACACATGTGCAAGTACATGCAGATCTTATTATAAAAAGGATTTATTTAGGGGCCCTCAAAACATGTATTTCCAGATAATCATAGTATTGAATATTTGGGTGGAATGAAACACCTCTACTTATTATGAATGTGGCAGAGAAAGTAATATTTTAATCCTTTCAATTCAATAAATTCCTCAATGCTTCAACTTTGAAAAGGAATATCTCCAAAATAAGTAAAAATCTATTTAATGTGGTGTTTAGCCTAACTAAATCTTGCAGTACAACTTAATTACCATTGTCATGTAGGATCAGTTGATTCCTAGCTATTCCACTCCTGACTGACAACTAACATGACATGGGTTCACTACTGGAATGAGCATCATTCTCTCTCGTGTGCTCCCTTCAAGTGATTAACAGCTAATGATCAAATCCATTACATTACTGAACTTTGTCCTTATCAGTGACCTTACAGTTATGCAATTCAATCTGAAATATGTGGCCTGAACAACAAATTATTTAAAGCACTCATTGACATTTTTAAGTAAGTATGGCATGAAAGGTATAATTACAAAAATATGATTAATTGATTTGAGCAAAGCTTAGCCGTGGAAAAAAAGAATACATTTCAAAACTTCCATGTAAGAATTTGAGTTTTATTTTGGTTTGGTATGTTTTTTAAAAAGCTGCTTCAGATAAAATGTATTGGGATGAAGTATATATTACAATTTAACGCTGGAGAGATTATTTTGACTAATCCATGCATATGCTAAGCAATTAAAATCAACAGTACTAATAACTATAATGTCAATCTTGGTGTGTGCTGGAATGTTCTCATACATCAGTATTGTTACATGTTATTAAATCTACAAATATGAGACAGTCCCACTTAAACACACTTTATGTCTCACTCTTGGTCAGGATAGATCCTACACTATTAAACACAAGAGGAATCATTAAATGGACAATAGTTTAGATTTGAGCCAGAGAAACAAATATACTGCCATTTTCCTATCTCTGTAAATATAGTGAATCTTTATTCATGTACAAAGCTGAAAATAACCTCCTATGTACCAACTCTGTAATCAAACACAAAAGAGATATTCACTCCTACAAAACTAGATCAGCCGATCACATATGTATAGAATCAGTTAACACTACCAAATATGGAATAAAAAGTATATTACATAGTGCCACCAAAACATATAACAGTCTCCCACTTAATATTAAAGAATCATTTAACTTATCCCAATTTAAAAACAAATTCTTCAAATATCTTCTTGAGCAATACTGTAATTCCTAAAAATTTGACAACAGAAAATCCCTATGGTGTTTTTTGAAATATTGCATTAAGTTTAATCACACACCCAAACAAATGACGTTAAAATTTTGTAATATATATAAAATTTATACTTATATACTCCTTTTTATATGTGTTAATGTGTTTATTTTATTCTTTGTATTTTGCTTACCGCCTCACTAGGGGGCAGTCCCTACATTAAGATTTTCAAGAAACTACCTCAATCACATAAAAAACGTTTCTGTTTTTTTTCTCTCGTTTTTCCTTCTTCAATTTTTAAAACCTAGCTCCAACAATTGTGATTAAAGAACCATATGATAATATTTTCCTGATTAATAAAAGGTATGTCTTGAATTTTTGCTAATTCCCCTGTGAAGACCTCTTCATTCTGAATGAATTTTGCAGCTAGTAAATCATATATGTTTTAAAGAGGTCTATATTTTTTATGTGTAGGCATTAATTTATAATCTAAAGTATTTCTTTCTTTGTATTATTAACCATTTACTATATTTGTTGCTTTTGGTTTGAAGATTTCCAAAACTTCCACATATTTTAAAGTTACATTACTATGAGCTTTATTTATGGATGCTCTTTAACTATTGCAGTTCATAGCATCCCATTCTATACTGGGCGTGAAAGACTGTTTAATTTTGCTCAGAGGCCTGTTTATCAGGCTTGAGGTTCTTTTATGTGCCATAAATCTATAATACAGGACCAATGACTTTATTCCCTTCCAAAGGATTATTTTAAAGCACTTTCACTATTCATTTATTTCTCATGAGTGCCAAGCCAATTGAATTTCAAAATCATCATAGAGTGACACAATTTATAAAGATTTAATTCTTGCTTCAAAACAAGTACCTTGTACCTACTACAAAAAAATCTGATGTGTACCATTCACATGACTTTCTCCATATCCCTGCAACAAATAATTCTTAAAAAGCTTATACTTCTATTTACTTTATGCTAATCAGAAAAAAATTAGCAGAAATAGTCCTATTACTTGCTTCCTTGTAAGTAGAAGCGAAATAAGGGACAACCGTAGGTTAAAGTGATAGTCAAAAGCTGGTTGCTATGTCAATGAAGTTCCTTTGTTTATATGGATAGGAGTTGACAAGTTCCTGTATGAGAAAAATATACATTTTTCATAGCAGAAACCAAAAATAAGGAATGTCACAAAAACGACGAACTCCACGAAAAAATGTATATAACATAAATTGTGTGTTTTAATGTGCTCTACATTTTTTGTGCAGTAAGTTTTTGTCCATCTCTTACAGTTTAGCAGTTATTAAAAATTTAGTTAAATTCATCCAGAATAAACTACTCTTCAGAGGCTATTCCCAGAAAATTCAAGATATACATTTCATTTGTCAGGTAAATATGTTTAATATCCGAAACTTTAATCAAAATCGTTAGAGCCATTTTTGAGAAAATCAAAAATTTCGAAAAATGTTCCATGTAAAGGGTAGCTGGGGGTGGGGGGATTTTTCTCAACATCTTCGTGTCGCATCCCTGGAAGATACTAAACTCAAATACCAAGTTTGGTATTTTACCGACTTTTCGCTTTTGAGTTATCGTGTTCACAGACACACACACACACACACACATGGACCTTTTTGTGAAAATGCTTTTTTTGGATATTGGTGGCCCTAAAACATATATTTCCGGTGAAATCTCGGTGTCAAATTTTTTGGTGGAGTGCAATACTTTCTCTATACACTATGTACATAGTGCGTATGGAGAAAGTAATATATAATGAAATCATTTCAGCAAATGTTTATCTTGATGAATACAAAATAAATACAAAAATATGAATAGTTTGTAGAAGGGATGTAAAAAAATCAGATATGCTAGTCATGTAACTTTGTCTACTCTCTATTGTTTATTATTGCGTATACAAACTATTCTTACTAAAGTGTATTTTTCTATCTACTACACTTTAATAGTTACATTTAATTATTTCATTATAGATACAAGGGAATAGTCATAGTAAAAATGTTTTAAGAACAGGATGTTATGTGCTGACCTTAAAATTCCATGTTCCTTTCATGCAATCACAAAAACAACTGGTTATCAAAATACTTAAAAATAATGACAAATTAACTGAAGCCAAGGGATATCTCACAAATGGGTTGTGGCACAATAAAGGTGTTCATAATAAATTGTGTTTTAAGATATCTAGATTTTTTGTATACTACATTTTTATCTATCTTTTAATATTCTCCAGTTATACAAAATTATATGAGATTCCTTCTGAATGAGGAGAATTTCACAGGCTATTCCCAAAAATCCACAATATACATTTTATTTTGCATATAAATATCCTTAATGAAAAAAACATCTCTTTTAATGAAAACCATAGAACTGTTTTTAAAAATTTAACATTTTGAAACATTTTCCATGTAAAGGACGTGTGGGGTGGGGGAATTTTGTTGCAAATCTTCATGTCATATCCTTGGATGATAATGAGCTTAAGTCCATGTTCAGTGTTTAACTGACTTTGTTTACAAACACATGAACATTTTTTTTTAATAAAAATGCCTCTGTTTAATTAAGAGGGTCTCAAAACAAGTATTTGCAATGAAAGTTTTGCAGAAACTTTTTGGATGGATTACAGGTAAACAGTAGAGAGAGAGTAATACATGGCAGTGGGTACAGACGTGAATAATTACATCAAACTGATGTTTTGTTTTTAACTTGCACTTGAAAATGATTTCATTTGTCAATATAGAAGAAGAGACTGGATTTACTGGTCTGGTTTCATCAGTGTACAGTGAAGATTGCTTTCTGCCCCATTTTCAGAAGAAAAGGCTCTTATTATGCATGTCATCTGCAGTTCCCTTTCTAACTTGATGGAATCAATATTCACTTCAATATCCAATGCTCCTTATCCTTAGCCATGCTTTAAATGGTGCATGTGAAATTGGTCTTGAAATTAATGACAAATGTAGCATTTTATGTTCATGATAACCATGCAATGCTCATTTCATTATTTCATCTGAGTTCTTGCAATTGCAAAATCATATACAAATTAATCAAGGTTGGTTGCACTTTTAGATTTTTACTCACACAGTTAATCCTTTCAATTTTTATAATATTGTTCTGGTTGAAATGTAAAACAGCTTATACATGTTTAAATGTAAATCTTTCTTTTGACAAAATAAACAATATAGATATTTTTTGACATCTTTGCTACCTGAAAGTTTACAAGGTTGGTCATTCACAGATAATCTGTAGGATTTCTGTAATTATTCTAATTGGAATGTAACAAGTAATTCTTTCTTTTTATACACCATACTTCAATATAGACCTACTTTGTTTGTGCTAACAATACTAAAAAATAAAACAATTACATGCACAAATATGAAACATTGTCACAATGGAAGTAGGGCTTCTGATATAGGAAACAGTAACAGTGTACAAAATTACAAATTGGTTTTTTACATATGCTGTACAATTTCTTAGTACCCCTGCTTTGTCTTCTGGGGCACAATGAGCAAATTCTAGGATTGATAGGCTGCTTATTTTCCCGTACTTCAAACTTTGCAATTTTCCTCATAGATCTTCAAAGTTAAAAGGGGAGGTTTGGTCTTGAATAATGGGTTATTAGCTAAGGTCTCACAAGTTCAAATGCTAGTTCCTTTAGAAAAAATTGACTTAGCAATGAATTTTCTGTACTGAATATAATCTGACTTCACACCAGCAATATTTATCATTGAATAAAATATGACCATAGGACATCTGCAGATTACGCTAGAAACAGAAAATAGACTTTTTAGTTCATCTAAAACATCTACACCTCCTTTAGTGAAATTACCAACACACCAAAAAGCCTTCAGACAATGAAGGAGATTGAATATATTGTAATGGCAGTTGAACTTCATAGTAATATTTCCACTACTACAAAAACCCCACCCTTGGTTGATCCCTATGTTAGTAAAATATTCACAATGGTGCAGCACCTTAAGTAAGCTCTCTTTATGACCAAGGCATGTGACGTAGAAACTCCCAAAATTAAATAGCTGTGATTCAAGGTTATCAAGTGAGCTAGAGAGCAAACCAAATTTATAATGCTCATAGTTTTACAATTATCGCTGCTTTAAAAAATGTGCGAGTAAAATAAGTCATAGCACGACCACTGCCAGTTAGTACAATATCCAGATTTATTTTATTAAACAAACTATTCTTACAAATGCTTAGCATTGTATGTATTCATGTTAATTCAGATAAACATTTGCAAAATTTGTCTTATTGCATATTTCCTTCTAGGAACAATGCGGTTCACGGAATACATTAGGCTAGCGATAGTCAAATCTTTTAAAAAATGTAAATGACTTTGAATTTCCATCTCTTAGCATGGCCAAGAGAGATTAAAAAAACAGCAAAACAAAAAAAAGTTTTTTCCATTTGAGGAAAATTTGAAAATTCAAAACTAAAAACAAGAAATACCACAGAAATTGCCTACAAAACATGTATTCGATATAAACCATATATACTTTAATGAGACCTACATTTTTTTGTATACTAAGGTTTTGTCTACCTCTTACAGTTTACCAGCTATGTAAAAGAGTGATTCATAATGAAAATAACTTGAGAGGCTATAGTCAGAAAATTAGTCAGAAAAATGGTCAAATGTCATAATAATGTCTCAAACCTATTCTATTTTAATCAACCACTGAGACATTTTAGAGAAAACAAAAATTTTCCATGTAAAGGGTATTTATGGTGGGGGATATACTTGAAAATCTTGTCGCATCCTTGTAAAATGCTGAATTTAAATATTAAGTTTACTTTTAACCAACTTTTTAATTTTGAGTTATGCCTTTCACAGAAATATCAACAGATCTCTTTCTAAAAATTCTTTATATTATACATATTTATATTATTTGTTTATTACTGGTGAAGTATCAGCTTCAGATTTTTTGGGTGAAATATAATACTTCACCTACTCACTGTATGTAGTAGAAAAGTAAAAATAAATTTTTATGCAGAAACATACTAATGGTTAGCCCTTTTGATGGGATTACACATTAATATCTTATTGTCTAATTGATGTTCATATTTCAAATTATCATGAAATTGCTAAGAAAACAAATCTGAATTGTTGCAAATTAATATTCATGATAATGAATATTAGTAGCATTATTCAGAGGAGGACATGGCACGGTTCAAAGAGTTGGAAGCAGACTCTGTACATATGGAACATCAAAATTTGTGATAATTTTATTGAGATTAGGTATATGTAGCAATAAAACATACTCTAGACAAGCTTTACTCTTAATGGTTTGAATGAAGTTCATGAAATGTTTTATTCTTACTTTCGAAACATAAGACAACATTTCACATTCTAATTTCAGAAAGTTGTTTATTTTATAAATAAAAAATAAAAAGAGAATAATGTATATTTTATAACTTACTATCAAAGAGTGACAACTTTTTCTAATTATATTCCAAAAATGAAATGGAGTGTTATTTATGGATGCTCTTTGACTATAATGTTTAAGCACTTATTTATTTATGCATCCCCTTTGTTCCACATTTTATCACTATTTAAAATACTCGCACGAGTGATGTGTTTATTGATTGAGTTTTTATAAAGCCTTTTCCATATCAAGCACTTTTTAGCATATTTTAGTATTGAAAATGTAACTCATGTTTATGATGCATTTTTCAAATACTTTTTTTTTTTAATTTATTTATTTACATGTTCTCCACTTGTATATTAGTTGTGAATTAAAAACATATATTTTTTATGATAGTTAACCAAATAATTTATTTTCTATGCTACCTAAAGTAAATACAAAATGTTTATTGATATTTGTATACTTTTTATGAACAAACAAACATATTTTTTGCATGATAATGGATAAAATTGAATTGTATACCTGTTGTCAGAGTGCAAAGTGATGTTTTATAACACATAAACATAACGATAGCATGTTGCAACTTTATGCACTATCATGAAAAAATACAATATATAACATTCAGTGTTTCTTAAACATTGAAATTATTATTTATTAAAAAAATTAACAATCATTTACTATCATAGCAAATATATCATAGATGATTTTAGATTCTTTGATTCTTAAAAGAAACATGCAAGAGCGTTTTCTTTGTATTCCCCTACATTTTTCTTCAAACACCTCTTTTAAAATTACCATTTTGTGATTTGAAAATACCTTTAAGACTGTTTAGGTAAACAATCTTCTTTAGCAGGGTATGCTACATCATCTATTTGAGCTGACAAACTGCATCTGCATGTTGCTACATCAGCTAAATGAGCCATGTTTTTTTTTTTTTATTATTATTATTATTATTATTATTATTAAGTGGTTATTGAAACAGTAACTAAGCAAAGCAATTGTTCTCAGGCCAGAGAACTGTTATGGCCGTGTTTGTTCAATTGTTTCCAATGTTTATTTAAACACACATGGCCATACAAATAATCACTGTTGTACGTGTCCATGAAAATGGTTAACTTCTTTATAATATTTATTTTATTTTAATTTTGCACTGCCATGCAAGGAAAGTCCCTTTTTGATTCTTGTGTGGTCATGACGCTTGAGTGCACCTCATTTCATATAATTCAAACTCAATTAAAAAAAGACAACTTTATGGACTTGTATCATAAATAGCCATTTAAACAACCCAAGTCAGATTGCTTACAATGTCTTAAAATCTAAAATAAAGTTTTAATAATCAGAAATGTCTCATGGTTCACACAAATACTATATATATATATTGATGCAAGATTAAATTGTGCTTTTCTCAATGTACCTATTAATTGTCCATGATTCACTGCCAATACAATTGGAGTAATGCTGGTTGTTACACTAGGAATTTATATGCCCATCACTGCAACATCCCAATGCTTCACGTTTATCTATTTTTTCTGCTATTTTCCTATGGAAGGTAAAAAGAGTATTCTACTTCATCACATAGTTTGAGATTTCACCAGCTATATGTGTTTAGAGGTACTGTTTCCCCCCAAAAAAAACATCTTTAGAAGCAGGTCTATATGTGTGTGGAGGAAGGTTGTAGAACTGATAACTCTCTAGAAAACCTCCTGTCACAAAAGTACCCAAACTATAGAAGAATGTTTGCCATTTTTTATTTGCTCAAAAATGTCTGTAAACAAGCAATTGATTGAAGTACTACTTGTTGTATTTACCTGGCACATAACATCTCAGATTTTCTGTAGATAACCTGTGAAGTGTAAAGTGGTAAACTAAAAGAGAGGGGCAAATACTTACTGCATAAAAAATGTAGGTCTTATTACGACAAACAAATTAAGTAAAAGTTTTTGCATCATTTACCATTTACGACACATTGAGCTTTCTGGTTTCCCAGCCATGGAATGAATCTGGGTTCCATCCCACTTGTGGTATATGGATTTTAAGTCCCGAGTATAGAGCCTGCAGCCATACATTCCTGAGGAAAGTGAGGAGCTGCGATAGGCAGCGATCCGGCCCGCAGCTGGGGGATGCTGGTTTGAACTTTCAAGTACTTTGGCATGCTATTCTTATATTTTTTGTGATGTCACGCAAAGAATTTCAAAGGCAGCATAGAGTGAATCGCTTTTTAAAGGTTGATTATTTATTGCTTCAGCCTCCTGCAATGAAACATTTTCCCAAATGGCCATTCTCGATGAAATAGATAAGATACAGCAAGAATAATTTTTAAAATAGTTATAAAGGGTAATGGGAACACAGAGCCATCATCAAAAGAATACGGCCATTCTATCCTTTCTATTTAGGTTTACTTGAAAGGAACAGACAGGAACACATACGTCACTAGATTACCGACGCCCTGCTGTTTTCACTTCCGTTACTAACCGTGCCGACTATACTTACTGCGCTATGACTTCTAAGAAATGTTTTTCATGGGAACATAACGAACGTATTTGTGCCAGGGTAACCATCTCGTGCTCGAAATGTGCGAGTATGATAAAGTGGAGAAGAGAGACGGATTACTGAGGGTTCACACTATCTTGTTTCCACAGCTGCTGTCACGAACAATACGGTACAGGGCATACAGTAATCTGCAACCTGATTCACAACTTTACAAAAGCATGATGTATGTGTGCAATAAACGAAATACGTTATTCCAGTATAACAAATAATTATACCTGTTTGTGAGGCCTGTTAATCCATTTCATATTGTCCTAGCTTTTGTGATCTGTTACGCGTGAATGTGTTTACAACGTGTAGCGCTATGAAGATATTCCTGATGTTCTTGTAGGAACATTTCTTTATCAAATCGCCATAATGTATTATCAAACTGGCACAAGCACCAACTCTGCTCGCGCTATTGTGTCTCTTTCCCTCTTGCTTTCTTATTTTTACAATGTTCTTTCCTCTCGCGCCCTCCCTACACTTCAGTCTCTCTTCCTCACGCCACATTTCCCTTTTTCCTCTTTCTCCCTTTCGCTCTCCCCATCCATTGGTTAAATTCCTCTCGCTCTCATCTCTGTATAATTTACATTCCATTGGTTTTGAAAAAAAAATCAGGGCATAAAATGTTTAATAGTACACAAACTCGTCTCTCTTAAATCTTTCCAAAATGTGTACTAATTTTATAATTAATGACAAACAAATACAACAAGGAGTTAAAATTATTCAATTTAATATTCTTTCTCCAAAAACAGGATTCTAAATTGATATCCACTATTTAACGGATTATCTTTAATGCGATTGGAACTATAGTGGCATCCATATAAACCTGAACTACTTTAATGGGCCATAATTTTCCTCTGAAAGCTCGAAGAAATATGACATTTGTTTTAATGATCTCAGTGGCTCTGGGAGAATCAGAACCACTGCCCATTTTTGACCATTTTGTTGATTTCGATGGAATTACGAACATTGTTGACAGTCTTTAGTTTGCAGTCATAACAGAAACATGCAATACTCACTTAGCCCGCCTGGGTAGTGTGGTGGTAACGTGTCTGCCTCACATTCGAAAGGTCGTAAGTTCGAATTTCGCTTAGGGTGAGTTACCCGGATAAAGGGTTTTTTCGGGGTTTTCCCTTATCCTGAGAAGACGAATGTCGATTAACTTTAAGCTCCATGGACCCCGAGATCATTTGATCAATTTCATTCATCGTCCGATATGACCAACCAGTTAAAGGACGTTAACCTACAAAAAAACTCACTTCGAGAATGTGAAAACGTATAACACAACGGGAATTTCGAAGAGCATTCAATGCGCGCAATGTTTCAATGAATGCAACAATTTTATCAGTAGTAAGAAAGTTTATACTTGTCAGTGAGAGTGGAAAACATAGACCATCACTGAGGGAGAGTCTGTTGATAATATTTTAAAACATTTAGTTAATTCATCAAAGAAATCGTTGCGTCGATTGAGCCTGAATATAGACTATTCATATAGCACATTTTAACGACCTGCAAAGAAATCGGGATTGCAACCATACAGAGTGCATACGATGCAGCAATTAAAAGCAGCAGATCATAAAAAATAATGCGTTATTGTCGATAGTTTCAGGGTTTTCTTATTCCACGTCCAGATTTCTCTTCATGACGAAGTTTACAGATGAATGGTTTCTGTCAGGCTACATCAACACACAAGACAACAGACTGCTGTAAACCCTCACACCATGGTGAAAATGTTGGAGTATGGTGTGCTGTGTCAGTTTCGAGGATTGTTGGTCCTATTTTCTTTGATAGGACTTTACACACTACAGATTATACGGGCATCTTCAATACATTTGTGGAGCAGCTGGATAATATCGAATTGACAGAAGGTTATTTCCAGCAGGATGGAGTAACGTGCCATGCATCATACTCCTCCAAGTAACTTGTAACCAGTTTCTTTGATAATCGAATAATTTCAAAAAGTCTGTGGCCCTCTCCCCCCAGGTAACCTTAATTAACCTCGCCGAAATTTCTCTTAAGGGGATATCTTAACGGTGCAGATTTGTATGGATGCCGGTGGAGAACATTTCCAACATTTGTTCTGAGGAACAATGAATAATGTCACCTCCAAATTATGTATTATATTCTCCCAAAATTGAATGTGTGTCATATTTTTGCTTAAAAAGCAATGGCCTATTAAAGTGGTTCAGGCTTATAGATCACACTGTAAAATATTTCCAATTATACCTTTACTTCAAATACAATCCAAAACTAAAGTCAGAGCCTGCCTTTGTACTGTAGGGGTAGAGAGAGTATCTCACATTCAACAGGTCCCGAGGTAGAATCTCGATTAGGCGAATTACCCGGATAAGGTTTCTTGGGGGTGTTTGGACTATTTGGGTAAAGGAATTATAATGCCATATAGACTATTTAGAGGTATGACCTAAGGCTTGTTACCAAATATCATTAATTCAACGCAATATGTTCGCCGTAGATAGTCAAAAATAAATACATCAAATAAACAACAAAAATAGATTTATAAAATCCAATTATGCATTTCATAGCCCTCAGTATCAAGCATCCTTGGAAAATACTTGGAATACCAAGTTTGATATTTAAACGATGTTTTCGCTTTTGAGTTATGCTGCACGCGCGTGCGCGCGCACGCACACCCATGGACTTTTTTTTTTTTTTTTTTTAAATTTAGGGCGTTTCAAACTATATACTACCGGTGAATTCTCGTATCGAATTTTTGGGTGGAATGCAACACCTTCTCTATCTACATTGTACATAGGTGTTAGAGAAAATGAAAACTATCATTCTAGGATTTACTCTGCAAAAACAAAGGAAGATGCATGTTACCACCATTAGCATTGTTAAATTTACTAATATGAACTCCAGCTGTATTTAAAGTTCTGGACTTAACATCGCAATGAAACAACTGAAATAACGTTCACTAATGTTTTCACGTGAAGGAACTAGATTTTAATGTATTTAAATCACGTGGTCGGAGAGAAAGGATTTCTGAGTGCACTCACGTCTTTAGAGGGGAAATAGGTCAGAAGGGAGGCTGAAAATGAAATAGAGAAAGTAAAAAGACGGGACCTGGTAGTATACAAACCAATTCGCTCCTGTCCACTGCGCTCATATGCGCACATATCCGTCAGTGAAGAGGTAATCTGAAAGTATCGCATGATGCCACTTTAGTGCTGTTCGCTAGGCAAAAATAATACATTAAAACTCATGATAAATGATGGCTTGACGGCTCTCTACTGAGGTTCAAAGTGTCCAAAATGACCATAAAACTGGTAAACCGCAAGAGATAGACAAACGAGCTACAAAAGTAACGTAGAACATTTAAAAACACAATTTATTCATATACTATTTTTTTCGTGGAGTTGACCATTTCCGAGATATTCCTTGTTATTGGTTTCTGTATTAAAATACTTGCTTTTCTCATACGGGAATGTGTCAGCTCCTGGCCATAGAAAGAAACACATTTCAATCACATAGAACCAGGTTTTAAAATATTTGACTATCGCTTTAGCAAAATGTACTCCCTTTATTTCTCTTATACTTACAAGGAAGCAAATAATAAGACTACTTCTGCTAATGTTCATCTCGCTTAGCGTGAAGTAGACAGAACAATAAGCCTTTTAAGGATAATCAGTTACAGAGATGTAGAGAAAGTCAAGTGAATGAAACACAATAGATGTTTACTTTCTCTATACGAACTATGTACATAGTGTATAGAGAAGGTATTGCATAGTACCCAAAAATTCGATACCGAGATTTCACCGGAAATGCATGTTTTGAGACTCCCTGAATCCAAAAAAATTTTTTTTAGAAAAATGTTCGCGCGCGCGCGTGTGTGTGTGTGTGTGTGTGTGTGTGTGTGTGTATGTGGCAACATAGCGCAAAAACGAAAGGACCGTTAAAGCCCAAACTTGGCACTTAAGTTTGGTATTTTGCAAGGATGCGACACGAAGATTTTTAAGAAAATCCCCCCACCCCAAACTACCCTTTACATGGAAAAAATTTAGAAAATTTTGATTTTCTTAAAAATGGCTCCAACGATTTTGATTAAAATATCTTATATTAAAGATATTTACCTGACAAAATGTATAACTTGAATTTTCTGGGAATAGCCTCTGAAGACTACTTTATTCTGAATGAATTTTACGGTATTGTGCATAACTGCTAAACCGTAAGAGATGAACAAAAACTTACTCCACAGAAAATGTTGCTCGCGATAAAACACACAATTTATGTCATATACATTTTTTTTTCGTGGAGTTGATCATTTTTAAGATATTCCTGGTTTTTCGTTTCTGCTTTGAAAAACATACTTTTCTCATACAAGAATTTGTTAACTCCTGTCCATACAAACAAAGGAACTTCAGTTACACAGCAACCAGCTTTTGCTATCATTTTCACCTATGGTACTCCCTCATTTCGCTTCTACTTACAAGGAAGCAAATAATAAACTATTTCTGTTAATGTTTCTGGATTAGCATGAAGTAAATAGAAGCATAAGCTTTTTAACTAAAATTTGTTGCAGAGATGTACAGAAAGTCATGTGAATGGAAAACATTAGATTTTTACTTCCTCTATACATGCTAAGTATATAGTGTATAGAGAAGGTATTGCACTCCACTAAAAAATTCTATACCGAGATTTCACCGGAAATATATGTTTTAGGGTCCCCTGTATCCAAAAAAAAAAGTATTTTCAGAAAAAGGTCCGTGTGTGTCCGTGTGTCTGTGAACACGATAACTCAAAAACGAAAAGTGGGTAAACTACCAAACTTGGTATTTAAGTTCAGTATCTTCAAAGGGATGCGACACGAAGATTTTGAGAAAAATCCACCCACCCCAAACTACCCTTTGCATGGAACTTTTTTCGAAAATTTTGATTTTCTAAAAAATGGCTAACGATTTTGATTAAAATATCGTATATTAAAGATATTTACATGACAAATAAAATGTATATTTTGAATTTTCTGAGAATAGCCTCTGAAGACTACTTCATTCTCGGTCAATTTTACGGAATTTTGCATAACTGCTAAACCGTAAGAGATGGACAAAATCTACAAATGTAGAGCACCTTAAAACACACAATTTGTTATATAAATTTTTTTCATGGAGTTGATTGTTTTTGAGATATTCCTTGTTTTTTTTTCAGCTATAAAGACTTATACTTTCTTCATACAGGACTTTGTGAACTCGTGTCCATACAAAGGAACTTCAGTCGCAGAGCAATCAGCTTTTGACTATCACTTTAACCTATGGTACTCCCTTATTTCGCTTCTACTAACAAGGAAGCAAGTAATAAGACTATTTTGCTAATTTTTGCTCCATTAGATGAAGTAAATAGAATAATTTGTTGCAGTGATATAGAGAAAGTCATGTGAATGGAACACATCAGATATTTTGAAATTACATTCGGTGTCAATATTCACGATATATTTGTTGCCATTTGTTGAATTTTCCAGAACTACACATTTTACTTTCTCTAGTACGAATGTATTGTGTACGCTAGCTGCTCTCACACTAAGACCCGTGCAGTTGGTTATTGAAGATTAGATGTGTGACATTAATGCAGTTGTTTTGATTGCGATTTCGAAATAACGGTGCTATAATGGAATGTAGCATCTTTCATTCTAGCCAAAATTCAAGATAACTTGAGCTCCGGTTAGCGTACTTTGCAAGAAAGGTACTGCTAATAAGGACTCTGGAGGTTTAAGTTTGTGAAACTTGCTTGCCGAGAAGGATTACAACATTCTTGAAACTTTAAAGGATTAAGATTTCCGAGTGTAAAATCTGTTCTTGAGGGGATAAGCAGATTACCAACGTTTAACCGTTGAAGTTCTAGTGGCAAGCGAACTGCAACAGCATAAGCACAACATTATTAGGCAACTTTATTGCAACTCAATTAATTGCATTTATTTCTCAAGCCTAAGAAGTTACAGAATGATAAACATTCTCACAAAATATCCAAAGAAACTCATAAGATTTCAAAGAATATTGCTGGTAAGTTTTCTCATTTCTTACAGGGTACTTTTAGATGTCTTTCTGTCATTAATTCGGTGCTCCATGGATAAAAGACCTGACATCTCAATTAACTTTCCTTCGATATGCAAGTCAAAAGTTTTATTTTCTTCTGGTAATGTGGATGGAAAACCAAATCATTGAACACTTTGATTTGTTATGTGCTACTTTAGAAAACTTCTGTAAACAACTTTTGGGCTTGCCAACAGCTTAACTTAAAGGCGTTGTACAAGCAGAATGCGTGATTGCAAAAACCATTAAAAAAGTCTGATGTGTTACATTCAAATGACCGGGTACACAAACTTCTCATACGAAAGCTTATTTCTCTATCTTTATTCAGATAAACTTTTGCAGAAATAGCTACATTACACATTTCGAGATAGAAAGTGGTAGTCAAATGCTTAAGGAGTGGAGACTATATACAGGCCTCAAAATTCCATACATACTCTTTCTATGCAATTGAGAGATGCAGCTGAAAAGCGACAGAACCTGCAAGGAATGAGAAAGTATTGAATCATTCGAACCATTAATAACGATATCTCAGAAATAGCCTATGACATAAAAAGTTATTTAGAATAAATTGTGTGTTTTAATAAGAACTGAATTTTTTGTGTAATACGTTTTTGTCTATTGCTTAATACTTACTACTTATATAAGATTATACAGCATTGCTTCCGAATGAAGAGGACTTAACAAGTTATTCCCAGAAAATTCAAAATATACATTATGATTGAGGCGGCGCCATGGCAGAGTGGTTAGACTGCTCGTCTCCCATTTAGGCGGCCCGAGTTCGATCCCAAGCGCCCGCATGTGGGATTTGTGGACGAAATGGCATCTGGGTGGGTTTTCTCCCGTTCCTCGGTTTCCCCACCACTCATTCCACCAAATGTTCCACCATCACCTTTCCTATAATTTATTTCGCTTCCATTTCGAGAAGTGCGTTGTACTCACACACACACACACACACACACACAGATATATATATATATATATATATATATATATATATATATATATGTAGAGAGAGAGAGAGAGAGAAGAGAGATGCGGACTGGGAGAGACGATATGGAAGTGACATACATAAAGGAGATTGAGCGGATGGCTCAGTAGATTTCGTCTGTGGTCCGCAGAGGTTGTGGATTCGATTCCCAACGTGAAAACTAATAGGATCAAATCCTCAAGGGGGAATTCTTGTTTCGGTCTTCAATGATTTTTTATAAAAAATTAGTTAATAGTATTCCGATAAAAGAGAATATTAATATAATCTCTGCCTACCTGACCAACGGTTTTTTCGAGGATTTGCCTGAGTCGCCAGGCGAATTCTGGGTAGGTTAATAGATCCCCAAAATTTTCGGCCCACCATTTCTTAATATGTCTTTCAGGTTTGAAGGATCAGACGACGGTGTCCGGCTGGTTGCGGCTGAATGGTGAACTGCACATTGTAAAAGGTTATCCTAACGTAGTCGTCGGGAACTTTCGGTCGAGATCCGCCTTCCCGTTACAGGGCTCCGTCTGGAGGATCGCCGGGAGGGTCAAAAGCTCGTGAGCAGGGCCTAGGGCGACGTTAGAAGCAATCTAACTTTAACTGATAGGGACTCCAAATATGCTTGCGCCCGTCGTCACCCGGATCTGGTCACTCTCGGGTCTCTCCCCTCATCCCTCCCTCGCTGAGGTCACGTAAGAGGCAAAGGTCCACAAGGCCCACGTCCGGTGCCCTGCCCCAGACTCCTGGAGACCCCGTTCATGACCAGTGCCAATCCTAATCCGACAGTAGGGAGAGAGGAAAAAAGGATGACGTCTCTAAGAGGAAAGAATATCTGCAGTAGCTACATGCAAAATACGGAGGATTCTATTTTATGGAAGAACACCTCTTCTGTAGTTAAAACATTATTCCGAGCAGTAAGAAACATCGATAGCAAAGTACAAACTTAAAGCATCATGCTCCAAAAGGAAGGAAACTTTGGAAACCTTTAAATGAACGAAACAATGTTTTCCACCAAGTTGGTAACAGTGCCTGAAACTGGCCAGTCTGTTAGCTGTCACGAGAAGTAAAGAGTATTAAAGCCGTTGCTAAGGTCCGATAAAGACTAACGGAGACACCAGTCGATAAAAAGTAATTTAACTCCGTGAATAAAACAAGAGCAGCTCGCAGAGGGAGGGTGAAGCTCAGCGCGCGACTGTGAAGTCAGCGTTGCATGAAATGATTGCCGGTTTACAACTCTAGGGGCGTTCTAAGGATTTTAATGAACATTCGTATTAGTTCTTTCTCTTTCAGGGACCTAATGCTCTCGAGAACTTACAATACATACAAATAAATTAAATGATTCTTTTCCTCTTTTAACCGGAATTTCCGGGCCGTGAACAACTGTGTGATAACGTCACATTAAGCGATGAAAAGCTTCTAATTTTTTTCTTTTATTTTCATATTTAAAGGGAAAAATACTATATATATATATATATATATTTATTTACATTTTACTTGTAATAAAACCGTGAAAAATACTTAAATTATTTGTTAAAAACGCTTTTAATTGCTACGATTATATCAAGGATGCCGATGTGCCAGAATTTCGTCCAGCAAGAGTTCTTTTACATTTCAGTAAATCTACTGACAGGCTGCCTTTGTGATCTGAAGGTTAGCATGCTAACCATCAATCCGGATATCCCGGGTTCGATTCCTGGCTGGTGGGTGAAAAGTTTTCTTTGGCAGGGTTATTTTCTGAAAGGATGCATGATAGTGTGCATGTGTGTGTAAATTTATTGTAGCAACCCAAATATTAAAAAAAAAAAATCTAACGTGCTCCATTCACATGACTTTCTCTACATCTCCGCAACAAATTATTGTTAAAAAAACTTATGCTTCCATTTACTTCATGCTAATTGAGAAAAAATAGCAAAAATAGTCTTATTACTTGCTTCCTTGTAAGTATAAGCGAAACAAGGGAGTACCATAGGTTAAAATGATAATCAAAAGCTGGTTGCTATGCGACTGAAGTTCCTTTGTTTGTATGGACAGGAGTTAACAACTTCCAATATGAGAAAGGTATGTTTTTCAAAGCTGAAACCAATAACAAGATATATTTAAAAAACGATCAACTCCACGAAAAAAAAATGTATGACATAAATTGTGTGTTTTATCCTGATCTACATTTTTTATTTTGTGTTGTAAATTTTTGTCTCTCTCTTACAGTTTACCAGTTATGCAAAATTCAATAAAAATCATCCGGAATAAAGTGGTCTTTAGAGACTATTCCCATAAAATTCAAGGTATACGTTTTATTTGGCATGTAAATATCTTAAATATAATTTTAATTACATTTTATTCAAAATCATTAGAGCCATTTTTGAGAATATCAACATTTTCAAATTTTTTTCCATGTAAAGAGTAATTGGCGTGGGGGATTTTCTTGAAAATTTTCGTGTCGCATCTTTGGAAGATACCAAACCTAAATACAAAGTTTGGTTTTTGAACTATGCTGTCCACAGACATACACACATGCACACACGGACCTTTTTCCAAAAATGCTTTTTTTTGTATTCAGGGGAATCCAAAACATGTATTTCCGGCGAAATCTCGGTATCGAATTTTTAGGTGGAATGCAATACGTTCTCTATACACTACGTACATAGTACGTGTAGAGAAAGTAAAAATCAATGTAAAACGTGTGAACAGCATTGCCGATGAGAAGCTGTTACTAAGATAAACATCACTTACACCCGAGGTGTAAACGGCGGCATATAAATGGAGGGGAAACATTTTCTAGTAATTTCGGATTTTGGATAAAGATCTTAAGTTAACGTATGGAATGGAATACAGAGAGAACACAAATCGCGCTTTTTACTTTATATACACATACAGTGCACATAATAGGTAGAGAAGGTGCTGTTAATTGCCCCAAAAGCTCTACACCGAGATTTTGAGGACCTTTGAATAAAACGATAAATAGATCCGTGTGTGTATGCGAATAGCATAACTCAAAACTTATGTTAAATACCAAACTGGTACTTCAGTTAGGTATCTTCCAAGGATGCAGGACAAAGATTTTCAAGAAAATCACCCCTACCAGAAACTACTCTTTATCTGTCGGAAATTGTATAGTAAAACTTACAACAGAGCTATTTTTATGGTTTCCATAACCTTGTAATTTATTCTTTCCAAAAATATTCGTTAACCTTAAAAACATGCTTATGATACAAGACATTTTTAACAGGCTCGCCAACGTAAATCCAAGTCGAAGAACATAAAATGCTTGAATGATTTGCGTATTCAAAACCAACTCAATTCATATTGGATTTAACACGTGAAACAGGGATCGTAAGCAATGGAATTTGACTCAAATCGAATTTAATTCCTCGTGGAAATGCAGTAATTGCATACATTTTTGAATCCCTGGTATTTAGGCAATTTGTGTGTTGCCTGTACAGAGTGTAGCATACCTCTTCAAGCACATGCGATTTAAGTATAACATTTCACTACCTTGCCTATATGGCGTGTATTTAAGGACGGAGGTTTGCTTATGTAGACTTATGCATCACACGCTATACAAAATCCCCCAAAAATAATGCAACACCAATGCTAAATACGATAAGAACACTGGCAGAAGTGTGTTACTAAAGGCGATGTCGAGTTCATTAATTCTTTTGTAATAAAAGTTATTCGATGTAATTATTATTTATTATACTAGTATGTATGTGTGTATGTAAAAAGTATATATGTATTTGTATGTCCAAGTATATATTATACCAATTGAGTATCCTTGTTATTCTCTTTACTTTTATATACAAGTAAAATTCCTTTGTGTTTTCTCTCCACTTCCCGATCATGCTGTAATGGTAGAATGTTCAATTTTCTGCATTCAGTGCCGGTAAACCAACCTATCTGCTTGTTTGGCTATTTTACATCAATGTGTATGAACTGTATTAAATCATGCAACCTTTAATACGTATATTTATTATTACAGATATCTCGCCCTCCGGGTGTAGTGGTTAATATACTAAGCCTCTAGTACATACGATTGCCTCTAGTTCAATCCCGGCGGAAAGTGATGGACTTAGCATGACTTCCTTTGGAATGGAAGTAAAGCCATGGTCCCGTGTAAAGAACTCCATGTATTGAGAGAGGTCACTGGGTAAAATTCATTTGTACAAGTCGTGATTTGGTCCTATAGTACCATGGGTGACGAATTGATCGTTGGTCATCATGCGCACTTAGTGGCAAAATCGCGAGCTAGAAATTCCACTCCATCAAGAAAAACTATTAGGTGTCCCAATACTTCGACATGACATGACGGAACTTGAATTGAATTATTACAAACTTGAAACGCAGTCGGTCTTTACACTTGCTTTATTTGCTAATATTCACTTACTATTTAATTCATGTACAAGCTAAGTATGAGCTGCAAGTTATTGGTTTTTAAGGTCAACAAACAGACGTAGATAATTCCAGTTCGCCACCAAGTTTAATGTTAGTGACCTTGCTATTGGTACAATGCCCAATATCAGTTATTATTATTTTTATTTTCGCATAAGTAATATTATATTATTCACTATCATCGAGAGAATAGTATGGAATACATATGCGTCAAGTCCAATGAAGAATCTCGGAAGCAGAAAATCTTGACTTCGTCTGCTCTTTTGCAACTCTTCATTGTTCTCGAAACGATGGAGTTACCGTACGACTCCTTTGCAGTAAAACTTACATAAGCAATAGCATATAGCTCACAATTTTAAATGACATATCGTTTCTTATTTTGTACTGTCCTGTACAACTTACATTACCAGACATGGCGAGTTATTCAATAGGGATCAAAGGCTTATGCCATGCAAATGAGAAAAATAATGTGATTCAAAATATAGTAAAAGGATTCAGAGGATTTCAGTGAGATACTTTCTTTAGAAACGCCTTAGATAAGTTGCCGATTTTGAACTGATTGTTATCTCAGTTCCGCAGAACATTGTGTGCTCACAGTACTATTACTGCAGATTTGCAGGTTATAAAAAAACAAAAAACATGGATCAAGGATTGTGCCATTAGCGGGAATGATAATATGGTTGAATGCTATATTATCATTCTTTGAACAACGAATTAGGTTACGAGATACCTGAAATTAAGCAAGTGCTACAGTTTGTGAATTCTCAGCAGAGCTCATTAGTAGGGAAAAGGGTAGGGGCGTTTGCCCTAGAACGTTAACCCAAGTCAGCACATTAGGAAGCTCAACACTTCGCTGTTCCCATCTAAAGAGGCACATGGTGGGAATCAAAAGACCATTAAAAGAAATAAAAATAGCGATGAAACAACGTCTCAGTTAATCTAGTTAATCTTAGTTAATTTTAATTGTAGTTTTATATTTTAATTGTATTTTAAAACATTAACAGCCCGTAATTTAGGAAAAACGCTTATGAAACATAGGTTTACATAGTCACATTCTTCAATTTAATGAAGTCAATATACTCAAAGTTTTGAAGAAATGTTATATGTACCTTTATTTTCTGAATCTCAGTTTATTTGGACATTTGAGAAAATATTCCGTATTTATTATACTTTAAATTTAAAAAATATGTTAAAATGCACAAATTAAAATATTTATTATATATAGACTTTCAAGAGGTATGTCACGAATCATATACCTACTCTACAGTTGCGTAAACTAAACGTCAAACTGTTGCATTTCGATGCAACAAGAAACTTCGTAAAGTTGCATGCAGCTAGACGGTTTGTTAATTTCCTTTTCATCAGAAAGGTGCAGCTAGAGTTCTCAAAGTCCTCATGTTAACTGTTATGACTCTTCAAAATTCCAATGTTTCTTATGCAACTTTTATAGTAACACGCAATCTACAAACCAATTCAATACATATGCAGCTGAGGTTAAATGGGGTGATGAATCTTTTATATATACTTTCCCGTGGAAAATACTATACACACCAAATACATATATGCAAAGGTTTAAAACTCCAAGTTGTCATAAAAACATCATAGACAAAGATCTGTGCTATTTAAATACCTGTTGGTAATGGTACATTCGTATGTAAGAGTCATTTTTTCTCACTTAATTTTTTATAACATATCTGCACATTCAAAACATGCAGTCCACAAAATACACTCTGGAGATTTGGACATTTTAACGCGCGCCTTCAAAGCTGTTCTGAATAAAATTAAGTACGAGATTTTGTTTATTAGAAAATTGCTTTTTGGAATGAAAATAAAATATGGGCAAAGCAATAAAAAGTTTAGAAACTCTTTTTATAAACGTGTTTCTCCCTTTGTAATGAATATATTGAAAATCCAATGCTTAAAGATTTTTATTTGCTTCTATGTTAGTGTCAAAAATATTTTAATCACTTTACTCTAAAACTACACAAGCGATAGAGTTTTATAAGCACACATCTTTTAACCAGAACATTTAATAACTAAAAAGTTGTTAAGACTTAGAGAAACAAAATTCAGCTGAACAATGTTTTTATATGCCCGCTTTTGTAGTGTAGTGTTAGCGTGTCTGCTTCACATCAAGGGTCCCGAGCTTGAACTTCTGCTAAGGTAAGTTATTCGGGTATAATATTATATTCGGGTAAAATATATTATTTAATATACCAATTCCTATTAGACAACACCCTTAAGAATCCATATCCAGGCGCCCCCCCTCGGGGTTTTCTCTTATTCTCAGAAGACGAATGTCGAATAACTTTAAGCTCCATGGACTCCGGGTTCATTTGAGTATCACTTCACAATTTAATTCTTCATTGTCAGATATGATCTACATGGAGCTATGGTGGAACTAAAAAAGAAAACTGTTTTTTACCCCTGATATGTGTACAAATGCCTCTAGCATTAAAATCAGTTCCCCTTAAGACACGACTCCTGAATTTTTTCCCCCTTCAGCTTTTTCTAGCCCTTATTATTGGCAAATGCAGAGGAGGTATACTTAGGCCTAGAACGTTTCCTTCCCAAATCCTCTTTCTCAATTATAATTTCATTGCATATATCACCAGAGTCACTGGCGTGTGCCGCATCTTTTTAATAGTGTATCTGTTCAGAAATTATGGAAATAAAATAATTTTTTAACAATATTCACGAGCTAATATTCTAAACTCTTTCATTATTTTTCCAAATTGTAATGATTTAAAATGCAGAAGACTTTAAAAAAAAGAGGATACAAAAAGAAAAATCTGATGTAATCCATTTACATGACTTTCTCTATATCTCTGCAACAAATTTTTGTTAAAAAGTTTATGCTTCTATTTACTTCATGCTAAGTGAGAAAAACTTAGCAGAAATAGTCTTATTACTTGCTTCCCTGTAAGTAGAAGCGAAATAAGGGAGTAACATATGTTAAAGTGATAGCAAAAGATGGTTGCTATGGGACTGAAGTTCCTTTGTTTGTATGGACAGGAGTTGACAAATTCCTGTATGAGAAAAGTATACATTTTTTAAGGCTGAAACAAAAACACGGAATATCTAAACTCCACGAAAAAATGTATATAACATAAATTGTGTTTAATGTGCTCTACATTTTTTGTGTGGTAAGTTTTTGTCTATCTCTTACGGTTTACCAGTTACACAAAATTCCGTAAAATTCATCTAGAATAAAGTAGTCTTCAGAGGCTATGCCCAGAAAATTCAAGATATACATATTATTTGTCAAGTATATATCTTTAATATATGATATTTTAATCAAAATCGTTAGAGCCATTTTTTAGAAAATCAAAATTTTCGAAAATTTTTCCATGTGAAGGTAGTTGGGGGTGGGGGATTTTCTTGAAAATCTTCATGTCGCATCCTTGGAAGATACTGAACTTAAATGCCAAGGATAACTTTCTAAAAATGTTTTTTTTATTCAGGTGGTCTCAAAACAAGTATTTCCGGTGAAATCTCGGTATCGAATTTTTGGGTACAATGCAATACCTTCTCTATGAACATAGTACATATAGAGAAAATAAAAATCCGGAGAATAAAACATGTACGAAATATTTTTACTATCATAAATACAATCCACTTTCGGATAAAAATAACTGATGTTGCCATCTAGTAGCTAGGCATGAGCCTGAAGCATGAAACGAAGCGATTCTAGTGACAGAAAAAGCCGCTTTGAAAGCTTACTGCCATGGGGAAAATGGCCAGCCGGCGCACAGTATACATTGCTCCAAAAGGCCAAACCTCGTTTACTTTGTAGGGTGCTATTAGTAACGCTTTGTCTGCCTCTATGTAGTTAGAGGCGATTTAGTACATGTTTTATGTGGAGGAATATTGCATATATCCGCGGGTAAGAACGACGAAAAAGTACCTCATTAGCGTACTCCCAATCACAGAAACCTACAGGAAAACCTGGAGGAAGTACTCTTATGTACTTCGCCCAAAAAGTCGACACCGATATTTCACTGGAAATTCCGTTCTGATGTTTCTGGATCCAAAAAGTAATTTTACAAAATATCCGTGCATGCTCCATGTGCTGATTAGTGGCATCAATAGGCATCCACTCTCTCCCAAGACCAGGAGCATTTCGCAGTGCTCAGATGTGCTGTAAGCTTAATTTTAAAGCTTCCTATATTGCAAAGTTGCCTCGTGGACAAAGCACTATCAACACACAAATGATTGAATAAACAATAAGCAAGTGTTGTTCGAACGGCTTTTTGAGTAGAGAACAACAAATAAGACAGGTGTGAGCGGACAGCGAGTGTAATGACCCCGTCCCGTCTCTGTCGTCATATTTTTTTTGGATAGTATTTAACGTCCGCTTTACTATTTGTGGCACCGCAGGTGATGATACATGAATGAAGGCGGAGCACCGGTGGAATGCAATGACGGGGGAAACTGGAAAAAACCCGCCCCTTCGCCGCTTTGCCGACCACATGCAGTCGCTTGGGATCGAACCCGGGCCGTTTAGATGAGAGGCGAGTACTCGGCCATGGCGCTGCCTCTCTGTCGTCATAATCCGTATAGCGGTGTTAACTTACAATCCCTCAAACGATACCCCATATGCGCTCTCTAGTCATGAGATAAAAACTTCTGATCCTTCACAGCACTCTTCGGATCTGTGAACTGTACACGACTACACGGTACATACTAAAAGTAACAAAAGACATTTTGAATGCGTGAAATGCGAGAACGCGTGGGGGATAGTATGGGCTTAAACCCTGCACATTGATGCGTTGCTCTCGAAAACAATGATAGCTCAAATTTACTTCTGGTAAAAATTGAAATACATATTTTTGGTTCCTATCTTATTTATACATGTTTTGACGTGATCGTTTTAATTCCTGGCTCCGAATTAACCGAACCGCAATTAATACCTAATCGGCATACATTCTTTACGTATGTTTTCTCAGATGACGCACATGAACAAAGTGGATGCTACAAATTTTAAAGAATAACAATTCAGGATTGGAAATTTAAATGTTATTGCTCTGATAGTCCTTAGTGGATGCATATTACAAGTACAACAGCTCCATCTAGATTCGCTTATCGTCATGAATTTCGGAAATACTTCATGGACTGGAATCCATTACAATATCAATTGCTAACAAGAGTATATTCCTACTAAGCAGATTAGTTTGATATTTGGAGATTTCATTCAACATTTGCAATTGGGCATTGCTCGTTTGTGCTGTGGCTTAGCTTATTTAAAAAAAATCCTTAATTCAATAAAACAATTTCCCGATGTAAAATAAACCTATATGAATGAAGAAGAGCCACGGCCTCCTATTGCGTGGGAGAGTCCGCTTAGAATTCATGCGAGGAGCTAGTCCACAGAAGTGAAATTTGTCTCTTTGTCTTTAAAATGAGTCGTTTATGTCCATTCACGGTCTCTCCTGTGCTACACTAACTTTTCACTTCCTTGCAACGGACATTAGATGTCTCTACGAATCGCTTGCTCCTCGGATGTCTCCAGTCACTGCAGTTCCTTGCTGACCTCGTCCAGTGGGCGCCTATTTATTGCGGTCCATCTCGTTCTGGGTCTTCCTCTAGTCTCTTTTCGATATGAGATAACCACTTACATTCCCATTTTGAAGTCTCGTCACGTGGCCTTTTTATTGCCATTTCAGGTTGGAGGTTTGTTTAGAAGAATATTCAAATTAGTAATTTTCCTCATTTCCGTATTTTGTCTCAAAGGAATATTCCTAGCACTTTTCTTCCTATGACATGCCTAAATATATTTCTTATGTGTTTCTATCAAATACAGTAATGATGGAAACATTTTGATGAGTTCCATTCACATGACTTTCTAAAGCTGTTACACAAACAGCGTTCCTTACAGAAGATTGTTCTTTTATCTACGACATGCTAATCAAGATAACCACTACAAGAATTGTCGTATTACTTGCTTCCTTTTAAACTACTTCCTTTTTGAGAAGTAGTTTAAAATTGAAACCAATATAAAAAAATATCTCAGAAACGGTCAGCTCCACATAAAAAACGTATATGACATAATATGCTATGTATTTTAACGAGATTTACATTTTTGTGTGTAATAAGTTTTTGGCTATCTCTTACGGTTTAACCGTTATGCAAAACTCAACCAGAATAAAGGGATCTTCGGTGGCTATTCCCAGAAAATTCAAAATATACATTTTGTTTGTGATGTAAATATCTTTAATATACTGTATTTTAATCAAAATCGTTAGAACCATTTTTAAGAAAAGCAAAATCTTCAAACAATTTTCCATGGTAGTTTGGAGTGGAGGGATGTTCTTGAAAATCTTCGTGTCGCATCCTTGGAAGAGACTAAACCTAAATACCCACTTTGGTATTTAACGGTCTTTTCGTTTTTGAGCCATGCTTTCCACAGGCACAGCCACATACACATGCGCGGACCTTTTTCTAAAAATGCTTTTTACGGATTCAGGGGACTCCAAAACACATATTTCCGGTGAAATTTCGACATCGAATTTTTGGGTGGAATACAATACCTTCTTTATCCACTATGTATATTGTACATATGGGGCTAGAGAAAGTAATATAAGAGTCTAGTATTTTTACTTTCTCTAGAACGTATGTACAATGTACATAGTATTGTATTCCACCCTAAAATTAGGTGCCGAAATTACACTGGAAATACATGATTTGAGAACACGTGAATAAAACATTTTTAGAAAAGGATGTGTGTGTTTGTGTGTGTGTGTCACAGCTCAAAAACTAAAGTCGGTTAAATACCAAGCTTCGTATTTAAGTTTATTTTTCCATCGATGCGAGACCGGTTTCAGAAAAATCCCCCAAACCAAAACTACCATTTACTTAGAAACAATTTATTTTTTAGAAATGGCTTTTACGCTTTTGATTAAAATAGATATTTACGCGACAGTTAAAATGTGCACCTTGAATTTTCTGGACATGGCCTCTGAAGACCTCTTCATTCTGGACGACTTTTATTTAACTGGTAAACCATAGGAGTTAGATGAAAACGTACTATAAACAAATGTACTTTGAGCTTGCTAAAACACACAGTTTATATCATATACATTTTTTTAGGGCTAACCGTTTCCGGGATATTCTTTGTTATCGATTTCAGTTTAAATTACTTAAACTTTTCACAAACGGGAGGTTATTTCTCGTTTCAGCTCTCTCTTCTTTTACATCTGACCTTTGCAAAGAGGAGTGAATTTAAATTGTTTCACATAGCGACAGCTTTTACAGGATTTGACTATGGCTTTTGCTTATTCTCCTTACTGGTAAGGAATTAACGTATGACAATTTATGATAATATTTATCTTGATTAGCATGAAGTAAATGAGAGAATACGCTTTTGTAAACAACTGGATTTCAATTGTTTCACATAGGATAGAATTTAAAGGATTTGACTATAGCTTTAGCCTAGTGTATTCCCTTATTCTCCTTACTTGTAAGGAAATAACGTAAGGCAATTTCTGCTAATGTTTATCTTTATGAGCATGGAGTAGAGTTCATTACAGAATAGATAGAGAACGCAGTATGAATGTACCAGGTTTTATTCTAATTTTGCTGTTTAGCTTCTTACCTACTAAAATGAATTTTACAGCTCAAAAGCTGTTCCATGCCATTGTTATTCTGCAGTTTGTTCCTTATCCACGTTGTAACAGATTCCTATCATACTGATGAGTACTCAACCAATGAGTTTGGTCAATGACCGTAACGTGATAGTGGGAGAGATCACAATCCAAACTCGGCGTTTAGTCAAGGATGATACTGCGGTTGTGTTGCCATTTTACTTCCGCGTTAGGGGATAAGGAAAGGACACATATCAAAGCCGTATCAGTTGTCCTCAAAGACCTTGGAATTATATTACCTAGACTCACCGCTGGCGCTGGAGTGCTGTTGCTAATTGAAACCTCTCGCGCATCGGTAGGTGAAGGGCAAACGTGCTTTTTGCCATATGTTCAGTACGCTTAAAAGACTTTAAAAATGAGGTAGTTTAAGGGTATTAGGATTTAATAATTAACATGGTGTACTTATTATTGGGTCTCCTTCCCAACTCCCCTCCCTATATTGAATGATTGCCCTTCCCGTTTCGTGACCATTTGCTTAAGATTGACGAGCACATAGGTGTATTTGGATTCAACTTGTTTTTGCCAGTGCTATCCTTGTGTATTCTGTCATGTCAAAGGTCATTCAATCTAAGATGCCAGGATATGGGCAGGTTTGATTCCTCTGACTTTTCTGATTTGTTTCACTATTTATAGCTGATCCACTGTACTGATCCTGTGCGAAAACGTGCTTGTTTGTATGGTCAATTTTTATCTAGAATCCTTATTATCCTTGTAATTATATTCGATAATGCATTGTACAGTTCAGTAAGTGTGCTATCCCTTTTTCAGATGCTCGTTCTGCGTTCCATCTTCTCCTGATGTTTTACCGTTTTTGAGCTTTTCAATATCGGTTCTCACTTAACTTTGCAGTATTGGAAATACTTATTTTTCGTTGGGTAGCTGTTGTAAGCATGCGTGAGGTTCTGTATGGAATTTGTATATAAGGATAGTAGAAGCCTGTGATACCTTTCCTTGTTGCGTTTGTTCCTGTCAATCCTTTACATGCAGAACCCACTGCTTTCCCCTGCTCATCTATCTTGCTTTTCATATGAGTATCCTCCAGAATTGTGTTGTATTCGCGTAGGTCTTTACGAATCTCTCTTTTCGTTACTTATCGATTATTGTGTATTCCCCCCTGTGGTTTTGCTCTCTTCCCTTGTACGCTGTAATTTTTTTTTCTCTGTTCCATGTGATATTATATTAACCTAAGTTTGGAGTTATGCTTTTTCTCCGATGTCGACTTCCCTGGCTATAAAATATGATATGTTCCATTCACATGCTTTTCATTATCTATTCCACAAGATATTCTTACTAATCTATTTCCTGATAATCGAAATCAAAATTACAGAAATAGTCTTATTGCAGAGTTTCTTATAAGTAGAAGGGGAATAAAGGGTTACACTAGGCTAAAATGATGATAAAATCTTTTAAAAGCTTTCGCTATGCGACTGCCTTTGAAATTCGGCTCTCTTTCCATGGCCAGGAGTAAAACAAAAGGGATGAAACGGACGAGGACTTCCCGTTTGAGAAAGGTTTAAGGATTTTAAAATTGAAAGCAATAACAGAGAATATCTCTGAAATCGTAGTTCTACAAAAAAAAAAAAAAAACTATATATGTGTTTTAACGAGATCTACATTGTATGTGTATTAACTTTTTGTCTATCTCTTACGGTTTACCAGTTATTCAAAATTCATACAGAATGAAGAGGTCTTCAGAGCCTAGTCCCAGAAAACTAAGGATATACATTTTATTTGCCATTAAACATCTTTAATGTATGGCATTTTAATCAAAATCTTAGTTTGGTGTGGGGGAGTTTCTTGAAACTTTTCATGTCGCATCCTTGGAAGATAGTGAAGTAAAATATCAAGATGGTGCTTAAGTGACTTTTAATTTTTGAGTTATGCAATCCTTAGACGCATATACACACTGGCTTTTTTCTAAAAAGGTGGATTTTGGATTCAGGGGTCCGCAAAACTAGTATTTCCGGTGATATCTCGGTATCAAATTTTTGGGTAGATTACAGTATCTTATGTACATTGTACATACATGCTAGAGAACGTAAAATAGATTGATATAAACCTAATTCCCAATCGGGAAAATTGCGAGGCAGTTGGGTGATTTTAATGTTACCAGCATGTTGCTAAGGTAGTTCAGTTGGTCAGAGCAACGACACGAAAAGCCGAAGATCTGTGGTTCTTACCCCGGCTGTTGCATTGCGTTTTTCAGAGTAATTCTGCGTTTGCAATCCTAGGTTCTATTCATGCTTTTGTGCTTTAAATTGCAAGTGCTTTGCAGTCCATGTAAGTGGCTAGGCAAGGGAATTCTGAAGTAGTTGGATTAAAGTTATCTATATTCAGAGGGATATAGGTGGTTAGTTACTTGCGACGATTCAAGTCCAATAACTTCAACTTTATTTCCTTTCGTCCTGGCTTTAATGCTTAGAAATTCCTGCTTGCTCATAACTATTGAGAGGGGTTTTAGTTGGTAAACAGAGCTACTCTGTTACCGCATTGAGTAGCTAACATGTGTCGGACAATTTCCTCCCATTCCCTTCACAACAGCCGGTTCCGTTAAGACTGTTCCATTTATTCCCCGCATAAAAAACAGTGGAGAGCTGTGGATGGTGCCTAAAGTAAAGAAAACTCACATATTAAAAGCATCTAATTAGTATACATCGTACGAGGTGAAATTTAGCGGGGTAAAGTTCAGCACAAATGGCGAACAATTCGTGTCTACAGATTACTGTATAATAAGTTGAATTTTATATCAAAATTGAAACATAGTTAATATGTGACAAGAGAAAATTACGGCTATACTGCAACGAAAGAAATTATTTCACAATTTTTAAACAGCTTTCATAAATTCAAAACCATTTCAGTAGGTAATATTGCAACTACAACAGCAACGTATTTACAAGCATTTGCACTAAAATACCAGAAGCTTCTAAGGCAATAGAATGTGCGAAGAGATGTGCTCTTAGGTAGGGGATCCCAAACAAGTCTGATATTTCTTATTTCAACCGGGTGATGCAAGACGTAGCTTTTCAAAATATAAAAAAAAAAAAAAGCCATAAATAGCCATGATTTATATATCATGTATTCTGAAAATGCATTATTGAACTAATGCTGTAGGAGTAAAGCCAATGTAACTCAGATGTGCATCAATACCTTAACTAAATAATGAAGAAACTTTACTACGTAGTACCATTAACTAAAGATAGTTTAGCTAAAGGTCTCGCAGAGTGAAAAATACGACTTACCTAGGTTGACGAAAGTGCAAACTTCAACCCCAAGATTTGTAGCAACAGCGCTGTCTCTTCCTTTCCTTACGTTTGTCGCGCTATCCCGCATTGTCCCAAGTCTCGTGGATAGGGGGTCGTGGGTTCGAGTCACGCCTTGGGCATGGGTGTTATATGTTTGCGCAATGTGTATATGTTTGTGTAAAGGAACAGTAAAACCAGTAATGATATAGTCAATTTAGGGGGGAAATGTAAACAGGGGATACAGCGCCGGAGTCCTGACCAGACTCCGGTACTGTTTAAAAAAAAAAAAAAAAGATTCGAGTCGGAGTGATGCACGGCAATTTTATGTATTTGAGAAGGCTCTTGGTTAGATACTCAATCTTGATCTGCCTGCTTTCGAAGCAAGGTGTAGTTCATATTTTTTTTTAAATTTTTTTATACAGAGAAACACTATAAGATCGCAGACGGCTCCACCCTCCCTCGGCACCAACCCTCTGTGCTTCCTAAACTTACTATTAAACTACTTATTAAAATCCCTCTACCTGCTCATAATATATACTCGACGCACGATCGTGACTGATTGACGGACCATAAAACTTTTGCGAACTTTTTAAAAAACAATAAATATAATAAGTAACCAATATCAATATGTAAGTCTTCAATTGGTGAAATGAGACGTTTCTTTAGATTGTTAGGAGTCGGGTGGCCGAAATACAACATGCGATACTAATGCGCTAAATGCATAATCGAATTTCGGGAACTGGGTAAGGGGAGAAATGAAACAAACCGGCTTGTGTCAGGTTTATATTAACTTCTTCCCCCATTCTGCTATGTACTTCCCGATGTATTGTAATATACTACAGTATGCTATCAAGAAAAGTGATGCACTCGTGCCATTATCCGGTCTATACACTTGCTACAGAAACAAGCATTATTTATCTAATTACGTGGAGTCGGAGTTTGAATTTTTGAAACTGCAGTACAAATGAAACGTATTTTTTCGATTATCATAGAACCTCACATGAACATTTCTAGAGAATACATTGCATTGCAGCCAAAATTCGATAATGAGTTTTCATCGGAAACAGATTTGGGGCCTTCTAAAGTTAGGGGAAATTGGGCACTTCTGATAATTAGTTATTATATATGTCTATAGGTATGTGTGCTAGTTCGCCGGCTCTCTACTTGCCTGTCTGTGAACAGTACAATTTCACTCACAAATCAGACACAGTTTAATGAAACATTATGAAAATCCCTCACATGGAACGACCATTACATCGAACATTTTTCGTTATTTATTTTCTCCTGAATGAATAACGATTTTGATGAAAATGTGTGTCTGAGATAGTTAACATGGCAAATGAAATCATCTTCATTTGAATTTGTTACGAAAACCATAAGAGATACTTTAAAAGGTGTCTCATAAGGAAACTTTACACCTAATTAAAAATATATATTTTGTGTTAATAAAATTCCGTCCTTTCCTTTATCGTGGCGTTAAACATTTCAGACATATTTTCTCTTTTTCTTTCCAATATTTTAAATGATGCACTTCCAGCATTGAAACGGTTTCTTCCAAAAATTATTATAACTGCCATAAAATAGTTAAAACAATTGTTGTATAACTCCTAGAATGTATGGAAATAGGTAGAAAGAACCATCTACTTTTAACAAGATTCCCCGTCTCCCGTTCTGTACTATTCGTAAGATTGTACTTTTCACTTCTTATATACTTTCTCTTATCTCTTAAAAGTCACCAACTCTTGTGAGTGAAACTGGTTGGATTTCTAGGAATCATCACGAGTTCGTGAACCGCAGTTCAAAAAGTCAAAATGTCTACAAAGGCACATTTTATCTTATTGTATTCAACGTAGAGTGATTCTAGATTAAGAATTTGTTTAAATTTACCTCTGATTTACAATATTGCAGAAAATAAAAACATGTGCAAAATATCCAAGGTGAAAGAGTGAATTAGGATCTCTGATCCAAGATGGTTGCGAGATCAATGTTTTTCAGAGTGCACAATCAAAGTTAGTTCTGCAGGTAAAACAGATTTCCATACTAATCATTGCAAACATATCCGAGATTTAAAATCACGCTAAAACTCCCTTTACATTTATTAGAGCTTTCTAAAATCGTGCTCTAAGCAGATTAGGACTCAAAAGTGACTGTCACTTGCCTTTCTCTTGGCAGTGGAGCACGACTATAAATTCCAATTAACAATGGAGGTGAACAGAAACCCTTGGCAGCTTCTTGAATTTATCTGATTGACTACAAGAAGTTCCGAGTAATGCAATTAGTTTTGCCGCTATAGAAATATATTGCTCAGGGAATTTACTGCGATGTTCATGCCACGAGCACACTTCTGAAAATAAATAGATATCAACGGAGCTGATTTCCCGAGAGACACAGTGTGTCGGTTTACATATGACTACAAGATGAAAGAACTACACTTCTCGTTATGAATTGACAAAAAGAGTATGGAATGGCTCTCACCGCAACAGCACCGAATACAAGGAAATCGAATTTAACAGAACCGAAAAGAGCTGGAGCTATATTGAAAACAGTTCATAATGAGAAAGGAGTGATAAATAAGGCATGTTAAACACGAGTCCATGCATTTTTTATCGCGAGATACATCGGCTGTGTGGTCTCACTTGAATTAGAGGAATATTAATTATTAAGTATTGTCAAATGATTAACACAGTTTTAAGCCCCTATTCCAGCTGGTAAAAACACAGTATGTTTATGAATTGACAAATAATAAGTTTTGAAGTTCGTTTAAATGGAGTTATTTATGATGTAGCATGGATAAGTTATACACTTTGATTTTAGCTGTAAGCCCGTAATTTATAAGGAAACGAGCTATAACTATAAAGGGCTAAATTCCTAATTAGTTATCCAAATAAGCACTCTGTTATAGTTATTGGGCATTTGCACTTATGTTAATGACTAGGCATAAGCTGATTAAGAAACAAATTTATTACTGCATCTTTCTCACTACTCCAATGACAGAAATAACAATCCTTGTTAATTTGCAATGTTTTGTTAACTACAGAACTCACAGTTCCGCTTGCGTTTGCGTGAAATGTGGGGATTTTCTCTCTCCCTCTTTCTATCCCCAAACTCTCTCTTCCTTTTCGTTTGCCTTGTATTCTCCGGACCAGCATTTTGAGAGAGAATAAACGTATGCCTTTTAGACACCTTCAATTATGTTATTTCCCAATATAAACGGAAATTAGAATTTATCCAACACAAAATGTGTATGTAACGAAGGCTTTTCTCCATTAACACACAATAGATAGAAGATTAAATTTTCATAAGAATAATTTGTAGAAGAGTGAGTAGACAGTCATTTTAGTCACATCTTTTTTTTTTTAGAAATAATGTGTGTGAACAGTATAATTCAAAAAAGGAAATTTGGTTAAATACCAGTTGGTATTTAAGTTCAGCATATTCCAAGGATGCGAACTCGCACCCTAAGCTACCTTCTAAGGAGATGGTTTTGTTAATTTTGATTTTCTTGAAAATTACCAGTGTCTAAATCATTTGCTCACAGATAGGCAAAATCTTCCTCCACAAAAAATGTAGATCTCGTTAAGGAACGCCATTTATGTCATATAAATTTCTATTAACCACTTTCGAGATAACTGTTACTTTTATAAAACGGGAAGTTGTTATTCTTTTCTTTTCGTGGTCATACAAATATCTTGAAATTTCAAATTACAAAGCACCACGCTCTTTAAATGTGAATTGAAAATGTATCTGGATAGAAGAATAAGTTCTCTATGAATAGTTAGTAGAAGAGTGTCATGTGTCATGTGAATAGAGAAAGCCACGTAATGTGAATACAATCAGAACGTTATGCAACCATCAGAACATACAAATGTTTATAAACTTTCACAGAAATTAATATAAATCTAGTTTTTTTTTTCAGGGCAAATCTGGCAGCAGTCTCAATCTATTGAGTTTTATAAGCTATAAAAATGCGGTTTCTATGCATGTTTAGGGAACCAGTTTAAGTTCATCATTCCTCCTATACTAAATCTACTAATATCTTCCTTGTGTAGATTTATTGTGATATATATTAATAATAATAATATATTAGTTCTACTATTACATTATTATTTTAACGTCTTTCAACCTGATAGATATATCGGCTAACGAAATCGATGAAATGAAGCTCGAAGGAGCTTCTGGTATAGCGGTAGTATATCTTTTTAACAGTTATTGTTTTGCCGGAAATTTTTTTTTTTTAATCTTTGAGCCAGTTCAACCTTCTTCCTCTAGCTTCTGGTTAAAAGTTTAAAGGAGACAAGGGATGAAGAACATTTTGCTAAATTCAAGAGCATTTTTTTCCCAACAATGGCCGTGTGAACTAAGGCTTATCACGACTCTCTTTGATAGGTTCGAATAGCTTGTGCACCATAATACTCCACTGTGCTCCAATCTTTAAACTCAATCAACGGGATTCTCCCAAAAGTACCAAATGTCCTCCGTTATCATCTTGGTTGACTGACTGAATGGCTTAGCTTTCCCATTTTAGTCATTCTACTGGGTCAGCATTTTGATAACGCATCGGAGTAAGGAGCCGCAATTTCGACCCAAAAGGTAATGGATTCCAGCAAGGTTCTTTTATGTTAGTGTGCTATTCTTACGTGTTATAGATGTAACACCCATTAAGTTTTTCAATTACCATATAATAATATGTAAATAAATGTATTAATGTAATGTTACGATATTTCAAAGGTTCTATTCAATGGAAGCATATATTTTAAAGTGGAAGTATTGGAACGTAAATTAGAAGTATAGAGAATGATTTCAGGGTATCTTCTTGTTAACAGGTTGTTGAACAGAGAATAGCAAGGCGAAAAAAGCTTATAAGAGGGGGAAACAAAAAAAACCCGCAGTACGTTACATTCTCATGCTTTTCTTTATTCTTTCTTCAACAAATTATTCTTAAAAAGTCTGAAGTGCTAATACATATAACTTTCTCGACCTATGATGCTGCAACAAACTATTCTTACAAAGCTTTATTTCACTTTTATGAAGATAATATTAGCAGAAATAACTTTATTAAATATTATTTCTTTGTACGCGAGGAATTGGGAAATGCAAGAAGCTAAAAGGATCGTTAAATATTTTAAAAGCCGGTCGCTATGCGACGGTTTAGAAATACAGTGAAATAAATAAAGTTCTCTTTGCTTGATAGGAGATAGAAAAACGAATAACTGACTTCCCGTTTGATAAGAATTTAAGTATTGCACAACTGAAACAAATGACCAAAAATAAATCTGATGTGTTACACTCACATGCCTTTCTCTAGCTGTTCTACAAACTTCATACATAAGATTGTTCTTCTTTCTGCACCTTGCTAATTGTGGTACTCATTAGCACAATGTTCTTATTATTTAGTTCCGTATAAGTAGGAAGAAAATAAGGGAATACACTAGGCTAAATCGATAGTCCAATGTTTTAAAAGCTGTCGTTATGCGATTGTAATTACAAATCGCTTCTTTTCTTGGCCAGGAAAAGAACAAAAGCAAAACGGACACTCCCGTCCGAGAAAAGTTTAAGTACTTCACAACTGAAACTAATAACAATGAATACCTCGAAAACGGTAAGCTCCATGAGAAAAATGTATATGACATAACTTGTGTACTTTAACAAGACCTACACTTTTTTGTATATTAAGTTTTTGTCTATCTCTTACGGTTTACTAGTTATGCCAAATTAAACAAAATTCATCCAGAATAAACAGGTCTTCAGAAGCTATTCCCAGAAAATTCAAGATATACATTTTATTTGTTAGGTAAATATCTTTAATATATGATATTTTAATCAAAATCGTTAGAGCCATTTTTAAGAAAATTAAAATTTTCGAAAAAAGTTCCATGTAAAGGGTAGCTTGGGGTGGGGGGATTTTTCTCAAAATCTTCGTGTCACATCCCTGGAAGATACTAAACTTAAATACCAAGTTTAGTATTTAGCTACTTTTCGTTTTTGAGTTATCGTGTTCACAGACACGCGGACACACACACACACACACACACACACACACATACACCTTTTTCTGAAAATGCTTTTTTTGGATATAGGGGGCCCTAAAACATGTATTTCCGGTGAAATCTCGGTATCGAACTTTTGGGAGGAATACAATACTTCTCTATCCCTATGTACATTGTACATATGGGGCTAGAGAAAGTAATAACTCAGAAATTAACTCCACAAAAAATTGTAAATGGCGTAGTTTTTGTGCAGTACGTTTTTATTTATTTATTTTTTTTACGGTTAACCACTTACGCAAGTCACCCAGAGGCTAATTCCAGAAAATTCAAGCAATATATTACTTTCTCTACACGTACTATGTACATAGTGTATAGAGAAGGTATTGTATTCCACCCAAAATTTCTTAACCGAGCTTTCACCGGAAATACACGTTTTGGTCCCCCTGAATCCAAAAAAACATTTTTGGAAAAAGGTCCGTGTGTGTATGTGGAGAGTATAGCTCAAAAACGAAAAGACCGTTAAATACCAAACTTGGTATTTAAGTTTGGTATCTTCCAAGGATGCGACACAAAGATTTGCAAGAAAATCCCCCCATCCCCAACTACCTTTTACATGGAACTTTTTTCGAAAATGTTTATTTTCTCAAAAATGGCTCTAACGATTTTGATTAAAATATCGTATATGAAAGATATTTACCTGACAAATAATATGTATATCTTGAATTTTCTAGGAATAGCCTTTGAAGACTACTTTATTCTGGAGGAATTTTGCATAACTGCTAAACCGTAAGAAATGGGCAAAAATTTACCACACAAAAAATGTAGAGCACATTAAAACACACACTTTATTTTGGATGATTATTTTTTTTTGAGGAGTTGATCGTTTTTTAGATATTTCTTGTTTTTTGTTTTTAGCGTCGAAAATCTTAACTTTTCTCATACAGGAATTTGTCAATTCGTGTCCATACAAACAAAGGAACTTCTGTCACCTAGTAACCAGCTTTTGACTTCACTTTAACCAATGATACTCCCATATTTCGCTTCAACTTACAAGGAAGCAAGTAATAAGACTATTTCTGCTAATTTTTTCTCGATTAGCTTGAAATAAATAGAAGAATAAGCTTATTAATAATAATTTGTTACACAGAAGTAGAGAAAGTCATGTGAATGAAACACATCAGATTTTTTTATTTGTGATGGAAATATCTAAGTATACGATAGTTTAATAAAAAATGTTAGTTTATTTTTTGAGAAAATCAAAAATTTGAAAAAAATGTTTCCATGTAAAGAGTAACTTTGGGTAGGGGATTAACTTAAAACTCTTCGTGAGTCACATTTGGTATTAACGGAATTTTCGTTGCCCCTGGATTCGTCAAAACATAGATTTCCACCGAAATCTCAACATCAAATTTTTTTGGTCGAAGACAATAATTTCCGTACATTATTTTTAGGTATCTAGTGTTTAACGCCCGCTTTTACTACTTGTGGCATCGCAGGCGATGACACTGATGAAACATGGAATTAAGATGGAGCACAGTGGATTGCGATGCCGGGGGAAACCGGAGCACCCAGAGAAAACCCACCCCTGCGCCGCTTTGTCCACCACAAATCTCACACGTGGTCGCTTGGGATTGAACCTCTAGGTGAGAGACGAGTGGTCTAACCATTCAGCCACGGCGCGGCCAATTTCCGTACAAATATTCTAAACAGTATATGGTGGAGAAAGTAAAAACGAATTTTTCTCCTTCACATTAGTCAAGATAAATATTTGCAGAATTGTTTTTATTACATATTTCCTTGGCATAAAGGAATGCACAAGACTTGAGCGATGGTTAAATATTTTAAAAGCTGTTTGCTTTGTGAGACCACTGAAATTCCGTTTTCTTTAGTTGACCATTAGAAAGAAATCGAATAGCGACTTCTAATGTCAGAGAAGTGTAAGAATAGAAACATTTCTAGAATGAAGTGCACATCAGAGGCTATTTCTAGCATAAACGACACATATATTTCATTTATTATATATTTCCGATGAAATCCAGACAGAGAATTTTTGATTGGTAAGGAATGACTAATGGAACACTTTGAACATGCATTCGAATGGAGAATGTAAAATGGACAAACAAAATAACTTGTGCAGCGGCTTTACAAAAGGTGTAGGAAGTGCTGACACTGATCATCAGGATGACGAAAACAATTGTCTCGGATATTGTGTAAAAAGAAACTTCTTGCTAAAAGAGAATTGTAAATGGGTTCGGGGAGGAGATACTAGCTTATAAACAAAATATACCTACCTGGAGCATATGATAAAACGAAGAATTTGAAAGAAAAAAAAATGGGGGAGGGAACGGAAGAGACAAGGTTTGCACTAAGCGACTCGTCCTTGATTAGACGACTTACACAGTCATCACGGTCATTATGTATATTTAACAAAACACTCAAATATCAGTTATTTACTGTTCCTTGTGCACTGAAAGATATCAATAGGAACATCAAATTGATAATTAAATGTACTTCAAACAACGAAATTAATTCAAAGAATGTATTTAAATGATGTTGGAATAAATTATTCTAAGGCTTACATTTCAAAATTGTAGTCACACACTCAAAGAAGAATCCTGACTGGGCTCTTTGAATGTATGCGTATTTGCTAATGAAAATCTCAAACAGTAATTAAGGACTGACCAGCAAAGAAGTAATTCAAAATTGCAGACTGTGAATATTTTATTCAAGTATTACGGAACACAAAAGTTCCCCCCCCCTCATATATTTAGATTCTACCCTAACATGCAGGGTTTAGGATGTTAAATGCTGCTTTTACTTTCTTTACTCGTAATATGTGCAAGTAAGGTAGAAAATATTTTGCATTCCATCCAAAATTCGAAGTTGAGATTTCAGAAGAAATATATGTTTTAAAGTCACCAGATTCCAAAAATTCATTTTTACAAGAAGATCCGCGTGCGCGCGTCTGCGTACAACATAACTCAAAAACGTAAAGTACGTTAAATACTAAATTTGGTATGAGTATTTGAGTTCATCTTTCAATACCCCAACAACAAACTACCCTTTACATGAAATATTTTTCGAAAATTAGAATCTTTTAATAATGGCTAACAATCTTGATTAAAATATCACGTGACTAGGACATCTTAATCCAAATAAAATACAAATCTTGAGTTTTCTGGGAATAGCCTATGAACTCCTCTTCATTCCGGATAAATTTTGCTAACTGGTAAATTGCAAGAGATATACAAAAACTTGCTGCCAAAAAGCAATTATCGTTAAAACACACAAAATTGTCACATCCATCTTACTCTCTCTAGCACGAATGTACAATGCATACAGTAGATAGAGAAGGTATTGCATTGCATCCAAAATTTGTATACTGAGATTGCACCGGAAATACACGTTTAGAGACCCCTGAACAAAAAAGGTTATATAAAAGTCTATTGAGTAAGCGTGTGTGTGCGTGTGCGTGAGTGTGTGTATGTGTGCACAACAGAGTTCAAAAACGAAAAGACCGTTAAATATTAAACTTGGGATTTAAGTACCTTCCAAGGATGCGACACGAAGATTTTCAAGAAAATCTCCTGAGCCCAAACTACCCTTTTACATGGAAAAAATCCTGAAAATCTAGTTTTGTCTCAAATTAAGAATGCATGAAAAATAAATGTATATCTTGAATACAAACACACACATATCAATCAAAGGGAATAGCCTCTAAAGACCCCTTCAATCTGGATGATTCCTACCCTAAAAGATAGACAAAATCTTATTACACAAAAAATGTACATCTCGTTGAAACAATCAATTTGTTATACGCATTTTTTTTTATAGAATTATCCGTTACCGAGGTATTCATAGTTATTGGTCTCAATTTTAAACCTCTTTAACTTTTTATCAAACGGGAAATCATATTTCGTTTCTTCTCCTTTGTTTTATTCCTGACCCGGTAAAGATAACCGAACTTCAATTGTTCACATAGCGGCCATCTTTTAAACTATTTGACTATTGCTTTAGTCTATTGTATTCCCTATTTCCCTTCTGCTTAGAAGGAAGCAAGTACTAATGTTTATCTCGATTAGCAAGATGTAGATAAAAGAATATTTTGAGAGAATAGGTTATTTGCAGAACAGGTAAAGTCATATAAATGGAACACATAAGATTTTTGTGGAATGAACCATGTTTGGTTAATTCTAAAATTAATATTGGTTTAATTTTGCAATAGTTAAACTTTTCTCTAATGGGAAGCCGTTATTCGATTTTTTTCTCCTAATCAAACAGAGAGAATGACATTTCCAAATCATCACACAGCGACCGGCTCTTAAAAGAGATGACTATTGTTTTAGCCTTTTGTATTTCCTAATTGATAAACCCATTTGTGATAATGTTTATCTTGAAAAGCGTGAAGTAGATAGCAGCTTCGTAAAATAGTTTGTTGCAATATAAGTACAGAAAGTACCTAAGATGCTCATCAGATTTTTTGCTTATCTCTGGCCGGCACCTCACAAAAAGCTTCGACAGAACAGGCAGGAAGATTTCTCTTGCAGATAAAACAAGCCATTTTGCTTCAACTGGACCGCACTAAGGTGGCCCGGGAAATCTCAGCGCCTTAATGCTCCTGCCAGTGCTACCTTTGTTGACACTTCCTCTCTTCGTCAAGGCTTTGGGGATAATCCTAAGACCTGCAAATTTCGTGAGAATTGTCCCCATGTTAGTTTCTACAAATATATAGGGTACCGAAACTTAGTTTCGTAACAACATTCTTCAGAATCAAGAACTGTTATGGACGTTTTAAATTGAGGTACGTAGTGCCTTTATAATATCTCTGGAGCCTACAAAGATGGTAGTGAAATAATGATAAACTATTTTTGCCGTGGTCTATAGGCTAAAATATTTTTGTTTAATAATTTCTTCCTAGCGTTTCGTCCGTCTGTGAGGGGCAGCATCTTCAGAGGTAATTGCTCACGTCGCTAACTCGGAAAGAATTAGAACAGTGTGAGCTGGAGCCGATACACACACACACACACACACACACACACACACACACACACACACTCAGGGTGTATAGGATGGGCAAGGTCAAGGGGACGGGTTAGCGACGTGAGCACATTGCCTCTGAAGATGTGTCACAGACAGGGACGAAACGTTAGGGTAAAATATGTTAAACAAAAATATTTTAACCTATAGACCACGGCAAAACAGCCCGGAAATTTTAAATTTTAAAACTATGCACACCGGCCGTGAAAGCTTACGCCTATACATATTTATGACAAACTAATGTTCAAACGAACTCGGGGTTCTAAGACTTGAGAATCAACAGTTGGCTATCTACGAAAACGAAAAATCCTTACCCAGCAAACACAGAGTCAAGAGCAACGATTCGCCTACAATTGGGTACAGAAAACCACCCAGGCTGCATATTGTGGTTAGACTAAAGATTTCTTCTGTCTATGAAGGCTAACAATAACTACAATCCTCTGCACGCTAAAAGTGTTTATCCCCCTCTTGGGTATTTAGAAGTGTGGCGCAAAAAGAGAAAATATTCAATTTCAACACTAGATTCAATTTTCTGTTTGTAACTACCATTTTGAGGTTTTGTAAGCATTTTCTACCATCATGCGCTTAGTAAATATCGTTCTTTTAACCTTAATGAGAGCACCTCCCCCCCCAATTTAATATTAAAGTTAACAAGAGAATAACTGTGTATCTTGGAATCAACAATTGACATTTAGCTAAACATGGCGAACACATTTTCGTGTATAAAATCTTCTGAAAAATGTTTCTTTACTAATTTTGGATGGGGGGGGGGGAGTAAAAATTAAAAAGTTCGAATACTACAACGGAGGTGACTTCTAGTTCTGTTCTGCAATATGGTTCACGAGAATGAACGCATTCTTTAATAATATTCAAATATATCTGGTTATACCAAGCGAGAAATACATAATATTAATTTCTGTTGCAAACCCAAGCTTCCAAAATGCCTCAATAAACATTGGACGTACTACATTTATGATGTTCCCTGCCCGTTCTTCGATAAAATATTCATTAAAAGGGATATTCTTCAATCCAATTCAAGTTAATGAAGATAACAATTTCCAGACATTATTTTATTGCATATTTCCTTGTAGATATAAAGTGATTAGGGAAATATATTAGACTTAACCAATACAGCAATTGTCAAACATTAAGAGAGCTGGAGCTATGTGATGATTTTGAAAATGTTTTATTTGCTTGACCAGGAGAAAGAAAAACGAATAACGACTTCCAATTGAGAAAACAGATTTTAGAAACAAGGAAGATCTCGAAATGTTTAACTCACTGAGGAAGTGTGTGTTTTGACGATATTTAAATTTACTCTTTATAAAGGTTTTGTCTCTTACGGTTTACCAGTTACGCAAAACTATCCAGAATGAAGAGGGCTTTACAAGCTATTCCCAGAAAATTTAACATATACATTTTGTTATTAAACATGTTTAAAATGTGGTATTTTAATCAAAACCTTCGGAGCAATTTTTGCAAAAATAAAATTTTTCGAAAAAAATTCAATGAAAAGAAAATCTGAGGTGGGGAATTTTTCTGAAAAGCTTCGTGTCCATCCTTGAAAAGTGCTGAACTTAAGTTTGATATTTAAAGGAATTTTCCTTTTGGAGACATGTTCTCACCCACCACCCATGCACACATTTTTCTAAAAATGTGATTTGGAACATTCACATAGCTTTTTCTATATATTCTGCAACATATTATTCTTATAAAAGTTTTTTTATTTACCTACTTCACTATATTGATATACACATTCCTTTATACTTTTATTCACACTTTCTTGTATGTGTATACGTGGGAATAAGTGAATACAGGCTAAAGCGATACTCAAATATTTCAAGAGCTGGTATCTATACAATGAATTGGTATTCCGTCCTCTTTGCTTCGCTAGGAAAAAGAAAAAGAAATAACGAGTTTCCATTCGAGAAAGTATAAGTATTTTAAAATGAAACCAATCACTAGGATTATCTCGGAAACGGTTAACCATGTATTTGACATATTGAGCATTTTAACGAAATCTAAATTTTTTGTGTAGTTAAATTTTCTCGTATCTCTTTATGGTTAAGCAGTTATGCAAAAGTCATTGAGAATGAACAGGGCATCAGAGACTATTCCTAGGAAGTTCAAGACATGCATTTCTTTTAGCATGAAAATATCAAACATATATTTTAATCAAAATCTTTTGAGTCCTTTTTGAGAAAAAAAATAAAAAAATGTTCCCTGTAAGGGTAGTTTAGGATAGGGGATTTTCTTAACAATTTTCGTGCCACATTCTTGGAAAATGCTGAATTTAAATATTAAATTTGGTAAATAACCGACTTTTCGTTTTTGAGTTTGCTGGTTCACACACACAGATGCACATGCGCGCTCGGTGAAATCTCTAGATCGACTTTTTGTCTTAAACTTCATAAAAGTATATTGAGAACGTTAAGTCAAGTAAATATACGCTCAACTGATATGGCATTATGCCGCATGAAATGATTACGAATGAAGCCCAACATGACATCACACCTCTAAACCGAGCAGATTAGGTTAACTATTACAAGAGAAATGTTCAATGTAGACGTAACAATTATAAAACCAACTACAAATTTACATTACATCAGTTTTTTTTTTTCTATCGTACATATTCCATTGGAATACGCTTCAAGGCAGGGTTAGAGAACACAGAAGCCCACTATTTAATCAAATAGCAGTCAAGCAGTGAGCAGTTAAAATCAACTTATCTAAGTTAAAGAGCAGCAGAAAACAATTGATAAACATTTTGTGAATATAGCACAGTATTTTATCAGTGATAAGAATTAGCTGTTAACACATACTTTCTAACCTGTGTTTGTATTTTACTTTCTCTACACGTACTATGCACATAGTGTATAGAGAAGGTATTGCACTCCACCCAAACATTTGATACGGAGATTTCACCGTAAATATATATTTTAGGGTCCCCTGTATCCAAAAAAAAAAGCATTTTCACAAAAAGGTCCGTGTGTGTGTGCGCGTGTGTCCGTGTGTCAGTGTGTCCGTGAACACGATAACTCAAAAACAAAAAGTCGGTAAAATACCAAACTTGGTATTTAAGTTTAGTATCTTTCAGGAATGCGACACGAAGATTTTGAGAAAAATACCCCCTCCACCCCAAACTACCCTTTACATGGAAAAAATTCGAAAATTTTGATTTACTAAAACATAGCTCTAACGATTTTGATTAAAATATCGTATATTAAAGATATTTACCTGACAAATAAAATGTATATTTCCAATTTTCTGGGAATAGCCTCTGAGGACTATTTTATTCTGGATCAATTTACGGAATTTTGCATAACTGCTAAACCGTAAGAGATGGACAAAAACTTACCACACTACAAATGTAGAGCACTTTAAAATTATGTTATATACATTTTTTTCGTGGAGTTTTATTGTTTTTGAGATATTCCTTTTTCATACAGGAATTTGTGAACTCGTGTCCATAGAAACAAAGGAACTTCAGTCACATAGCAACCAGCTTTTGACTATCACTTTAATCTATGTTACCCCCTGATTTCGCTTCTACTAACAGGGAAGCAAGTAATAAGACTATTTGTGCTAATTTTTTCTCGATTAGATGAAGTAAATAGAATGATTTGTTGCACGGATGTAGAGAAAGTCATGTGAATGGAACACATCAGATGGCTTTATCTATCTGTTCTTAAAAAAAATATTCTTACATAAAGTATTGTTTATCTATATCATTTTAATCGAGATAAACTCAGCATAAATGGTCTTATTACTTGCTTCCTTGTAAGTACAAGGTAAATAAGGGAGTACTCTAAGCCAAAAGTTAGTATAAGTCCCTAAGCGATTGATATTCAATTCGATACTTTTTCCAAGGCTAGAAGTAAAATAAACAAATAAAAAATGATGATATGAAAGGGATGAGGACTTCCTTGTAAGAAAAGTTTAAGTATTTTAAAAGTGAAATTAATAACAGGGAACATCTCGGAAATCCTTAACTCTACAAACTGTGGTTTAAACGAGGTCTACATTTTTGTGTATAACTTATTGTCTATCTTTTACAATTTATAGTTATGCAAAAGTCTTTAGTATAAAGATGAAAATTTAAGATATACATTTCATTTGTTATGAAAATATAAATATGGCATTTTAATAACAATTGTTAGGACTATTTTTGAGAAAATCAAAATTTTAGAAACATGTTCTATATAAAGAGTAGTTTGGGATGGGAGATATTCTTGAAAATCTTTGTCGCATCCTTGGAAGATGCTGAAACAATATCAAGTTTGGTATTTAACCGACCATACATTTTTCAGTTATCGTGTTCACACACAGACATTTTTCTAAACTTTTTTTTTTGGACTCAGGGACCTGTAAACACAAATTTCCGGTGAAATCTCACATAGAATTTTTGGGTGGAATACAACACCTTTTCTACCTATTATGTATATATCTCGTATTACATATAGAAACAGCTAAAAATAACTATATGCATAAAAGCAGAATTGTATACAGTAAGAAAACAAAGTGGGGAGAGGTCGATACTCAAAGTGAAGCAAGTGCTAAAAGGTGTCAGTGTTGTCTGCTGATTAGCGTGCTGGCCTCTAAATGCAAAGGTATCGGGTTATATTCCTGGATGGAAGTTTTCTTAGCCAGAATTATTCTCTGGTCTGGAAGTATGAAAGGAACAGAGTCTACATGTTTCGGTCCGACGTGTGCCACGATTGCTAAGTCGACAACAGGAGGTACAGCTTGCAACTTCGCAGCTATGTTTGTAGTTATTTAAGCGATATCCGAAGGACATTTTGCGTCGGTTTTATGAGACCAGGATTCATCATTGTACCCCAGAAACCAAGCAACAATCTAAACAATGGTTACTTCCAGTGAATCTTTTTTTTTTTTTTTTTTGGTAGTGTTTAACGCCCGCTTTAACTACTAATGGCACCGCAGGCGGTGACACTGATTGATACATGAATGACGATGGAGCACCGGTGGAATGCGATGGCGGGGGAAACCGCAGTAACCGGAGAATACCCGCCCCAGCGCCGTTTTGTCCACCACAAATCTCATATGCGGTCGCTTGGGATCGAACCCCGGCCGTCCAGTGAATCCGGCAAGGCAAAACGTGATGGCGACGATTTTTGGGAATGCGATGTGCGTCATGCTCAAATTCTCAGAAAAAGGAAAAACGATTACTGGACAGTACTACAGTAAGTTGGCGAAAGATACCCATAAACAACATCCAATTTCGCTTTTATCCCTTCGCAAATATTCCGATTCAAAAGGATAAAGCAAATCATTGAACGCAACTGAACTTTTTCCATTTTAGCGAAAAACTAACTCCCAAGCAGATATTAATATGTGGATTTTTGCTTTGACGACGTGTAATAAACGGCAGTGCACGATGGTAACTCCACCTTGCGTTAGCAACACCATCTATTATGAGACGCAACTACTTATTGAACTGACCTCGTATTGTCCAAGTGGTTTATATTTGATTGCAACCAGCTCTACCTGGTTTGTATATTATAAAATGCGAGTGAATGCAGCGCTTATACAAATTATTCGAACCAGTTGAAAAATTCAATGCCACAGCCGGGATTTGAATACGGTTCTCCGTGCTCTATCCATGGAGCTACTGTGACAACATGCCGTTATGCCATTCAATCCTTCAACTGATTATATGTTTTTTACCCGGTTCAACCAACCAGTAGGTCTCCCTTCAGAGAACTAGTTTAATGGCGATTTACCTTCGTGAGTACTTAGTATCTGGGTAATATTAACATATTATCAGCTGTCCAGGCTATTTTTATTATAATGGTAACAGAATATTACACGATTAGCTACGATGCACATTGCATGTACATACGTGTCAGAGGAAGTAAAAAAATATATGATGCAAATTGAGTATTTTATGAGATCTATATTGTTTGTGTAGTAAGTTTCTCTCTATCTGTTACGGTTTACCGTAAGCCATGAAGAGATCTTAAGAGGCTATTCCCAGAAAATCCAAGATATGCATCTTATTTGTTACGAAAATATCCTAAACGTAAGGAAATTTAATCACAATCGTTAGGGCCATTTTAAGAAAATCAAACCTTAGAATTCTTCTCCATTTAAAGGATGGTTATATATTTGTAGAGCAAACCACTTCTGAGATATTCCTTATTCTTGGATTCATTTTTAAAATATTTATGTTTTTCTCAAATCTCTAGTTTTGTTCCTGACAGTGCATGGAGAACCGAATTTCAATTGTTTCACATAACGACCGCTTTTAAAAGATCTGACTATTGCATTAGTCTGGTGTATTTCCTTATTTTCCTTCTACTTATACAGACGCAAGTAAGAATAGTTTGTTTGCAGAACAAGTAGAGAAAGTGACATGAATGAAACATATCAGTTTTTTTCAAATAAGTAAGGCTCGTGTTATGGAAGCTCTTAATATACTAATAGGATTCGTTTTAAATTTCCTAGAAGATGGTTACATTGGAATCTAACAGTCGGCAAGTAGGTAATCTATTTTTGTTTAACTTTGAATAATAAAAATGCTACACTTAATTCCAGAAAAATCGACTTTCTGGCTGTTTTGTATCTAAACCACAGTAAACTTCACCCTTTAGCTTTAGTACATATACGCAACTTATTTATAACTTTTTCATTTCGACTTCACTAGCACGCATGTACAATGCACGAGAGAGTAATACATAAGGTATTGTATTTAAAAAAAAAGGCTGTACCGGGATTTCAGTGGAAGTACGTGATTCGGCCCCCTCCGAATACAAAAATAGCATTTTTAGAAAAAGGTCTGTAGGTATATATATATATATTCGATGTCGATTTTTCACCGGAGATATACGTTTTGATGTCTCCTGAGTCAGAAAAAAAGCATTTTTAGAAAAAGACCCGTTTGTGTGTGTGTGTGTGTGTGTGTGTGTGTGTGTGTGTGTGTTTGTTGAATGGATGGCCAATCCACTTTGTATCTAACTAACGATCACGGCTATTCAAGTCGTTTGAGTTGTGGTGTTCGCGAACTACAGGAAGAACGGCATACCCAGAACATTATTCATCTAATAAAGAGCTAAAAGCTTTGACTATTAGTCTATTACGTTATTTCCCTTCTACTTACAAGGAAGCAAGTAATAAAGCCAATTCTGCTAATATTTATCTCGATAGCATGATATAGACAAAATAATACTCTTTTGTAAGAATAGGTTGTATGGAACAGTTAGAGAAATTTATGTGAATGGAACACATAAGATTTTTTTCGGTAATTACAATCATGCAGCTCTGAACTGGTAAAGATAGGCCTCCTGTGACGCATCACATATATTAGTTTTTGCTCTGCAATGTGGAATTTTGACGATTTCCATTCTCGTTCAAAAATTTAATTATACGAAGATGTGTAAATGAATTTAATTAACAACTTCATTAATCAAAACATAATAAATGGAAACATAAAGAGTAAAACATTTGCAGCGATTGCATTATCGGCGGAGATTTACGACTAAACCCAGTAGGGATGCCGCGTGACATTTTTATTTCTCTCGGTAATGAACAGGATAATTCTGAAAGCGATATGGCTTTTGTAAGCACCATCATTCTCGTTGGCGTTCGATATATTGATGTACGGCCCTCGTACAGATATCCTTGTCGGATTAAAAACAATGTAGAGCACGCTATTGCATAAGACTGCATTCATTGTGTCGAGGGCTGATTCATTCGTTCAAAAATCTGATGCCCAAAATCTACATTATTTTCTGTACCCATTTACATTTATGTTCAATTATTCTACGAGTTATGATTTTTTCTACAGTTCCTATTAATAATGACAAATATTTCTCGTAGTGAAACGCATTTTGTAGATTAAGACTACATTCTCATTTTGTAGCAAAAAACCGATCTATTAACTCTCAAAGTGTACTGTTTGAAATGCATAAACATTCTATAGCAGTGAATCTATCTGAAATGGTTAATCTCTCTCTCTCTCTCTCTCTCTCTCTCTCTCGGGTTTCACACTTAATACAAAATAATGACAAACAAGACTTCAAAAGAGTATTTTCACAGAATTCAAGACATGCATTTTATTAATTATTACAATGTCTCAGACATGCGCTATTGTAATCTAAGTTGTAGAAGGATTGGGCGAGAAAAAAAACCCACCAATTTTACTTTTAATAAGGAAATGTGTGTAAATGTTTACTTTCTCTCCTTCCTGCATAGTGCATAGGTAGGAAGGTATGGCATTCCGCCCAAAAATGTGATACCAGATTTCAACACTTTAGGGTGCCTTGAGCAAAATAAAAAACGTTTTTAGAAAAAGGTCCATATAAGTGTGTGAATGTGTGTGAACAGGATAACTCAAAAACGAAAAGGGTTGTTTACCAAACTAGATATTTAAGTTCAGTATTTTGCAAGGATGCAACACAAAGATTTTCAAGAAAATCCTTTTCCAATGAAACTACCCTTTACTTGAAAACATATTAGATTTCCCCCCTCAAAATGGCTATAAGGATTTTGATTAAAATACAGTACATTAAAAAATGCATATATTGAATTTTCTGGGAATAGCCTCTGAAGTCCTCTTTCTTCGGAACGATTTTTGCATACCTGGTAAACTGTAAGAGATAGATGAGACACAAAAAGAATGTGAACGCACATTTTTTTTTTATTTATTTTAAGAGCTAACGATTTCCGAGATATTTGTTCTTATCGGCTTCAATTTTAAAATACTTATACATACTTTTCTCAAATGAGGCGTCGTCATAAATTTTTCTTTTGTTCTACCCCTGACCATGCAAAGAGAACGGAATTTCAAAATCAATCGCATAGCGACCGCTTTTTAAAATATTTCACTAACGCTTTAGCTTAGTGTATTCATTTATATCCCTTCTACTTATTCGTATAAGACAATTTCTACTACTGTTTATCTCGATTAGCATGAAGAGATGGAAGAATAATCTTTTGTACGAGTAGTTTGCACAACAGGTAGATAAAGTAATATGAATGGAAGCTATCAGATTTTTTTGACTTGTATTCTTAAATTGCTTAACTTTCTTACATATAAATCAGACTTTTCGTTTGCGATTAACAAGATCCACGCCTGATTTTGTTTTTTGTTATGAAGAAAATCGTAGTCGAGTTCTGGGATGGAATGCAATACTTCCTTGATTTCAGATCTCTAAATCTTAAGAGAAAGAAGAATATAAAGCCTCGCCGTTAGCAATAACTACAAATCTTAAAAATACTGGACTCGCATTTACGGATGCTTCTTAAAATCTAGCTAAAAATTATGCAGTAACAATTTTCAAAATATGCACGTAATTAAAATATGCATGTACGAGGTATCTATTGAATATTTATAGTTATTATTTTTTGTTGGAGGGCTTTGAACTTGAACGTTGCGCTGTTGTAAAACATTGGAATGAAAGAATAGGAGACTTGCATATTATCTTATAAAGCTTTATATCTGTGATAACTATATATAATCGGTTATATTCATTTTATATCTGAAAAAGAATACATAGATATTTCACTATACTATGTAAGGCTTTCACTTTTTAGAGATATTTGATACTTTACTGAAAAATGAAATACACGCGTATTCGATTCAAAGTAAGCAATTCAATGGTAGGCAAGTGACGCTATTTCTCAGAATAATACATAATAAGTATATATATATATATATATATATATATATATATATTATTAGCTATCTTACATGAAATAAACTTTAAAATACAGGTACAATCTGAATGTAATAAGCGGAGTTATTACATCCGACACGAGTAAAAGACTGACGATGTTGTGACAAATCTGTTCCGCCCTGTTGTCCGTGGCAGGCGTGTCCTTCAACACTAACGACTAATTGGTTGTAGAGGAAGGGGTGCTCTCGACTGGCAAGCTCCACAACACCTTCGGGGTGCAAGGATATATTTACGGACATTTCTTCCATCTCTCGCGAATTTCTCAAGGCTCCTGTAGATATGGAAAGCGAGCGACAGAGAAGTCCTACATTGGACAGCGAGCAATCGGAAGACGGAAGAGGAGTCGTGTGTTGGGCACCCCAGAGTGAAAAATGCTACTTCGCGCGATTGATTATACCAAACACACGCAAAGAAAAGAGAGATGAAATGGTAGTGGAAACTGATTTAAGTCACAATTAACTTAAAAACTTAATTTTCACTTCGTAAATTCCTATAAGAAATGCAAAATAAGACATGTAAATAAAAAGTGTCTTATTACATTCTTTAAAGAAAGGTATATTAATGAATCTTAAATAAATCATTAAGTAAAAATATTTATTTATATAAAAATCCCGACCAATTTATGCATGTCTGATTAATTTGGAAATTACTGTGGAAATTAGTATGCAACCTTTCCTAAGCTTGAAAGCGTTCTTCCCTCCTTTTTCTTATTTCAGTTTTAAGACCAATTTCATATAAATATGAATGACGATATTCATTTGATCCAAGAGCTTATGATCAAGTATATTGACTTTCTGCTTTTAAACATCTCTTTCAATTTAAAAATTTAGAATATCTCGCGAATAATATGAAACAACGGTTAGAAAACCCTCTTTTTTATCGGTGTAGGTAATATAATATATCCATATGAAAGATAATGTATCTTTTTTTTAACTCTGATATATTTTTAGAAAATGATACTCTTAATCGATCCCTTTTAATCTGCCTGTTGGTTACACATAACTTCATGACTATTGTGTATTCTTTTGCATATTTTGTGATATAATAAACAAACAAAACAACAACTATGGTAATTTTCTTCAAATATACATTTTTTTATTTCACCAATTATACCCAGTCTTTAACGGCATGTTTCTATCGGCGGGATTTCGCTGTGAAAACTTGCGTATCGGTGATGGTGTTAACTCGTGCACTGCAGTCGTTAGGTTAGTAATAATTCATATTTAATTTTATATCATTAGATCACACACCACACATTCATTCACACTCACGTTTCTACTTCCAGGCTCTGGGAGGATAGGGAATAATCAAGGTTAAGGAAAGATCCCTACCCCCAGCCTGGAATCGAGTCCGGGAATCCTCGCACAGCACGCAGGCGCTCTACCCACTGAGCAAATGCATTTTATAAACTTCCAGCCAAGTAGTGCTACTGAACAATTTTGTTATTACCACTCATAGTGAATAGGGAAAGTACTATATTCCACTGAAAAAATCGATACCAGATTCCACTGGAAATGTACGTTTTGAAACTAACAGAAGAAAAAGGGAAAAAATCTGATGTGATCCATTCACATGAGTTTATATGTGAAAGGAACTACTTTTTCCTGCAAAGAAAATATTCTACAAAATATTCTTTTATCTAAATCATGTTAGTCGACATAAACATTAGCAGAAATTGTCTTATTATTTGCTACCTACTAAGCATAAGGGAAATAAAAGAACATATTTGTCTAAAGCGATAGCCAAATCTTTTAAAAGATGGCCGATATGTGAACATCCTTGCGCGGCCAGGAATAAAATAAAAAGACAGTAATCATGACTTCCCTTTTGAGAAAGATTTAAGTAATTTAAAATTAAAACCAATAGCTAGGAATATCTCAGAAGCGTTTCTCTATAAAAAGTGTATATCACATAAATTGTGTGTTTAAACAAATTTTGTACTGTAAATTTTTGTCTCTCTCTCATACAAAATTCCCCCGGAATGAAGAGGTCTTCAGAGACTATTCCCAAAACATTCAAGATATTCATTTTATTTGCCACGTCAATATCCATAAGATATGTCATTTTAATCAGAATCATTAGAGCCATTTTTTAGAAAATTAAAATTTTTAAACATTTTTAAAGGGTATTTCGGTGTGGAGGTATTTTCTTCCAAATCTTAGTGTGGCATTCTTGGAACCTACAAAACTTAAATACCATTTTTTTTTGTACAGAACAGATACAGAAAGCCATGTGAATGGAACACTTCCCCCCCCTCCCCCCTTAACTTCCATGATCAAGTAGGAAGTCCTACTTTAGAAACAACTGATGGGTTATGTTTTCTGAACTGTATCTGTGGTTTTTTCAACGTTGCATTATTAGTTGTATACTATGAAACACGAGTTTATTACCATATTCATACTTCCAGACTCTGTGGGGAACAGGGCATGATTCCAGTTAAAAGAAAAACTTCATGCCCAAGCCGGGAATTGAATCCGGGACCTTTGCCTACTTGACAGCAGAGGCAGTTAGAAATGGTTTTATTACATATTAACTTACAAGTTCAAGGGGAACAAGGGAACACACTAAACTAAACTAAATCAACTTTTTTGAGAGTTGGTCGTTACGTGATCACTTTGAAATACCATTCTGTTTGAATCACCAAGATGAAAAAAGGGGGAGGGGAAACAAACAAACACAAACACACACACAGAAACTAACAAAAAACTAATATAAGGAATTTTCAGGATTTTACTCCACAAAAATGTATAAAAATAAAATATTGTGTCTTTTAACAAGATCTACATTTTTTTGTCTATCTCTTACTACTATCTCTTAAGCAAATCTCACCCAGAATGAGCCAAGAGGACGGGGGCATAAAAGGCTATTCCCAGAAAATTCAAGATATACATTTTGCTACGTAGATATCTTTAATATCTTACATTTGAATAAAAATTGCTACCATTTGAGAAAATCGACATTTTAAAAAAATGTTCTATATATAGGGTAGTATTGGGTGGGGAATTTTCATGATAAACTTCGTTTCACATCCTTGTAAGATACTGAACTTGAGCAACAAGTTTGATATTTAACAGAATTTTCGTTTTTAAGTTTACTGACACACATACACGGACATTTTTCTAAAATGCTATTTTTGGATGTACACTGTAATAGTAGAGAAGGTAAAAATATAAATCATAAATAAGGACCCACGGTTGGATTTGAACACCGAGTTGTGCGGTAGGAAATTGGACCTTCAGCCATCGTGATCACTAATTTTATTACAGCGGCATCTTCCTGTAGTTTTTACTTTCTCTACATATACAATGTACACATTGTATAGAGAAGCTATTGTATTCCAGCCAATTGTCGAGATTTTGCCGGAATTATGTTTTTAGATCCCTGAGAAAAAAAATAGAAAAAGTTTTGTGTGTGTCTGTGCAGCTCAAAATCTACAAGACAGTTAAATATCAAACTTAAATACTAAGTTTAGTATCGTCCAGGGATGCGCATGAAGATTTTCACTCCAAACTACCCTTTACATGAAAAAATATTTGAAAATGGTTTTCTCGAAAATAACTCTAATGATTTTGATTAAAATGCTGTATATTAAAGCAATTTACGTACCAAATAAACTGTATATCTTGAATTTTCCGGGAATAGTTTCTGAAGGCCTGTTTATTCTGCATAAACTTTGCTGAATTTTTCCTCAACGATAAACCATAAGAAAAAACTTACTAAGCACAAAATGTAGATCTCGTTAAAACACACTTTATGTTATATAAATGTTTGTTGTAGAGTTGACTGTTTCCAAGATATTGCTTGTTATTGGTTTCAATTTTAAACCACCTAACTTATCTCAAATGAGGTCACCTTTTATTACATCTCTCTTTTGGTTTTACTGATGACAATGCAAAGCGAACCGAACTTCAAGTGTTTCACATCGACCAGCTCATGGCGATCAGCTTTAGCCTAATGTAATCCCTTATTTCCCATCACTTCTATTTACAAGGAAGCGAGTATTAAGAACAACCCCGATAATGTTTATATCGATTAGTATGATATACATAAAAGAATAACTTTTTGTAAGAATATTTTGTTTGCAGAATAGGTAAATAAAGTCATATGAATGGAACACATCAGACATTTTACATTCGGAAAAAAACATAGTGCAGAGATACAACCCACATAGAACATTCCAGCCAATATGTTGAAGATAATGTACTACATCCTAGCAGGGAAACAACTGTTTTGAACTGCAAAGTGGACCCTGGTTGTCGGTTCCAACTCTCGCTATGAGATGCAATAGAGACGGAAACTAACATCATTCTCTCCTCCCCATGAGGCAGCAGTGCCCCCAGCGGACTACTCTGACAGCACTTTGTTTTTCCGCTTTCTGACTGATAATTTGTTTTAGAGTACTTTATTGCCCCTTCATCACGCACAGTGTGACGTCGGATGACCTACCGATTTACACAATCCGCCTTATTTCATCCAGCACCAATTGGGTTTAGGAATTAAGAGTACAAAGGAGAAAAAAAAAAAAAAAAAAAAAAAAAAAAACGTCATTTTTGTCATTCACTGACTAAAACACAAAAGGAAAATACAAATCACTTTAGTACTCTCCTGTTACAGAGTGCAGGGAGTTTTAGGCTCAACTTCGACCAGAAATTAGACTAGCAAGTCTGCAAGCTTCGGTGCACAAGCTTCTCTGCCTCATTCTCAAAACGATGACCTTCCAATCCGTATTTCATTGCTCCAAATACTGAGTGAATACATTAATTTGTAAATTGGCTCTACTAATTTTACATTAATGGGTAATTCCTAATCAGCGTGTGTGGGCAACGGAACTTTTATGAGAAAATTGCACCTATGAGTAATTTAGTGTGGTCTTAAGATAGCCATGAAGTGTTCGCATAGGTACATTTAGCAAATATTGCAGCAGTATACATTTTACACTGGAAATTTAAAAAAAAAAAAAAAAAAAAAATGCATACTTCTTTGAGAGTTCATCCGAAAAAGAAGACTGTGATCTTGATATTCGATTAATATGAAAACTTTGCGAATTATAAGGCAGCTTTATTAAAACAAATTTTAATTGTCTAATGAATATACATGGCTCTTTAATAAAACAAATAAAAACAAAATGGCATTAAAAACTAAAATTTCCACATTTAATATTGCACATTTCTTATAAAATAATTGCACAATTCAAATATAAGTGTGTGTGTGTGTGTTTACATAAACCACATACGACATGTACTCCTGTGAACTACAAAAATGTTTCTTTTTTATTTTCTTGAAAAAAAATACCTTTTAAATTTTGAAAAAAATTTAGTTTTTAACGTTTATTGGATTTTTAAGAATAAGTGCTATTTAAATCATTGTAGTTCCAAGGGTATCTTGTTGTTTGTATTAAAAACACAATTCCAATTCCACAGACAGTTTTGACAAAAATGCATGATTATATCAAAGAGTTTTCAGTATTCATAAAAATATTATTTTTTGTTTTAAAATGTTTAAAACATGTTATGAGTGTCAGACAAAAATATTCAGTCTTCTTAAAAAGTACACTTAAAAAGCTTTCTAATATCAGTTTGTAATCTTTCTTAATTCTTTTAAAAGCAAACCTTTATGACATATTTAATTTTACATCAATAAGAACTTGAAATAGTTTAATTCTAACTCTCCTTTAATGACAATTGCTTGAGCATCTTTTCATTGATGATTACCTTCAATACCAAAATTACCTTATCTAAAAAAATACTTCCAAATTGATAGCTATAGAACTTTTTTACAATGAAAAATCTGATGTCTTCCACTAATACGACTTTCTCTAGCTGTTCCACAAACAAATTTATTGACTAAAGATTATTCTTTTACCTACATCATGCTAATCGAGATAAACATTGGCAGAATTGGTTAGTGGATAAATAAGGGAATGCCTAGGCTAAAGCGATAGTCACATCTTTTAAAACTTAACACTATGTGAAACAATTGAAATTCGGCTCTGTTTTGCATCCCGGGAGCAAAACAGAGATGAAACGAAAGTTGCCTTTTCCTTGAGAACAGTTTAAGTAGTGTAAGATTGAAACCAATAACAAGGAATATCTCAAAACGATTAACTGTACAAAAAAGTATAAGACATAAATTGCGTGTTTTAATGAGATCTACATTTTTTGTGCAGTACGTTTTTGTCTATCTCTCATGGATTATGAGTTATGCAGAATGAAGAGGTCTTCAGAGGCTATTCCCAGAAAATTGACGATTTAGATTTCGTTTGTCATGAAACTATCTTAAACATACGACATTTTAATGAAAGTCGTTAGCCATTTTTGAGAAAGTCACAATTTTCAGAAAATGTTCCATGTAAAGTGTAGTTGGGAGTGGGGGATTTTCTTGAAAATCTACGTGCCGCATTCTTGGAAGGTACGGTATTTAACAGGTTTTTCGTTTATGAGCTTTGTCCTCCCCCCCCCCCACACACACACACGGACATTTTTTATAAAAATGTTTTTTTAATTCAGCAGATCTCAAAACATGTACCTATTTCCGGTGAAATCTCGGTATCGAATTTAGTACATCTATTATGTACATTTGGATATGTGATAGAGAAAGTAAACATGTATAATTATTGCTACATTATTCGCTATGTACACTTCCTGGTTACCTTAAGATCTAAGCATAGGGTACTACTTTAAGATCTAGGCATTGCTTTAAGAATTAAAACGCATTTTTAAACAAAATTTCTTGCGAATCGGTAAGTCTACATTGCGCTCACTGAAGTTCTTCAAGAGATGCATTTTATTCCTTTCATGTTAGAAACTTGCTTTAGAACTGGCAGAGTAATGTATAATGTTCGCTGTGTAAATATTTTTCTTGCAAAACCAATGTTTTTATTATTTCACATAAGATTCGTGCTAGTTATTACAGAACTATCCAAAGTGTCCTGTGCCGATCATGGTATATTTCCCTCATTCATAACTCTCAATCGTTCTGTAATTGTGACACTATGGCAGTTCCTCTAAATCAGTAATGTGATTTTGTGACAATCGGCGTCATTCTCCTCCCTTCATGTGCTGAGGATGACCGGACTTCAAGAAATAGTCTGCGAGTTTCTATGTTCATCTTGTCACCACTCTCCTGTTTTCATCCAACAGTTCCGTAAGAAAAGTTCAACAGAACTGAAAAAATATTCGCCCAACTACTCATGTGTTTAAACCCGGCATGTCAAAGTCCCAATACTTTAAGTCGAAGTCTTGTACTTTAGCCCCAGCCGGAGAGCTCCAATGTTTTACCATAAGAAATATAACGAGAGCTCCAACTTTTATCGATAAATTCGCGTGCAACTTTTGCGAGAACTTATCTAGAGAAAACTTGTAGCTCGAGCTGTATTTAATAAACTATTTCGCGAATAAAATAGCAATGATTAGCTTATATGGAAACGAAGAATAATATTCCTAAAATCCCATTTGTCTTAACGTATATTTGCACCGAAATCACTGCAACTTGATATCCATATCATAAATAATTGCTTATAGAATTCATTGAACTGGTTCCACATACTATTTATTCTGTTGTTTTTAGTATTCTGCGGCATTGAGTTTTCAATTAATAAGTCTATTTCAGCAAAACGTTTTGGTACTTCCGCCAATATGTACGGGAATATCACTGCCCACTGATACTATTAATATGGGACAAACATTAGTTCAGAGAGAAAAATGCACGTGGATGCGATAAATTTAGAAAAACAATTGCATGTGGGCATCATAAACATACAGAGATAATGCAGAGATATTGGTTCCGATTGGTTGGAATTTTACGCGCTAATATACTGGATTGGCTACTTTCTACGATCACGTGTCATGAACGGAAATAGTCGTAGAAAATAGAGGTAGACTAAAGAGTATTGATGAGCGATGTAAAACGACGGACAAAACACACGCTAAACCAAGGGAAAGAGAACTTGCTGTAAATGTTATCAATGGTGACATTAAATATGGAAAAAAGTAGAGATTATATACATATAATAAAAATTTGATAAGTTCCAGTCACATGGCTTTTTCTACCTGTTTGTCTTATTACTTAGTTCCTTACAAGTAGAAGGGAAATAAGGGAATACACTAGGCTAACGCGATAGACAAATGTTTTAAAAGCTGTCGCTATGTTATGTCATTGAAATTCTCTTCTTTGCAGCCAGCGGTAAAACAAAAGAAACACGGTCGACTTCCTGTTTGAAAAACTAAGTATTTTGAAATTGAAACCAATAACAAGGAATATCTCGGAAACGGCTAGTTCCACAATAAACTAAAAAGGACATACATGTTTTTATGAAATTTACATTTTTGTGTAGTACATTGTTGTTTATCTCTCAGGATTCATCAGTTAAGCACAAGTCATTTAGAATGAAGAGAACTTTAGAGGCTATTCTCAGGAAATTGAAATATGCATTTTACATTTTGCTTGTGTAATATCTTTAATATACAGTATTTTAATCAAAATTTTTGAGGAAAGCCATTTTTGAGGAAATCAAATTTTTTCAATGCAAAGGGTAGATCGGGGTGGGGAGTTTTATTTAAAATATTCGTGTCGCATCCTTAAATCAAGTTTTTAATCATGCTATATCTACAGCACATGCACCCACGCATTAATGCACTTTTTTAAATTGCTGTTTTTGGATTCAGAAGGTCTTAAAACTTTTATTTCTTAAGAAATCTCGCTGTAGACATTTTGGGTGGAACACAATACTTTATCTACCTACTCTGTACATTGTACATACTGCAAGAGAAAGTAAAAATAGATTATAAACGTTGTTAAGAAATTCAAGTGCGCATACCGTGCAGGATATTTCGGTCAAAGAAGTCAATTTAGTTTCTGTATTAATTTCGATTAGATCACTCTGTGTTGCAAAATGAGAGAGAGGGAGGGAGGGAGGGAGGGAGAGAGAGAGCGCTTAGTGGTATCCCGATTGCTTATTTTGTTTATTGGTACGTGTTTTAATTTATTTTATAATAAGCGTAATTCATTATGTCCAAAGGAGTCGCTTTTTTTTTTTTATGTTCCCCTTATTTATAATTTCTAGCGTTTAATTCAAGTACGTTATTACTGTATGTAAGTAAATAATTGTCACTGGTAATGTTTAAATTCCATATTTCGCGTTCCTTTTATAGTTTGTGCTCCAGATTGTATACTCAATGAGGTAACGGTTTTATCACTTTTAATTGGAAACGTAATACTAAAGGCCCCTATTTCAAATGCTTGCATCCCAGATCACAAGCATGCTGTGCAGAACCACTCTGCCACAGCGCTTGTCCGCGACATGCTTGACAAAAAACACGTGCCTATGCTGCAGAGCGTGTCTGTTGGTTTACTCTGCGTGAAAATATATTCTCACTGTAATGCCATTAGTTGGCTGACATTCTGTATCTCAAAGTAACATTATCTACTTGCACAAACTCCAGCTAAATTCGGTGAATCAAGTTAGTCTGCAGGCTTCTTGTAAACAAGGCGAGAACGTGAGTGGCAGATTTTCGGAGAAGTAGGTACGTCGTCTCTTCTTAAAAGCTGCTCAGCATTTCCCTGCCATGCGAAAATGGCACATTCACTTATTTACTCAAGCTAGGGGTGTTCGCCTTCTGATTTCTACCTTCACACATTACACAAATATGGAACTGTTCAAGTCAACTTAAGGAATTTAATCCATTCTTCCTAACAGTGTAGTCGACCATTGGTTCAAGGCTTTCAAGGCTTAGTCAAGCCCATTCTAATATGTATGTAGGTCTGTAACTGTAGCTTTTGTCAAATAACAGTAACCTCGCTTCCCTTTTTGTGTGCTGAAGTCAGCAATGATGCTATGCATAAAGGTTATTTTTTCTACTGCGTAGTTTAATAGTAAGAGGGGGATGTATTGCATTCTATCTTAAAAATCTATACCGATATTTCACCGGAAACATGCGTTTTGAAACAACCTGAATATTTTACAAAAATGATGCGCGTACGGGGGGGGGGGGGAAGAGGTATGTGTAAATGCGTGTGTGTGTGTGTGTGTGTGTGTGTGTGTGTGTGCGCGCGCGCTTGTCTTTGTACAGCGTAACTCAAAAACGAAAATTACGATAAGTACAATATTTATTATTTAAATTCTGTAATTTCCAAAGATGTGACTTAATTTTCACAAACATCTCAACGCAAGGTACTAAGAGACTTTTCGTTGTTGAGTTATAGATACAGACACGCACATATATACACATATTTTGAGCTTTGGGATTCAGGGAGTTTCTAATCGTTTATTTATGCCGAAATCTCGGTATGACAATTTTGGGTGGAATGCAATACTGCTCTGTTAATATGAGTATATAGCAGAGGTGTAAAATTGAAGGCGACACTGGAATACAAAGGTCTAAGTCAATTTTTGTTATGCATAAACCTACGAGGTAAAAAAGAAGAATCGATGATAGTTTATAGATGCTGCATGACGGTTCAACCAGAGATAGTTCAACAGATATAACAACGAATGTTTGGAAAACAATTGAAATTCAAAAAAGAAAGAGGACAATCACTATTGATACAAATACTATATTTCAATGAGGTATGTTTTTTCATGAAACAAGTTTTCATTCTCTTTCTTATGGATTATTGGTTATATAAAATTATAGAACATTCATTTATAATGAAGAGGATATTTGCAGACATTTCAAGATAAGTTATATTTGATTAGTCATGAACATATTTTAAGCATAACTATTTTAATAAAAACGTTAAGAACTAATTTTGAGAAAAGCAGAAACAATGAAAGCTTTTCCATGCAAAGCATAGTTTGGAGTGAAACATTTCCTGAAAATCTGCACCTTGAAGTACAAACATTGTCGAATTAGATATCAAGTTTGGAATTTATACAAGTTTTTGTTTTTAAGTAATGCGTTCCACAAAGAGACAGACGCAGAATATTTTGAGGGGATGAGTTAACTTAAATCGTTTATTTTGGTTGAATTCTGGATACCAAATTTGCATGGGATACAATACTCTCTCTGTCTACTAGAAATAAGTGGCAATGAGCACATGCCACGCTAAAGAGTTTAAATTGTAGGTTTTTCCCTCTTAACTTGATCACTATTTTGACTGCCGCGCACATATGTCCGTTGTAAATCATGAGTAAGAACGTTATTTGACTGCAGGAGTGTGAATTATTTCGTAATAAATGGAATGTGCACAATGTGAATTATTTGACATGTGCCGTGAAGGATGCCTCTAGGGAGAGTTTTTCAAACAAAATGTACATGCAGCAGATGTCTGGAAACGTGCAGCAAAACTCTACAACTCGGGATATGAAAACTGCTTTATCCTGCTATCTAAATGGACAGTTTATAAAAAGGATGCGAGAGATTGGAATGGCGAAGTAGTTTTTAAACAGAAATTGGAGATTGTGATTTTGGTTTATGAAAGAGTTTAAATGCTGCATTTCTTTTGGGAACAGAGCATAAAGATCACATTATAACTTTTGTGGCACCAGTAGAACAAAAAGTTGAGCTGCTGAAAATATAGCAAAATGCAAACATCGAATTAGAACATCCTTGGTGCGTGTATATTATTGGTACAAAATGAGCTTCTATCCCATAGTGTAAACCCCGCATTTCTAAGCATTCACACTTATTTTGTTTCAACATTTCAATGAAATAGAATGGTTTAGCTCAAAATTATTAAATATGGGTCCATTTCAGGTCTCCGTACTAGCTCGCTGTATGTACTTTAATGTTTTTCTCTTATTACGAGTAAGGTTCAAATTCAGAAAGAATTCGTTATATTCAGTTGTGAACAACTTTTATATATGCGATAGTGTCTGTGTAGAATAGAGCTGTTGTCCTTAAATATCTGGGTACAGCTACAGCCACTGGATTATGCTAATTTAGTTTGTTTTCCCCTTAAGTTTTTAATTAAAATGTATTTCATCAATTTCCGATAGAACTATTACTGCAAAAAATATATAAAAAGATAATATTTGGATAGGTAGAGTCATATTGAAAAACTCAATGCCATAGCCAAGATTTGAACCACGGATTCCGGTGTCTAGCCGGTTGCTCTAACCACTGCTACCGTAGCAACGTGCCGACACGCATTAAATTCCTCAACTGACATGTAGTATGGTCAACCACAAGGTGATCTCAAATTATTTTGAGATTACATACCCAAATGGCGACTTACAATGACGTAAGTACTTTTAAGTCCCGGGCTCATAGTTTAATCAACTATTAGGTAAATTAAGAAAATAACATTTATTTCTTTGTCAGTAATTTCAGGAACGACTTAATTGATACTGATATTTTTTACATCACTGAATATGCTTCATAAGTGGTATTGCGAAAACTTTTATTAAATAACTATGATGCCAAAAGAGGAGGCAAAAGACTTTCAAATTTTACTTTTATACATCTTTCTCTCATTGCTGCATGGCATTTCCAAAACTGTGCAAGTAGGGTAAGAGGTATAGATACTAAAAATACATTAGCCGCCTATTTTTCTTTCGATTTCTATGAATATTTATATGTGTGACAATTAAGTTTTTTTTTATTCATTAACATTTCATTTTCATTTTATTCATTTACCACCACTTTAAGGACGAAGAGCGCGGAGAAGGACTGTGCCCTACCTTCTGCCGTGACGAACTTTCTCGCGTAGCGGTTAGTCTGCCCATGACTAGTGTTAGAAGTGAACCGTGTATGAGCTCCGACCAAATAATGCAGGGGCTAAAACAAAAGCATGATAACATAAAAACTTTAAAATAAAAAGAAAAGAAAGAGGAAAAAGCGAAACATTTGGACAGATACTTAGAAGTCGTAGGTTGGTTTCTGATTAATTACGTAAGTTTAATATATCCTACGTAATTTTTTTTTGGATTCAAACATGCAATAACAGGATTGTACCTAAAATACAAAAGTTCCTTGATCTTCCAAAGTATTTTGACCAGGGAGAGAGAGAGAGAGAGAGAGAGAGAGAGAGAGAGAGAGAGAAAGGAAGAGAGGGGGAGGGAGGGAGAGCGATTTAGCATGTTTATGTATATGAGTTTAGCTGTTTCCGAAATATAATCGTGTTAAGGTCTTGCTGAGATGAAGCTTACTTTTCATGACACACGTACGAGAATGTGCAATCCTCCCCTATCCTGGAGCTCTAAAAAACGTATTCTTGATATATATGTTTCGATGTTTCGAAACGATACCGAAACAAGAAGTGAACGCTATTCCTCAGATTTTATGTGATACGAAAGTACGTATATTTTTCAACACTAATAAAAGTTAATCTGCCTGGATTAGACAGTTACCCAGAAACAAACCTGCGTACCTGGTCCACGCTATTGGGGGTAACGAACGTAGGTTGACACCGAATTTCGTGCTTTAGCAGAGTTTTCGTGATTATACTGACATGCTTCACGGTGATTAGCTAATATTAAGGGTTTCCTTGTCTTACGATACCAACGGAAAGGAATATACCTTTTATTATTTGTACATTCTTCCAACATAAAATTCTATCATAACAGACAATGGCTGGAAGGGAAAATCAACTGGGATACATTTCGCGGCTAATACTGTTTTTAGACAGTTTTACGCTATTGATATTGAAGACGGAGGCAAGGAACTGAAAAAGATAACAGAGGCAAGAATACTCTCAGAATACAACCAAAAATATTGTATGTAAATCCAAACAAAAATAAATCCCTTGTGCACTAAGACAAGTAGTTTATTAGTATCTTTAACTGGTAATATTAAATTCAACATTTTAACAATTCTTTATAATAGGTTGTTGAGAGTTTACTGTTAGGATAATTAATATCATTAGGATAATAAGAACAAGATACACGCTATGTTTTGCATTCAAGAACCTGGAACCGCCCGAGTTATAAACAGCCTTTGGAGAAGGCAACTTCCCTTTGCCCCCTTACCTGAAAGGTACGACAGGTGCTAGGCAGCAGCAAAACATCCTCTGAAGTTTTGATTAAGTGGGCTTCACACACTAGTGCTTCGTGCTCCTGCCTAATCTCAAAATGATGTAATTCTCAATGTTACATAAAAACATCTAAAAGAGTTTCGATGCCCCGACATAATCTTAGGACTAGCTCTAGAGTTATATTCATTTGGTGTCGTTTCCAAACAACCAGTATAACACGAATGAGTTATTTCCACATTGTACAATTATGTGCACAGGTACTTCTAAATTTGAAACTGTTTCTAGGTAAATATTTATTATTAATGTGAGGTAGACGAACATATTTTATATTTATATTACTTTATATCCTTATAAAGGAATGCCTATCAATTGTCGGGTGAGTGCTACAAATTATGATGATTCAAACTAAGGCTCAAATCCCAATAAAGCAAATTACTAGACATTAAAACTATTTTACCTACTTTTATACACCTTAAGCTATTTTTATAGGTTTCCACGCTTACTTCTCTCTCTCTCTCTCTCTCTCTCTCTCTCTCTCTCACGCACTCAGTCACTTTGTTTTCCAAAAAGTTATTTTGGATTCAGGAGGCCTCAAAAACTTAACGGTGAAATCTCGATACCGAATTTTTACCAAATTTGTGTGTTAAGTAAAAACACTATGTGGTATTAGGGAACCTCAAAAAATGTATTTCTGACAATTTCACAATATTATATGTTTGAATCGAATGCTCTAAGTAAGGTAACTGGCAGAAAAAGTAAACCTAGCACCCATATTTCACCGCAAAAGACTAATATAAAAAAATCTGATATGGTCTATTCACATAGCTTTCTCTATTTATTCTGTAACAAACTAATCTTACAATTTATCCAACTCGTCTACATACGGGTTGTGTGAAAAAGAAAAGAAAGCAATACATTAACTCTATTCTTACAAAAGCTTATTCTTGTAAATATTTCATGTTAAGATAAACATTAGTGACACAGCCACCCCAACTCGGGTCTTTTTCTAAAAATGTTTCTATACAGGAGACCCTAAAACGTGTATTTCCAGTAAGATCCCGATCTGAAATTTAACGTTAAGATTTTATTTTGATTCAGGGCCCTCAAAACACGTATTTCCGGTGAAATCTTGGTGTCGAATTTTTTGACAGAATCAATAGCTTCTCTATTTACTATGCACATTGTACATATGTGCTAGAGAGGGTAAATATATATATTTAGAAGACAACGGTTAAGGAATGAAATCCATTTTTTTTTTTGCTTATCACCTCACAAAAATGATCACAGAAATAACAAAATGTTGACAGAAAGCATTAATAATCGTTTATTAGTTCTAACATATATCAGCAGAAAGTATGTTTTTATACAGGGTTACTACAAAAGAAATAGACAACTTCAACTGCCTGTAAAACAAAAACTATTAGAGATAGCAACCTAATTATTTTGGAGGTATGTTGAGAAACTCTCAAAGTTTCGTTTGTTACTATTGGTAACGCTGTAGTGTGTTTGTTGTTGCAGAAGCTGAAATGGCGGAAAATCCTGTGGAAAAGGCATATTGCGTGTTGGAATTTGCTAGAACGCAATCAGCAACTGCTGTCCAACGACATTTTAGAACACGTTACCTCAAAACGCCACCGACTAGACAGTAAATCTACGACTGGTATAGAAAATTCGAGACAACGGGATGTTTGTGCAAAGGGAAGAGCTCGGGAAGACCAAGAGTTTCGGAAGAAAACGTTGAACGTGTTCGTTCTACCTACATAAGAAGCCCACAGAAATCGACATCTAGGGCAAGCATGCAATTACAAATTCCACAGCAAACTGAATGGAAAGTCTTGCGGAAGCGACTGCACATGATGCCTTACAGATTACAGATGTTGCAGTTTCTGAGTGAAGAAGATAAGGTCATACGGCGTGACTTTTGCATCGACATACTGCGACATGATGAAGACGATGCTGGTTTTTGTGAACGCATCATTTCATTTTTGTGGTAACGTGTTCTAAAATGTCGTTGGACAACAGTTGCTGATTGCATTCTAGCAAATTCCAACACGCAATATGCCTTTTCCACAGGATTTTCCGCCATTTCAGCTTCTGCAACAAACAAAACACTACAGCGGTATCAATAGTAACAAACGAAACTTTGAGAGTTTCTCAACATACCTCCAAAATAATTAGGTTGCTATCTCTAATAGTTTTTGTTTTACAGGCAGTTGAAGTTGTCTATTTCTTTTGAGGTAACCCTGTATTTTAGATGCAGCTTTATATGGAGCGATTACCGTTGTATGTTCACTCGAACACTAACACTTCACATATTTTCCCAGACATTAAGAACATCTCCCTAAATAACATAGCAACGTCAGCCTCTGAGTATACAATTATATAAAAAGGGGGAGGTTCGAGATTTATGTGTTCCAACAAACTGGCACGTTATCTACTCTAGTTCAAACAACGAGAGATGCGTTAATTCAGAGGATGACGAAAGCATGTTGTACAAAGAATATACAAATTTTATATGACACGTCCGCAAATTAACACAACATTGTAACGTTTACCGCGGGAAGGAAAATCAGTGAAGAGGAGAGGAGGGGGTTAGCACAATGTGACAGCAAGGTCTGGTGTAGGCTTCCTGCAGGGCAATCGATATCCGCCTGGACTGTAACGCCCCTGCCTGGTAAGGCCCGCACTGCAGTCTACCCGCTACCACAATACATTATCATGCCTTCCTTCTTTACTCTCTCTAACAGATACAAGTTTTCGTAAAGCACTGAAGCCATGCGCCATAAACAAATCTTTCTTTTACTGTTCGCTTCAAGTAAATATCTGCATAGAAATGCTCTTTGTTGGGAAATACACTTCTTTCATACGACGCAGGCAAAAATAATGGTCAATTGTTGATAAAAAAAAAAAACCTCATGTGTTCCATTTACACGACTTTCTCTATGTTCCACTAACTTCTCTTATAAAGTATTATTTATTTTAAACATTTAACCATGCTAACCAAGATAAACAACAGCAGAAATGCTCATTACTTGCTTCTTTGTAAGTAGAATGGAAATAAGGGAATGCACTAGTCTAAAACAATACTCAAGTATTTTAAAATCCGGTCGCTATGTGAAGTTTGGTATTTAACCGACATTTCGTTTTTACTTTCTCTACTACGTGTGTATTTTTTTTTTTTTTTTTTTGTTATTTATGGACGCTCTTTAACTGCTGTGGTTCTCAGCGTCCAATTCTAAATTGGGCGTGAAAGACCGCTTAATTTTGCTCAGAGGCCTCTAAATCAGGCTTGAGGTTCTTTTACGTGCCGTAAATCTACGACACGGGACCAACGGCTTTATTTCCCTTCCGAAGGAAATTATGCTAAGGATTTTTACACCCGAAAAAATCCATCGTCCTCCGCCGGGTTTGAACCCGCGACCTTGGGTATATGAAGTTAACATGGTAACCATTACACCACGGAGGGCGACACGTGTGTATAGAGAAGCTATTGTCTTCCACCCAAAATTCGATACCGAGATTTCGTCAGCAATATATATTTTGAGGATCCCCATGTCCAAAACAATTTTTAGAAAAGGTCCAGTATGTGTGTGCCTCTGGAAATCATAGCTCAAAAATTAAAATATCGTTAAATACCAAACTTGGTATTTAGTTTAGTATCTTTCAAGGATGCGTAACGAAAATTTTCAAGAAAATACTCCACCCAAACTACCCTTTACATGGTAATGTTTTTAAACATTTTTTTCTCAAAAAATGGCTAACGATTTTGATTAAAACATCGTATATTACGGCTATTTACACTACAAAATAACATGTATATCTTGAATTTTCTGGTATTTGCTTCTGAAGAACTGTTCATCTTGGAAAAATGTTGCTCAATGTTGAATAACCGTAATGAATAGCCAAAAACTTACTACACAAAAAAGTAGATCTCGTTAAAACACATAATTGCCATAACTCTACATTTTTGTTGTAGAGTTGATCGTTTCCATGATATTCCTTGTTATTTGTTTCAGTTTTAAACTAACTTTTCCCAAAAGGTAACCTTTCTTTTCATCTCTGTTTAACTGGGAATGCATGACGAATTGAACTTCAACTTCGACCGCTTTTAAAAGTTTTGACTAATGCCATAGCCTATTGTATTCCCTTATTTCCCATTTCCTTAGAAGGAGGCGAGTAATAAGACAATTTTTATTAATGTTTATTTCCATTAACATTATATAGATAAAAGAACAATCTCCTATAAGAACAATTTGTTTGCAGAACAGATAAAAGAAAGTCATGTGAATGGAACCCATCGGATGTTTGAGTTATACTGCTCACAGACACACGCGCGCGCGACTGTTTTCTTTCTTTCTTTTTTACTAAAATGCTCTTTGTGGATTCAGAGGACCTAAAACAAGTATTTCCGGCGAATTCTCGGTATCGAATGTTTGGGTGGTTTACATTACCTTCTCTATCTACTATGTATATTGTACATACGTGCTAAAGAAAGTTAAAAAAAAAGTCTTAAATGTAAGTGTAGCCTTCAGTTTCAGTAATATAAATTTGCCTTTAACATCTGTTACAAATTTCTGGGAAATAATAAAATAAGTATTACATTTTTAGAAGAGTCTACTTATTAACTACACTTTTGTACCCGATTCAAATTAATTTGAAATGTGTCCAGATGATTACTTCAAACTGTTGTTTAATATTTCAGCTCTGCACCAGAAATGCCTAAAGTAAATTCCTTAAGCATCAACAACTATCGCCCTCCGTGGTGTAATGGTTACCATGCTAACTTCATATACCCATGGTCGCGGGTTCAAACTTGGCGGAGGACGATGGATGTTTTCGTGCGTAAAAATCCTTAACATGGCTTCCTCCGTTGGTCCCGTGTCGTAGATTTACGGCACGTAAAAGAACCTAAGCCTGATAGAGAGGCCTCTGAGCTAAATTAATCGATCTTTCACACCCAACATAGAATGGGACGCTCAGAACCACAGCAGTTATAGAGTGTCCATAAATAAAACGTCATTTTGTTTAAAATTGTTGTGTATGTGTGCGTGCGCGCGCTTAATTACTTTCATCACAGTAGAAAATTTCTAACAAGTAAACAAGAAAAACCCTTTACGGCTGGAATTACCAGTTTCTTAAAAGACGCTTTTAATTTTTACATTTCAAATGAAATATATTTTGTGCAGAAATGTGAAATTCTGAAATCAGAGCAATAAAAAGCTGATGCTACATTTTCACAAGTCACTCAATAATGTAAAACTTTTCCTGCAATATTTTTCGCAGGGGTTTTGCTTAAATTAAGTCTTATTTTTAAAACTTCTAAGGAAAGATAAAAATAGGTCTTGTCAATACACAAACTTTTAATTCAGATTTACACATTTCGTTGTAGGAAAATAGATAATGTTATAGTCAGATTTTTAATTCCATGCTCTTTACATAATGAGAGAGAAAGAGAGAGATATAGAGAGAGAAGTCATTCCAAAAAACTGTAAGTCTTTGAAAATTCAAACAAATAACAAGAAAGATCTCGGAAATTGAAGAGACAAATTGGGAACGAGACCTAGATCATTAAGAAGGAAACATAACCTCTGCTTGAGATTGCCAATTAGACAAAGCTTACAAAACAGACTCAAGCTAAAATAAAAGTAATAATAAAAATCTGATGTGTTCCATTCAGATGATTTTCTCTAGATGTTCTGCAAGCAGACCTTTTATTCAAAAGATTAATCTTTTATATACATCATAATAATCAAATAAACATAAATGGAATTAGTCTTATTACTTGTAAACATAAGGGAAATAAGGGAACACACTAGGCGAAAGCGATAGTGAAGTCTTTTAAAAGCAGGTCGCCATGTGAAAAAACAAATGTAATTCCATTCTCTGCTTGCCAGGAGCAAACAAACGAGAAGCAGAATAAATATGTCTTCCGTTTAGAAAAGTTTAAGTGGCTTAAAATTGGAATCAAAGTCCGGAATAACGTGAAAGCGGTCAACTCTACAAAAGTCCATATACCATTTACTGTGTGTTTTAATGAGATCTATATTTTTTTTGTGGAGTAAGTTTTCTATATCTTACGGTTTGCAGTTAAAGAAAGAGGTCTTCATAGAATATTTCCATAAAATTCAAGATATCATTTCATTTGTCATCAACTTATCTTAAACATAAGGTATTTTAATCAAAATAGTTAGAGCTATTTTTGAGAATATCAATATTTTCGAAAAATGTTCCATATAAAGGGTAGTTGGTGTGGGGATTTTCTTGAAAATCTTCGTGTCGCATTCTTGGAAGATACTCAACTTAAATACCAAGTTTGGTTTTTAACTGACATTTCGTTTTTGAGCTATGTCTTTCATAGGCGCGCGCGCGCACACACACACACACACACATATTTCTAAAATGCTTTTATTGGAGTCAGGGGTCTCAAAAACATTTCCGGTGAAATCTCGGTATCGAATTTTTGGGTGCAACACAATACCTTCTCTATACGCTACATGGTACGTGTAGAGAATATAAACAACATTTTACGTGTTGCGTTCACATGGCTTTCTCTTCCTGTTCTGCAAACAAACCATTCTTAGAAAATATTCTTCTATATACATCAAATGAGATAAACATTAACAAAATTGGTCTTACTTAGTTCCTTATAGACAAAAGGGAGATAAGGAAATATACCAGATTAAAGCGCTAGTCAAATCTTTTAAAAGCCGATCGATATGTGAATAATTGAACTTCGGTATGATTTGCATTTCCAGGAAAACAAAAGAGAAGAAACGAAGGGTCCCCGTTTGAGAAGACGCGTAGTTTACAACTGAAACCAATAAAAAGGAATATCTCAAAAACGATGAATTCTCCAACATATATACCTGTATAACTATATATAGATATATGTATATCACACCTACATTTTTTGTGTAATAAGTTTTTGTCCATCTCTTACGGTTTACCAGTTACGCAAAATTCATTCAGGATGAGTTCTTTACATGCCTTTCCCAGAAAATTCAAGATATACATTTTATTTGCAATATATCTTAAATTTACGGTATTTTAATCAAAATCGTTAGAGCCATTTTTCTGAAAATCAAAATTTTCGAATTTTTTTCTCATATAAAGGATAGAGGTAGGGGGGATTTCCACCAAAATCTTCGTGTCGCATCCCTGGAAGATACTAAACTTAAAAACCAAGTTTGGTATTTTGCCGACTTTTCGTTCTTGAGTTGTATAAACAGACCTCGGATACACACGGACCTTTTTCTAAAAATGTTTTTTTTTGGATACAGGGGACGCTAAAACGTCTATTTCCGGTGAAATCTCGGTATCAAATTTTTGGATGAAATGTAATACTTTCTTTATACACTATATACATAGTATGTGTGGAGAAAGTAAAAATGCGTTTTTTGACATAGGGACCCTAAAACGTGTATTTCCGGTGAGATCTCCGGTATCAGGTTTTTGGGTGGAATGCAATAATTTCTCTATACACTATGTACATAGTACGTGTAGAGAAAGCAAAAAAAAAAAATGTGTTCCATTCACATCATTTTCTCTAACTGTTCTGAAAACAAACTATTCTTAAAAAATTCTTCTTATTTAATATACAGCATGCTAATCAAGATAAAAATTAACAGAAATTGTCTTAGTTCTTGTTTCTTTGTGCGTAGAAAGGAAATAAGAGAATACACTATGTTACAGCTTTAGTCAGATCTTTCAAAAGCTGGGCAATATGTGAAACAATTTAAATTCGGTTCTCTTTATATGACCAGAATTAAAATAAAAGAAAAATGACTTCCCCTTTGAGAAAAGTATAAGTGTTTATAATTGAAACCAATAACAAGCAATACGTTTCTCAGAAAAGGTTAACGCTAAAGAGTATATATGAGAAAGTGTGTATTATAACATGTATATTTTTGTGTAGAAAGTTTTTGTTTTCTTCTGACGGATTGCCAGTTAAACAAAGATAATCCAGAATGAAGAGGTCTTCAGAAGCTATTCCCCGAAAATTCAAGGTATGCTTTTCGTATGTAATGAAAATATATATGGTATTTTAATACAAATCTTTACACATTTTTGAGAAAACCAAAGCATTCCAAAATGTTCCATATAAAGGGTAGTTGAGGTGGTGTTGTACCCTTGGAAGATACTAAACTTATGTGCCAAGTTTGGTATATAGTAGTTTTCGTTTTTGAGTTATGATGTTTACAGACAGTCAGTCAGACACACACACACTCACTCACTCACTCACTCACTCACTCACACACACACACACACACACACACACACACACACACACACACACACACACGCATGTGCGCACCATCTTTCGGTGAAATCTCGGTAAAGTATTTTGGCTGGAATACAATACTTTCTCTAACTACTATGCATATAGTGCGTGTAGAGAAAGTAATTACAGCGTCACCCTCATATTACACTTTTAATGAAGGCGACATAGCGTAAGTCATAAATATTCATATAACAGTATGTTTAACAAATTCAGTGTGAATGATGCTAACAATTTTGCCACAAATGTACTTCTGGGTTATAGCATGTTACTTCTTTAATTGAGCTGCTTCACCATGTTTTACTGATTTAACACTAATAGTGGGCGAGAGATTTCACAAAGAAGTACCTCGTAAAATGGCTGGAAAACTGGTACAGCTCCCAGAAAAAGACTATATGCTTTTGAGATGGGTTCAGTCCAGGATCTTCAGTCCACTCGTCTTTGTTTATCGAGTAGACAAACGAGCCGCCATTGCACACTAAGACAGATCTGAAGCGCTTCTTATGCTTTGCAGAGTGCATAAATTCAAACGTACTAGAGCGGCTGATTCAGGTGGTGTATCTGTGAGGTAGATACGCCAATCGGATTTTCTGCAACACCACTCCCAAGATTCAACATAATTCCATTTGCCCTTTTCATTCTCTGTTAGGGTATGCTAGAATTGCTATCATTACGTCTAGATTATTCTAAACCAGTTAACAATATAAAGTATGTAAATTTAGATGAAATATTTCAAGCATACTGAATCTCGAAGTTGGGAATTTTGCAAGAAAATAAGTATGAATTGTAATTACATAGCTAAGGCTTTATGAAGTTTCAAATTTGCCCAAATCGCTATTTGTTTTAGTATTAAAATGTTAGTTTATTCCTTCTTCTATTTTATGGATTACTTTACATTATTTATTTAAAAAATCTAATATGGTACATTCACTTGACTTTCTCTAAGGACTGTTCAGCAAAAAAAAATATCTAAGAAAACCCTTATTTTTCTATATAATTTGCACTGATCGATACAAACTTCTGCAGAAATACTTTTATCATTATTTCCGCGTAAATATAACGGGATTAAGGGAATTCAGTAGACATAAGCGGAATCACTTCTTTAAAGCTCGTGACGGATGTATATTCTGTTCTCTTTGCCTGAGCAGCAATAGGAAAAACAAATAACGACTGACCATTTGAAAAAGTATACACTTGGAAACATTGAAACCAACATCACGGATCTTCTTGGAAATGGTTAACTCTAAAAAAAAAAAAAAGTAGCTGACATAAATTGGGTGCTTTGAGGAAATCTACATTTTTGTGCAAGAAGTTTTTATCTATTTCTGAGCTTTACATGTTGTACGAAAGTCACTCAGAATTAAGAGGCCTTCCGAGGTTAATCCCCCAAAATTCAAGATAATATACATTTCTTTGTCACAAAATATCTTGAAACACATGGTATTTTAATCAATCTCGTTAAAGCCATTTTTGAGAAATGCTCCATGTAAAGATAGTTGGGGTGGAAACTTTCTTAAAAAATCTGATGTGTGCCATTCTCATGACTTTCTCTATATTCCTGCAACAAATTATTCTTAAAAAGCTTATACTTCTATTTACTTCATACTAATCAGAAAAAATAGTAGAATTAGTCTTACTACTTGCTTCCTTGTAAGTAGAAGCGAAATAAGGGACTACCATAGGTTAAAGTGATAGTCAAAAGCTGGTTGCTAAGTGACTGGAAGTTCCTTTGTTTGTTTGGACAGGAGTTGACAAATTCCTGTATGAGAAAAGTATAAGTTTTTCAAAGCAGAAACCAATAACAAGGCATTTCTCAAAAACGATGAACTCCAAGAATAAAATGTATATAACGTAAATTGTATGTTTTAACGTCCTCTACACTTTTCGTGTAGTAAGTTTTTGTCCATCTCTTACGGTTTAGCAGTTATTCAAAATTCCGTAAAATTCATCCAGAATAAAGTACTCTTCAGGGGCTATTCCCAGAAAATTCAAAATATACATTTTATTTGTTGGTTAAATAGCTTTAATGTAAGATATTTTAATCAAAATCGTTAGAGCCATTTATAAAAAAATCAAAATTTTCGAAAAAAGTTCCATATAAAGGGTAGTTGGGGGTGGGGTGATTCTTCTCAAAATCTTCGTGTCGCATCCCGGGAAGATACGAAACTTAAATACCAAGTTTGGAATTTTACAGACTTTTCGTTTTTGGGTTATCGTGTTCACAGACACACGGACCTTTATCCAGATTTTTTTTTTTTTTTTTTTTTTTGGATTCAGGGGGACCCAAGGCATGTATTGTTTTATTAGGTTTTATTAATATTTATATCTTTATTAAGATTTATTTTTAATATTTATTGTATTATAAATAGTATAAGTTATTTTATTGAATGGGAATTATTTTAAGATCCTCATCTATCGTTATAACTTTATTATTGGATTAATATCTTTATTATTTATAACTTTTCCGGTGAAATCTCGATATGGAATTTTTGGATGCATTACAATACCTTCTCTATACACTATGTACATAGTGCGTCTAGAGAAAGTAAAAGGAGTTTTTTGAATTGGGGGTACTAAAACATGTACTTCCAGTGAAATTTCTGTATCGAACTTTTAGGTGGAATACAATACCTGCTCCATCTTCTATGTACATTGTACGCACGTGATAGAGAAAGTAAAATAAATAAATAAATAGGAAGACGTTTAGACAGTGACTAAAATGTTCTTTTAAGATACATGCTAATGCAGGGGGTGTCAAAAGCGTATGTTTTCATTACCTGCTCAAGACAGTGAGATGAACAATACAATAAGAGTGTTCTGGAACGAAAGAAAGAAACTGGGCAATCTTCCCCGTATTTGACGTGTCGAGATATCCCCTATGTTTCAAAAGCGTTGCAGAATCTTAGTTAAAATCCCTGCTGTAGAGAACTGCGAGATCGCCCCACAGATGTCGAGGTACAACACTTCCAACACCTTTTACACAGGTAAGCACCGCACACTACTCAATGTATTTTCTTTCATGTCGGCGCACCCGTTCAGTTAGGTTAGAGCAGGCTCAGCAGCTCTTAAATGCTCGGGTTGCTTTCTAAATTGCCTCTCTATCTTTTCATTGTTTCTTGTTAAAGAGCTCACAACAGAAGGGATGCTGCTCGTGGAGCGATGATAAACATATCTTAGAAGATACGATTTAGGAAGTCAAGTTAACAGGATATTAGTTTGGGCGAGATTCAAACTCTCTTCTCTTCAAATATTGAACCTCCCCTAAAAAAGAACACGTTTGCTTTCAAACTTGTAAACTACTCGTATGGAAATACGTTTAAAATGACTTGCTATGTTTTTGGAAATCGGCGACAGATATGTTGCGATAATACAAAACTCATTCCACCTGCTCTACGGGACACTCATTCCATGCGCTTTTTACACCACAGCCACTCAAAGCATATCGACATTGAAATATGTCATCTTTTTATGTTCATACTATACATGCTAACTGTGAAGCTCATCACGCCAGGTCGTATTTGGGATACCTTGATCGGCTAGAATTTCTAATTAGCGATTGCACCACTGTGCGCACATGGTGACGAGGGATTAGATCATCGTCTATAATAGTCAAAATGGTGAAATTTTACCCAGGAACCTTCTCTTTCAACGTGTGGGGTTATTTTTTGTGTACAAAAACAATACAAGGCACCATCGGCTTTACTTCCCTTAACTACCCGCGACCTTGGGCACTAGAGGTTAGAATGGTAGCCACTACATCAGGGACATGACACGCGCTACCTATCCATGGTATAAAATGAACAGGTTCGCGGCAATTTTTTTTTTTTTTTTTTTTTTTCAGATATGGCTTGTATAATAAGCGAGTAGTATCCGCAATAAGTCAACATGAAAAAGTAGGTGTAGCTGAACAAAAAGAATCTCTTTGCGTTTAAGCAATACGCTGTTAATTTCATTGTAACGCAATGCCTACGTTTCCAAGCCGTTAATCACAGTGGTGCACAGCAATTTCATTATCCTGCCGCAGTTTCATCACAAAACAAGCTCATTACTCCCGGCGCAAAACGTTTTTAATTATGAACAGGTCTCCTGTTTCGCCATTACTCCTACTGACAGATTTAGGCACAACTTTAAAATGATATGTCTGATATGATCTCTTGTTTATCATTGTGTACGGGTGCTGTGAGAGTAAGGCAGTTACAGTAATTTAATTCTCTGAGATAAGCAAATGGAACTCATTTCGGGGAAAACCTCTCGAGATAAGATTGTTTTTCTCTCTCTCGAAAGAGGAAGGCACAGTAACATACCCAGGTTACCCCAAGTAGGGACATTTAAAAAAAACGCCTTATTATTTCTTTTTATTTTCTGTACAATGAACATAATAGGCAGAGAAGTTATTGTATCCCACCAAAATTCTATACAGAGATTTTACCGGAAATACATGTTTTGAGGTTCCCTAAATAAAAAGCATTTTTAGAAAAAGGTTCCCGTGTGTCTGTGTGTGAAGAGTATAACTCAAAAACGAAAAGTGAGTTAAATACTAAACTTGATATTAAGTTCAGCATCTTCCAAGGATCCGATACGAAGATTTTAATGAAAATCCCTCCCAGCTCAAACTAGCCTTTGCATGAAATATTTATAAAAAAAGTGATTTCTCAAAAATGGCTCAAACGATTTTGATTAAAATACCACATATTAAAGCACGATAAATAAAATGTATATCTCGAATTTGCTGGGAACAACCTCTGAACTCATCTTCATGACTTTTGCATAACTATAATAACCCGTAAGAGATACACATCTTATTACACACATACTATAAATCTGGTCGAAACGCACAACTTATGTCCTATACATTTTGAGCAAAACATTTTCGAGATATTCCTTGTAATTAATTTCAATTTTGAATTATTTATATTTTTCTGAAACAGGAAGTCGTCTTCTGTGTGTTTTTGTTTTGTTTTGTTATATACTAACCATGCAAAGAGAATCGAGTTTCAACCAAATCACATTGCGCCATCTTTTAAAAGATCTGACTCGCATTAGCCTATTTCTCTCCTACTTATAAGGAACTAAGTAATAATACCTACCATTTCTGCTAACATCTCGATTAGAATGAACTATAAGCGCTACCTTACAACATCTTGGCTTGGCTCCATTAGGCAGAAATACAAATCCTTACTCGGCAAATAAAATGATGGGTGTATCACTTGCACCTTAATGTATAGTGGTATTTCACATTATACTCAATATTTCTTATATCGCATAAAATTTTTACTGAACAGGCTTGAAAAATTCTTGCCACTGTTAGGATTCGCAGCATAGATCTTCGTTTTTCCTTGCCGATGTTCTACCAATGAGCTACTATGGCCAGACGCCCAAATGCGCATTATACCACGCTTGAAAAATCTTGAAAGTGAACTCAAATATTCAAATTTTTTACCCCAAAGACGACTTCAGTGTTGTAGTGCTTTTAATTTCCGACTTTGAAAAATATGTTAAACCCTAATAGTAGTTGACTGCAAGTCTATGTAACAAAAAAAAAAAATAAATAAATAAATAAATAAAAAATAAATATAAATAAGAAATACTTGAAAATATGCCATTTGAGTAATGAAACGTCACCACCAAGTTGCTAATGGTGTGCAACAAACAGGGTACAAGTTCGTGTTCTATAGTGTTTCCAACTTACTGCGTACATGCTTAGTATTCTTGATGCGCAAGTTCTATACATGTTCCTTGTTTCCGCTAGGCGAGTGAAAACATGACAAGTTCTACCAACTTGCGCTTCTGCATTTGTGTAACTCTAGATACTGCGTGTTCCTTGCTTGGAATAGCATATAGGATTAGCTAGAAATTAATAGCGAAACAAGAAAACAACGCAAGCTATAACTTTGCCAAACAAACGAAGGGACATCATTTCAAGGGGCCACACACACAAAAACATTATCATAAGCCGGGCCTCAAATCATGTATTTACGGTGGATTCTCTAATTGAACGGCTATACGGAATACTTTATGTAGGTATGCGGAAGAGAAACATAAAGTAAGACTGTTGATAGCCAAAGAGTGAGAAAGAATTACGACTAAATACATAACATAAGGAGGCAAAATGGGTTAGAAAGACGGAGAGAGACAAAGATTTAAATAAATAAAATTCAAGTCAACGCGGATGTTAATGCGTGGAGGTACGAGAAAATCTGCGCCAGTCTTAACTACAAGAAATGTAACGAAATAAATTACAAATAAATACGTATCTTCACATAAGGCATTTTATACGGATATCGCTTGTCTGGTTAATTTTGTCATAAAGCCTGTCAGCTCTACTGAATGTTCTCTTAACTCATGGATTTCTGTGAATGCGTGCGATGTACATTAAAAAAACAAAAAAATAAAAAAAAAAAAAAAAAACACACACACACTTTAGCTTACTTAAGCGGGTATAGAGAAATCTTAAGTAGTGCAAACGCCAACTCCCATTAGATGAATGGGTCAAATTTACAATCTCATGTAAATGAATAACAATGTTGCCAACCAAAAATCAGTTAATCGAACAAAATGTCGCTTTATTCACTACAAATATGATGATTGTACAACCTTATAATACCTATTATATAGGTCTATATGAGATATCAATGACCAAGAAGATGGATTAAGAGTGATGATGGATGTGAGTAAAACCTATTAAGCAGCTTAATAGAACTATAATAAAAATATATGAATAACTATCATTGTTTTACGCACGCTATCTACATTACGGTAAGAATTATGGAAGACACTGTTGTTATTATATTGGTCTTGAAACATTTTACAAGGCTTTCTAAAATTTCTTAATGCAACAAACATTTTCGAAAATTTTGCATATAAAGGAGAGTTCGGGGTAGGGGGATTTTCTTTGTGTTGCATCCTGAATTTGCTGTCAAGTTTGGTATCTAACGGTCGTTTCTTTTTGAGTTATGCACAAACGGACCTTTATCTAAAAATGTCTATTTATACAGGAGACCCTAAAACGTGTATTTCCCGGTGTCGAACTTTTGGTAGGAATAATACCTTCTCTATGTTTATACACGAAGAAGAGAAAGTAAAAATTCAGAATTTTGACGCCACTCTTCTGGCAATACACTTACCTAGTGGTGTAAGAAATATTTGGCAGGTGACAGAAGACAACCCCACTGAGGCGCACTAAGGAACAGCCGATTCATTTTTGACAGTTTTTTATGGGATGGGACCTAGCTGTCCTACTAGACCTAACGAATTAAGTATTGAATAACTCTTTTTACAACGATTTCTGTTTTAAACAAAACTAAAACATTGTGTTAACAGCAAATCTTTATGCAAATTGTAATGTGTTTGAAATGAGGGACTCAGCGGCTCATACTGCAGAAGTATGATCGTTGTCCAAAATGATAAGAATTTCCATAACTATATTGTAAAGGTGCGCAATATATAGAACCACATTTAAGCAGGAGTGTAACAGGCTGAGGAGGTAAAGACATATTAAGTGCCAATTCTTTAAGTTTTCGTTTTCTGTTTGGAGCTTTCAAAATATGTTTTCTGTGTTTGCGATTAAACTATTTCCATGAATGTAACTTGTTGGAATTACCTCGGCTACACAGCAAAACACTACCTCTACGCCAATAACGGTAGCGTCCAGTGTTTATACGGACATGAGTGTGTTGTTGACAATGACGTAGTAATCTTACGTCGCGTGGCAACTGGTATTTCTCGACGAGGTCCTGAAAGTCCTACTTCTGCTTATTATACTCGTTACTAGGAATGTCCTATACAACATACCTTCTCAACTGGCGCTCATCGAGCCGGGGCGCCCTGACCTACTCCATCACCTTCACTATCCATTTCCTTTCTCAATCTCATTCGCTGACACCACCACGTGCATAATAAAGCGTCTCCATTCTACTGCAGAGATATGCTAATTTGCAACAATATTTGCTTGGGCGTATGTTTTTGAGAAAATAATTTCAATAATGAACCTTAATAAGCCAAAAGAAGATCATACATTTTAGTTGCAGCTTTGAAAACTATATTACGCATTCAATCAGCCCAATCCATTTTCCTGTCATAATTAAACTAGTATAATCCAGCCGATGCCAAGTTTCTCTTCAAAGAGATGAAATACATTTGGGTTGGCTTATGAAGAATTGAAGAACAGGATGTTCAGTGCAATACTTGCATTTAATTAAAATATAGAATTTCGTTTGAATATGAGAGATAAAATAATTTGCTTTATACATTTCTTTAAATGGTTTTTTCCTGTTTAAAATGCTACAAGTTTTTAGTTGTTTACTTAGGTTATAGTAATTAACATTTTTATTTTAAAATAATAATAATTTAATTTGTATTAATTTCTAAAACATCTATAGATGCTATTTTTGGTTTAGTGGAATAAAATATAATTTTAATTTATATTTTGATAGAGTAATTTCCGTAGTATTATTGTTAAAATGGGATGTATTGTTTTTATTTTCTCTACACGTACTTGTACACAGTGTATAGAGAAGGTGCACTCCACCCAAAAATTCGACACCGAGATTTCCTTTACTAAAAAAAAAAATCAGAAAAAGGTCCGTGAGTGACGAAAAGTCGGTCAAATACCAAACTTGGTATTGAAGTTTAGTATCTTCCAGGGATGCGACACAAAGATTTTGAGAAAAATCCCTCCAACCCAAACTACTCTTTACATGAGCCTTTTTTTGAAAATTTTGATTCTCTTAAAAATGGCTCTAACAGTTTTGATTAAAATATCATATATTAAAGATATTTACCTGACAAATAATATGTATATTTTGAATTTTCTGGGAATAGCTTCTGAAGACTACTTTACTCTGAATGCATTTTACGGAATTTTGCATAATTGCTAAACCGTAAGAGATGGACAAAAACTTGCCATACAAAAAATGTAGAGCACATTAAAACAAACAATTTATGTTATATACATTTTTTTTCTTGGAGTTGATCGTTTTTTGGATATTCCATTTTTTTGGTTTCAGCTTTAAAAAACTTTCTCTCATACGGGAATTTGTCAACTCCTGTCCGTACAAACAAAGGAACTTCAGTCACATAGCAACCAGCTTTTGACTATCACTTTAACCTATGGTACTCCCTTATTTCGCTGCTACTTCCAGGATATAAGTAATAAGACTATTCCTAATTTTTTTTCTCGATTAGCATGAAGTAAATAGAAGCATAAGCTTTTTAACAGTAATTTCTCGTAGAGATGTAGAGAGGACTAACGATAGGAGGCGGTGAGCACGGCTTTTAATAGTGTTATTTCTGTGTTATTAAAAAGTGCAATATTTCACAACCAGCTAAACCTGTAAGTAATTTCGCTTATAGAAGTTTTCCCCAAAACTTTAACAAGCAGTGTAAATGTTAGGAATTCCATGCGTTGTACATAACGCATTATTTATTATATATTTCATTTCATTTGGTTAGCTCTCTTCAGAATTGCCTTTTGTTAAAGAAGCAGATCGTCAGTTGTCTGCAAAGCAGATCGTCATTTGTCTGCAAAGCAGACTGTCTTTTGTCTGGTTGCCAACACCATGCAGTCTAATCAACAAGAACAAACATTCTCAGAGTCACATTCTATTAATCCTGTGGAAATTTCTACTACATCTCGTTCAATCTTACAAACACCCAAGTTAGTTCATAAACGCCCGCTTGAAGATCTCAATCAAGGTAATGCCTCCATGTCAAGTGACGGGTTTTTCACTCCTAACAAAAAGCATATAACTTCAGCCTCAGCTGTAAACTCTAAATATATTGTGGACTTAACCTCCATACACAATAAATGTTCCCCTTTGGAAACAATGGAGGAAGCTAACGACACAGTCGCTGAAGTAAATTTTACTACAGCCTCTAAAACCAGGATCCCACCCATTTTTCTCCATGAAGTGAACAACTACCAGCAGATTATCCGCGACATAGGTACTATTGTAAAAGATGACTACTCAACACAACAGCAAAATAAAGTCCTTAAAATAAATACAACTTCAGTCAATGACTTCCGAGCCCTTACAAAATTCCTGGAAGAATCAAAGCTCCCTTTTCACACCTTCCGTGATCCAAATTTCAAAAGACTTGAAGTTATCTTGAGAAATGTTCCCTACTCTCTTACAAACGACGACATAATCACAGAATTAACCACTCTGAAGTTACCAGTGATAAAAGTTACAAGACTCTTTACAAAGATCGTCAACCTATGCCGCTATGCGCTGTTGAATTAGAAAACAATGAACAAGGAAAGAAGATCTTTGAAGTCAAACACATTCACCATGCTTTAATAAAAGTTGAATACCGTAAGAAACCCACAAGCATCCCACAATGCACACGATGCCAGCACTATGGGCATACTAAAAACTTCTGTCGACTTGCACCTCGATGTGTAAAGTGTCCCTCTAACCATCATTTCTCTGAATGCCCAAAACACAAAGATACTCAGCCCTCCTGCGTGAACTGCGGAGAAGCTCATCCGCCAAATTTTAGAGGTTGTCGTATTTACTTGGAATTAAAAAATAAATCCAATGCAACTTTAACCGAACCCGTAAAAACACCTACACCACCAAAGCTAAACCTGGAGAATTTTCCAAAGCTGACACCAACTTCTTCTTGTTCTGCTCCTGAAACTCCTCAGTGGCCACGCTCAGTTCCTCCAGAAGATAAAAGTTACCGACATTCCACTCAGCAAGCATTTGCACAAAATTCTTCTTCTGCTTCTTCCTCCGATGACACTGGAAACCTTATTCAGCTAGCTATTAATTTTCTAGCACCATATCTACCAAAAATCAAATCCTTTTTATTACAGATTTTTGCAAGTTTGTTTGCTAATGGCCACTAAAAATCAAGTATATACATTCTCTCAACTAACTATACTAAACTGGAACGCTAACGGAATCAAAGCCAAGCGGGAAGTCTTTCTGGAATTCATCTCAAGACACAACGTCGCAGTAGCTTGCGTCACTGAGACTCATCTAGCACCACAGGAAAAGTTTTCAGTACCTGGTTATGCAGCGTATAGGTCCGATCGCGAAGCTCTCGTCGCCTCGGGTGGACTGGCCATCTTCATTCGAAAGGAAATACACCACTACTCGGTCCTACTACCCCAACTAACTAGCCTCGAAGCTTGCGCAGTTCAAATATCCATGCAAAACTCCACTAAAACGACAATAATCTCAGCATACAAGCCACCAGGACTCTGCCTCAATGACCAGGATATTACTACTATATTCTCTGACACAGTGCCAACCCTTCTCGTGGGAGATTTAAATAGTAAGCATGAAACATGGGGATGCCGTGTGACAACTCCAAACGGAAGACGACTATTAACAGCAGCTGAACGCAATGCAGTTAACATCTTAGCCCCACCTGGTCCTACTTTCTTTAGGCAAAATGTAGCACCTGACATACTAGACATAGTACTTTACAAAAATGTATTAGGCTTTCCCACCATGGCTGTTTTACCTTAAATGGACTCCGACCACTCCCCCAGTCTTGATATCATTTGACAACAATCTGATTTTACGTCCACAGTCCACTAGGAGACTCAGCAGAGGTTTCATACATTGGGAAACCTTCCAACATGTAATTGATAACGAGCTAAAACCTGCGTGCAACCTGAAAAGTCCCAGTGATGCAGAAGCAGCAATTCTTGAGTTCACAAAAGTCATAACTTCAGCCATGGACAAATCCACAGCTCCAGCTAGACCTCAGCAACAAAGAAAACCCTATCACGAAACTTTGCCCTCTAACATCAGATCTCTCTTGAAAGAAAAACACAAAATGCGCCGGCTTTGGCAGAAGTACAGAGAAACCTGGCAACTTCATCGCTTGAACCAACTCACAAGAAAGGTAAAAAAAACAAATGGATGAGTACCAACGACTTACCAACGGCACCTCTCCAGCATTTCACCAGAAGATTCATCCTTGTGGAAAGAAACCAAAAGAATATTAAAAGAACCGACGCTTATTCCACCCTTAATACAAGATGGAAAACACTACATAACCGACTTTGAGAAGTCGGAACTATTCGCAAATACTCTACAATGTATCTTCAGCCCAAACCCAGTGATAAACGAAGAATTCAACCACGAAATTGAACGTTTTCCTGGTTCTTATACCACTGCTCCACTTCCCATTGACTTCACTTCGCCAAAAGAAATCTTGTTCATAATCCAGCAACTACCAGCAAGAAAATCGCCTGGTGATGACCTAATTCCAAATTTTGTATTAAAACATCTGACTCGCAAAGCACTTGCTATTCTAGCCTCACTCTTCAATAGTTTGATACGTATGGGCTACTTCCCCAGAATCTGGAAACACGCTATAATTATTGTTATTCATAAACCTGGGAAAAGCTCCTCAGACCCAAACAATTATCGTCCTATAAGTCTGCTACCAACTCTGTCCAAAGTGTATGAAAAGATTATACTGAAGCGTTTAACAAAATTTCTCAATGAAACATCAGTATTACCTCCCTTTCAATTCGGTTTTCGTCGTAAACATTCAACCACCCATCAAATTCTCCGGATTACAGAGCAAGTGGCACAAGGCTTCGAGAAGAAAGAACACACAACTGCAGCTTTCCTTGACTTCACTCAGGCATTCGACAGGGTTTGGCATCAGGGTCTTCTATACAAACTGTTCATCAACGGCATTCCAGACTACCTCTATAAAATAATTTCCTCCTTTCTGTCACAACGAACATTCTCAGTCCGTATAGGTAGTTGTCACTCTTCTACAAAACCTATAACAGCCGGAGTTCCTCAAGGATCTATCCTGGGACCAGTTCTGTTCAACCTGTACACCTCTGATATGCCTGCAACGCCTACAGCTCAAATCGCTATGTATGCGGACGATACTGCAATCTTCTCAACACATCGCAATATCCACACCGCCAGAAATCACCTTCAAGAGGCCTTAAACTTAATTATGCCCTGGCTAGACAACTGGCGTATTTCGCTCAACCAGCAAAAATGTGAAGCAATGGTCTTTACACTATGCAGACAAAACTATCCACCACCAGTAACGCTCCCAGCGAAACAGATACCCTGGAAAACTAATACAGAAACAGTGAAATATCTCGGTGTACTCCTGGATCGACGACTCACATGGAAACCACATATAAGCAACAAACTTAAACTAGCCCGAGCAAGACTGGCAAAACTCTACCCCCTCCTCAACAAAAGATCTTCACTCAAACTAAAAAACTGCACACTACTTTACAGGACTCTATTAAGACCACTGCTACTATACGCTTGTCCAGTTTGGGGAGGAACTAGTCCTTCTGAAATCAAACGTATCCAGACATTTCAAAACAAAATATTGCGAATCTCAACGAATGCACCATGGTTTGTCAGAAATAGTCAACTACATAGAGAAACTGGAATCAGCATCATTCAACAGTCAATTTCTTCACAAGCCGAACAGTTTTACAGCAAGCTAAAAGACGTCTCAGGAGCCATTCACTATTCTCTTGTCAGAAAATCTAGCTATCCAACTCGCATCAAGAGTCGCCTACCACTGGACCAGCTCTCACAGCAAGACTTTCTGTAAAATAAAAACAAAAAAATGTACCTACTTATGAGGGGCCCAATGGGGCTTACCTCATTTCAATGTTATTCAGTATCGTGCATGTAAATAATGTCTAAAACCCTAAAACCAATGATCTGTAGAGCGCACATGCGCTGATCGATCAATAAATCATTAAAAAAAAAAAGATGTAGAGAAAGTCATGTGAATGGATCACATCAGATTTTTATATTATTATTATTATTATTATTATTATTGCTACTATTATTACTATTATTGAATTAATCACGTTTCTTTAAATGTTTAAAAAAGTTAATGTTTAGTTTTAAACGTCTTTTAAGTTCACTGTGTTTAAATGCAGGTTTATTATAGGATTTAGGATAGACAGTCTTCCCCTCCTTTCTCTTTGGAGTGAACCCTGTCTCACCTTGCAGTTTAACTATTTTGTCACTTCTGCTCGCTCAAGCATCAGCGCCGGTAATCGGCTGACTTGCAAGGTTAGTTGCCCTAGTTGAGTTGCAAAGGTGGGCAAATACGACATTCTGGACACAAAGTAAAGTCAGCATGGAATCGTCGTTCCTCTTCCCCAAAACAAAGAGTTTCGGACATAATACGTATCTGCAAGGATGCTTTTGCTCCCTCTTTTGGGACAAAGTACGTTAAGTTTGGAGCACTACACTATCATAGTATTTCTTATTCTAATTCGCCAAATAACAATTTCTGACTCGTAGCATGTGTGTGATTTGTGTCTTTTGCAGCATGATAACGTCCAGTTTCGTACTTCTCTTCAAAAGTTGTAAACATTGAAGACCTACACAATGAATATTCTTCATGTTCTCTGTATTTACATGTCTAGTCATTCAAGTTGACAAGTATTTACAAGTTAGTCATTTGCAGAAAAAGCTTTTCACGTAAAATAGAGAAAATAAAACATGGATATGATTGCAAAAAAAGAAAACACATGACGAGCTTGCAGAAGCTGCTATGCTGAACAGTAGTATGCATTTGTAAGCAAACTTTCCCCTAAAAGACGGGCTCAGTTTACTTCTCTACTCTAGAATGTGTAGGAGTTACGATTTTTTCCTGTGAAGTGCCCAATTGGCAGTACAAATTGCAGACATACTACTACAATGAAGTATATAGGCCGCGCCGTGGCCGAGTGATTAGACCACTCGCCTTTCACCTAGACGGTCCGGGTTCGATCCCAAGCGACCGCATGTGAGATTTGTAGTTGACAAAGCGGCGCAGGGGGGGTTTCTCCGGGTTCTCCGGTTTCTCCCGCCATCGTATTCCACCGGAACTCCATCTTCATCCATGCATCATCAGTGTCATCGCATGTGGTGCCACATGTAATAAAAGCGTGCGTTGAACACTATAAAAAAATGAAGACATATCAAATTAAAGAGGATGACTTTTTCGGAAAGGAAGTCCTTTTGTTTCTTTTAACTTACATCCTCCCCTTTGCATATGACTGCACAAAAGCTGCAACTGTCATTTTTGGCAATTTTTATCATTTAGTATACTCATAAGCGTATGCACATCATCACGTTTACTTTTATGTGACAAATCGAAACCTATTGATCGTAAGTGCCTCGCTGCCTCTCATGCCAGCCAACCAATCAATATGCAAGATGACTACGATGTCAAAACAATGTTGGGATAAAAACAAGCACCTGTGCTTGGGTATTATTTATGAACCCTTGTGTGTATAACACTTTCAGCCTGCGCGCATACATTCACAACTCGCTCTACTCTTTAATACACCAATTCTAAATACGGACAGATACCAGGGCCGCATAACATACACCTACGATTTTGCATGAACGCTACAGCAGAGAATATATCAAAATATCGTACTAATGAAACAGTCTGTACTCCGAGAATAAACGCAGCACCGTTCCAATTTATCCCGAGGGTAGAACAGAAACGCTTCCCCTAACTACGAAAATGGTGACAGGATGAAAGAGCTGCCCTCGAATATATTAAATAGAGAGATAGATTCAAAGCTCTCTGAATTCAAACGGAAAACACACGCCGTTCTCGGTGCAGAGACAAAACGCGTTTTGTAGCCATTCAACATATGCAATAACCGATTTTAGTTATTTTATTTACGCTTTTGCAGCAAATTGCACGTGCAGTTAAGGGTAAAAAAGTTCAACTGATCACAATGTAATAATGAAAAGGCTCTCTCTGATACAAATATGATCTAATAATTTTGTATCCACAAATATGGAATAAATTGAATGTTAACTACCACTCAGTTTTTAAATATCAGTTATTCTCATTGTAAAATATGAATTATTTATTTCAAATCCTCAGCTGTGTGGCAAAAGCACGTTCTGAAAGAGCTTAATTAAATTTGAGCCTAGTAAGAGCCGTCATGTTTGTCCGGACCGCATTTGTGCTAATTTACTCAAAAACTAAACTCCTAGGTTCTACCGTCCGAAATAGAGCGAGGCCTACCACCCGAACGCTGCGTTCCCCTTCTCTGCCTTTCGGGCGTAATGAGTAGGGTGGAACGTGGTTAGCGCTCCGAGTTCCTCACGGACGATTAATGCGGTCCACGCAACCTGGAGCCGCTACTTTTCCCTCAAGTAGCTTTTAAATTGTCCCCCAGGGACATTACGAGACTAAGTGAACCCCGAACCAGATCTTCCGTCTGTTGGCCTATTTGAAGTATTTTCTGCTTCTTGTAAATTGTTGTATTGCAACTTCATTACTGTTTAATTTGTTCGGGTTCACCAATAAGTTAAGGATGCACAACTTTAGAATTAATAATACTTCATAGCTTATTAATCTATAAGAAAGCTAATTCTATACAAACAGCAAGAAACAAAATGCATAGAGAGAAAGAAAACCAAGAAAACAAACAAAATAAAGCATTCCTAGGTGTAGCCACAAAATATATTATACGTTACACGAAGTAAAATACTATTTCAACCCAATTGTTATTTGAAGAGAAACGTTTTTTGCTCATTTTAGTATCAATGGAGTCAAAAGTAACCGAGTAAACAGTAATGAATTTAAATAACAATTTACATTCGAATTTTGTTTTACTTCTAGTTTATTGGGAGTTAAAAAAGTGGGTTATTAATGGATGCTCTTTTACTACTATGATTCTCAGCGGGGCGTGGAAAACTGCTTAATTTTGCTGTTCGATTTGATGGAGGTTTGATAACCGAAATCTTGATGAAAAAAGATTTTAATGATTAACTGGTTCACCACCTTCATAAACTTGAATATAACACAGGATATCCCACTTAAAACGCCAACAAAATAAGCGGTTACAAATGAGAATGTATATATCAAAGATAAATATAGTCAGGTGTAGTAATACAGATTGCGACAATGAGAAATAAGTAACAGCAAACTGCCAATACTGTGAAATGTGGTGACATTGAGAAATGAATGACAGCAAACTGGTAATAATGTGGCTATATGGACTGTCCATCATAAAGTCTCGTGTGTCCTTTGGTACCAGAAACAAAGTCTGTGAAGCATGTCCAACGCCGATTACGTCGGGAACACAACCTTCAAAGACATGATCCCATTGCTGACTATAAGAGAATATTATGGCCTCGGATCCAAAGTTGAACAAAACAGGAAACTTATTGTCAAGGAATAATAAGCATTCTAAGAATTTCTGAAGAGAACATTGAACTCATACGAACCTGCTTTACAAGGAACCCAAGAGCATCAATCCAAAAAGCAAGTTTAACCTCCAGATTCCTCCCAGTAGTATTAACAATGTGGTGCAGAAAAACCTCCGACTTCGAGCATACAAAATTCAAATCACACAGAAAATCAAATATGATAAACATTTGAGGCTAAATTTTGTTGCAAGATTTTAACAAAATTAATGAAAACAACCCAAAATTAGATCATACCGACATCTGATGAGTGAATTTTTGTCCGGAAAAGTTAACAGACACAATTGCAGAGAGTGAGAAATCTTCTGTTGTGTTTCAACGTGAACGTGATTCACCCAAAGTTAACGTCTGGCGCGGTTTAATGAAAGATCGTGTGATAGGTCCGTACTTTATTACTGAACCTACATTGACTTTTTTGTTTTTGTTTGTTGATAGTATTTTACGCCTGCTTTTACTGCATATGGCACCGCAGGCGATACCACTGATGATACATGGAATGAAGATGGAGCACCAATGTAATGTGGTGGCGGGGGAAAAAGAGAACTCGCAGAAAATCCGCTTCTGCGCCGTTTTGTCCACCACAAATCCCACTTGCGGTCACCTGGGATTGAACCCGGGTCGCCTTGGGTCTAAGAGACGAATGGTCTAACCACTCGGCCATGGCGCTGCCTCCACAATGACCGATTGAACCTCTCTAGATATGTTGGAAATGTACATCGTCCCACAACTTCCTCCAGGGACCATTTATCAGCAAGATGGCGCCCCTCCTCACTTCGCATTGAAGGTACGCAAGTTTGTAAATGACAATTTTCCCAGATAGTGGATTGACCCAGGATCAAAGACAATCGTTTGGCTGCGAAGGTCACCAGGTCTATCACCCTTGGACATTGTTCTATAGGAATTCGTCAAGGATCAAGCTTACAGAACATCAGAGGCAGACCTCAATGATTTAACACAGAATTCGCCTTGCGATCCAAAATTCATTGTTGGTATACTGAGGAATATCTGCCGAGAGGTGGACAACAGGCTTGACATCTGCCGTGCATAGATGTCATGTTGAAATATATGGAAAATAGGCTCAACATCTGCAGCGCTACAAATGGTTGTCATATTGAAGTATATTGAAAAGAGACTCGACATCTGCTGTGCTACAAATGTCTATTGAAGTCTTGTTGAACTCTATTGAAATTGCAATTCTTCAGCTAATAGAAAATGTTAACATTTTTAATTACATAACTTTTTCTATTGAGTCATAATATTTTATTTTATTGGTGTTTTAAGTGGGGCATCCTGTATTATTTATCTGGAGGGCTCAAAAGAACCTGAATGTTTAAGGGTGCCTATTAACCCATCACTAAGCAGTGTTCTGTCGTACTCATAAAATACCATTATTATTGTAAATGTGTGTCAACTGAAACTAAAGTTAAAAGCTCAGAAGGCAACCCTTTTATAAAAAATACTCAGAGACTCATCCTCTAAAGTCGAAGTAAATTTTGAGCCACGCTAGACAAGTTCAGAAAAGTAACAAGTTCAAATGCTTCACATGTTTTACTTCCCCCTCCCTATACAGCTAGCTAAACCCATATTTTAGTTCTTTTTCATCATTTCCATCTTTATCAAGAAGATAATGACCATCAATTCAACTTTGTTAGTTGATCGTTAAATCACTGCTCCACATTAACATGTGTGCCCCAGGCAGAGTGTTACTATGTTCGCAGACTGCACATTTTCCAGGATATTCATATACCGATAACCGTCCAGATGTCCAACAATCCCCCGCAGAGCGCTGCCACAGTAACCCAAAATCCGACGCCACACCGGAACCGACCTTACGACCACTGCGTTGACTGAAAACCACATATCCCCGAGTCAAATATTTTGTTACATTTCGACCGATGTGTTTGCTATTCCTGCAACGTTAATTCGTGAACACTTCTGACAAAAACATCTGCGGAGTGACTAACCATAAGGCGTGGAGAGGAAGGCTCTCATAAATAAATAATATTTTCAAAGTTTTGACGATAATTTGTCATGAACACACTATTTATAAGTAAAATTAACCATAAAGTTCCACGTTTCTTTTTAAAATAGCAAGAGAAAGGGCTTGCAACATTTATTAATCGAAGTACCATTGCAATCGGCTGGGTTTAATTTCAAATCCTGTGTATATCAGATTCTTCATAGACAAGGTAGAAACTTTAAGGAACACGTCTGAAATTGTTAATTTCACAAATAGCTTATTTAAAAACGTGTTGGACATAAATTATACGTTTTAAACAGATCTTAATTTTGTGTGAAATAACCTTTTTACTTATGATTTACATTTATGATAAAGCCCCCCTAGAAGAGGCTATTCCCAGAAATTTCAAGATTTACACTTTATTTACGATGTAAATATCTTTAATATATTCTGTTCTGATCAAAATCGTTAAGACTTATTTTAGTAAACGGAACATATCAAAAAGTATTCCATGTAATAGGTAGTTTGTGTTGAGGATATTTCTCAATAATCCGAGAATGGTAACCAGAACGAAACCGAGAACGGAAAGCCATACAGAACACAAGATTTTTGTTCATAGTAACGCGGTAACGAGAATGGGAATGCACTTCTTTTTTTCCTGGTCAATTTTGCACATAGCGATTTCACTTAGTTTTAACTGAACAATGATATGTTTTATCTGCCTTCAATTCAGCCAACATTATAACTAAAAAAAATTGACTAAAGTGAGCTCTGCGACTGTTTCATGACATGGCTACTCTACATCGAAGAGTTTAATAATGCACAACATGCATCGAATGTGCTGTGCCCAGTAACGAGAATGAGAAACTTAAAACTTGGCCAAGATTTGCTTCCCGTTCCTGGGGCCTGGAAGGCTTCCCGTCAATTGTGAACGTTTCCATTGAAATACATATATTTCAACATACCCGTTCTCGTTACTGTTACCAGTTGTTTTATACCAGCCTTTAAGCGATTTTTTTTTTTTTTTTAAATCTTCGTGTCAGATCTTTGAAAGATAAATACCAACTTTGGTACCTAACCGACTTTTCGTTTTTCGAGTTACGCACTTCTGAGGCATTAGGCACACATGTATACCTTTTTTCTGAAAAACGTTTTTTCCAGGAGTCCTCAAATTACATGTGCTTCGTACTTGTATGTGCATCGTTCAATTCTCGGTAATGAACTTTTGGGTGGAATGCAATACTATCTCATCCTGCTATATGCACTGTAGGTGGTGAAGGAAGTAAAACATATTTCTATTACCATGTAGATATATCTCTATTATGGATTTGAAACGTTAACGCATAATTCCAAACTATACCCCGGTAACGCGATGTGCGATGAGTAATGATACTACAGAACCATTGATATTGAAATCCAAAGTTTCTATCGCAAACCTTTATGAACGGAAATTAATAAGATTTTTGAGACGTATTACATGACAAGTATTGAAAATAAAAAACGTGGTCTAAACTATAATAGTTATGATCTATCGATCGCCTGACAGCTTGGTCAGTTCTGCAATTTCTCTTCGTTAATAACAGCTCGTTATTCAACTATGGAACCTTGCAGATGCACAGTAGAGTACAACTAGACTCAAAGAATTATTTCTAAATTTATTACGTTTTTTCTTTGTGTATTGTGGAAGAGCACACATGCTCATTCTCTCCTAAGAGCGAACATTTCTCTTTAGCAGGCCAAAGCTGTTTATGAGAAGTTTATAAAAGACAGGTAAATAATTTCCAGCTTTGAATCAACTGGATAACTACTGGAAAAGTAATGCGTCAGTTTGTTTTCCTTGATCTCATGTGCTTCTGAAAAATTATTATAAAATTAGTGCAACAAAGGAGGATCTTTGAGATTAGATATTCCGTGAAAATTATTATTCCATTAATATAGTGTCTTTCTTCTGGATGATTATCTGCTCTTCCGTCTAACAACACAGCATATTAGGAACCACGCTGCTTCTAACAAAATCAGAACTAGAAGCGCTTCAGTCAGGTCAACGGCATAGGGCACCTGATTTGCTTTTGTTGTTTTTAGCGATTCCTAGTATTTTTGGGGGAGGGGTCACCTCAGGTTAACTTCAATGGGCATTGTGGAAAGCTTGTGCCTCACTTGTGCTTCTTGTTTGAGGACGCACAGTATTAGACAGAGTATAGTGGATTCAGTTGAGTGTGCTGATAGCGTGTCAGGCTGAAGATCTAAACAACAATCACGTCGCTATTGGTTCTTCGCTTGACATACTACTAATCCCTCGTCAACAATAACCTCCGCTACAGTGAACAGTTCTGTTTTCAAAGAATAGTGTGTATATTAACGTACCTTTGAAGTGCTTTGGGCAGCAGACAAATTCGACACCAGAGAAGAGTGAAATGCCACAGGGCAGTAGCATGGCGAAGCTGCGCAGTGTGAGATCGCGGTCTTGGCACGACTGGGCTGCTGTCACGTTCCAGCGGTCGAACTGCCAGCACTTGGTCTGGTTGTGGATGTGATCGAACAGGCAATGCTCTGGAACCAGCAGCGCGTCACTCTGGAATGGGCCCTCTGAAACACACAAATTCAAACATTCTTCAGATTACTCCGTATTGCATTCCGGAGCTGAGAACATCCAGCATACCTACTAGACGCTACATGCAAGGAAATTCGCAACAATCTCTTCTAATCTCCCTTTCCTCTAGCTCCGCAGACTACGTTTAGAAGAACGAAGAAAACACTTATCACTAATAGCAAGGGAAAAAACAAACAAAAAATAATCTATTTTATGTCATATCATGAACACTATCATATAACACCCTTCACCCGCAGACGTCATTATTACGATAAATTATTATACACATAAGCATCAGCACTGAATGCAGGGTCAGCCTAATTTATTGTAATAAATGTACTATAGGATTACTGGACCATTGGGATACATGGAACATTTACCGCTTATAAAGTTTTGCCACAATTTGCGAGACAGTGTCCTACATGAATCTTCTGTTTACGAACAGCTGGACGAGAGGCTAGGGAAGGACAGCAAGATAGCCTCATGATTGTGAGCGCTCAGGTGTAAAACTTCGCGACTGTATCTTCTCCGTCAGTCTGGGTGCCTCGGTTGGTTAGGCGCATGCCTTCTGATGCCCAGGTCGCAGCCCAGACCGATAGTTTTTAAGTTGCCTAAAACTGACAGCCCTCTGTCATATAAAAGAATTTCTGCGGGACGAAGTTCGTCACACCGGCGGTCTTGGCAATACAACGCTGTTTAAAGCAAAATATTTATTTTGTATACTCTGATAATAATTGCTGGTCTGATTCCTCATTGTCCTAATGATAAGTATTTCATGGGATGATGCTAAAATTTTGTGGCTGGCGGCCACTTCAAACTAGAAATTGTGTTATTTTGGTTGTTTCCTAACAAACGTAACAATTTAAGGAATCCTAATCTCCATAAAGATAATTTTGCCATGGTTGCTGACTTTACAGATGCTCTGAGTAATCAAAACTGTGTCATCTGCGACTGCATATTTATTTTCTCTACACGTACTATGTACATAGTGTATAGAGAAGGTATTATAATGCACCCAAAATTCGATACCGAGATTTCACCGGAAATACACGTTTTCGGTCCCCCTGAATCAAAAAAAAAAAAAAAAAAAGCATTTTTGGAAAAGGTCCACGTGTGCGTCTGTGAACAGCTTAGCTCAAAAACGACCGTTGAATACCAAACTTGGTATTTAATTTTGGTATCTTCCAAGGATGCGACACGGAGATTTTCAAAAAAATCCCCCACCCCCAACTACCCTTTACATGGAGCTTTTTTAGAATATTTTGATTCTCAAAAATTGCTCTAACGATTTTGATTAAAATGTCGTATATTAAAGATTATACCTGACAAAGAAAAGGTATACCTTGAATTTTCTGGGAATAGCCTATGAAAACGTCTTTATTGGGGATGAATTTTACTGAATTTTGCACAACTGCTAAACCGTAAAAAATGCACAAAAGCTTACCACACAAAAAATGTAGAGCACGTTAAAACACACAATATATGTTATATGCATTTTTTTCGTAGAGTTGAAAAGTTTTTGAGATATTCCTTGTTTTGGTTTCAGCTTTGAAAAACTTATACTTTTCTGATACAGGGATTTGTCAATTCGTCCATACAAACAAAGGAACTTCAGTCACATAGCAATCAGATTCTGACAATTACTTTAGCCTATGGTACTCCCTTGTTTCGCTTCTACTTATAAGGAAGTAAGTAATAAGACTATGTCTGCTAATTTTTTCTCGATTAGCATGAAGTAAATAGAAGCATAAGCTTTTTAACAATAATTTGTTGCAGAGATGTAGAGAAAGTCAAGTGAATGGAAGACATCAGATTTTTTTATCTATATTTGAGCCTCTCTCAGCAGAGTATGCTTCTGTAAACAATTATAACTTGTAGCACCACAAAGTGTCTACCATCTTAAGCGGTTGCAAATCTCAATATAAAAAGGTAAAATATGGCGATTTGTGGTTGATCTGTAGTTCTTAGACTTTCATCGATATTATGAAAAATATAAGTGTCATCGCATCTTCAAATCTATGAATTAGTCTAAGCTTGTTATAAGAATTAGTTTAAATGGTGCTGAATAAACACCAAAATATCAACTAGTATTTCTTTTCATCTCTGGCATTGCAAACACACAGTTTTTATGTATTTGTTATTTTATTTTTTAACATTTAAAATCAATTAGGGGATTATGAATTACTCACATTTCTTGATATTTTTGCACAATGAATGGACGTTTTATTTTGAATTAAACATAGCGTGAAGCCCACATATCTCACAGAGCAAGCACGTGCCATGCAAACAAACGGGTTGTTCAGCTAAACTTCCAGATAAAGGAGCAAAGGGAGTTATCTGGCTCGGAAATTTCGAAGTTGCTTTTGGATGCGAAATGCCTATTTTTTTCTAACCACTAATATCTGTATATCTTATACTAACCCCCTCAAAAATTATCCTAAAGGTGAACCTCAACAACTTTTTGTAAATGTAAACAAGAACTTGCCGTTAAATGTAAAAATAATTGCATTTATTATTGCGCATTAAAGCCAGTAAAATAAACTACTAATATCACTGCAAAAGAGATTTATTTTTGTTCAACTTTATCTAGATACAACCCTTTGGTAGCATTATGATAGTATTGTCGCCTCTGTTGTCATTAAAAGAGATATATTTTTATTCGACTTTATCGAGGTACAACCTTCGGTATCATTGGATAATATTATCGCCTCTGTTGCCTTTATAATTCCTTGCACCATCCTCATGATCACCCTCTAAAATATAGTATTAGCGGCGTATGTATCCCAGCTTATTATCCCAGTCAATTCTTTTCATTCATTGGCTATTAGGGTAAAATGGTATGTTGGAGGAATAAATAGATAAGGCAGAGGTTATTCAACGGGGTTTCGTAAAAGAAGGAATACCTTAATGTTAGCTAATCATTGTGCAACATGTCGGTAAGTATATGAAAACATTGCTAAAGCACGCGATCCTTCCCACCCTGCCTGCATTATCTCCGATAGCGTGGAGCAGGCATTCAGGTTTGCTTCTGGGTAGCTGCTTAATCTAAGCATGAGGCGTTTAGTTGATGTCCCTCTATTGGCGTTGAAAAATATACTTTCGTATCACATAAGATACAGTAACAACGTCCACTTCTTGATTCCCTGTATTTTCGAACCAACTTGTATAGCTCCCGAAATTAAAAGTGGACTGATTTTCCTTTCCACGATTGATTTTCTTTAAAAGACTAAGAAGGAACTCATGCTTTTTTCATTTTTGAATAGTTTCTATAATCCCATTTTAAGTCGGCGCAGTTCTCACACACAAACACACACAGATATATGAAGAGGTTTGATTATCTTCCCTCACGTGTGTTCGAAACAGCCCTAGAGATTGGGCAGAACGCAGAAGCCCTAACGAGGGTAAGTCAAAATTGGTTAAGAAGATGCGATGCCTGCATAAATTCTAAAGGAGCATATTTGGGCACCTGCTGTAAATGAACATATATTGTAGAATGTTGTAGTTAATGACCATTATATTTTTGCTGTTTAGCAAAGACATCACTTTGATTTAATCATCCACGATACACCTGAATGAGATATTTCCATAACTTTTTTATTTTATAATTTGCTTTATCTTTGATCATTAGACTAAATCTTATGCGTAGCCCCTTAGCCAGCTTTTAGTTCAAGCCTCGTGAATACGATCAGTTAGCTTGAAAGAAAACCATCTCCTCGTGGCAGTAGCTGATAATAATCAACGCACAGGCTAGTGTCGAACCGGTTTTCAAGCTTAAAGCAAAGCAAAGCAAAACATTCGGCTTTTAAGTGCTAAATTGTTGTCAGACTGTGCAGATAATGTATTCAATAATGTTAAAATATTTCCTTTACCTTCCAAGATATATGGACTTTATTATTGTCATGTTTAGATGTCCCAGCACGCGATATCTGCGCACTCATACCCCTAACACCTGTATATATGCAGATGTGTGTATATATGGAATAACTGTCTAGAAATAGTATAAATCCGTAAAATTATAAGAATTTTCATTTGAGTAGTCTGAGACAATATTATGATGTTGAAACATTATAGTGGATTGATTCTAAAGCTTAGTGATAGCTTGTAATACCAGTATATTTAACATGCATATATATGATATGATATAGTACACGCAGAGAAAATCAAACTGACAAATTCATGAACATATGAGCACTTGAAAGGCGGCAAAAACAAGAGTCTCGTATTTTTTGTTTACTTTAAGTTTGCCAAATTACTTATAAACTAATACGGTTGTTTCGGAATATGTTGAGACGAAATCAGTATTTGCAACCGATGTTAGAACAAAAAGGGAAACAAATATTAAATGAATCTTTTCCGCAGAATGTCGAACTCGTCTAAATTCTGGCTTTACAGCGAGTCTGAGCAATACTTCAAAGTTCTAGCCTAGCTAGCGCCTCGGTTTAAACAGCCTCCACAAGGATAGCAGACACACTCATCGGGTTAAAAAGAAACTGACAATAAAAGACTCAGAAGGAGAATGAAAACAAAAGCTACAAAAAGACAAAAGTGAACCTGTCTAATTATACATTTTCTAATTATTTTTCTTGTTCTGGAGTTCCCCTGCAGGGCCCCACAGAGTAACTGAATTAGCGCAGTACGACACCCCACCTCACTTCGACTTGCCATTCTTTCATGTTTCTATGCACAACCGTTCTATTGTACATTCCACCTCACTGTACAAATCAACTTCAACTTATTAAGCTTCGATCGAACGTCTTTATTGTGAAAAGAGAGAATAACAATTGCCGTCCTTGAATATGCATTTCTAAACGTAGCCTTCTTTTCTGTTACTTCCTCCACACTTTTTTGATAAAAGAGAGGAGAGAACATTCTGCATTTGCATATATAAGAAGAGCTTTATAATTAACATTCAAGATCTCGTGAAATTCGGTATAACTTTCCCGTAGAGCTCTTATGTTCATACATCTTGGAATCATAAGGCTGCAAATATACTATGATTTCATGTAGTCTCTTCCCTCGTGTTTACAGTGTGTACTTCCTCTTAAGCCTTCCCATTCCCTTAATCTAATCTAAGCCTATCACACTGCTCCGTAATACATGCCTCTGCGGCATGTCTTCCATTATTAAGAAACTAGACAAGTTTTATTGGCATGTTAAATACAAAATAAGTGTGCCGTTTTTAAAATCTTCACTAATGTATTAACTATCAGATCCTATAGCAATAAAAAACTTTAAATTTATTTTCGTGTTCTTAAGGAAACACGAAGAAGAGAACAACACATATAATTATCATTCTGCAAATTCGTTTATTAATATGCTTCTAAAAACACACTTCCTCGGCGATGCCCAACCTTAAGCGAAAAGGTGGCAGGGGAGATTTACCTCCACACATTATTCACGGAGCTATGATGCACTCGTGTATTCATGACTGTTACAAACACAAATTCTCTACTGCCTGGTTTTGCCTTTCTACATGCATTGCAATCAGTCATCGTTGTGAAATGAGGGAAGCCGAAATGTTTCATAACACAAAACAAAGGAGGCGGAGTGAATCGACTATGCGGCGACATTACCCCATAGGAGAAGAAGTTGGGATCACCGCACTTCCCATTTTAATATATTCTTGACGTTAGTCTTACATCTGAGTCTACAGAAAAACTTCTGCCAGTACACTCTCGTTAACAAAAATAAAACTTGATGTATATTATATATTGCAAAACAAAACTGGGTGGTTATTAAGAATGTATATATTTTATTGGTCAGATGGAAAGGGTATACTAGTCGCTATAGTGAACTTGAGTGTAAATATATCTTTGCAAGGATATTTTACCTTTTCGCCTATGCACTTCGGTTGGGGCTTACGCGTCCTGAAGGAATCAAACATTGGTTTCCCGCGGGGAGAGAGCATCGCTGTTTTCGGATAAAGTAATTCACGTATTGCAATGGAATTATCAAATTTAATTGTATACATGTCTTTCAAGGGCCAAATTAACGTTCTGTAAGTTAACGGACTTAAACCGAAGTTATGATAAATGTAATTATTTGGAAGGGTTCAAATTAATGCACAATTTCCAGCTAATTGGCCGTGAAATACTTCCATTACTTCTGTGTTTTCTATATCAACACTTACGCTTTTTGTAGAGAACTATTATAGAAGCGACCAACTCCCTTCCGTTTGCGCATCGACAGACATTGATTAATACAGTACAAAATGGTATTAAAATGAATAAACAATCAGTTCAATAGAGAGCGAAACTACAATGCGCCGTCGTAAACAAACATACCTCAACCCGCCGCATCCACTTGATTTACGACTCTCTGGGAACTGGTCAAACCATGATGTGCCATTCCCACTTTGATCGTCCAAAACCCTCCCTCCATCAGTATTTCACAATCTGGCTGGATAATCATAAGCAGATCTGTTTGCAAAGAATACAGCCATTTCGCCAAATGGACAGCTTCGGTTATGGGCAATGACACATTATATATAAGCTATATTATTATATGTGTGTTTCTCATAGCACTGCGTTTTGTCCAAACATCTAACACTGGTTTCAAGCGTACATGCTAAACGGACCACAGCAACAATTTTGTGGCATAAATGTGTCACAGCTTAGATTAATGTTTATCTGAATTGCTTTATAGACATCAAATAAAAATCACTCTATCAGCAAAAAATATGTAAGTAATAAAATAATTAAGCACGTTTGCTGAGATTGGAAGTAAAGTGTAGTGTGGAGTGGCTCAGTCTGAGATGATTTAGTGACACTCTTGTAATAACGAGATAACTAAAAAATACACCGAGTTTACTATTGATAATGCTGCACAAAATGTTATGGTGCCAAATACTTTTTTTCTTAACAGTTCATCTGTTCTATTAATCGTTTGTACACATTAAAAGTAAAATTAGTCTCGATATTAGATTTGAAACTTTAACATCAGATTGTGTGTATCTGAACAACGAATTTTATTTTCCTTATTTGAGAAAGAGGAGCAGTTTAATTTGAATATTTTAAAATCTGATGTGTTTCAATCACATTACTTTCTCTACATTGCTTTAACAAATTATTGTTAAAAAACTTATTCTTCTATCTCTATATGGTAAACGAGATAAACGTTAGCATAAATTGTCTTAATTACTTGTTTCTTGTAAGTATAAGGAAAATAAGAGAACACACTAGGCTAAAACAATAATCAAATCTTTTAAAAGCTGGTTGCCATGTGGTTGAAATCCGTTTCTATGCAGAGCCAGCAGTTTACAACTTTCCGTGTGAAAAAAGTTTTAAGTATTTTAAATCTAAACAAATAACAAGGAATATCTCAGAAATGGACAATTTCACGAAAACAGCATATTTGACATAAATTGTGTGATTTTAACATATTGATGCGTAACATTAATTTAATTATAAAATACTGGTTTTTTTTTTCATATTACGATCAAAAAACTGTTTACACTGTAATTTGCTTTTCACAAATATGTTTTCCATTAAACGAACGGTTTTGTAGCATAATACAAAAAGTAGTTAAAGCCTGTACTTATTGCTAATAAAATTCTAAATATTGGAATGCATGGGCAATGAATGAGCAGGACATTTCAATTTTCGTTAAAATAAAAAAAATGTGAAATGGTATTTTTTCCAATTTGCTATCAAATAGTCAACAGACACTACGTTTTACTTTCTCCACGCGCACTACGTACATAGTCTATAGAAAAGGTATTATAATGCACCCAAAAATTCGATACTTAGATTTCTCCAAAATATACGTTTTCAGTTCCCCGAGTCAAAAATATTTTTTGTAGAAAAATATTACATGTTCCATTCACATGCGTTTCTCTACTTCTCTGTAACAAATTATTATTAGTGCGGTTATTCTTCTATTCACTTCATACTAATCAAGATAAACATTACATTACTGCTTTATTCCTAATAAGTAGAAGGGAAATAAAAGGATACACTAGGTAAACCGATGGACACATGTATTAAAATGTGGTTGCTATGGGATTGAAATCCGTTTCTTTGCGTGGCCAGGAGTTGACAAGTTCCAGTATGAGAAACGTTTTAAGTATTTTAAAATAAGGAATAAAGAATATCTCGAAAACGGTCAGCTCAAGGGAAAAAAATATGTTTTTAAGGAGCTACACATTTTTGTGTCCTAAGTTTATGTATATCTCTTACGGTTTACCAGTTAGAGGCTTTTCCCAGAAAATTCAAAATTCCCATTTTATTTATCATGTAAATGTCTTATGAGATATTAGTCAAAATTGTTTGAGCTACTTTTGAGAAATCAAAACTATCGAATTTTTTTCCACAAGAAGGGTAGTTGGGGGTAGCGTTTTTTTTTTTTTTTTTTTTTTTTTTTTTTAAACCTTGGCGTCATATCCTTGGGGGATACTGAACTTATATATAAAGTTTGGTATTTAAAGTACTTTTCGTTTTTGAGCTATGCTGTCCACAGACAAACACACATACGGATTTTTTCTAAACAAATTTTGATTCAGGGGATACCAAAACATGTATTTTCGGTGAAATCTCGGTATCGATTTTTGGGTGCAATACAATACCTTCTTTATACACTATGTAGGCACATAGTGCATGTAGAGAAAGTAAAAATGTCCGTGTGTGTGTGTGTGTGCAGCATAGACCAAACACTAACATAATGTTAAATACAAACTTGGTATTTAAGTTTATTATCTTTCAAGGATAAGATAAGAAGATTTTCAACAAAATCCCACCACAAACTATCCTTTTCATGGAAACATTTTTAAAAATCTGTTTTTCTCAAAAAATCTAACGATTTTGATTAAACTACCGTATATTATAGATACTTACATCACAAATAAAGCGTACATCTGGAATTCTTGGGGGATAGTTTCTGAAGACCTGTTTGCTCTGGATGAATTTTGCTGTATTTTGCATATCTAGTAAACCGTAAGAAATAGACAAAGATTTACTCCTCAAAAAATATATACCTCTTAAAACGCACATTTACGTCACATGCATTTTTGTTGTAGAGGTGACCATTTCAAGATATTTCTTGTAATTGGTTTCAATTTTGTACTACGTAACTTTTCTCAAACGGGTTGCCTTTCCATTCATCTCGCTTTTCTTATCTGATGACCTAGCAAAGCGAACCGAACTTCAATTGTTCACATAGCGACCAGCTTTTAAAAGATATGACAGTCGCTTTAGCCATATTTACCTTCTTACAAAGAATCAAGCAGTAAGAGCATTTTGCTAATGCTAATACTTATCTCGATTAGCAAGATGCGGATAAAAGAATCTCTTTTGTAAGGATAGAGAAAGTCATGTGCATGGAACATATATTTTATTACTTTTTCTAAGACGCACTAGGCACTTAATAGGTAGAGAAGGTATTGCAATCCATCCAAGGTTAGTCGAGATTTCACTGGAAATATAGGTTTTAAGATCACTGAATAAAACACCATGTTTAGAAAAATATCCGTGTGTGTGTGTGTGTGTGTGTGTGTGTGTGTGTGTGTGTGTGTGTGTCTATGAACCGCAAACTCAAAAACAAAAATACTAAACATGGTATTTAACTCAGCATATTCCAAGGATCCGACACGAATATTTTCAGAAAAATACCCCATCCGCAACTACCCTTTATGTCAAACATTTTTGAAAACATCTTATTTTTTCAAAAATTGCTAAGTGTTTTGATTAAAATATAGTTTAAGATATTTTCATGATAAATCTTGAATTTTCTAGGAATAGCCTTTGAAGACCTCTTTATTTTGAGGACTTTTGTATAACTGGTAAATCATAGAGAAAGACAAAAACTTATTAAAGGTTATCAAAATAGCATTTTATGTCATACAACTTTGTTAAGTTAACCAATCCCGAATCATTTCTTGTTATTGACTTCAGTTTTAAAACACTTTAGCACTACTGAAACGGGAAGTCGTCATTCGCTTTATCTCTTTTCTTTTATTTCTGGCAATATCGAGAGAACCGCATTTCAATTGTAACATATAGCGACAAATTTTAAAAGATTTGACTATTACTTTGGCCAAGTGTATTCCCTTATTTCGCTTCTACTTACAAGGAAGCAAGTAATACTATAATTTCTGCTAATTTATCTCGATCAGCGTTATGAAAATAAAAGAATAAACTTTTTAAACGTTTTTTACTGTAAAAATAGATAAATCATGTGAATTAAACATATCAGATTTTTCTGCAGCTGTCTCATCTTCCTCTGCCGTGGTTGTAGTGATTGGCCCTTAGAACTTGGGCTACCTAACAATCTCAAGGTACGTTTCCACGCATCTTCAGCGAAGAATGGTGCAACTGGAGCTATACCATAACGCTTGGTATGTCCCCATGCAATTCACACTTCAAAACTCAAGTGTAGACACTTTATCGAGTCTGTGAATGGAGCAGCGTGCGCTCATGTTAATGAAAACACTGCAGTACAGAACTTCCTGTGCAGTTCTCTGCACATACGAACGAGTAATTCAACGGGTTGATTTAGATTGATAATGAAATATGTCTCCATGCACCTACCTTTCCTTTCATATAACTCCATTCGCTACGATGAATCCTCATCCCAAAAGATGGCCGAGGTTAACACTGCAAATGAGTTATCTTATATTGTCGATAGTTAAGAATAATTTTATTATTTTGAGTGACAATAATTGATCATTTAACAACGTTTTTCGAATATTAAGATCATTGTGTGGGATAATAATAGCCCGATGATCTATGCGAATAACTAACACAACCTTGACAAATGTTTACACTACAATTTGTTATTCATCCATGCTTAATACTGAACTCACCTAGGTGACAGTATAATCGTTCTTATTTTGATATTTATTGTAAAGTATATTTATAAAATTAAAAGTCATATTTAATATACAGGAAATTACAAAATCTCCATATGCACACAAGAATAAAGAAACTAAGTACTCTCCAATAATCGTGTTCGATATCAACTGTGTGTGTGTGTGTGTGTGTGTGTGCGTGTTTGTGTGTGTGTTTTTTATAAGCATATCTTTGCGTTGAGGGTTACTTCTGTTTATTATAACTTTTTCTACACGTACTATGTACATATTGTATAGAGAAGGTATGTATTGCACCCAAAAATTCGACACCGAGATTTCACCGGAAATACATGTTTTGAGACTCCTTGAATAAAAAAAAATATAGAAAAGTGTCCATGTGTGTCTGTCTATGTGTGTTTCTGTGGGTAGCATAGCTCAAAAATTAAAAGTTTATTGTCTTTCAAGGATGCGACACAAAGATTTTCAAGAAAATCCCCCCACTCCCAACTATCCTTTCCATGGAAAATTTTTCGAAAATGAAGACCTCTTCATTCTGGATGACTTTTATATATCTAGCAAAACTTATTACACAAAAAATGTAGATCTCATTAAAACACACAATTTATGTTATATATATATTCTAGAGTTAACCGTTTTCAAGATATTCTGTTTCAATTAGTTTCAATTTTAGTCGCTCAAACTTTTCTCAAACGGGAAGACATATTTCTTCTCGTTTCTCGTTTGTTTATTCCTGGAGAGCAAAGAGACTGGAAATTCAGTTGTTTCACATAGCGACCGGCTTTTAAAGGTGACTATTACTTTAGCCTGTGCATTTTCTTATTTCTCTTTTACTTACAAGGATCTAGCAATAAGATATCTTGATTAGCAAGATGTAGATAACAGATTAATCTTTTGAATAAAAGGTTTGTTTGCCGAACAGCTAGAAGACATCATGTAATTGGAACACGTTAGATGTTTGTCTCGATTAGCATGATGTAGGTAGAAGAATAAGGTTTTCAACAATAATTTGTTAGAGATGTAGAGAGAGTCATGTGATTGTAATACATCAGATTTTTACTTTCTATTTATTTAACATATTGCAGTATTACACGAACGCGCGCAAGCATACAATAAAGAATGCAACCGAATACATCTCGAAACTGGGCCCTCAGGAAGTCCAACCCAAGGATAAAAGGTCTCCATGAATTGCTATATCTATGCATATTTTCTATTTTGTAATCCGTGTGAAGATCTTATGTCTGCTTGCGCAATGACTTTGTAAAACTACCAGATTCCACAGATTACGTTTATTGACAGCTTGCGTTAATTTGAACTATTTTAGGCCATGTCTAACAATTCATAAAATATTAAGGTCTCCAATTATTTATAAAACGATTACTTATTTAAGGATAAACAAGAATAAAAAGTATGCTGTAGAAGCGACAGACACCAAACGTCAACGATTATACAACGGGCACGGCATTCATGGGAATAAGGTATCAATACATAAACCTTACGGCTGAGACAGATAGCGCGTGACTCACCAGCTGATAAAAATTCCGAAAACTATATTTTAATTATTATTATTATTAACATTATTATTATTATTATTCTGTGAAGATTCATAACATGTTGAATTGATAAATTTATCACACGTCGTGCCTAACGCGTCTAATGAATGCTCATTTACGCTGTTCTATATGTGTTAAGCCTTACTGTTTCCTCTGCGATCCTTTACATAATATAAAGGAAATAATTGTAATAATAACAATATAAGATAATGTATATGTACACATTATAAATTACATTAACATATACTCAGAATGATCTGCACTTGATTATAAATCAAGGGAATAAGGATTAAAAACAGAGCAACACTTCAGCCCTGCTGCAGCGGATAGGTCTAACGCGCCTGCTAAGAAATGAGACGAAACAGTACGAAGGGCGGCCAGATCTAGTGGCGGCAGGCGAAAGATATCGGGGTACCCTATATTTCCGATTGAATATTCCTGGTCGCCCCTTCGGCCGCCCATCCTAAAGTGACAGGTTCGGTAGCAGGTTCTCTTTGTTGAAACAAACAGTTCTGTCCTCGAAGGTAATCACCGCATATATCGCATATTACCTATGTAATATGCGATATTTGGTATTTAACGGTCTTTTCGTTTTTGAGCTATGCTATCCACAGACACACACGGACCTTTTTCTGAACATGTTTTTTTTTTTTTTTTTTTTTAATTCAGGAGGACACAAAACACGTATTTCCGGTAAAATCTCGGTATGGAATTTTTGTTGGAATGCAATACCTCCTCTATACACTACATACATAGTACGTGTAGAGAAAGTAAAAATTGACATAAAATTAAGTCAGTGAAGAAAGTACCGCAGCAAAAGATGTCCGATTTGTCTTTTAGGCTTTATATTCCACTAGAAATCTTCCAGATGTAGGAATACAATTAATATGGAGTGACTTTTACGAGTTGTGTTTAACTGTTTCTCAATTGAGCCCTATTGTACGGAAAATGCATAAGAAATGAGTCCTGCCATAAATTTAAAAGGAAAGCAGACTGCTTATTGGCAAAGATAACGCGTGTAAGTAATGCACTACCTAACTCATCTCTAATTATCGATCCAGATTAGAACGGAATTCATTAAGAGAGGTTATTTCTGTTCTTTACTCCAGTTCATTGGTTTATATTTGTTTCTTGGATTTAAGCCAGTCATAGAGAGGGGTGGAATCGAGTTTAAGAGGAAAACTTACCTATAGGGAGTTGGAAGCTTTTTTTCTGTAAAGAATTGCACTTTCTGGGGAAATAGATTTGCTCACAAAAATGACATATCTCACATAGAAAAGATTGCGTTGAGAACAAAAGCCCAAGATATTTAACACGACTTTGTTTCTGGCAATAAATTAGGAAACAATTTTATATTAATTTGTATGCATGTTAAAACTTTTCAAAACTATCCTGATATTTGAGGACGAATGTGTAACACAAAACATCCCCCAAAACAAACTCCATGCGAGACTGAACTTTAAACTTCTGTTTCAACATGAGGGTTTATCCTTTTATTGCTGCCATTATGTCACGCCCAGACTAACAACAACAATTAAAATTCAGTGCGAACCTTCAGAGTAATCCACCGTCTTGCATCTGCTACCATACAGCGCTTTTTCTGAGCGAATTTAAACATTATGCTGGTGCACTGCTGGCAATTAAATTTACCTGCCGTAGCTAAATGTTATGTAAATATAGGCTAAAAGGGACGAGCAAGGGATGTGAGAAAGAGAACAATAACATGATAGGACGATACGAGATAAAGTGTTTGCTCCATCATGAAAATAATCTCTTATCAAGAGATTAAAACTGGAAAGTCTACTGCGTACGCACCTGAACATAGCTGCAAATGTGCCATTCGAATGCATTTTAAACAAATAAAATACAATCTTACTTTAATTGGTTAACTAGAATAAGAAAGGCAGAAAGCTATAATCTTTACAACGGAATGAAATGATGGAAAATGATCTCACGACAAATATGGATTTCAGATTTTTGTAAAACATAAAATAATCAAATTAGCGGAAACCAAAAGACGGCAGGCATTTTTAAGACAATATCTGATGTGTTTCATTTACATGAATATCTCTATCTGTTCCACAAACTATTCCAACCAAAGAATGATTCTTTTACCTGCATCTTGCTAATGAAGATAAACATTACCAGAAATGGCCCTCTTACCAAGTTCCTTATATGTAGAAAAGAGATACGGGAATACCCTATGCTAAAGTGATAGTCAACTATTTTAAAAACTGTCACTTTGCAATTATCGTTGAAATTCGGTTCTTTTCATGACCAGGAGTAAAACAAATGACAGACGAAATTGAATGACCACTCCCCGTTTGGGAAAAGTTTAAGCATTTTAAAATTGAAAGTAATATTAGGGAATATCTCAGAAATGGTTGCAAAAAATTATTACATAAATATTTAAAGAGATTTAAATTTTTTGTGTAGTAAGTTTTTGTGTACCACAGCTTACTATTTACCTAATTCATTCAGAACGAAGAGGTCTTCAGATGCTATTCTCAGAAAATTGCAATATACATTTTATTTGTTTTGTAAACATAATTAATAAACGAAATTTTAATAAAACTCGTTGGCTATTTTTTAGAAAAATGAAAATTTTGAAAAATGTTCCATGTAAAAGAGTAGTTTGGAGTAATGCATCATTGGAAGTTACTAGACTTAACGAAGTTTGAGTCTGAACACATTTTTCGTTTTTAAGTGCACACACATCCCCACCCACCCACCCACACACACACACTGACCTTTTAAAAGTTTTTATTCAATTACTTCTCTGTTATGTCAACCTTGATATGTTCTTTCTCGAACTAAATCTCAAAACATATATTTTCCGATGAAATATCGGTTTCAATTTTTCGGTGGAATACAATACCTTCTCTACTTACTATGTACATTGTAAATAAGGGTTAAATTGTTCAATACGGCACAAAGATTTGATAAGAGTAGATTGCAAAAAAATAATTATTATTGAAACAGGGCGACTTGGCACCGATTATGCTGATCTGTTTCGCATTTGAAACGATTAAAAAATAATATTCAATCCGGATATTGTCAATTGTAAAAACAAAATTAAACTGTTTTGTGCATTAAACATGACATTAACTACAAACAAATACTACTGGAAATTATATGAAGTAAAGGACGATGTAGGTGCTAATTTAAGGATACTTTTTTCTTTTTTTTTAAATGAAAGAAACGGCGTAAAAAGAATAAGGGTGGCGGGAGGAGGTCTAGCGAGCTTGAAAAGGGAGTGTACATTTTGTTTGGGAACATAAACAGATACGGTTTGAATGAAAATGTATACCCTTATTAACATAACTGAAATGGGCTATGTATTCTAAAGGACTCGGTAGCAGGTGTACAAGGGAAAATAGATGTTTACTACCTAACATATTTCGGTTCGTCTGCCTATAGATATTGTGCTACATATTCTAAAACACCGTGGCTGTTTTTTTGTTTTTTGATTTTTTTCTCATACTGGGCAGAGGACTCAGTCATGGTAACAAATTTGGACAGATATGCATTTGAAGCCTGATTTAATTCTTTATTCATCCATAGTATCTATATTATCCACAAGTTATGCGAGTGGGTTGCATAATATACAGAGAAACATATTGAAATGCAAAACATATGGAATAAACTTTACAACTTTATTTCATAAAATATTATTATAATACTTGCCCATAGGAACATAATTAAACACTATTGAATGAGTTTGTTTGAAATTACGAGTCAAAAAGGAGCACTTCTTTATAGGTATACTTTCACGAGGTCTCACGTATCACATGCGTTTTCACTCAATCAGGTGAGAAACAGAATTTTTGCGGATGAACTCTACTGAGAAAAATGTTATGTGTACCATTCACATGACTTTCTCTACATCTCTGCAACAAATTATTCTTAAAAAGCTTATACTTCTATTTACTTCATGCTAATCAGTAAAAAATTAGCAGAAATAGCCATATTACTTGTTTCCTTGCAAGTAGAAGCGAAATAAGGGAGTACCATAGGTTAAAGTGATAATCAAAAGCTGGTTGCTATGTCACTGAAGTTTCTTTGTTTGTATGGACAGCAGTTGACAAATCCTGTATGAGAAAAGTGTAAGTTTTTCATAGCAGAAACCAAAAGTAAGGAATGTCTCAAAATCGACTAACTCCACGAAAAAATGTATATAACATGTGTTTTAACGTGCTCTACATTTTTGTCCATCTCTTACGGTTTAGCAGTTATTCAAAATTCAGTAACATTCATCCAGAATAAACTACTCTTCAGAGGCTATTCCCAGAAAATTCAAGACATACATTTTATTATAAGAAACATTATTATCCGGGCTTGTAGGCCGTGGTCTACTGGGCTCCTCCATCTTCCCAGACGTTTCGTCTGCGGCTGCGGCAGACATCTTCATTGGCAGTGCGATCAAAGTGTCCTGGTGGAGGTCTCAACAGCGACTCTCACAGTCCTCCACCAGGAAACTTCGATCGCACTGCCACTGAAGATGTCTGCCGCAGCCGCAGACGAAACGTCTGGGAAGATGAAGAAGGAGAAGCCCAGTAGACCACGGCCTACAAGCCCGGATAATAATGTTTCTTATACTGACACCAGCAGTGAAAGCCTACATATTTCAATACATTTTATTTGTCAGGTAAATATCTTTAATATACGAAATGTTAATCAAAATCGTTAGCCATTTTTGAGAAAATCAAAATTTTCGAAAAAAGTTCCGTGTAAAGGTTAGTTGGGGGTGGGATATTTTTCTCAACATCTTCGTGTCGCATCCCTAAAAGATACTAAACTTAAATACCAAGTTTGGTATTTTATCTATTTTTCGTTTTTGAGTTATCGTGTTCACAGACACACGGACACACACACGGATCTTTTTCCGAAAATGCTTTTTTTTAGATAAAGGGGACCCTAAAACAGATATTTCCGGTGAAATCTCGGTATCGAATTTTTGGGTGGAGTGCAATATCTTCTCTATACGCTATGTACATGGTGCGTATAGAGAAAATAAAAATTGTTTATTTTTATGGTAGATTATGGTTCTGGAATTCCATATATCGGTCTCCATAGTAATAGTTGACCGCAATCTTACATTTTTGCTAGACGACTAAGCAATAAGAAAAATAATTCACCATTTTAGTGCCTGACTTTTCATTTTTATTGCACAATTTTGAAATTATTACAGTATTATTACCTCTTCTTACTAATAGTAGGTGAGCTGGCGGCACTCATTCTACAACTAAATTTGTTGCAGAGTCCACCAAAAATAAACCTTTTGAGTTTCCATAAATAACATGATATAAATAAAGGCTCGCGCGCACGCGCATGTGTGCGGCGCGGCGTGTGTGTATGAACAGCATGTATTAAAAGTGAAATATCAGATAAATAACAAGGTTAGTACCATGCCTTCGTCACAACCGCTTTATATACGTGAGACGGCAGTGACTCGGAGTTATGTAATTGTGCAGAAGCGGCGCAGGACGTGTCAAGGGTACTTTATCACGAGCTTTAGCTTTGTCTTCGTGTTGTGAAGTGTTCCCCGACACGTGTTGATTTCCTTTGGAATATTATTCTCTTATTAGTCCATGGAGTTGCCTTCCAAACAATTTACGCTTGAACAGCGTATTTTAATGTACGATAAATACGTGAAAATTGAATAATGTTGACGCGTGTGTAGACAATTTCAACAGAAATTTCCTGGTTATTTAGTTGCCGTGAGATGTTTGGTCAATACATTTAGAACAGGATCGCTAAACGCTAAACCAAAGGAGCGAAAACATGTTTTAATGGAGAAAAAGCTATATGAAATGTGTGCTGCACTCAAACGCTCACCTAAGAAGTCTCTCAGCCGTGCTGCACAGCAAGTGGGTGTTTCATTAATACCTGTTCATACAGTACTACACTTTTAAAACTAAAACCCTACTAAGTGACTACAGAAAAAAAGTATGAACATTACGCAGGAAGAACCTATACGTGCGAATGGTAATTTCATCTGATGATGACAAGAAGTATTCAACAACACTTATACAGTCATATATATCTATATATGATGTGCTTTATATATATATATATATATATATATATATATATAAAACACTCAATTACATTACTTACACTCGTGAATAAGTAACGCGGGAGTTAGAGACTGTGTGTGCAACACGCATTCGCGTATTCCGCAACTTTTGCATAAAACGAAGACACTGTGTTTAAAGTGAGCGAGTATCTTCCTAGAACGCGACAAAAAGATAACTACCATTTACATAGAAAAAAGAGCTAGGGGTCGTTTGATTTTCCAAAAATCGCTAACGATTTTGATTAAAATACATTACAAATAAAATTTAGGACTTTCGGCTAATATATGTGATGTTACATCTTTTGTGTAATGCAGAAAACGTTGCACACAAAATATGTAGATCTCATTATTGGTCAAATTGTTGTAGTGTACTCCTTAGATGTATCTATAACAAAACACGTATGAAATAAAAGCATTTTTACAAACGCTGATCTTGAATAACTAGAAGCACGTTTTTACAAGAATACTTTGTAGTACAGTTAGCCGAGAAAGTCATAGGAATGTAGCATCAGTTTTTTATGTTAAGATATGTTTTGTTACTGTCTGATTAATGCATAAACCTCTCTAGCCAATATTTGATATCTTACTTCCTAAAAGCAGTGTTACAAAATAAACATATGCTACTATGATTAGTAGTTATTTATTAAGTGTGTGGTAGCATGATTCGTTCCTACTACTAGTCATCATCGTCAGTGCACAGATACAACTGTTAAGATTTATAATAAATTGGTTTTCCAAATATTTTTCACGATAACACGAAATCTTAAGAGAGATTCTTCCATCATTATTATCTGCTGCAAATGTCTTCGTCCAATTAAGGATTTCGCAGATCGTAATAAGATTCAAAAGTTTTGCACTTGATTCAGCCCAAAATCTTAGAGAAAGACTGTTGAACACATCCCATTGCTATGTAAAGGTGCATTTACATCAAATGGATTTCGTAAGCACTCCAAGCATTTCCAACCGCATTTACATTTAAACGAACCTCGCCTCCTTTTAAAGCCTTAAGCTGAAAGATCAATCGATCAGCCGAGAGAAAAAAATCTCGACAGAGAACAATTACTGCGGTAGAGGTGCTGGTGAACGCGTACAGCAGAACAATAAGAGACATCGAAGATGCAGATCAATGGTGGCTAACAATCCCCATGAGAAAACGAAGTGAGGGAACAACAGGAGGCTACAGGCGCGTAAGTGTCTAACATTTCCAAGTCGGGTGACGTGTCCCACCGCTGGAACCGTCAGATAGGGCAATCAAGCGATCCGTCAACCTGGAAGCCCTCTAATGTCCACAGGCTAAAAGCGCCTGAAATATGAAAAGGAAACGGAATGACGGGGAAAGAAAGATGGTAAATGAGAAACGACCCCAGCATTCGCCTACCGACCCCGGGGAAACCACGAATGCGTCACTTCGGTCGGTAAACATTTTTTTTTTTGCAACATACCAAAACATATCCTATTTGAAATACAACATTTGCTAAGGGTGCAGCAGGAAACAGATTGAGGCTTGTCAGGCGCACGCGACTAGAGTCTGTGAGGTTTAACTTGTCAGTCTAAAAAGAAAGAGACGAGTAGAATAAGTAGTGTCTTCCAAAGACAGCCGGTTCCCATAGCCGCGCTCGTCAAGGCGTCTCGCTTTTGTGCTTCGTAGTGTAGGGGATCGTGGGTTCGAGTCCCGGCATGGGTGTTATATGTTTGTGTATGTAAAAAGAAGAAAACAGAAATTCAGTAATCATACAGCAAACAAAGTAAAATAATTAGGTAAATAAAAGTAGGGTATACAGTGCTGGAGTATTAAAAAAAAAAAAAAAAAAAGGACAAGGACAAAACGAAAACCGGACAAGTTACATCTCAGAATATGAATTCCTCATTCAGCAAACAGTTATGAAAAATTTTTCTGACGCACAATAAATCTATTGTATCCCTTCCTAACAATAGCAATCCAGGTAAATGTTTAATGTTTAATCAAGGTGGTTTAGCGTTAAATATAACTTTTGAAAATAAATAATAAAAATTTCTTTCCTTTGAAGTTTTAAAAATGTAATGTGTTTCATTCACATGACTTTCTCGACCTGTTCTGCAAGCAAACGTGTTTTTACAAAAGATTATTTATAGATAAACATTAGAAGTTGTCTTATTACTTGCTTCCTTGTAAGTAGAAGGGACATAAGTGTCAGTCAAATCAAGGCTATCGCTATGTGAAACAATTGGAATTCGAGTCTCTATGCGTAGAGGGAAATAAAACAAAAGCGGTATGAACCAAAAGATGACCTTCGTTTGAGAGAAGCTATGTAGTTTAAAATTGAAACCAAAAACAAGGAATATCTCGGAAACGGCCAACTCTGCAAAAAATGTGTATAACATACATCATGTGTTTTAATGAGATCTGCATTTTTGTGAGGTAAGTTTTAGTCTGTTTCTTACGGTTTACAATTTATACAAAATTCATCTAAAATGAAGAGGTTTTCAGAAGCTATTCCCAGAAAATCCAAGATATTCATTTTATTTGTGATGTAAATAAATTTAATATACGGTATCCTTAAGAGTCACTATTGAGAAAAAAAATTCAAAAAATGTTCCATGTAAAGGGTGGTTTGTGGTATTGTGTCGCATCCTTGGAATACACTAAATCTAAATATAAGTTAGGTATTTAACAGTATTTTCGTTTTTGAGCTATGCTATTCACAGACACAGACACGCACGGGCCTTTTTCTAAAGACGCTATTTTGGACTCGGGGAACCTCGAAACATATATTTTCGGCGAAATTTAGAAATCGAATTATTGGATAGAATACAGTACCTTCTCTATCTACTAAATACATATTATGCAGAGAAAGTAAACATCAGGTTAGTTTAGAATAAAATATTAGTCTTTTGCAAATTAATGACAGAACATTCCTTCATTTTTGTTCTCCAGTGATGGGCGACTTCAAGAAAGAAAGGGGGGAAAAAAACTGGACAGAAAAATTGCTTATGTTTGCAGGTTCTATCGTTTAGTATTTTTTAAACTCGATATATAAAAGCAGTTAAATGCAATTAGCGAATAATTCTAATTTGTAAATCATATTTTGTTGTAAAAGTTGGGCCTATGAGAGAGAGAGAGAGAGAAAGAGAGAGAAAGAGAGAGAAAGAGAGAGAGAGAGAGAGAGAGAGAGAGAGAGTCGAACTACGTATTTTAATGTTCGATCTACTTCCACTAAAACATGTGAGCTGATGTATAATATCGATGCGACACGTGCCCCTTGTTAGTCTCTCTCTGGCTGTCATCGATGAGAGTGAATAAAGATATTGTGCCGTAACTGCCATGGACCGGGCTTCATCGACTTCCTCCGTGGTCCAGGGGTAACACGCTAACCTCAGGTTCCCAAAGTCGTGGTTCAAATCCTGCGGGTGGAGTGGGCGATGGATATATTGTTCTGGTGTAAAAATCCTTAGCATTGCTTCCTTCGGAAGGGAAGTCCAGCCGTTGATCCCGTGCCATAGATATACGGCACGCAAAAGAACCTAAAGCTCGATAAAGAGGCTTTAAGTAAAATTAAGCGGTCTTTCACGTCTAATATAGAATGGAATGCTGAGAATCGTAGCAACTTAACATTCCGGGCCTCGTCCTTCAGTGCTAGCCGGTTGTTGGTCAGAAAGAAAGTGGGGGAGGTGTTCCTAGCAGACATATTTCTATAAGCACAATCGAGCGTGAAGCTGGTCATTGTAATGTACAGAGTGTGCTTTACTGCGAGGGATTACAAAAGGAATCGTGTGTTCGGCAGCTAGTGAGCACCCGGAAGAAGAGACTGCTTCTAGCATTAAGTCATCATACCAAATAGTAATACCTAATTTTAACATCAAACAATGCATAATGTGGAAAGAACTAATTAACATTTATAATCGCTAACATATGTTATAATTTTGAGAGAAAAAGTAATCAAAAGAAGAAAAGAACATTAGAAGACGTCATTCTCAGAATAAAGATGATCACTCACTAATTGGTTCACAAGTCAGGAGTAGTTCTCGAACTCCCACATACGACAGAAGCAGTCGTACCAAATACCCATGTTTGACATAGCCTTATTAGTCAGTAGTTGCAGGCCGTCACGGAGTTCCAATTGGAAAGTCGTAATAGATTCTAAGCCTTCCCCATGGGCAATTACTTTCAGTAATTCCAACTATATCCTTTGGAAAGGGAGCAAATAAATAAAAACTGAAATGAGCCTAACCAACAAGGAAAAATCAAAATATGCTAAACATGTAAGATACAATTAAATCCTTTGTATGGGGTTGGAACTGTAGAAGAGACAATAACAAGGGAGGCAAAATACAAAATGAGAAAGAGTTTAATAAATACACCCCCTTACTAGAAATCTGAGTAAACGATTTGCCTGGTTTGATTTGACCTTTTTGTAAATCTTATTAACTATCCTTACCTACAAGGATACGGTTGGATTTACACTTCATATCCGTGAAAAATAATAGTTTTTGAAATATTTGTGCGTCGGTACACTGATGATTTAAACTTTTATCAGTTACATTAACATGCAATTACGAGTCTTTGCAGCCAACATTTTAGCTATGTTTGATTCTAGATACTCGCATTTTGTGAGCTAGTGTCTTCACAATGAATTATGCCAAGTCAAAATACAGTCTGCCGAACATCTGTTGGTTCAACTGAAAATAGTTCTATCAAATGTAACACAGATTTTAAAGACATAATTAAAAATCTAAAAGAATATAATTAAAATTACAATGTTGTTTGTATTATTTTACTTTAGTCTAAACGATATACAAACGCAATCACTACTGGCCATCTAAGATCCAACAACTGCCACTGCACTCATTGCTTCTTTCCACATATATAGCTTCGTTTCAAACTGTTTTGTAAGCGAAGTTGCGTGTCAAGTGATTCGGTTTTGACCATATCTGCATAGGAAGAGGCAATGACATGTTTGTTTGATCAACACCATCATAAGATGCCAACGGATTTAAACGTTATTCACTGTCATCTAGAACAGTCCACCATATCTAACAAGCTAGTTCACTGAGTTGCAGGGTTTAGTTAAAATATTGAATGTTTGCAATAAATTATATGGACGTACATAAATCCATTATATTCATAGAAAATAAAATGTTAGTGATCTTGAATCGTTCCCAAGGAGGTTATAAACATGTCGTTTAAATGTGGAATACGTGTTGGTGATATACTACCAAGTTTTATCCCAAGAGAACTAAGCTGTACAGAAGTTCACCTAGTCAATCTTCATCAGCGACGTCATGCGTCACATGACACAGTTTATGAATGGTGACACTGTACTCGCCAACCATGTCCATAATGGAAACTAGGGAGGTAGAGGTGGCGAGAAGGAAAAGGGGTGTGCGAGTGACAGAGAGGGGAGAGGGAGAGGGAGAGAGAGAGAGAGAGAGAGAGAGAGAGAGAGAGAGAGAGAGAGAGAGATGGCCCATGTATTTTTAGTACGGATCTTTCAGCCTGTTATTTGAGGGTCTCCATTTAAATCAGAAATGCTTAAGTCAGTGTTATTTGAGAAAGTCAAGCTGCTTTCACTCTATAAGTAAAACCGAGCCTTTATGCCGGAAAAGGTGGGCGTCAGAAAGAAGCTCTTTTGCAAACCCGACATGAACGCACGGGAATATTTTTAGATGCTTAGAAAGACTTCAGCTTACAAGTGGTGCAAATATTCGCAAATTTATCGTTTACATTTCACAGGGATATTTATTTTCTGTGCAAATTACCTACGGCAGGAAACAATTCTATCTTTATTTCTGGATAATTCTAAGTTAAACATTATTCCCATTTCAGATTAGAATGCAACATAATACATTATACGAAAGTATAATAGTAGTAATTAAGATGCGAGCATGCTTATGAAACGAGCGCCGCCATTATAGTCAAATTTCATTGGCTATTTATGCTCGACCACGTGTCTAAGTTTAAAATATTTATAAATTATTTTTAATATTCTACGCTTACCTGAGCCATAAATTCACTGACCTTACCTTACGCAGTTTAAACAGCTGGCAGAATTGTGGCATGTTCGCAGACGGGAAGGTATTGTTTTTATTTTGATCTCAAACTTGACAAAATACTTGATATCGTTTATTAATTTTTGTGGCAATAATTGTTAGTTGCATTGTGTGCCTTGCAGAAATTTCCAGCGGTGTAAGTTGCGTATCGCTGTCCCTTTTGTCCAACATTTTTACTTTTTCTAAACTCGCGCTAGTTGACATTTGACTGTACATACCTACTAGAAAATTAGCAATTCCGCTTTTAACAGTTGGTGCCTGGTAACTTTATGAGATACGCGCAGACGCTAAGGTGATGATTGTTACATGTGGATCTTCTGATTGGTGGAAACCTGCACTTTAGTAAAGAGCTACACCTTAATGAGACCTGTAAAGTGCAGCAACCAGACGTATAATTACTACATTAAGGCATGGTCGAGAATTAACTACGTACATTAAACGTCTAAATTATAGAACATGGTATAATATTTTAATCAATATGTGACATTTGAATACTTAGAATACTCTTAAATCAATGTTTTCTTCACTTGGAAAATGTTATCATGTTTGCTCCATGTAAAAAACACATTTTAATTATCTATTTTAAAGCATTTGTAAGACTTTAACTTTTGATATTTCTATTTAATCACTTTTGATGTAACGCACTATTTATAACAAACGAGTGATAAGGTATGTCCTAAATTTGAATTTTAAAATTAAAAGCCAATATTAAGTTGTTTCGGTTATTTTAATTAAGTGTTATGTAAGGAAGTTTCAATGTTGCCAGTATTAGTTACGGAAAATTTATCAAAATGCAAATAAACTACTTTATATTTTCGCTAAATTCAGAACATTTAACTGATCTTTCCCCACAGTTCGTATGGAGATTTCAGTAATGTAATATAAAAATTGTGACAAGCAGAACATTTATAATTAAAAATATGTTTCAAAAAGGAGTCCAAAAATAACCTTGATTAGAAAAGTGTTTTATTTTAATGCTCATATAGAGCTATAAAACAAAAAACTTATACATTACTTTCACTGAATTTTCTCCACCTATTCTGCAACAAATTATTATTACAAAAGCTTCATCTTCTATATATTCCAAGCTAACCAAGAAAACATTGATGGAAATTGTATTATTTACTTGTAGGTACAACAGAAATGAGGGAATACACTAAGCTAAAGTGAGAGTCAAAATTTTTAAAAGCTGCTCGCTAGGTGATGCCATTAGAAATCCGTTCTCTTTGCACAGTGAGGAAAAATATTCAATTTCAGAAAAGTATATTGGACAATCTAACCATGAGGAATAATATCACGAAAATAGTAACTCCACAAAAAAGTATCTTTTTATATACCCATCTTTAACAAATGGTTAAAACTATATATCTAAATTTTCGAAAAATCTTCCAGGCAAATGGTAGTTTGGATGGGGCGTTTTTTTTTTTTTTTCTGAATATCTATGTTTCCCATCCTTGGAAGATACTGTACATAACCTACTTTTCCAGTTTGAATTCGGTATGCTGATCACTGACACACATATGCAAACTACAGATCTTTTTCTAATTTTTTCTTGTATTCAGGGGTCCTCAAAAAACACGTATTTCTGGTGAAATTTGCATATCGAAATTTAAGATGGAAAACAAGGTCTTCTTTGCCTACTATGTATAATGCACGTGGTAGAGAAAGTGTTAAGAAAAAATAGCGTGCCATGAAAACACAAGCTTAAACATTTATAAAGCTATTAAGTTTTGCATCACTTTTTTTTTTATTGCCGAATTTAACCGATGAATAGCTATAAGAAATGCTGAGCTTTGTGGTTTTACACAGTGGAACCGGTCGAACAGCAAATTACACAGCTATTTTTTTTTACTACTAGAAAATAGTCGGTAGCCCTCTAACAATATTCACAGCTACGGAGTGGAATGACTCAGGCGTTAACGTCTGTGGTCCAAATTCGGGAGGACCATATCTACCTTCCGTCTAAAATGACAGCAGAGCTGAAAATATATGACAATGGCAAGTACGATGTCATCTATTCACACATAAGTGAAAGTAGCCACACCCGAGTGCACCACATCGCCATCTGCTTGTCGCGGAGCAAAATGGTAGATATGTGTAAAGGGATGACACCAAGAAGGATGACTATATAAGCAGCTAGACTGGATGACATCTAGACCTTATGCTTGGCGCGAAGCGAAACTGCCCACCACATACAGATCAACGAATATCTAACAGATCCGTCCTGATATGATCTAGAAGTTAAAGCGGCGTTAAATGAAATAGAATAAAAAAATCATATGTATCTAATTCACATAACTTTCTCTACCTGTTAAGCAAAAAAACTATTCTTACAAAATATTCAATTGTATACGAGAGGCGTTCAATAAGTACTTAGAAAAGCAAAGAAATTACACTCGTAGCATCGAAAAATGTTTGCATTCAGTAACCGTCGTCTCTTACTACATGGCAGTTAAAGTTCCAGCCTTATTCATCACGTGGTTTCGTTACCATAGACGATTGAATAAGCAATCTTGTGTTTCTTTAGAAAGAGGGGGGGATGAGTTTTCTATGGTGATTAAGCACTTCTATTTAAAGGGTTTAACACCGAAAGAGATAAAAGCCGAGTTGGATGAAGTTCATGGCACATTTGCTCTTGTGTTTGCAATAGTTTACAATTGGATAAATAATTTAAACGTGGCCGTACATTCACAAATGATGGAACATTGTTCCGGACGTCCAGTAGAAGTGACTTCCTCCGAAATGATTGACAACATGCAGGATATGGTTTTGAGTGATCGACGAATCAAAGCTTGTAGAGGCCACATACATATCACAAGCTACAGTGTTACCAATTTTGGACCAAAAATTAGGTATGAGAAACGCCTCGGCAAGATGACAGCCGCGTTTGTTCTCAATGCAGAATAAACGCAATCGTGTGATCGATTCGTAAGTTGGTTTGGCACTTTTCCGTCGCAATCCTGACGAGTTTCTGCGTCGATACATCACTGTGGATGAAACAGGGATACACTACTACACTCCAGAGATAAAAGGACAGTCGAAACAGTTGGATTTTAAAGGCGAACTGGCTCCGAAGAAGGCAAATGTGGTGAAATCTTATACATGGTGATGACCTCGGTTTTTTGGGATACACTCAGAATCGTCTACATTGATTACTTGCAGTAAGGAAGAACGATAAATGGAGAGTATCATGCATTGTTATTGCACCGGTTGAATGGAGTAATCAAGAAAAAATAAGCCATCTGGCAAAGAAAAAGATTCTCTTCCATCAGGATAATGCAGGGGTGCACAGCTGCGCGCAGTTCCGATGGCGAAAATTGTGGAATTGAGTTTCGAATTATAATATCCACGGTATTCGCAAGATTTGCCCACAGTTGCTTTATTTTACTTCCTACTTGAAAGAATGGCCTGATGGAAAACGATTCACGTCTAACGAAGAAGTCAGTTCCCAAACAGATGCACATTTTGAAGGCCTTCCGAAATCCTAATTTTGGAAGGCTTAAAACAATTGGAGAAAAGCTGGGAAAAGTTTATCGAGCTAAAAGGAGACTATGTTGTACAATAAAATAAAATCTACCAAAAATATATTTGTTTTTCTATCTTTTTCTAAGGACTTATTGAATGCGCTAAGTATATCATGCAAATCGAGTTAAACATTAGCATATTTTCTCTTAGTAGTTGCTTCCAACTAAATAGAAGGTAAATAAGGAATACGCCCAGCTAAAGCGATGGGTAGTCAAAACTTCTAAAAGCTGGTCGCAATGTAAACAATTGAAGTTCAGTTCGGTTTGCACGGTCAGCAGTATAACCAGTTAAAACCGAAACGAAAGGTAAGTTCCCGTTTTAGAAACCTTAGCTAGTTTAAAATTGAACCCAATAAACAATGAACATTTCGGAAATGAAAACAAAATGCAAATGATAAGGTGTGTGTTTTAACGAAATCTACTTTTTTATTGGCAATTTTTTGTCTATCTCTGACGGTTGACAAATTATACAATATTCATCCAGAACGAAATGGTCTTCAGAGACTGTTCCCCAAATAATTTAAGATATACGCTTTATTTGTTATGTAAGTATCTTTAACATTCGGTATTTTATTTCAAAATTAGAGCAATTGTTCAGAAAAGCAACATTTTCAAAAATGTTTCTTTGTTTGCGATGGGGGGATTTTCTTAAAAATGTGTTGTCGCATCCTTGGAACATACTTAACTTAAATACCAAGTTTCATATTTAACGTCTTTTCGTTGATGAGCTATGTTGTCTATAGATTCACACACGCGCGAGCGTGTTTTAATTGTTTTACTCAGTGGACCTCAAAACATATATTTGGAAGAAATTTCGGTATAGAATTTTTGGGTGGAATACAATACCTTCTCTACACACTATGTACATAGTGCCTGTACAGAAAGTAAAAACTCACAAACCTTCAGTCGTCTGCAAGGCGAAGAAAATTTTGTGATAGCTCCCGGTACTGAAAAGTAACTTGTGGTCTGAATTTGTACAACCGATAGGTTTTACTTTGTAGAAAGTTGAATACAGTAATATGATAAGTCTTTGGCCTGTAAATAGAAGCAAAGTTTAACTACAAATCACATAGCACATCAGGTGGAAACTGATATCGTTAAGCGCATTTACACATTTTGCGGTTCACTGGTTCCTCTGATGAGATTCTACACCGCTAGGATTCGGTTTTTGGGCTCAATCATTATCTAATGGCCCGGTTATTATATTTAATTTGCCCATTTATATTTATGTTATGGAGAAAAATTAATGAGCAACGGGAAATAAAGAAAATAAAAATACACACAACACAGTAGCCAAAACAGAGCATGTGTAACCTCTGAAAAGCTGGATTTTACTTAGTAATTAAAGCGTAATAAATACAAAAATAATTCATTCAATTAAAACCGTAATACTGATTTTAAATGAACCAAAATAGAATTTTAATTCAGAGTGAGTGCGGTTATGCATATGTGCTGTGATTGAAATTTAAAATAATCAGAACTGTCTATGTCAACATCCCCTATGTACGTCATGCTGACTGTAACCCCCCCTGTAAATATTAATTTAGACACACCGCACGTATTATAAACACTATATCAAGTGTACAGCATTCTCGCACCGAGTGAGATGGGTCAGACGTTACGTCTGTGGTCCGCATTCGGGTGGTCTTAGGTTCAACTCCCGTGGGCCGACCAATCTGACTATTTTGTTTTCTTTCGTGGTTTACTCAGTCACCAAGATAAGTGCCGGATTGGATATTTATTACCACGATCCAAAGTTTACCCTTAGCCATAAAAAAATAGTAAAACTGATAAAGGTGCTAATTGAGATTATGGTGCCATCTATCCACAGATAGTGAAAGTAGATGGGCGGAACCCTAACTCCATCTGCTTGTCGCAGAGCTAAGTAGTATGTGGTAAACAGTTGAGACCTGGAATGCTAACTGCATTTCGCCATCTGACCGTTCACCACATACCTCAACAATCTTACTGAATAGATCCGTCACGATATGAAGCCAGCCATTAACAACGAAAATAAGAATAGAATAAAAAAATGATGTATTGCACAACACGTTAATATGTCTGTAAAGAGCATCATTCATTAAGGCATCTATATGGCTGATACTGTTACGCAAAGCACTCATAAAACCCATTTTGCATACCTTTTGCAGAAAATATCGAATCAGGCGATGGTGGAAGCGGGTCTCACTCTCAGCAAATTTCGGATTAAATGACTTGTTCTGCGGTATCTTTGTTCACGCACTTAAGGAGACTTATGCCATTTGCAGTTTAGTCTAATGTTTTGCCATGGCCTAGTAATAATGTTGTGTTCACTGTCATAGTTATGGAATTTACCTCAGCACACCGTGATTTATTGCGTTAATTTTTCCTCGAAAGGAATCATCTTAATTTTATTTATGAATCCCGATTGTGACTGTTCCTTGAGAAACATAATAGATAAAAAAATTATAGAATGTTATAAAAATGTAAATATATAAAATAAAAGGAGAAAGACTATCATGAAAGGAAGCCCAAGAATATTGCAATTCCGCTTAGCATTTCATATCGGACGATGAATGAATTAAATGAGCGAAATAATGCTCAAATGTGCACGATGCTCATTTTAATTATCCGATATTTGTCTTCTTAGGATAAGAGAAAACACCGGAAAAAATCTTCTGGAGTAACTTACACGAACCGGAATTTGAACTCAGGAATGGGAGTCACGCATGTTATCGCATACCACAGAGGCGGGCGTGCTCATAGGTTTGCTTAAAAACTAAAATTAGGTAATATTAAGTAATAGTAGTGCAAATAGAAAGGATGTTATTCGTTATTGCAACGTCATTGGCAGTTTTCAAAAATGGAATGCTGATCTATTTTTAATGGAGCTTATTTGCTCTATACAGCGCTTCCCAACTATAGGTCGGATTTCTATCTGAAGCGGAGTGGATGGTCCGCGTGGATACCCACTTTAACGCTTCACTTATTATTGTAAGAAACATAGAAATACGCTGTTTCACAGTATATTATGCGCACACCTTTTCTTGAGCGCTATTTTACTTTGTCTTTCCGCATTGCTGTCAGCCAAAGAAAGTTTCTTTCTTAGAGTCCTTAGTCATTCTGGTGAAAAGGCTATCTAATTTACCACTAACTAGTTTAATTATTAAACGAAACTCATCGCATATGCATGGGCGTGAACTCAGGGATCTACAGACACAATGAAATTTTAAATCCACTAGCCATTAAGGTGTATAGCGTATGTGTCTCAACATTGTCGCTCTGCTCTGCTTCCGAAATTGCGTGAAATCTACTAATGACGACTAGGGATCAGAGCGCCCAAGAAAAGATACGCACATAGTAGTGTTAATTACTACTACTAAGCTACACATCAGAATAAGTGAGAGCTATGAGCCTGCTTGCGCCTATTCGCTCACTGTCTGGTTGTCTTTCTAAATGCAGTCTATTTCTAGATTTTGTCTTGATGTTTAGCACTTATGAAAGTCCAATTTCGCATAGAAATGAAATGTGAGATGTAGAAAGAATAATACGTATCAGCACGATAGAATATTTGTTTGTGACGATTGTGCAAGTGAACTACGCTAACGTTTTCTACAAAATGGAGCATCTGAAATAGGAGATCTGAATCCACTTATTTTGAAGGATTTCGCCCCAAGAGAAAACAGAGAAGTTAGATTTTGTGTTAAGCTATTCTTCCGGATCGTTTTCGACTTTCCCTATTCTCAACAAATAATTCTTACAAAACCTTTTCTTCCATCTAATTCATACTAACCGAAAGAAATAATAACAGAAATACCTTTATTATACAATTTCTTTAAGGTAGACGAGAAATAAGGCTGTATATCTACATTTAGGCTAAAGCGATAATCAAATCTTTTAAGACAAACCTGCTCTGTGTGACTTTGAAAATTCGGTTTCTTTACAGATGAGTAAAAATATATAAATAAAATAAATGACATCCCATTTAAGAAGAGGACTTTAGAGGATATACCTATAAAATGCAAGATACACAATTCCTTTTTCATAAAAATAACTGAAACAAATAGTATTTTAATCAAAACTTTTTGTCATTTTTGAGAAAATCAACTTATTGAAGAATGTACCATGCAAAGTGTAATTTCCGGAGGGGAGACTTGGTTGAAATTCTTCGTGTCGCATCCTTGGAAGATCCTGAACTTTAATATTAATTATGTTATTTAAAGGACCATTCGTTTTGAGTTATACTGTTTTCACACACACACACACACACACACACACACACACACACACACACACACACACACAGAGCCGCGCCGTGGTCGAGCGGTTCGACTACTCGTCTCTCACCTAAGAGGTTGGGGTTCGATTCCAAGGGAACTCATGCGAGATTTGTGGTGGACAAAAAGACGCAGAGGCGGATTTTCTCCGACTTCTCCGGTTCTCCCTCCATCGCATTCCACCGGTGCTCCATCTTCATTCCATGCACCATCAGTGTCATCGCCTGCGGTGCCTGCAGGCGTTATATACTACAAGAACACGCACATACACGGACCTTTTTCTAAACTTGAACTCGGGGCTGTTGAAAATCTTCGTGTCGCATCCTTGGAAGATGCTGAATTTAAATATCAAATTTTGGTATTTAACGAACTTTTCGTTTTGAGTTATGCTTCACAGAACTACACTCACTCTCACTCTCTCTCTCATACACACACACCACACACACGTGGAAGTTTTTCTAAAAGAATTCTTTTTGAACTCAAGGCTTATGAAAATTTTTATGTCGCATCCTTGGAAGATACTGAACTTAAATATCGATTTTGGTATTTAACGGGCTTTTAGTTTTGAGTTATGCTGTTCACAGACACACACACACACACAAACACAGACACACAAACACGTGGACCTTTTTCTAAATTTTTTTTTTGAACTCAGAGCTCTTTAAAAATCTTTGTGTCGCAGGACTTAAATATAAAACTTGGTATTTAACGGACTTTTGTTTTAAGTTATGCCTTTCACGGAAACATACACATACACGTTTTTTTTTTTAAAAACGTTCTCATAAGTCCTCAAAACGTATAGATTTTTATTTATACACATGCATGTTTTCTAAAAACATTCTTTTTGAACCCAGGAATCATAAAAACAGGTATTTCCGATGAAGTCTCAGTATCGAATTTTTGGGTGGAAAACAATACCTTCTCTACCTAATATGTGGTAGAGAACGTATAAAGAAAGTCCGAAAAAAGGAAAACTTAATGGATACGGAAACGGTACATAATAGAAAGGACTGGAAAGGGAAAGGGTGGGGGAGGGAGATGAATGTGCTGCAGCACAAGACCGTTGCAAACTTCAGAATCAAGAGCGTTGTACTGATGCATATACAGGATCACCGTATCTTCAAGCTGTCTTCATTTAATCCTCTCGCCTCCGGCGTTTTCGCTGCACGTTTCCTTGTTCTCGCAGTCGTCCAAGTTTTCTGCTTCCTTAGAGGCCCAATATCGACTTCCTCTCGAGTGATACTAATTACTACCACCTTCGTTCTTAGCGAGATATTTAATTGCCTCACTGTAACTAACCCATGAATGTAGAGGTGTTGTTCTCTGTAACCGGTAGCTCAGGGAAATCTCTAGAACATTCTTTACAATAGCAGCGCTTTTCAATCTCTTAACTCCAGATTTGATTCAAGTATACAAGCCTTTTGCATTAATATCGCAGTATTAAGTTTACATAAATGCATGCTAAGATGTACAAATATCGGTTTTGAGTGCTCACTGCGATTTACGTTACGTGAATATTCTGCACGTGCTAAAATCACATTACATTTTCTGCCTTTCCCAAGAGCGTCTTTATTATTTATGTTTAAACGGCCCTTATCGGGATTTCCAGAATGAGGCAGATTAGCGTTGGGGTTCTGGAATGTATGTGAGTAATTTATTAACTGAACACGGCATCTATTATGCCATTTTAGTTCTGAAACTCAGAAGTAAAATCTAAATGGAGAGTAGTGAACTACATTTATTTTTTCTAGAGTATTTACAAACATTGTTTACACGCAAAAGTTAACCACCGTACCCAGTCGGAATGTGCTCTCCGGGATTCCGAAAATATTTCCATATAAGGATAAACTGCTATACCTACAGTTTGAAATTTTACTTTCTCTAGCCCCATATATACAATGTACATAGGGATAGAGAAGGTATTGTAATGCACCCAAAAATTCGATACCGAGATTTCACCGGAAGCATATGTTTTGGGGTCCCCTGAGTCCGAAAAAAACATTTTTAAAAAAAGGTCCGTGTGTGTGTGTCTGTGTGAGTCTGTCTGTCTGTGTGTCTGTGGACAGCATAGCCCCAAAACAAAAAGACCGTTAAATACCAAATTTGGTATTTAGGTTAAGTATCTTCCAAGGATGCGACACGAACATTTTCAAAAGAATCTCCCCACCACAAACTACCCTTTACATGGAAAAAATTTCAAAAATTTTGATTTTCTTAAAAATGGCTCTAACGATTTTGATTAAAATACCGTATATTAAAGCTATTTATGTCCGAAATAAAATGTATATCTCGAAAATTTTGGAAATAGCCTCTGAAGTCCTCTTTATTCTGGATGAATTTTGCTGAATTTTACTTAACTGCTAAGCTGTAAGAGATAGGAAAAATGTACTACACAAAAAATGTACCTCATGACAAAACACAGTTTTTGTCCTTTACGTTTTTGTTGTGGAAGTAACCGTTTTCGAGATATTCCTTGTTATTGGTTTCAACTGTGAAGTACTTAAACTTTTCTCACACAGGAAGTGTCTGTTTTTCTTTTGTTCTACTCCTGGCCAAGCAAAGAAGTGATTTGCACTGACAATCGTATAACGATAGCTTTTAAAACATTTGACAATCACTTTAGCACAGTGCATTCCCTTATTCCTTTCTACTTATAAGGAACTAAATAATAATCTTTTGTAGGAGTTTTGTAGAGCAGCTAGAGAAAGTCATGTGAGAGTAACACATCAGATTTTTAATTCTAGAATTTAGTGTTCATAAAAACTGTCAGTTGTGTAACCTGCAATACGGTCATTTGATTGCGCAGTGAACTAACGGCAACTAATTTAAGCCTGAATTACTTTTTCATATGTTTTCCTTTTCTTCAATTTAATTTTATTGGGAATGTTGTCGTTTTTCAGTCACTTTCAAATAGATAGCTATAACTTTACAGATGTTTTAAATGAATATATGACCATCAGTTTAATGTTAATACATTGTAGTACCCCCTACATTTCCAACGTTTAAGCAATTGTTTGGTCACTTAAGAGTAACATTCTTTTAAGAAATACTCCACATAAAACTGACGAAAATACGTTCGAAGTCTAAAATAATAATTTAAAGAGAGACTTTTTTTTTCTGTCTGCGTGTTGGCGCGTGTGTGTATGAGGAGGGGAGTAACTGAACAAATAAACCGCACGAAAACGTTAATAATTCTCTCACAAAAAAAAAAAAAAAAAAATGCTGTTCTTCTAGATGGATAAAAGCTATGCAACATTTCAAAAGATGTGCAAATTAGAGGTTTTTAGCGATGGTTTTTCATATTCATATCACCGATATCGTTAAATATGAAAGGTAGATTACTTTCTAGCCCTTGACTACAAATGAAGATGTTAAAGACCATACATATAATGCTACACAGTTTTGAGCAACATGCATATAAAGTTCAGAAGTTTAAAATTGTAGACACAACCCGTACTTCACATTCAAGAGATACCGATCTCGAATCTCGGTTAGGGCGAGTATCCGATTAAGGCTTTTTTCGGGGTTTTGCTGAGAAGACGAACATCGGATAGCTTTAAGCTCAATAAACATTATCTCATTGATTCCATTCATTGTCCGATACGACTTACCACAGATTAAAGAACGTTTCTTAAAATAAGGAGTTTCCTAAAGCAACTGTTATGAATTTTAGATAACTGAGATAACTGTTAAATTTGATATTTATTTCAGCTTTTTGTTACTGAATTTGCTGTTTCTCGCGCATCCACCCTCGCCAAATCAGACAGAAAGAAACTGGAAACCTTGAAATCGGTGAATGTTGCTTAAATAAGTCCCGGAGTTTATGGAGCTTAAAGCTATTCGACATTCGTCTTTTCAGGATAGGGGAAAACTCCGTAAAAATCTTTATCCGCGTATCTTAGCCTGAGATTCGAACTTAGGACCTCTTGAAGTGAGACACTTACGCTATCTCCACTCTACAGAGGATTAGGATCACAACGGATCGGGCCCACGGACACTGCAGGGGAGTACCGCACATAGGCCCTAAGTGCCCTTTGCATCTTGACCCCAGGGAGGCAGGGATGAGGTAGAGGCCTGAATGCTTCGGGATTTGGACGACGACGGACGCCAGGACGGAAGAGGTCCCTAAGGGTTACAGATGGAACGCCTCCGATGCAACCAGGCCCTACTCAAGAGCCTCGACCTCGCGTGGTTCCCCGAGGGGACCTGAGCCCATAAACCCCGAAGGCGGGTACCGATTGAGAACAACCAACGACAACACTAGCATAAACCCTATATAGTGCGCAAGCCACCATCTAGCCATAACCAGCCAAACACCATCGCCTGGTCATTCAACTCTGAAACGGATGACAGGAAAATTATGGGAACACGAAATGATGGCAGGGACATTGGGGAGGGGGGGGGGACGTATTGAACTTGCCCATCATTTGGCGGGCTTGCTCGAAAAAACCATGGGCTAGAAAGGCCGGCCACGAGGATCGAACACACGAGCTGCCGAATGCAAGTTGCACACGTTACTGCAGCATCACCTGGCTCGACGGTAAAACAATCAATGCCTCTGCTTTAACAAGCGATAGAAAAAGTAAAAATAAACACTGAAAATAAGTATACTTAGGTTCAGATAAGCCAAAACCTAGGGCGCATGGATAACATTTCTATGGTAGCATCGGAAAAATATTGTTGTGTTCCATTCATATGACTTTCTCTACAAACCACTGTTACAAAAGCTTATTCGCGTATCAACTTCGTGATAATCAAGATAATCATTAGCAAAAATTGTTGTAGTAGTTCCTTCTAAGTAGATAGCCAACTCTTTTAAAAAGCCGGCCGCTATGTGAAACAATTGAAATTAGTCTCGCTTTGTACGCCAGGAGTAAAACAAAAGAGATGTGAAAATATTAATTTTGGGAATTAATGATAAGAATTCTTTTAAAAATAATGCTTAATTTTGGTTTACAAGATGAATGTTTTCTTTTTAAACTATTAAAACATTTAATGTTAATAGTATTTTATTTTATATTTTTGTGGTTTATGGGTATTTTCTAAAGATCACCCCCGTTTGAGAAAATATTAAGTAGCTTAAAATCGATACCAGTGCCAAGAAATATCTTAGAAACGCTTAGATAATAGGGGGAAAATGTATCTGACATGCGAGTAAATAGTGTGTTTAAACGAGTTCTACATTTCTTGTGCAGTAACTCTTTGTATATATATCACGGTCTACCACTTACACAAATTTCATTCAGAATGAAGTCTTCAGAGTTTATGCCCAGAAAATTGAAGATGTACATCCTATTTGTCTTACAATATCCATTAGTATATACTTTTTAATCAAAATCGTTAGAGCCATTTTTGAGAAATACAACATTTTCAAAAATATTTCCATGTGAAGGGTAGTTTGAGGTAGGGGGTATTTTCTTGAAAATCTTTGTGTCGCATTCTTGGAAGATGCTAAAATTAAATACAAAATTTGGAATGTAATGCTATTTTAGTTTTTGTGCCCTGCCGTCCAAAAACACACACACGCACGTACGTACGTACGCACGCGCGCGCACACACACACACACACACACGGACATTTTTATAAAAATGTTTTTTTTTTATATTTTTATTCAGAGGACATCTCAAAACCGATTTTCGAAAAAATCTCAACATACAGTTTTTAGGTTGATACAGTAGGTAGGAACCTACTATATCCATAGTACGTATAGAGAAAGTTTAAAAAAAAAAAAAAAAAAAAGGTTCATGTTACAGTTTTCTAACCTTTGTGGTGAATTCAGAAACGAGAGGGGAGGAGTGGCAAGAAAGGATTTGCTATGATCACAATTATTGCATTGTTGCACATATTACACCGAAACGAAAACAAAACGTATGCTGTTGCATTTACACACATAATATTGTTGCTGCAGATTTTATCAGCAGCTAAACGGTAAATACTGAACTAAAATCACAAACACATATGGTATTTTCATAATGCTACAGCCATGAAACGTTGTCCGATACGGCAATACAAGCCCACGTAACTCTGTGTATAAAATACTTTCAACCAGGACACAAACACTATTAAATTAACCTTTATCATAACAACTATAACGAAACACTGTCAAGATGATATAGAATCAGATTTTTCCGTGTTAAATGTTTATCCTGTTTTCATTTTTACTTCCATACCGCTTATCTAGTAGATAGAGGAATCATTATATTCTACCCAACAAGTCTACATTGAATTCCACTGGAAACACTATTTCGAGCTCTCCCATTACCCGCCGGAGCATTTTTAGAGAAAGATGGGACACGCGCATGCGTCTGTGAACAGCATAACTGAAAAATCTGATGTGTTCCATTTACATGATTTTCTCTGCAAACTATTGTTACAACAGATTATTCTTTTATTTACATTGTGCTAATCGAGGTAACTAAACAGACAAATCTTTTAAACAGCTGCTCGTTATGTGAAAAAAATGAAGTTCGGTTTGTTTTGCACAGCCAGGAGATAAAACAAAAGAGAGATGAAATGAAAGATGACCTCCCGCTCAAGAAAGGTATAACAGTGAAATCAGTAATGAGGAATATTTCGGAAACGGTTAACTCTAGACAATGTGTATGACATTGTGTTCTTTACGAGATCTACTTTTTTCTGTCGTGTTCTTTTATTTTGCAGTTTTGCAAAATTCATGTAGAATGAAGAGGCCTCCAGAGGCTACTCCAGAAAATTACAGATATACCTTTTAGTTCTCATGAAAATATCTTGAATATATAGCATTTTAATTAAAACGTTAGAGCCATTTTTGAGAAAAACAAAATCTTCAGAAACTTTTCCATGTAAATGGTAGATTGGAATGGAGGGATTTTCTTGAAAATCTTCCATGTCACGTCCTTGGAAGATACTAAAATTAAATACCAAAGTTGCATTTAACGATCTTTCGGTTTTTGAGCTATGCTATCCAAATACAATTAAATTTTTGTGTTTTATTCAGGGGATCTAAAAACGTATTTCCTGTTTTTTGGTGAAATACAATACTTCTCTACCTCTTATATGCTTAGGACGTGTAGAGAAAATAAAAATGAAGTCTGAAGAACATAATGCATCTGATTTAAATCCAGTATCTTATTATACCTACGTGCATCACTCGTTCTTTTTCTTCTTCTTCTTCTTCTTCTTCTTCTTCTGTACTTCAATGCCCAAGTAATCTGAGTGTACTGACTAAAAAGAATTACCACAATCTTTCTCTCTGCCTTCCTACATCTCTTCTACCTGCAGTCTAGTTGTTGCTTACAACGGCTTAATTTTATTTTAAATACAATTATTTTGCAGTTTTTATTATGATTATGATGATAATCATAATCACAAGCATAATAATAATTATAATAATAATAATAATAATTATTATTATTATTATTATTAACACCATTATCATCCCACCATGCGCTGTTGCTTGAGACAGGAAGGGACTCGGGTTCGATTTCCAGTACCGGAATGAGTATTTTTACTTTCTCTAGCACGTATGTACAATGTACATCGTAGGCAGAGACGGTATTGTACTCTACTTAAAATTGCATGACCGAAATTTCACCAGAAATTCAGGTTTTGAGAACCCTTGAATACAAGAAAAACATTTTTAGAAAAAGGTCCGTGTATGTGTGTGGACAATATAACTCGCAAAGGAAAAGTCAGTTAAGTACCAAACTTTGTATTAAAGTATCTTTCAAGGATATAACAAGAAGATTTACAGGAATGTTCAATTTTCTAATAAATGGCTCTAACGATTTTGATTAGAATTCCGTACATTATAGATACTTACATGGCAAATAAAATGTATATCTTACATTTCTTGATAACAAGCTCTGAAATGTACTTCAATCTGAATGATTTTTGCATAACTGGTAAACCGTAAGATATAGACAAAACGTACTGTACAACATAATTTAGATCTCGTCAAAAAACACAATTTAATTCATATAGTTTTTTTGTTTGTTTGTAGAACTAACCATTTCCGAGGTATTCCTTGTTATTGGTTTCAATTTTAAAATACTTTTAACTTTTTCATACGTGCAGTCCTTATCGTTTTATCTGTCTTTTGTTTTACTCCTGGTCATGGAAAGAGCAGGAGTTTTAATCAGAATCACATAGCGACAGCATTTTAAACTTTTGACTATTGCTTTAGCCTACTCCCTTATTTCCGTTATACGTATCAGGATTTAAGTAATAAGACTATTTCTGGTAACGTTTACCTTGATTAGATTGATGCAGGTAAAATAATAATTATTATCTTTTGTAAGATTAGTTTGTGTGCAGAACATACAGAGAACGTGAGCACATCAGGTTTTTGTGAAAGGAGCACATTAGATTTTTTCCCTTGCTGTGAGGTAGGGAGACACTCATACGCGATAAAAGGTAAAACACATTCTTTTCTTCTTAACTTTACGTTTATATCGGAACGCTTCATTATTTTTCATTTTTCTTAAAAATGTGCTAATGTTTTTAAATAGACCACATATTTAAAATATCTAAATAACAAAATGCATACGATAAATCATAACTCTGACGCTTAATTTCAATTTCAAGGCCGACAAGCGTTTTACTTTCTTTAGACGTATGTACAATGAACACAGTAGATACAGAAGGTACTGTACTCGAGCCAAAAATTGATACCGGGATATCACCGTAAGTAATTGTTTTAGAACTCCTAAATTAAAAACAATAGAAAAAGGCCAGATGCGTGTGTGAGCGCGCGCTCGTACAGCATAACTCAAAAACACAGTTGAATATCAAACTTGTTATTTAAGTTTAGTACCTTGCAAGGATGCGACACAAAAGATTTTCAGAAAAATCCCCTCATCACAAACTACCCTTTACATGGAACATTTTTAAGGCATTTTCCGTATTCTAAAAAAAAATCGATCTAATGATTTTGATTAAAATGCCAAGTAGATGTTAACATTGCAAATAAAATGTGTTTACTGAAGTACTTGGGAACAGCCTCTGGAGTCATCTTCTGAATGAGTTTTGCGCAGCTAGTAAACCAAAAGAGTGATAAAAAACTTATTATCTATTAAAAAGATGCTGTTTTTGTCGTTAAAGCATGTAGTTTATTTCATATGCAACTTTTTTAGAGTTACCATTTCAGAGATATTCTTTGTTATTTGTTTCAATTTTAAAATACTTAAAACTTTTCTTAAAGGAGTAGTCCTCATCCGTTTAATTCCTGTTTTGTTTTACTCCTATCCATGCAAAGAAAACCGAATTTCAATGGCAGTCACATAGCGACAGCTTTTAAAATATTTAACTACTGCTTTATCCTTGTGTATTCCCTTATTTCCTTTCTACTTATAAGGAACTAGTAATAAGCCCATTTCTAGTAATATTTATCTCGATTAGCATTATGAAGATAAAAGAATAATATTTTGCACGAATAGTTTGTTTACAGAACGGGTTGAGGAAGTCATATGAATGGAACCATATCATTAATCCGAACTCGGTCCGCGCAGACATCGGAAGAAAGCAGATTTTTAAACTTCTTCCCCCCTCCAACACGTGTTAATTAGCATGCAACCATGTGTAACTTCTTTAACGAAAATGGCTTTAAAACCGGAACTATCATTTTAATAGAACCGTCTCCACTGTGTTGATACACCGCCCTCAAGATTCTCGTGAGAGGTTTGCTAGGATCGGATGTTGACTTGAGGGCAAAACATGAACACCTCAGTTCCTGGAAATGCTACAGGCTCTCCAACATATTCAGTCTGGTTGTCTTCGTGGGATGATGTTGGGAGGAGGGGCGAACACGAATTATTAGCTAGCACTTGCACACATTTCGCCGTGGGTGCTAATTTAAGCTTTAGTTAACGCTAACTTGGCTGGTGAGCGCCTGCTGTACCACCATCTTTTAGGGAAACCAATCCACGTTAAAACTTTTTAGACATATATATTTTTTTTTTTTTTCAAAATAAAATCCTAGTGTACTTTTTACCATGTATAGAAAGTAGGGGCAGAATTGTATTCCCCCCTCCCTCAAAAAAAATAGTGTGGAGATTTTATCGAAAATACTTTTAGATTTTCTGAACAAAAACAAAACAATTCACATTTTTTGAAAAAGATCATGTCACATTTGAATTATTTGGCAGAAGAATTCACGCGTACTTCCCTGATATTTCAATTGATAACTGGAACTGGTTGCTAACAAGGAAATCTTTTGTTGTACAGAATGTACTAAGGTATAGAAAAATTCATAGAACTGAAATGTGATGCATATATATATATATATATATATATATATATATATATATATATATGAAAACTTTAGAAATAGCCAGATTTATTTTGATGGCCGTTAATTTACCATTTTCGTCCACATATTTATGTAAGTCAGGATTCTCAAAAAGAAGACAACGTTGACACCTGGATATCCAGAGTGATCTCCGTTACCATTAAACCAAATAGGAGGTTTAATCAAGACAAAACAATGTCAATCATCTTATTGATGATAATAATGATGATAATAAATAATAATAATAATAATAATAATAATAATGTAATGTGATATAATTACTAAGCAAGTTCATAAACCATGTGACATAATGATTACCTCCATTAATTAGTTTAATATTACATATGTTTTAAAAAATGTGTGTTTATTTACAATTGTTGAGTTTGCCATTACTTTCCCTTCTACCTACATGGTACGTAGGTAAAGAAGGTATTGCACACCTCCCAAAATTTAGATACGAGATTTCGACGGAAATACACTAAGTGTGTGTACGTGTGTCTGTGAACACCATCCCTCAAAAGTGAAAATTCGGTAAAATACCAAACTCGGCATTTAAGTTTAGTATCTTCCAAGGATGCAACACGAAGATTTTGAGGAAAATTCCCCACCCCAAACTACCCTTAACATGGGAAAAAATCGAAAATGTTGATTTTCTCAAAATGGATCTAACGATTTTGATAATATACCGCACAGTAAATATATTTACATGACAAATACAATGCATATCTTGAATTTTCTGGGAATGGCCTCTGAAGACCTCTTTACTCTGAATAAATTTTGTTGAACTTTGCATTACTGGTAAATTGTAAGAGAGAAAAAAAGCCTTACTACATAAAAATGTTTATCTCGTTAAAACATACAAATTGTGTCGTATACTTTTTTCATGGAGTTGACCATTTTTAGATATACCTTTTTATTAATTTCAGTTTTAAAATACTTTTTTCATACGGAAATTTATCATCTCCTGGCAATGCAAAGAACCGGATCTCATCCACACGACAACCAGCTTTTAAAATATTTGACTATCGCTTTAGCCTAGTGTATTCCCTTATTCAAGAAAGCAAGTAATAAGACCATTTCTACTAATGTTTATCTCGGTTAGCATGAAGTAGATAGAAGAAAACGCGTTTTAACAAAGTACTGTGGAGAAAGTCATGTGACTTTTTTTCTCTTAGTTCACATTCTTACCTTGAATATACTGAAATATGGTGGTAGTTCAATTACCTTCACATCTCAACCGGGGGACGGGGGGGGGCGGGTTTCAAAAGGATGTTTAGAACCCGAGAAGTCAGCTGATGGTATAATGTCCGGAGGTACCAGCTTTTAAAGCCCAGCGTCGTCTTTTATACATGTCCAAGTCTTTGCTATGGCGTTATGTGATGGGCAATGTTCATCCGCCAACATGCTGGATTTATGTCCTTGTGCTGCTATGACCAACACAACCCAGCAACATGGAGTGTAGTTGCAAATTCATACCAATAATACCCCTAGACGGCTCGGATTCAATCCCAAGCGACCGCATGCGAGATTTGTGGTGGACAAAGCGGCGCAGGGGAGGCTTTTCTCCGGTTTCCCCCACTATCTCATAGAAGAATACGCGTTTTAACAAAGTACTGTGGAAAAAGTCATGTGACTTTTTTTTCTCTTAGTTCACATTCTTACCTTGAATATACTGAAATATGGTGGTGGTTCAATTACCTTCACATCTCAACCGGGGGACGGATGGGGGCGGGTTTCAAAAGGATGTTTAGAACCTGAGAAGCCAGCTGATTGTACAAGGTCCGGAGGTACCAGCTTTTAAAGCCCAGCGTCGTCTTTTATAGATGTCCAAGTCTTTGCTATGGCGTTATGTGAGGCTTTGCTCCGGTTTCCCCCACTATCGCATTCCATCTTCATTCATGCACCATCAGTGCTATTACCTGCGGTGTCACAAGTAGTTAAAGCGGGCGTTATACATTAGCAAAAATCACCAATAATAACAGTTATCTTGGAAACTCCTGATGCCACAAAACAGCATTTATTTGAAATAAATTTTGCGTTTTAAATACATCTATATTTTTGAAGTAGTGCCTTTTTGTCCCCCCCCCTTTCTCTTATGGTTCACCGGTTAAACAAAATTCATTCCAAATAAAAAAATCTGATGTGTACCATTCACATGACTTTCTCTATATATCTGCAACAAATTATTCTTAAAAAGCTTATACTTCTATTAACTTCATGCTAATCAGTAAAACATCACCAGAAATAGCCATATTACTTGCTTCCTTGTAAGTAGAGGTGAAATAAGGGAGTACCATAGGTTAAAATGATAATCAAAAGCTGGTTGCTATGTCACTGAAGTTCCTTTGTTTGTATGGACAGCAGTTGACAAATTCCTGTATGAGAAATTTATAAGTTTTTCATAGCAGAAACCAAAAATAAGGAATGTCACAAAAACGACGAACTCCACGAAAAAATGTATATAACATAAATTGTGTGTTTTAACGTGCTCTACATTTTTTTGTGTAGTAAGTTTTAGTCCATCTCTTACGGTTTAGCAGTTATTCAAAATTTAGTAAAATTCATCCAGAATACACTACTCTTCAGAGGCTATTCCCAGAAAATTCAAGATATACATTTTATTTGTCAGGTAAATATCTTTAATATACGAAATTTTAATCAAAATCGTTAGAGCAATTTTTGAGAAAACCAAAATTTTCGAAAAAAGTTCCATGTAAAGGGTAATTGGGGGTGGGGGGAGTTTTCTCAAAATCTTCGTGTCGCATCCCTGGAAGATAGCAAACTTAAATACCAAGTTTGGTATTTTACCTAATTTTCGTTTTTGAGTTATCGTGTTCACAGACACACGGACACACACACACACGGACCTTTTTCCGAAAATGCTTTTTTTAGATAAAGGGGACCCTAAAGCATATATTTCCGGTGAAATCTTGGTATCGAATTTTTTGGTGGAGTGCAATACATTCTCTATCCACTATGTACGTAGTGCCTATAGAGAAAGTAAAAAGAGTTCATGGGCTTTCGCAGTTTATTCAGAATATACCATTTATTTGCTATATAACTCTCTTAAGAGGACAAAGAAGTAGAAGTCACACACGTCCATTTTGGATTTCTGGTGCTTCTGCATTATGCTTTAAAGTGCATATTTGCAATGTTTATTTCTCCTTCGGTGGATATAACGCTTTGAGTTGGCTAATGCCTTTCTATGTCAAATTTTATAGTCATTTTCTCAGGTTCAATAATCTTGATATTTTCACATTTTAAAATATATCTTCTACCTCAGAAATACAGCTAGTGGTCTGAAAATTATTCCTAAAGCAATGCAGAATGAAGGTAATCAATTTCTGGTTAAAATTTGGATATTAGTTATAAATTAGTTTTAAAAAAAATCTATGTGCTCCATTCACACGACTTTCTCTACATGTCAGTAACAAATTATTGTTAATAAGCATACATTTAACCATTTAATTTAGAATACTCGATCTTGTTACTCAGTTCCTTTATAAGCAGAAGGGAAATAAGACAATACACTAGACTAAACCGACAAATATTTTAAAATGTGGTTGCTATGGGATTAAAATCCGTTTCCTTTGCGTGACAAGGTACTGACAGGTTCCCGTATGAGAAAAGTTCAAGTATTTTAAAGCTGAAATCAATAACAAGGGATATCTCTAAACGGTGAAATCCACGAAAAAAATGTATAATAACATAAATTGTATGTTTTAACGTGAACTACATTTTTTGTGTAATATGTTTTTATCTATCTCTTACGGTTTACCAGCTATGCAAAATTCCGCAAAATTCACACAGAATAAACATTTCTTCAGAGGCTATTCCCAGAAAATTAAAGATACACGTTTTATATGTCATGTAAATGTCTTCAATATAAGAGATTTTAATCAAAATCGTTAGAGCCATTTTTGAGAAAATAAAACTTTTCGATTTTTTTTCATGTAAAGGGTAGTTGGGGTGACGGGATTTTTTTTTTTAAATCTTCGTGTCGCAACCTTGGAAGATACCAAACATAAACCAAGTTTGGTTTTTAACGGTCTTTTCGTTTTTGAGCTATCTGTGCACAGACACAAACACACACGCAAACGGATCTTTTTCTGGAATTTTTTTTTTCAGAGGGACCCAAAATATGTATTTCCGATGAAATCTTGGTATCGAATTGTTGGATGGAATGCAATACTTTCTCCATACAGTATGTACATAGTACGTGTAGAGAAAGCAAAATAATTAGTATAATCCTACAGTTTTCTCTTGTGGACAGTAATGCCTGTACAAAAAAGCTGATGTATTCCATCCAGATAACTTTCTCTACATATCTGCAACAAATTATTGTTAAACAGCTTATCCTATTTACTTCATTCTAATCGAAAAAAATTAGCGGAAATAGTTTTATTACTTACTTCCTTGTAACTAGAAAGGAAATGAGGGAGTACCATAGGCTAAAGTGATAGTCAAAAGCTGGTTGCTATGTGACTGAAGTTCCTTTACTTGTACGGACAGGAGTTGACAAATTCCCGTATGAGAAAAGCTTTTTAAAACTGAAACAAAAAACAACGAATATCTCAAAAACGATCAACTCCGCGAAAAAAATGTATATAACATAAATTGTGTGTTTTAACGTGCTCTACATTTTTTGTGTGGTACGTTTTTGTCTATCTCTTACGGTTTAGCAGTTATGCAAAATTCATCCAGATAAAGTAGTCTTCAGAGGCTATTCCCAGAAAATTCAAGATATACATATTTAACATACAATATTTTAATGAAAATCGTTAAGAGCCATTTTTGAGAAAATCGAAATTTTCGAAAATTTTTCCATGTAAAGGATAGTTGTGGGTGGGGGGATTTTCTTGAAAATCTTCCAGTAGCATCCTTGGAAGATACTGAACTTAAATACCAAGTTTGATATTTAATGAACTTTTCGTTTTTGAGCTATGCTACTCACAGACATAGGCACAGACACACACGGACATTTTTCTAAAAATGTTTTTTTTTTAAATTCAGGGGACCCTAAAATATGTATTTCCGGTGAAATCTCGGTATCGAATTTTTGGGTGCTTTGCAATACCTTCTCTATACACTATATACATAGTACATGTAGAGAAAGTAAAAATTACATTTCTATCTTTAGTACTTTAGGAAATCACTTAACACTTCGGTGTTCCTTAAACTTGTGCTTTATGAATCAAATTAGTTAAAAGATGTATATTTACGAAAATTAAAAACATTGACAACTTGTCCATGTGAAGCCTAGTTTGAGTTAGCACAGATTTCTTTAAAATCTTCCTCTTGCATCTTTGTGAGATACTTAACTTGAATCCTTGTGTTCTTTTTGAATGGAATGTAATACTTCATCTATCTACTAGATACGTTGTAGAAAAAGTAACAATGTTCCTGTTACCTCACAATCGCAACACATTTCCTAGATACTTTAATATTATTTCATAGTATTTTAAACATTATTCATACACTACAGTTTTATCTACCTCCTCATAATCATGATTAATAATGATATATGATTTTGAACTGTGTTATACCCACCATCATTAATCACATCTGTGATGAGAAAATAAAATTGTAGACAGGAAAACCTGGTCAATGCCTACAACCAAACTCCTCATTTGCTATCATTAATCACATCAAATGTATAATTTAAAACATAAAGATTATAAAACCAGAAACAAAAGACTGCAAATATATTAAAACATAGAAAAAGCCATTAATGAAGTATATGAAGTGAAGGATATACTGCCAATGGTGCAAGGAATAAATTAAATAGATTGAAAAGCCAATATTTAGAAGAAAATGAATGTTATTGTTACAATCATTTAATTACTAGTTGACTGGCTCTCTTTGTTGTTTATACTCATAAATGCATTAACATTCTTTAAGAACTTGTCTTTTGGAGTTAAACTTTAGGTTTTGGGTATGTGAAATTGAGGCACATGAATTGAATAAAACGCTATTATAGTAAAATTATTTATAAATATCCAATATAATGACAACACAAATTCTAAACATAACAGATTATTACAGCGCATGGTGTTAAATTTGGGTATCCTTTTCAAAAGTGGACAAAAGATGTGATCAATTATTTGACAGTGTAATATGCCCAACTACTTTAAATGTTGGAAGGTAGAGTCAGCTTAAAAACTTCAATGCCATAGCCGGGATTTGAACCACGGATCTCTCGATCTCTTTGCTGGTTGCTCTACCACTGAGCTACCATGGCAATGCCAACATAGCATTGTATTTCTTAACTGACTGGCACATTTCCCGGTAAACCACAAGGTGTTCAAATTATTTTGAGATGACAACCCCAATGGCGACTTACAATGTTGCAAGTACTTTAAGTCTTAGAATTCATAGTATAGCCAACTATAGGTTAATATCCCGACTATGGCATAGAATGTTTCAGTCTGACACTATCTATCCAATTCCTGTTCTACACACGGCTTATGTGAAAAAACAATTAAATCAACTTTAAATGCGTTCGCATCACGTGATCAACGATTTTAACACATTCTGTGACATGTTATGCTACACTGTAGCACTGGTTGCGGACTGCTTACTAGCTTTGTCATCTGGTAATGCTGTCCTCCCACTTTCTTGTTAAATGCCACTGCAGATCCAGAGAAACCGGCAACCTGAGATCCACCCTCAGTGGGCTTTTTGCATTACGGCAATACCTGATTTCTTGAAAAGAGACGGAAGTGGATATGTGTTAATCCATCAGAACTACACACTGTCCACCAGCCGTCCGGCATAGTGGCGGAGGGCACTGAGGTATTTCCGCCCAAGCTTTTACGTCTAGACAAACGCCATCTCATCTCACATGGGAATGGGAATCAACTGTCCAATGCAATTCTTAAACTTCCCAAAACGGGAGATGAGCTAATTGACATGATGTAAGCTTATGAAAAACAAACAAACGCATTGTTAAAACTATTGGAGAATTCATAACAACGAATATTTCGAAAATGTTTAAAAACACAAAAAGATGTGGCTATTTGTAGGGTTAAAAAACTTGTATGTTCCATTCAAAAGGCTTTTTCTATCTGTCCTATAAACAAGCTCCATAAAAAATATTCTTCTTTCTGCTACATGCTAATCGAGATAAGCATTAGCAGAACAGTCTTATTTCTTAGTTCCTTATAAGTAGAAGGGAATTAAGGGAATACACTAGCCTAAAGCGATAGATAACATTCCGCTAAGCGACTGTATTTGAAATTCGCTCCTTTGCATGTCCAGGAGTAAAACAAAAGAAACACGGACGACTTCCTATTTGAGAAAAATATAAGCATTTTAAAATTGATATCAATAACAAGGAATATCTCCGAAACGTATTTTTATACTCATAAATTCCATTTTTTAAGAGAACATAACTAAAAGTATATAAATAGGACCAATGTTTTTCTTTATTCCTAAAAGTTAGTTCCACAACAAAAATATAAGAGGACATAAATCATGTATTTTAACGAGATCTACATTTTATTTTGTTGTGTAACAAGTTTTTATGTATCTCTTATGGTTTACCAGTTATGCAGAAGTCATTCAGAATAAAGAGGACTTAAGAGGATATTCTCAGGAAATTCCAATATATACACTTTATTTGCCATGTAAATAAATATCTTTAACATACAGCATTTTAATCAAAACTAGTAGACCCATTTACAATTTTTAAAAATTCTCCATATAAAGAATATTTTGGGGTGGAGAGATTTACTTGAAACTCCCCGTGTAGCACCCTTGGGAGAAACTAATACAAGTTTGGTATTTAACGAACCTTTCGATTTTCAGTTATGTTGTGCACATGTTCTCCACGCACATACATTAACCTTTATATGTATTTGGGGGGTGGGGGTCAGGGTATATCAAAACATATGCTTCTGGTGATATCTGGTATCAAATCACTGAGTGGAATATGCGTTCTTTGCCTACTATGTACTTTGTACATACGAGCTGGAGAGAATAAAAAGATTTGAAAGTTTCCTGTAGCAGTTGTTAAAACTTTGTAGTTTTGCAGCTATACAAACTTTAGTAAGCATAAAGAGAAGTTTTCAGGCTATTTACAGAAATGTTATCATATTTTACTCATTATTCAACATCCTAAACAGATGACATTTTAATTAAATGAATAGAAGCATTTTTACTGCCAAATTGTTGTTTAAAGTGGAGTAAGTTTCTAAAAACCTTCAGTCCTGGGAGCTACTGACAAGGCATAGAATTTGCTATTAATCCATCTTTTCGTTTTGTTTACTTTATTTACACATAATATGCACATAGTGTATAGAAAAGGTATTGAATTGCACCCAAAAATTCGATGCCGGGATTTCACAGGAAATATATGTTTTGGGTCCCCCTGAATCCAAAAGAGCATTTTATGAAAAATATCCGAGAGTGAGTGAATGAGTGAATGAGTGAGTGAGTGAGTGAGTGAGTGAGTGAGTGAGTGAGTGAGTTTGTGTCTGGACAGCATAGCTCCAAAATGAAAAGACCGTTAAATACCAAACTTGGTGTTTAAGTTTAGCATCTTCCGAGCATTCGACACGAAGCTTTTCAAGAAAATAACCCCATGCACAACTACCCTTTACATGGAAAAAAATGAGAAAATTTTGACTTTCTCAAAAATGGCTCTTAACGATTTTGATTAAAATCTCTCATATTTAAGATATTTAAATGACAAATAAAACGCATATCTGCAATTTTCTGGGTATATCATCTGAAGGCATGTTAATTCTAAATGAATTTAGCGGAATTTTGCATAAATGGTTAACCGTAAGAGATAGACAAAAACTTACCACATAAAAAATGTAGAGCTCGTTAAAGCACACAATTTATGTTATATACATTTTTTCGTGGATTTGACCGTTTTAGAGATATTCCTTGTTATGTTTCAGGTTTAAAATATTTATACTTTTCTCATACGGGAATTTGTCAACTCATGGCCATACAAACAAAGGTACTTCAATCACGTGGCAAGCACCTTTTAAAGGATTTGACTGTCGGTTTAGCCTGTGGTACTCCCTTATTTCTCTTTTACTTATAGAAAGCAAGTAATAAGACCCTTTCTGATAATTTTTTCTCGATCAGCATTACGTAAATAGAAGAACAAGCTTTTTAAAACAATTTATAGTTAGATGTAGAGAAAGTCATGTGAATGGAACACATTGATTTTTTATAACGATTCTACATACGTGCATTCTTTTCAGTCAGGAGAGCTGAAGACTTTATTTCTGATGAAATTTGGATATCAACATTTTGGATGGAATGGAACATTTACTCAGTTTAGGTATCTAAATTATATATATACATATATACATATATATACATATATATACATATATATACATATATATACATATATATACATACATATACATATATATATGTACATAAATATACATATATATACATACATATACATATATATACATATACATATGTATATGAATCCTTGACTGGCCAGTAGAGCGATTTTGTTTGCAAAACGAAGAGGAAGGAGAGGAAAATGAATTGGAGTGCCGCACCGTCGCAGGTGCAGATACATAGCTGAATTAGCAGGTGTACATTCACTGTGCTGTCCATTATGAGTTTCCATTCACATGGCGCGAGTGTTTTGTTTAACGCCTAAATATTCTCTCTGAATGAAAATTTAATTTCACTGTTTACTGATCCATTATTGGCTATGGCAGAGAAGTGTCCCAAGTTAGCGTGGGCTTCCGAATCATTGCCATGCGACTTTTTATCGTGACTGTTTGAACTGTGCCCGATAGTAACCACACTTCTGGAAGCTTATCGGCCACCAAGCTCTGCGCTCATATATGCTGAAAATTAAAGCACAAATACAACGCAAACAGATATGCTAGCGACCGCACTAATCAATTCCATTGTTCACAGCGTTCTACACATTCATGGATAGAGAATTAAATGCAAACAACGAGATCGTACACTTAAAAGCATTTATTTCTGTATTTCAAAATAAAGAAATCGCATTGGTTTTGTTTTCCGCAGTGATAGTTTGTGGAGTAATAGCATTTCATGCTGATGTTGGGGCATCTGCCCTTACTGTGCTCATAACACACACATGGAGTTAATGCTCTAATGAATTTTAAACAGTATAATCAATAAATAAATAAAAAAAAATCTGATGTTACATTCACGTGACTATTTACTATTCTGCAACACATTATTATTACTAAGGTTATTCTTTTCTATACTTCATTCTAATCGAGAAAGGGTCTTATTACGTATCTATTTCCTATTAGGTACAAAAGAAAAAAAGGAATCACTAAAGCGATAGTCAAATCTTTGCAGAATATGCTGAAATTCGATTTTGTTTGCAAACTCTGGAGTAAAATAAAATAAAAACGAATAACATTCCATTTGAGAAAACAAAAATTGAAACAAAAAATTGGTTATATATATGACGTAAAATGTGTATTTTAATGATATCTACATTTTATGTGAAGTAAGATTTCCTCTATTTCCTACAGTTTACCTGTTATGAAAATGCATTCAGAATTATAAGACTTTAGTGGCTATTCTCAGAAAATTCAAGATAATACATATGATTTTTCATGAAAAAATATGAACATTTTATTTTAACCAAAATTGTTAAGAGCCATTTCTGAGAAAATAAAACATTTCGGAAAAATGTTCCATATAAAGGGTAGTTGGGATAGAGAGATTTACTTCAAAATCAAATTTGGTATTTAATGGCCCTTTCGGTTTTTGAGTTACCTATGATATTCAGACCCTCCCACACGGGCGCACGCAAAGGACCTTTTTATAAATATACTGTTTTTATACATAGGATTTCAAAATACGTATTTCTGGTGAAATTTAGGCATCGAATTTTTGGATGGAATGACATGCGTTCTTTACCTTATATGTACGCGGTCGAGAAAGTAATCTACAATATACGTGTCTCTAACACTAGGTTACTCCATCAATGCTTTAAACTCTTGGAGGTAGAAAACTTTTAATTGAGTATTATTATATATCTCTTAAAGCAGAGTTATTGGATATTCGTTTTCTCAGATGAAGGGGAAAACCCGAAAAAACCGTATCCGCGTATCTCCTCCTCTCCGAGATTTGAAATCGGGACCTCTTGAATTGAAGCAGGCACGTTACCATCACAATGCAAAGACTGCTTTAATCTACCTTATGTAAGATTATGTGGTTTAAACATATTTTAATCATGTAGAACACCAATAAAGCAAATGATTTGCCATGATTTTAAACTTCTTTAGACATCTCAGGTCCATCGAAGTGCGGCCGAAAATGCCATTAAAATAGCCTGACGAATTAAAACAACAAACAGTTACAACTATAAACAAATAAAATCTGGGGTAACTTCATATATTTACAAAACATTCTATTGCACACGACAACATACTGTAAGCTGGTTACAGGCAAGGTAAATGCTGATATAGAGTCAAGGGAAAAAAACATTCATACACCGTTGATTATGTAGAAAAAACTCTATATCTTGCGACATAAAAATGAGGATGTTATTGTGCTAAACTACGGTATGAAGTTTCCTTCAGACTACATTTACAAAAAAGATGTCAATTAAATTAGTCTTCTACTAAAAGCAAGTAAAGGATATAGTACCAGCGAGCTTCACATAGTGGGGAAATAGGTAATCATACAGTCAAAGAAATAACAATTTATTACTTTATGTATTATGTTAAACCTCTTTGGGATGGAATTATATATGTTACCATTCTTGCAGTAGCATTGCTAAGGCCTTTTACCTGTATTTCACGTTTTCATATCATTCTTTCAAGATGATCAATTAAATTAAGGTCTGATCTGTGCTGGAACTTTGGGAATGCCGCGGTGCCAGGGGGGGGGGGTTTGATACAAAACCACAAATGAACAATTTTCGCTGTATGCTTAGGGTCATTGTCTTGAAGGTTCATTAAGTCATTAGGGTCATTGCCTAAACGCAAGCTGTAAATTTTCCTTTAGGATAATTATCAACACCAGATGTAGCCATACATCCCTATACCATAATTTCTCGGCCAGCGCGTTTCGCTGTGGTGTTTGGGATCAAACTCATTCTCATCGTTTAAAAATACGAATTTACTTTCTCCTTGTCCCATAAACTTATGTTCTCACTTATATACTCTCGAACAATTTCAACTCTCAATTTTTTGTCATTCTTGCATACGTACGGTTTTCTTCTAGTAATCTAGGTAAGTTCCATACCTTTCTATTTACAATATACCACAGAGAATAGCCCTTGGTATGGTTTCCTTCCGGAATCCATTAATAACATGAGCGGAAAATGCAGAACCTGTAAATTTTTATTAAAATATCCTTTTTCTATATCGGATTATTATGACTGCACAGTTGCCCGGTTTCTTCCAAAATATCAACGTTTTTAAAATGATTTTCCTTTTCTTGCTGAAGGTTTTCCTTGCTTTAAGTTTCATGTTTACATTTCTACTGGTATACGGATACTGTTTTCTCAATTAAATACCACCAGGATAGCTGTGTTGTTTACCTTATTGAAGCATGCTGGTCTAATATTCAAAATTATTTTGCCATTACGCTGATTATTGAATGATATAAAACTCCAGTCAAAAGTAGCAATTTCTTTGAATCTGATTTGGAAATATCAATAATTAATTTTAATTATATTACTCTATGAATACTTATTTCTATGATTGTATGTAAATGACGAGATAGCGTGTGTGGAGGAGTATTTAAATGGTGTTAAAAATGCTAAGAGAATATCTAAGGATGTAATCAAGAGAAATTTGAGAGTAATGGGGAGCCTGCTAAAAAGAATGATTCAGTAGTATTCCACCGCGCGAATTGGCTTCACGGTAGCGTGTGAGAATCGAGTTCGAGAAATGCCGAGTTAAATCCCCTTCGACTGCCCATTCTGACATTAGATGTTTCAAAATTTTGCTGCTTCGTATGCGAGTACTGGGGTGGTTCTCTTCTGCCGTGATATTTCTTTTCCTTCATTTCCTTTACATTCCATTTCTTTCTCATGTTTCAGGTATGCTTCTAAGTTTCGCGGCACTTGACGATGCAGGACAGATGGCGCAGATGTTTGATCCAAGAGGGCTACCTCGGTGTAAGGGTTGTCCGTCGCCCTCTGTGCGACGAGTGGATCGAGTCATCGAGCCATTGAATTTTAGGGATTTCTGCGAAGCAAATAAAGTATAAAATAAATAAATACCAGCTTGTAAACGCTCCGGTTAGTGTGAATTCTCTGCCTGCGGCCTGTATCCTCCTGTAGATCTTTCACTTCACGCATTCATCCTGGGGATTAGTAGCTGCAATAATCTATGAAGTCGCGATGCGGAGGTCTTACGTCCGCTGTATACGTTAAAACGTTATTTTCTTTAAAAAAAATCGATTACCAGAACATATGACATAAAATGTTGTGAGCCCACACGCTATATGTACATTTACGAGGTTGTGAAACTTTTCCTGGATTCAGCAGAACTAAACTCATTTTCCAATTTTGTATAGCTGCCACACACTACTAGAAAGGGACAAAGGCCTATACGGCAATGTGGGTCTGGAATAAATGGTGGAAAACTATCAAAATGACAAGACTGAAAGCGATATGCAGTATTTGCTTACTTGTCTGTTGCCATGTCTGTTCTGCTTGTTTTTACAGCATCTGAAATGCCTTTCAATGAAGATTCAGCTTCTGAGTTTCTATTTTCTCTTTATCTTTTCCTTTATTATTGTTACTGTGTACCGCTTTGCTTTCATGAAATGACATTGTGAATCCCTCTTTGTTATGTTTTTCTTCTGAGTTAAAATAAACAGAAGCATCAGAACTGCGCAAGTAGGCGGCGAGAAGGGAGGCTGTTTGTAAATGCGGAACGGTAGGAGATTTTATTCAGGCCAAGAAGGATCGCAGGTGATTTCAATTTCGTTTTCTTTCCCAACTTGTATGCTCATATTTTGGAGCAAGTTGAAAGGTTTCGCAACTGCGAACACGCAACAAAACAGTAGCAATAAAGAAATGGAAATGTAAACACAGCTTTTTGCCTTTGTTCCTTTTCAGGCGCTGAAAATGCTTTGAATCTTTCAAACAATGCTTATTACGGCCAAAAAGATGGGTTTCTGGGTCATGTGGTTTGGTAACAAATTTGAATGTAATTGAGTATTCTTTCGAATTAAGGTTTATATCTTAAAGAGTCCCCCCTCCCGTAGTTTAAGGTCCGTTAACCTGGTTGGTCATATCAGCTGATGAATGAAATCGGGGTCCAAGAGCTTAAATTTACTCGACATTTGTCTTCTCAAGATATGGGAAAACCCGGAGGAAAAAAAAAAAAAAAAAAAAACTTATCCAGCTAACTCGCCCTAAGCGAGATTCGAACACGCGACCTGTTGAACGTGAGGCACACAGGTTACCCCACATTACACAGGCGTGCTCTTAAGTTTTATATTTGCAAAAATCTTCCAAGCATTGTATTCAGAATTCTATACACTTATAGCCTAATTCTATATGTTATTCTAATTATGTCTTATTTTAATTGCAATTGTTTTCAGTGAATTCTTCTATGCCTTAAACAACTTCCCAACATAATTTATCTTATCTTAAAAGTATCAAAGATTTTCATAAATTATTTTTAGCCATTTTCTAATAGTTTGGTTTCCAAACATTTTGTTTAACAATGCAGAATTGCAAGGGTAGAGTCGGATTAAAAAATATGATGTGTTCCATTCACATGACTTTCTCTACTTCTGTGTAACAAATTATTGTTAATAAGCTTATTCTTCTATTTATTTCAAGCTAATCGAGAAAAAAATTAGCAGAAATAGTCTTATTACTTGCTTCCTTGTAAGTAGAAGCGAAATATGGGAGTATCATAGGTTAAAGTGAAGTCAAAAGCTGGTTACTAGGTGACTGAAGTTCCTTTGTTTGTATGGACACGAATTGACAAATTCCTGTATGAGAAAAGTATAAGTTTTTCAAAGCTGAAACCAAAAACAAGGAATATCTAAAACACGATCAACTCCTCGAAAAAAAAAAGCATGTAACATAAATTGCGTGTTTTAATGTGCTCTACATTTTTTGTGTGGTAAGTTTTTGTCCATTTCTTACGGTTTAGAAATTATGCAAAATTCCTCCAGAATAAAGTAGTCTTCAGAGGCTATTCCCAGAAAATTCAAGATATACATATTATTTGCCAGGTAAATATCTTTAATATACGATATTTTAATCAAAATCGTTAGAGCCATTTTTGAGAAAATCAAAATTTTCGAAAAAAGTTCCATGTAAAGGGTAGTTGGGGGTGGGGGGATTTTCTTGCAAATCTTCGTGTCGCATCCTTGGAAGATACCAAACTTAAACACCAAGTTTGGTATTTAATGGTCTTTTCGTTTTTGAGCTATGCTGTCCACAGACACACACACGGACCTTTTTACAAAAATGCCTTTTTTGGATTCAGGGGGACCCAAAACGTGTATTTCCGGTGAAATCTCGGTATCGAATTTTTGGGTGGAATACAATACCTTCTCTATACACTATGTACATAGTACGTGTAGAGAAAGTAAAAATGCAATACCATAGGGGGGATTTGAATCACGGATCTCCCAATCTCTAGTGGTTACTCTAACCACTGAGCTACTGAGTTGGGGAATTTAATGCTCTGGAGGCATGTTGCCAATGCAGCTTAATGATTAGAGCAACCGGCTAGAGTCCGTAAGATCCGTGGTTCAAATCCCGGATAAGACATTGAATTTTTCAGTCTGACTCTGTCTATCCAACTTGTATCCTACATATTGCTTGTGTGAACAGGAAAAAAAACAAAAAAAAAAAAAAACCATACAATTTGGGTTCTGTTTCCATTCATTGAACACACTTGCTTTAGGTTATTCTCCTTATGGCTATTGCCTCTGTTCTTACCCATGCAATTACTTCCCTTTCTGTTTACTCGCATGTATGCACACAATTTTTCCCATCCCGTTCCTATGCTAAATCGCAATATTTTAATTTTTTCGTATTGTCAATTCTTAAATGCACTTTATACCACACTTTTATTGGCTGTATGTTCATAGAGCATATCATCAATCCCATTGAGATAGCCAAATATCTCCACATCTCTCGCTTTCCTTTAAACAGAGTTAGACTATATATATATATATATATATATTTATTTACTTTTCCAATGATCAAGTCCCGCGACATATTAAAACTTTCTCTAACATATATGTACATAGTAAGTAGTTAGAGAAGGCATTGTATTCCACCCAAAAATTCAATGCCATATTTCACCAACAATATAAGTTTTGATATCCCTAGTTCCAAAAAAACATTATTACTTTCTCTACAGTAGTATGTATATTCTTAGTTATAGAGGAATTCTCGTGTTCAACCCATAAATTCGATACTCATATTTCACCGAAAATACATATTTTGGTCCCCTAAGCCCAAAAAAATTTTTAGAAAAAGGTGTGTGTGGATGTGTGTGTCTGTGGACAGCATGCTTAAAAACTAAAAGACCGTTAAATACCAAACGTGGTATTTAAGATTATTATCATCCAAGGATGTGACACGAAGATTTTCAAAAAATCCCCCACCCCATGCTTTCCTTTACATGGCATTTTCTTTGAAAATTCTGTTTTTCTCAAAAATGGCTCTAATGATTTTGATTAAAATGCCGTATATATTAAAGTTATTGACAAAACAAATAACATGTATGTTTTGAATCTTCTGGAAATAGCCTCTGAAGAGCACTTTATTCGATTAATTCGATTAATTTTTGCATAATTTTGTAAAACGGTTAAACCTTAAGAGATAGACAAAAGCTTACTATACAAAAAATGTAGATCTCGTTAAAACACCCAATTTATGGCATATGCCCTTTTGTTGTAGAATTTACCGTTTCCAAGATATTCTTTTTTATTGGTCTCGATTATAAAATACCTATACTTTTCTCAGACATGGCGTTTCCGATTTTCCTTTGTTCCACTCCTGGTCAAGCAAAGAAGCCAGTTTCAATGACAATCGCACAACGATAGCTTTTAAAACATTTAAGTTTCGCTTTAGCATAGCGCATTTCCTTTAGTTCTCTTCTAGTTCTGAGATAAGTGCATTCTGCTAATGTTTATCTTGATTAGCATGGCGTAGAAAGAATAATAATTTTTGTAATAAGTCGTGTGAAGAACAGTTAGAGAAAGTCATGTGAGTGTAACACACTAGAATTTTTATTCAGGTGTTTTCAAAATATGCATTACCATGAAATCTTGGTATTTAATTTGGGGGGGGGGGCGGAATGCAGTTCATTGTATATACATGCTACATACACAATGCAAACACAATTAAGTTGTAGCTTCTTAAATATTTGCCCTATCTAAATATATGCATAGCATTATACAGAAGAATCTTCGGTATTCCTGAATGAAATTAATATATTTTATGCCCTCTTTTAGCTTTCCCGTAAAAATGCTACTTAGCAAGCATAAATTGCTCTTCTAGTATGACCGTTTCCTTGAGAATTTGATGTTTATACATGTAAGTAATGGGATAAGCTTATTATAGGTGAACGGAGGCTTAGTGGAGAAAGAAAACTTTTCTCCACTACATCTTCTTACTCCACTATGCGTACGCATAAACAGTGATCTCGTATCCCCTATAGTGACGATGACTGAGATAAGTTTAACTTGATTGTCGAGTAGCACGGAGGAAGAGACAGGGTGGGCGGAAAGGCAAGTATGGGGGAAGCAGTCCGTCAAACAGCAACGGGAACTTCCCCTCTCGACATTGTTTTCTAAGTTGTAAACCTGTAGCTACTTTGCTAATGGTTAGAGTTGCCACATTTCTATTTCTATCCCATGATGCCATGATGGATAATACTTTCACCTCTACATATCACGACTACTCCCTCTTTCATGGGTTTGCACTTCTTCAATCATTCTTTGTGAATTCTTTACAAATTAAAACCAGTCATTGTAAAGTGTATTCAGGAAGTGATTATCTACATACGGAATATAAATAATGATAATTAAACTTATAGGATCTATGTATAAGTACGGTTCTTCTACCGAATGTAATTTGCACTAATTCATTTGTTTGATTATGAGGATTTTGCTTACTGCGAATAACTTGCAGCCTCTCAAATACACCAAATAATACTGTACTTGGAACTTCGCTTTGGGTAAAGAAATTAAGGTATCACACGATCTGTTATCTAAGGTATCATATACGTGTTACATCATATACTATGTTCCATAAAAATCATTGTAGTTATTCTTAATGGATATTGGCACTAATGCGTCCTTCGATACAAACATATTTAAAAGACTTTTTGTTTGTACAATTGTTTTAGAGAAGCCTATTTTCAGTTCATTAGAAAAACGTGTATTCCATTTTATGACTACATGAATGGGCATGATATTTTAATTCAAAAACAGTGTACAACGGCCTCCAAGAGGAATATTTTTGCGAAGGATGTTTGGCCGGAGTGGAGTCCAAGTTAGCCATCATCGCAGCAAAGGCAATTAGGAGGCTGCTCTGGCAACGTAATCCGATTTACTGCCCTAGCAACCGCACACCACAATGTGGACGTATACGTACACTTCAGCACAGGTCAATCTATCTCAGAGATTATCTTAGTCGAACAGTCTTACTCAATATTTCCAAACAGAAAGTATACATATGCTCACATCACCTTCTGTACCTATTCTTACAAAACCTTATTCATCTATGTACTTCACTACTAATCCAGATAAACATTAGAAGAAATGGGTTTAATACTTATTTCTTAGGTATGTACAAGAAGAATAAGGCAATGCACTAGGATAAGTCATATCAAATCTTTTAAAGTTAGTCGCTATGTCGCTATGTTATTATTTCAATTCCGTTCTAATTGCATGATCAGGATGAATATAAAATAACGACTTTTCATTTGAGAAAAGTATAAGTACTGGTAAGTTTAAACGAAAACAAGGAATATCTCAAAAATCATTAACTACACTTTGTCTCTTATGGTTCACCAATTATGCAACATTGTCCAGAATTAAGAGGGATTCAGAGACTATTCATAGAAAATTTAAGCCTACAACTTTTAAATGCCGAGTTAGGTATTTAATCAACTTTTCATTTTTACTTTTTCTACACGTACTATGTACATAGTGTATAGAGAAGGTATTGCATTGCACCCAAAAATTCGATACCAAGACTTCACCGGAAATATATGATTTGAGACCTATTGACTCCAAAAAAATGCATTTTTAGAAAAATATGAGCGTGTATGTGGGCAGCATATCTCAAAAACGAAAAGTCCGTTAAATACCAAAGTTGGTATTTAAGTTCAGTATCTTGCAAGGATGCGACACGAAGATTTTTCTTTACATGAAACATTTTCGACATTTTTTATTATGATTAAAACTTCGTGTATTAAAATATTTACATGATAAATAAAACGTACAATGAATTTTCTGGGAATGGCCTCTGAAGACATTTCTTTATTTGAGACGCATTTTGCAGAATGTTGCATAAGTGGTAAACCGTAAGAGATATACTAAAACTTAAAACCCACTGTTAATGATATATACATTTTTTCGTGGAGTTGTCTGTTTTGAGATATTCCTTGATATTGGTTTCAGTTTTAAAATACTTATACTTTTCTTATACGGGAATTTGTCAACTCCAGGCCATACAAACAAAGGAAATTCAATCACATGGCAATCGGTTTTTAAAACATGGTACTCCGTTATTCTCCTTCTACTTACAGGGAAGCAAGTAATAAGACTATTTCTGAATTTTTTTTCTCGATTAGCAGAAAGTAAATAGAAGAATAAGCTTTTTAACAATAATTTGAATTAGAGAAAGGCATGTGTATGAAACACATCATATTTTTTGTAGTTATTCAGTTCACAGACACACACACACACACACACACACACACACACACACACACACACGTACGTACGTACGTAGTACATACATTACATACTATACACACGTTACTTTTTTCCCCTCAAAATATTTTTTGGATTAAGAAATCCGCAGTGAAATCCGGTAAAATTTCCGTTTCGAATTTTTGGGTGGAATGCAATAACTTCTTGAGTTAGTGTGTACAGAGAGTTAACTAACCATAGTATATTAGCGTTTAATGGTTGCATTACTTGAAACATTGATTCCCAAACATTTCCTTTAGTAAGTTCTAAAACCAATAAGCACCATATAGATATACAAGTTACATTATTTCAAACAATATTTGGACCTGCTAATATATGAACATCGTAACAATGAAGAAGATCGTAAATGTAGACTTAGCGTTATATTTCCTATGCGTTGACAAAATGTAGTCTTTGGCCTGGCATTTAGTAAACATTTTAGGAAATAATCTTAAAAATCCTGCATTTTGACTTCCTATAGAAATTACTTTGTGTATTGATTTAAAACAAATTTAAATGTTTGAGTTTATTAACATTCTTTTCACTTGTTCTCTTATTTAAATAATACTAAGGTATGTCGTTTCATCACAAACATGAGCAGTTTACGTTTTCCAAGCCTATGTTCGTGAGGGGCGGTTTGCCGTTCTGTTGTGTAAATTTGAGATTCCCCAATACTGTATTTAGTAACTCTATGGCCTAAACGCCCTCCTGCTTTTCTTTTTTAATTTCTCTAGCACGTGTGCACAAAGTACACAGTAGATAGAGAAGTTATTGTATTTTAATATGCACTGCATTAGCTTGTATCTCTGATGCGCATTAACTTCCTAAGAAGTTTGCCGTTTTATCGCCATAATCGAGAAGGTCTGAAAGCATCTGAGGGTGTGCCTATTATTATCAGAGACACTCTCTTAGTCACAGAGTAACAGCTTAAGAAGTCATTGAAGTTTAAACTGCCTTCAACCGACGGTACCTATCTCCTCCTACGGCCAACTGCAAGCTTAATACAGCTTATATTTTACTACTCTTTCGGGCGGATTGCACAACTCTGCTACTAGGCGACCTTATATACAAACATTTCTCATGGGGATGTAAAACTACGAAACCCAATGGTGTCGCCTCATACTTGCCTGTCTTGACATTGGTTCACCTCTAGCTTGTCTAGTTCTCTAGCAATTCATTGATCGCTCCAAACTTTCTTGTCGTTGGAATTTGCAGACATCTCCAGCTCATGGTTATTTTAGCAGAACTTGATTACGATCACTGATAGTTCTCACATTTGAACTCACTCTTAATATGGTCCACGTATGCCCAAATCTGTCCTGCACAGATCTTATGGCCTTGGAACAGCCGCTATATTGACAATGCACGAACCACATGGCAAATGTGTGCGTCACTCTACGTCCTGCCCTAAATGCCCATTCTTACTTGATTGTCCATATAGTACATACACAAACTCTGCTGCATTGCAGCACACATCTGTTCATAATTTACACAAGTTTGAAGTTCGGTTTACAACGTTCAATTTATTCCTATCTGCCCTTCATCCTTGAAAACGGTATAATGCATTATAGTTTGATATAGTAGATATGCGAGGTAATATTAATTTGCAATACCTTAATGTGTAAAAATTCAACTTAACTGAATTGCTTTATCGTCAATAATTAATGCAAAGCGGACAAAATTGTGTCCAGCTTAGCCTTAAAGGAACACACAAATGTTGCTGTCCAAAAAACCAGACGATCTATTTCAGGATATCTGACAAGCCTTGTGATATTAGTTTTATTGAAGTGGAGAGGTCAGCAGTTAGTACCAAAAAAGTTAAAGTTATCAAAAATAAATTGAACCTCTTCTACGGCAATTGGCAATTTATATTCCACCGAGACAAAATTTTAAATATTTATGCAAGATTATTCACATGAACGGACTCTTATCTGAAAATATGTTGCTATAAACTGGTGATATACTATTCTTCAAAGTAATTTCCATTAGCTTCTACAACATTTTGATAGCGTTCTGGAAACTGTTTTATTTGTTTCCCCTAAAATATTTTGATTGACATGAGGCGATATTTAGAGTTAAAATAAATAGGGTAAATTGATTTAATTTAAGTTTTTTTTTTTATGGATACTCTTTAAGTGCTGTGGTTCTCAGCGGACTCAAGTTAATGACGACTGGTAAAATCCCGCAGTAGAATGGAAAGCGGGGGAATTTTATTGGAAACAGCCAATAGCAACTTAGGCTAAATGTAGAGATTAAACAAGGATATAAATTGTGCACCACAATTTCCACCGATAATATTAAATTACCTAGCAATTCTTATTCAATATTGTTGCAGCACACACACACACACACACACACACACACACACACCACAAAGTCGCAGACATTGTCAGAAAGCGAAGAATCATCTAATGCTAGTTTGTCTGACGAATGCGCGCCAAATTTATACAAAAAATTTATCCCGATTAACTGTCAAATTAACTGAGTGTTAATACTGTTAATACGTTTTTAAAGTATAAAAACGTGGAACGTCTTACTAACGGAACAATCGTGAAATATTGAAGAAAACTTAATTATCAACACTTTTCGACCAAGTGCAGGGGATGTATCGTTCGACCACGTTGTGAATACATTGCGTTTATTGTTTGCGTGTAAGTGTGTGAGTGTGTGTGTGTGTGTGTGTGTTTAAATGATAAAAAATGCTATTTGCCTAAAAATAAACACACGTTCACAAAGGGATTATATGTCGTTTTTCTTTTGTTGATAACCACATGCTTGGGTCTTTGTTTCCGAGATGAACGACAACATGCTCGCAGAGACGATGACGCCAACATTCCTGAAATTAGCCGACGCAGAGAAGAAACCAAAAAGTAACAACTATCACCTGAACCCCTCTCTGACAGCAACAAAGGAAACGCTCCTGAAATATACAACTATTAGAAAGTAATTTAAATGCCATATAATTATACAACTATGTACACTTCAGAACATGTTAGATCATTCCAATATAATCCTTAAACCGCATCCCTTTTATATCAACTATAACTCGTCCAAACACCTCGGGCCTGCATCTTGACTGTAGCTGCATTCAAATGGATAAAGAAAATCCAAACTTCTCTGCTTTCCTCTTGGATCGAATTTTATTCTTCACGTCTGACAAAATGTTGAAATAATATTCTACATTGATGGACCTGAGTTCCTGAAGCAAATCAAGATGGAGGAATCCCATCCAACTCCCTTCACTTCTCCGGCTGAGACTGTCCTAGGTTTTTTCGATTTTGGAGAACTGCTATTACGCTATTCTCTTGACTGCTAAGGCTCAGGAATGAAATACTAGATCCATTTTTTATCTGTGGCGACTTTGGACTCTGCCTCAAACCTTCCCAGGAGTTGACTCATCTGTAACCTTTCCGATTTTGTCTGCATCCGTAATAGTGCTTGGGGTCCAATTGTCGTTCGTTCATCTTACCTGTACTGCAAATGTTTTTGTGTAATAGTTTGTAAACCAACAACACTTATGGATAATACTGAAACAAGTTCTTTTTATCGATACTTCAATCCTCCCGTATAAGCACATTCAATAATTACTTAATGTAGAAGTTCGTAATCGATAATTTTGCGACGTATTGTGCTCTTTTTTCTCCTCTGTGAAGGCTTTACGCCAATCAAATACCCAGGTTCTCGAGAGATGTTTTTCGGAACAGTTTTTCAATTGAGTCTCTAGAGAATTACTGATGGCTGCACCCTTTTCCTGTAAGAAATTTGATAATAACCCGTTGTTTCACGCTGATCGGCACTTTCTCTTCACGCAACCTTCTTGCAAAGCTCAAACCAGATTGAACTACTCGAGAGGGAGGGAAGATTAGAAGCGCTACCCTTCTAAGGTAGTGAGTTTGTAAATAAACCAATCCCATTTACAGCTGAGCGGTGAACTAGGCAGGCTGTAGTATTTCACAGATTACTATTTACAACAGTAAGATAATCGTAAAATAGCAGTCTAATGCACCTATAAACACTTTAGTTAAGTTCATGTTTTTCAGTATCAGTGTTGCCAGATAATGAGAGAGTTCAACTCTGGCAATAATTTGTTTCCGACATCATGAGTACACTTATTACAGGATGTTATGCCGCAACAAAGAAATTGTTAACTGCGCAAAACATATTTTCGGGATCCTTTTTTGCCATAACAGGTTAACCTTTATTGTATTTGTATTATAAACACTAGTAGGAACTATTTCTGGCGTCGCTTTAATATTTAAGAAGAGGAACAAAATCTAAAGAAACAGAGAAGCGTGAAACACGAGTATGTAATACCAACTCATTCATTTTCAAAACCATTCGGAATTGTTATTCACAACCTATCTAACTCTCCTTTCTTAGATTTCATTTTCAGTAAGTTACAATAAAACGGGCAATACGTAATACGAACGCAGGACGCAGCATTTAGTGACAAATACACATATTAAAACATTGAATCTAAGATATGAGTACCAAGGCGGGATGATCAAGTACTCTCTGATAAACCTAATGCTTTTAAGCAGCAGAAATACTTTTCCTCATTGTTAAGATAATGAATAAATATATTTTAACAAAACGATAAATACATACTTGTAAGATTATATTGCACAAGACGTCAAAGCGAATTTTGGCATACTCTTATTTTAGAATAGGAAGTCAGTACACAAAACAAAAGCGCATTGTTTTAAGGTAAATTGGTAAAATTAAGTATAATAGTATACCATTATGTGAACATTAATAGGTATACTGGTCTCACCGTTAGTATCACCTCATCCCTCATTTTTCTTGTGTCCATTCAACTTAAATTCCAGCGCAGCCACTGCATTTCATCGATATCTAATTTTCCTCACAACCAGATTTGTTAACACTCATTATAAACGGCTTCTTTCCTGTGTTGCGAACGTACAATATAGGTACCTAAGTCAGGAGTCGAGGATCCATCAAACTTCTTCAGCACAATATGGTAGGTATAGTACAAGAGTTCACCGCAGAGGGGCATGTACAGACGGATGTGAGGTTAAAAATGCTTGGGTAAACAGTGCACAGGAAGCAGTAAATGGAGGGTGGCATGGCCATGTTTACTGTACAACAGAACAAAGGGTATATAGTGACGAGGTTCAAATATTCGATAAAGTGACAACAAAGGAACCAGCAGAGTGCAGTACAATCAACCCAAAGGAGCTCACTACTCCATGCAGTTAATTACCGGGTTCCCTTTTATATTAGAAGAACATTAGGTAGTATCTGGTTTTATAACGCGCATATGCTTGTTAAAATTCTTCCCGGTAAACATCCAATGGCGCAAACCAACTAACCACAATAGATGCGAAATTTTAAATTTAAACTTCCAAACAGTTTCTGATTCCCTAATTATTTCCACACAAATGTATACAATATACTTAATCTATACTAATATAGAAACAAAATAAAGCTGTATTTGTTGGCAGGCGTATTTTGAACACCTGAATTTAACCAATTCTCCAATAGTGGATAGCTTAAACACTTATATCCAATATAAATTATCCCTTTGCAAAATCTTATTTAAAAAGAAAATTTCACAAAAGAAAAAAAAAACTGACGTGTTCCATTCATACGACTTTCTCTACATCTCTGTAATAACTTATTATAATTAAGCTTATTCTTCTACTTCACGCTAATCGAGATATACGTTAGCAGAAACGTCTTATTACTTAGTTCCTTATAAGTAGAAGGGAAATAAGGGAGTACAATTAGGCTAAACAGTCAATCAAATGTTTTAAAATGTGTTGTTATGGGATTGAAATCCGTTTCTTTGTGTAGTCAAAAGTTGACAAGTTCCCGTATGACAACAGTAAAAGTATTTTAAAACTGAAACCAATTACAAGGAATATCTGGAAAACTGTCAACTCCACGAAAAAAAAATGTATATGACATAAATTGCGTGTTTAAATGAGATCTACATTTTTCCTTTCTCTATACATACCATACATATAGTGTATAGAGAAGGTATTGCACTCAAGCCAAAAATTCGATACCGAGATTTCACCGGAAATATGTTTTAGGGTCACCTGTATCCAAAAACAGCTTTTCAGAAAAAGATCCGCGTGTGAGTGTGTAACTGTGAACACGATAACTCAAAAACGAAAAGTCGGTAAAATACTAAACTTCGTATTTAAGTTTAGTATATTCCTGGGATGCGACACGAAGATTTGGAGAAAAATCCCCCACCCCCAACTACCCTTTACATGGAATTTTTTCCCCAAAATTTTGATTTTCTCAAAAATGGCTGTAATGATTTTGATTAAAATATAGTATATTAAAGATATTTACCTGACAAATAAAATGTATATCTTGAATTTTCTGGCAATAGCCTCTAAGGACTACTTTATCCAGGATGAATTTTACGGGATTTTGCATAACTGCTAAAAAGTAAGAAATGGACAGAAACTTACCATACAAAAATGTAGAGCAAATTAAAACACACAATTATACATTTTTTAAATAGTTGATCGTCTATACAAACAAAGGAACTTAAGTCACATGGCAACCAGTTTTTGGTTAATACTTTAGCCTATGGTACTCCCTTATTTCCCTTCTGCTTGCATGGAAGCATGTAATAGGACTATTACTGCTAACCTAATCTCGATTAGCACTAAGTAAATATAAGAATAAACTTTTTAACAATAATTTATTGTAGATTTATAGAGAAAGTCATGTGAACGGAATACATCAGATTTTTTTATGTAGTAAGTTTTTGTCTATATCTCTTACGGTTTACCAATTATGCAAAATTCATTCAGAATAAACAGATCTTCAGAAAGTATTCCCAGAAAATTCAAGATATACATTTTATTTGCGATAGAAATGGCTTTAACTATGTGGTATTTTAATCAAAATCGTGAGAGCCATTTTTTGGAAAAAAAAAAACAACAACAATTTTGAACATTTTTCCATTTAAAGGGTAGTTTGGGGTGGTGGGGGGGTTCTTGAAAATCTTCGTGTCGCATCGTTGGAAGATACCAAACTGAAACTCCAAGTTTGCTTTTTAACGGTCCTTTCGTTTTGAGTACATAGTACGTGTAGAATAAGTAATTAGAACGTTCAAGCTTTACGCCCTCTTGATCTTTATTTATGACCGTTTCATTTAGGTGCTATCTGATGTAACTGTAGCATTGTTCAATAAAAACAATCTCGATTCTTTAAAATTGGTTTTTTTATCTTTCTTTCCTCCCAGCAGCTCGTGTATTCCTATCATGGCAGATACTTGTAAGTGTAAAGCTTGCCTTCAGCAATGGGATTTAGCCTGGAAGTTAATTCTCTACTTCTTGTATATCAGTCTTGATACTATTGAATTAAAATATTTTAGCACAGGAAAGTCATGTACGCGAGCTGTAGGTAGTGTGATTTAAGGACATGAATTAAATAATTGCAAATTTGACACCAAAAAGTTAGTGAAATAGGCTGTAAATTAAATATGTGTATATTCATTTCTGTATAAATACTAGTTTTAGGCACAAATTGTTGCGTTGTGTAATAGAATAACGTAGCAGATAAAATTGAAATTTGCGTTATAACCTTATATTTCAATTACTATAGTGAAAACCAAAAGAAAGCAAGTATAGTGCTTCTCGAAATTCCTCAATTTAGCAGAGCGCAGGTTAAAGGGCTACAGAAGTGTCTTTTAGCACTTTTAGTCAAGAAATTTGATCTTCGGATTTTTGGTGCAAAATGCACCCTAATTGAAGCTATATATCTGCTACTTTTTGAATACCCTCGGACGGATGTAACTGATGTGTAGACGCGTCATTTAAATTTGCAATTCGTCCATGAAAATGATTTGTCATTTACTCAAGCACAGCTTTGCTCATTTGTAATATGAGCCGATCTTGATTAATGTTCACTTTACACTTTAAAATAAGAAAGCAGTTTTTTTTTTGCACGACTGAATCATTGAAGCCACTAGTGTGCGCTAGTTAAAAAGGACACTTTAGAAGAAGCATTAAAACTGCTAAACATACAAGATGAGAATATTAAGTTAACCACCATTTTTAGATGTCGAGATGAGAGCCAGCGGGAAATTATTATTTGGGATTTATAGAAAAATATCACATAATCAAACTTCTCATAAGCACTCAGCGATCAATAGCCTAGCACACACACTGATACATATTCCATGGCAGGGTGAAAAATATAAACAAGAATAAAATCACATAATTCAGTTGGCAAATAAAAATAGTTTTGATAAAGCTTTAGTGGGTAAAAAGATTAAAAACACATTCAGAAAAAAAAATGAATTACCACCTTAGTTCCAGCAAAGGATATATGCATATAAAACAAATTCACATGTCATCCTTGAGCTGCAAAATATTTGGAAATTTGTTTGGAAGATTTAACATTGCACTGGCTCCTAAAAACATTTATAAATATTAAGAATCAGTTAAAATTGGAATATATTTATCCATACCATATAATAAATCCGGGATATACAAAACTGAATTCTCACAGTGTGAAAAAATATACATAGGTGACAAACCAAAAGAAATATCCACACATGCATGAAAGAATACAGAGACCATAAATAAACATTTAGACAAATCGGCGGTGTCATCACATTTTTGGGATACAAATCATGAAATTAACTGGGACGTATCATTATTAAAATCAGATAGGACGGCATCAGAATAGACAAATTTTTATTTATACACAAATTCAAACAAGAATTAATGAACTTCGACAGGAAGATTGACAACCAGTTGGTCTTCAAGTTCGTCAATCCCACAATCAGAGCGTAGTAGATAGAAGGAAGGAGATGCCTTCAAGGCAGATGATTCAATCATGCAAAAGAACTGTAGAAGCGACGAACACGTGGCGAAATCGTGATTTTCTTTTAAAATGTAAGTGAAGTTTTTGTGTATTAGTCAAACTCGGATCAAATTACAAATGGGAAAAAAATTCACCGTTTTAATTCCCGTATTTTTATTAACAGTTTTGCTACTTACCCGCTTTCAAAAATCTATCTTCTCCCACAAAAGTACAGTTAGAAGTCTGAAAATGTTCCACAATACATTTAAGGATGTGGGCAATAAAATGTTCTATTGGGATTTTATAAAAGTAATAGTTTATTTTTTAAAAATGATCATAACATGCGCTCCTTTTAATGGCTTATCCACATTTTTGCGCTGTAAAATATATTTTAACAAAGAACTATCCAATACATTAAAATTGTTCAAAACAATACTGAGAAAGGTTTTTATGTAGTATAATAAAATTGATATAAATCATTACAGGTAATACATCAAGAATGCATTTAGATACTGAAATGAAATGTTTTATACATGCTGCTTTAATTGCAAGTAATGCATGTAAAAATTAAATTCGTAGCTCTATCAGAAAATCACCCTATCACTTTGGCATCCTCTTAATGCATGTAAATGAATTTCTTTGAATTAAGGGGGCGTACTTCAGGTACCGGAAAAAAGAATACAGAGACTGAAGGGTTGTTCACAGGTTAACTGACTAGTTCCACGATCTTTTACATTGTTTTTTTAATAACGAGAAATGATCGCACAAAATATTAGTGATTTCAATTGTCTTTATATTAGTTTACAGACCATTATTTGTAACTTTTAACTAAAACCTTAGTTGCGTCTGTTAAAGTTCACAAATCTGCATCACAAAGGTATCAACTAGTCACCTTAATAGTTTCGACTGATGATAGAAATAGATTGTAGAAGATCCATTCAGACAGTAGGTATGATAAGTATAAAAAAACAACGGCTTTGAAGCAATCCATGTCTGTCCAGCAGCATCTCCCAAGTACTACGCCGCTTTCAAGCCATTGCTTCCATTCATTATTTCTAAAGTGGTGGGGCAGAACAATAGCGGGGTGGTGCAGACAAAGGAAAGACGCGAGGATGTAGCCGCATCGACACTCCGAGCCATATAATGGATGACTTTGTTGTGCAAAGTTTTCATCGTCTTCTTTCTTTCCTTCCTTCTACTGCCGCAGTCTTTGCTGGCCTGCCTGCACACAACTAAAATTATGCAACAATTTTATCTCAGGGTGTAGGCAGGAACGATTGTAAATTTTATCGTTGACAAAATCAGCCTCATTTGAAATCACTTAAATGCCTTAATTTTGTTTTGAAGTAGAAAACATAAATCTTGTATGCAAAAATATTTTACAAACATTACCATTTTCATGAGATGATATCTACTGTTTTCAAAAATCTTATTTATCTCACCACTTCATGTTAATCGCATAAATACAGTGCGTCAAGAGTTATCACTATATCGACTGTGGAGCGTTTTCCCACTGGGCGATGGTTGCCACACCTACTGCCAGACAGGTTGATTTTAAAGCCCCCAACCATTTTAGAGTTAACATTGGAATTTGGTTTTTGTTTCAGGCTGATATACTAGTTTGTTGTGATTGAAACGAGTGGCAGTTGTTGGAACTCAATTATGCCGTTTAATGTAAGACAGGTTCAAGAGAACTTTAGCCTAAACCGGCTACTATGCCAGCAAATATCCGCCGATTGGTCAATCAATTTCACCTCTGCGTTGTGTGTGAGACCAGGAGTTTGTTAAGAGATGGATTGCCAGAGACTCATCATGTTCATTTGACCTGTCCTTATCTTTCTGCCCTGAGAGTTTATCAAGACGAGTGTAGCAAACGAAAGTCATATTTGAACATGTTCAGCAATTATTACACGTGAAATGCTGACGATGGCAGACATGTTAAATTGCGATGCTTTCATAAGACCTATCATCACGCTCACCCCATTTCAATTTCATGTCCGTCAGTGCATTATTTCCACAAAATGGATCGAAACTTTATAACCTCCCTGTAAACGTAGCCGGCAAAGCACCAGCAAAGAATGAAATTCACACAAAATATCAATAAAAACCTGCATAGCTTACCTGCATTACATGTGATGTTAAAAACGAATAATACATTGCGAGCAACGAGTGAGTTCAGTTCCAACCTGCACGTCCAGTTTTTCTTCAGTCAACATATGGTGAAGTAGAAGTCGGCGAAACATAAGGTTCGCATTTTAACCTACGACCACGGCACAACAGCCCGGAAGACACAGTTTTTAAATATATTGACACCGGCCGTGAAAATAGCCTAAGATATTCTATGATTTCACAATTGTTGAAACCAATAATCTCCATGCGCTAAGGTAGTTACAGAAGAGAGAAGACGTATTACTAACGATCCCCGATCGTTGTGATTATTAAGGTAAGAAATACAGTGTTGTGATTTAATATTTGCTTACAATTTCATTTAAATTTAAAAAAGAGACACTGAATATTAATAAATGTTACATTATATCCATTGTATATTACCAAAAAGAAGAGTTTCTTCTCAACATTACCACATACCTTCACATGGTGGGTGCCACAAGGTGTAAAATTTACACTCACAATTAGAGTACACATGTGAACCCTTGGGTTCGTGTACCTTTGCCATGTCGTATGAATAAGCAATTAGTAAATATTAGACTTTTTAAGAGAACCCAAAAAAATACCTTAAACATATAAAATTCTAATAAAAATCGTGTCTTTTATTTCTTGAAAATCTTCTTGTTTCATCCTTGAGATATTAAAGCTAATACGTTTGACACTTAACCATCTTTTTTTACTTTAACTACACGTACTATGTAGATAGCAGTAGAGAAAGCATATTTTGTTGATTTTTATTACAATACCAAATGCTTAAGATATTTTTACAACAAAATGTATATCCTGAATTTTCTGGACAAAGAGTTTTTATTACAAATAAGTGTATTCCGTTAAAACATACAATTTATGTCATATACATCTATTTCCGATTTTCCTTGTTATTGGGTCCAACGTTAAACACTTTATGAAACGGGAAGTTCTCTTTTGTTTCATATTGACCATGCAAAGAGAACTGAATTTCAATTGTTTCACCAGTGACAATATTTTAAAGGATTCGATTATCGCTTTAGCGCAGTGTATTCCCTTATTTTCCTTCTGCTTGCAAGGAAGTAACAACTTTCAATTTCTGCTAATGTGTTATCTGGAATAGCATCACCTAGATAAAAAAAAATTATCTTTTCTAAGAATAGGTTGCTTGAAGAAACGGTAGAGAAAATAATGTGAATGGAACACGTCTTGTTTTTATTTCTTTCTTTTTTTCATTTATATAGTCCCGTTTAACTTCTATGGTCATATCGGGGTCTTTGACTTGTTTTTCTCGCTGAACTGTGTTCTGGGCTTCTTAACGTTTATTTTAGTTTTAAAACATTAAACACACACACTCCCACATTTATACTACCAGACTCTGTGAGAGATAGGAAATGATTATTTTTGAAGAACATTTCCCTGTCCCCCAACAGCCGGGTATCAAACGTCTTTTTGTTTTTAAGTTATGTTTTCTAAAAATGTTTGTTTTTATTCAGGATTCGCAAAACATATTTCTGGCGCAATCATGTCGAATTTTGGGGTGGAACGCCATACATTCTGTTCCTAGTATAAACGCGGTAGAAAAAGTAAACTTTTCAAAATGTTAGGCAAGAGGTAGAAGAAGAAGGCTGAATTGGAAAAATGTAAAATATAGGGTAGTGATAGGTCTGAGGATTCTTCTCGATACAAGTTTTACAGGTATGAATGATTGCAGTTTATTACCTCAAATCAGTCTAATACGTTACATTTGCGCCAGTGCCCCAATGTTGCACACCTTGAAACACACAATAATACTGAGGGCGTAGAGCTGCTAGCTACCACTGCGCTGCATCTGCAGAGCATCCAGGTGGAAATGACTGCCCTAAGCCATTCACATTTAACCTAAAGCAAAATATCACGAGAGGAATTACGTTCAATATTTGCTGAGTGTGTAAAATCACAGTATTCAATTAAATTTAATTGCTATGGGGAAACATACAAGCAAACGGCGACAATTATCAGTACGTACATGAGTTTTCTCTTGCGTCGCAAAATGAGAATATCTCTGAGGTTAATGTCGACACAGTACATTGCCGCCCGGTATGAAATGCAATCCTGATGCACTATGTATAATGCAACGATTTATGCTCGGTCGTCTTTTCTCTTATGGACATTTTAGTATGTATCGACTATTGTGCTATGGTGGGATTATTCGCGCTTCCATAATGTTTATATTTTGTGTCATGATTTTCTCTATTTCAGAATTTCGTCACATCCTACTGTTCGTTTTCTACATAATTTCAGCATTACTTAACATACGTGACTGTTGCCACTGTTGGGATAGTACTTCTGCTTTATTCCTCCGGAGACCCTAGTTAACACAACTTCTCTTCAATACATAAGTGTCTTAAATGCTCCGGGGATATACTGCCACAATCCACTACGCAGAAAATTCACTCAGGCTGCTATCTTTATGGAGTCATTTTTGGAACACTGGGAGTGAATTTTTTACGATTCGAATATACGGGGAGAGTTCATGTGTCTACGAGTATGCATAGTTATTAACGGTTAAGATATTTCACTATTGGGAAACTGACAATGTGCATGCGTAGTAGTTACTAGAAGAGAGAGAACATTATCGGCGTTCTGCTTCGATCGTTGTGGTTATTAAGGTAGGAATTGTATTTTTGTGCTACTTAAATTTCTTTCAATTTCATTCAAGTTTAAAAAAGAGACAGTTATTGTGATTAAAGGTTTTATGCTTTGTATATATCCGAAAGAGGAATTCCTTCTTAACGATACCACATATGCCTCAACAGCAGGCATTGTAAGGAGGACGGCTTGTGCTGCTAATTGCAAAACTGGCTGCCCAAGAGTTCGCATGCATATTCTTGGACTCGTGCATGTCTCTCACGTTGTGTGAATTCTGTTTCGTAAATGTTTCAAGCAAATATCACAGCAGTCATACATTTAATTAAAATAGGAAACCTCCCCTGTGGACCGGTTGGAAAGTCCTAGGCTTAATCTTGCCGTGTTCAGTAAGTTCTTGCAGGATCGCAAAGGGAAGATTCCAAAGATGAAGAAAAAGAAGAAGAAGAAACGGCTAACTACAAGAGCTGAGAAGACCGCAATCGCCTGTATACTTTGTGGAGAGCAATACACAGATTCTTCAGAAGCAGATTGGATAATGTGTGATCAGAGTAACAAACAATTGTTGGCATGAATATTGCACTGATTACAGAGGTGGGCAGTTTGTGATAATTTTTCCAAACTTATAAGGTCTCTAATTTGTTTCAAGTTCCTAAAAGATATGCTCATTCCATTGCTGTGATTATTAAATTCATTCGTGTGATTTAAATGGGGAGATTTAGTGGTATCTACCAGGAAATATTTGGAAACACGTACTCTTCTTGTACATAGCGATTACGTATTTTTTCACCATAAGTTATCCAAGAAGACTTTGCATTTGTATATTATTTAGGTACTGTTTCTGCAGCTACATTCATTTTAATTTTGAGCAGTGTTCAGTAGATATAATTTGATATCCCGTACAATCTCAGTCTTGTACCACTAGGCTGCAATAAAATAAAACTTAAAAAATGCGTACTCTTAGCCGCCTTTCTTCTGTATAATATTGGTTAAATGGTTGTTGGAACTCTTATACATTCACGGAGAGTTAACATTTACATTTTCATTCCCATTCTTCAGGCTCTACAGCTAGTTAAAAATCGCAAACTAGTCCTGTTTCCTAGCATGCTATTTTATAAAATAGCATTTTTCTCAAAGCAACATTTTCACACATTCTATATGTTCCATGCGTCTCAGTTTTTATTTAGTTTCCATTAAAATTATCAAGAATGTGCAGAAGTATCCACATTGTGCCCATTGGCGTTCGCCTGTTCAGGCGGCACAAGTTTAGCACTTGTCGGCTGCTGACTTAAAGTATAAGGTTTAAAGAACTAGTAAAGCTGTTTTGCCAAATTCAGATTTTTTATACTTTGTTTCAACAACTCACTTCTAACTTATCATTTGATACCAGGCATAGCAGTTTCCAAATATTAAAGCTAGGACAGTAGGAAATTAGGTTAACTGTCTCCTGACGTTATGCCTTGACGCTGCAGATATACTAGCCTCCATTGCGAGTGTATACCAATCCGAGACTATGTTTCACCTGAAGTCAGTGACTCATGGCCGCCTTTGTGTTCGTTCTATGCACTGATGATGGTTTGAGTATAGCTAACTTGAAGCCAACTGCTTAAGGATTCCTAATCCTGGTTATGACGGTCTTCAAAACAATAAAATGACACGCATTATCTCTGTTTGAAGAAAGCGATGTTAAGGTGATTAGATAAATATATCTGAAATCATAAAATAAAAATTATTATAAACAGAAATACTCTAGGCCTATTAATCATTATCAGTGGGCATTATCTCGTTAGCAATAGGGCTTCAACCCTACAAGCGAGGACTGCAAAAGTCATTAGAGGTACTAAAACGCATTGGCAGTTGACAACAAACTGCCATCTCATAGTAAGCAGTGTAAAGGTCTCTCCACAATCGCTTCTTCTCTACACCTTTCTGCACTACACTGCAATTTCTTTACATGTCTAGCTCAGTGTCAACCAAATAAATGTCCCGCCCATGACGTTAGAATAGGCCTCTGATTCGCAGCGTAAGGAGAAGAACTCGCAGCTGAGGCTACGAAATAGGCTAAAGGGGAAACTTCGCAAACACAAGATTGAAAAATCTGATGTGTTCCATTCACATGACTTTCTCTACATCTCTGCAACAAATTATTGTTAAAAAGCTTATGCTTCTATTTACTTCATGCTAATCGAAAAAAAACTTAGCAGGAATAGTCTTATTACTTGCTTCCTTGTAAGTAAAAGCGAAATAAGGGAGTATCATAGGTTAAAGTCAAAAGCTGGTTGCTATGTGACTGAAATTCCTTTGTCAACTACTATCCATACAAAGTCCTAGGGGAGAAAAGTATACGTTTTTTAAAGCTGAAAAAAATCTCTCAAAAACATCAATTCCACGAAAAAAAAATGCGTATAACATAAATTGTGTTTTAAAGTACTCTACTTTTTTGTGTGGTAAGTTTTTCTCCATCTCTTACGGTTTAGCAGTTATGTAAAATTCATCCAGAATAAAGTAGTCTTCAGAAGCTATTCCCAGAAAATTCAAGATATAGATTTTATTTGTCAGGTAAATATCTTTAATATATATTTTAATCAAAATCGTTAGAGCCATTTTTGAAAAAAATAAACATTTTCGAAATAAGTTCCATGTAAAGGGTAGTTTGGGGTGGGGGATTTTTCTCAAAATCTTCGTGTTGCATCCCTGGAAGATACTAAACTTAAATACCAAGACATATTTTTCCGACTTTTCGATTTTGAGTTTTCGTGTTCACAGACACACTGACACACGGACCTTTTTGTGAAAATGCGTTTTTTGGATACAGGGGACCCTAAAACACATACTTCCGGAGAAATCTCGGTATCGAATTTTTGGGTGGAGTGCAATACCTTCTCTATACACTATGTATATAGTACGTGTAGAGAAAGTAAAAAGCTCATATGTTCCGTTCACATGGCTTTCTCTAGCTGTTCCACAAACTATTCTTACAAAACATTATTCTTCTGTCTACTTCACGCTAAACGAGATAAACTTTAGCAGAATGGTCTGTTTACTTGCTTCCTTGTAACTATATATAGTATAAGGAAAATACGGGAATACAGCAAGATAAAGCGAGAGTCAAATCTTTTAAAAGCTGGTTGCTATGTAAAACATGGTGGGGGAATGGTTCTATGGAGGATTTTCTCTTAAATCTATGGCATCCTTGGAAGATACACTTAAATTCCAAGTTTAGTATTTAACCTACTTTTTGTTTTTGAGTTATGTTGTGCGCCCACCCCCCCCACACACACACCGATGGACCTTTCTCTGATTTTTTTTTTTCCCCAGAGGGCCTTAAAATATGTAATAAGAAGTCTCGGTATATTTTTGTGTAGAATATAACACGTTTCACAAAAGTAAAATACCCACTGCGCAATAAGTCACCTAATTCTCATGCGTTCTTCAATTGGTGGTATGAGAATAAAATTTGCCATATGCTTCCCTTCCTTTTCAAATGAGAAAAACCTCACAGTTTTGGAAACCATATTTCAGCAATTATTGTAAACAAACGGGAAATTATTGCAAACTGAACTTCAACACACTTGCACAAAATGTGTTATTGTGTTTCGATTAAGTAGTGGACCTGACGAAAAACTCTGGTAGTGTTAGATGTTTTCCTTACAAAGATAAGTATAATCAGCAGCAACTGTGCCTGTGGCTAGAATAGCCGAAGTGGTTAATGCGTGCTGCTACTGAATACCAGAGGGGTGGGTCGAATCCCATATAAGGTGTGCCTAAGGTGTGTAGAACCTTTATTTTTGTGAGCTGTGCGAAATATAAATTTGACAGATTAATGGAACCTCTTTCTGATAAAACTCCTCTTATAGAGCAGCAAATTACATGATTAGTTTTTCTTTCGCATTTGCCGCCATCTTAGAACGCTACAATACGATTGGAATTCTACTACTGAATGCTTTATAAAATATAAATGCTGCAAATAAAACGGGGAAATACGCCGACCTCAACTGGCCAACATTCCTTCGAAAATCAGTATTTTCCTTTAAACAGCCACCACATTCAAAAACATATGTCTATATTTCTCGAAAACTATTATCAGGTTAAAATATTTATTTCGGCCATGCATTTCAATGCTTATATTAACTACAATGGATATAAGGAAGCATTTATATCTCCATTGGGGAAGTCTCGCTAGATAGGAAGGAAATTAAAATGTTACAGGTTAAGAAAACGAAAATAATTTCTTTAGTAATGTTGAGAGAATTTAACATGATTACATTCCTTTATAATTAATTATGCAGTAATGCTACCCAAATACAATGTAATGTGAGAATAGCACTCCAAAGTAACGAAAGCAAATGCATTATGGTATACCATATAAAAGCGTTTAAGAGAATAAAAATTGTGTAAATGGTCATAAAATGCATTCTAAAAGCAGAAATGCCAGAGATTAAAATAAGTAATGGTATATTAAACAGAGCACAATACAGTTTTGGATTTCTTGAACGTGAAGCAACCTTTACACCTGGCAGCGTTGCCATCGTGTTTTTTTTTCCAGCACTATACAATGTTGCCATGTCCCCACTAACTGGCTATCTAGAAGTGTGCCTTTATCCTGATAACTATTAAAGACGTTCGTGAATGTTCCGTTTCAGAAAATAAGAACGCGGAAGGGGAGAATCGAACCACCACTTTCTGGCAAGTTGGAATTGCTGGATAGCCTCCCAGTGCGTGGCTATTATTCTTCACTTGGGGGAATATTTAATATGAAGTGTTACTCTGTTGTTAGAAACTGTTATTCTGTTTCTTTAAAGTTAACTTTCGAATAATCTTTCCTGCCATTCATTTCACCGTCATTTCATATCATCCACTTCCTCAGTTTCATACCAGGAATCGGCTTATCTCTGTTCCAGAGTCTCTGCCCCAGGCGCTGAACTGTAAGTCCTGGGGAAGTGGGATATAAGTGTTGCATACAAGAAAGAAAGGACAAAGTAAGGAGTGATCACATGTTACAAGGAAATTATGACTGACGTCGAAAGACCTCAAATAAGCAGAACGGCGACTGCTACAATCCCTTCTCTCTGCACCCTACCGCGCTCTTCTGCGAGTGCGTTTTCTTTGAATATGTAGGATGGTAATTTATTAGTAAGCTTCAAGTTTAATAAGTTCATAAACTAAGAAAAGAAAAGGAGATCGAATTCGTACCCAAAAATCTCAATACTGTTTCACCGAGAAGCAAACCAAAATACTAGAAAGCAAATTATGCAAGGTACGGTTTGTGCCAGAATTAAGCAATTTAATGGGTTCCATTCACATGACATTCTCTACCTATGCTGTAACAAACTGCTCTTACAAAAGCTTACTCTTCTAACTACTTTATGCTAATCAAGATAAGCATTAGCAGAAATTGTCTTCTTACTTAGTCCCTTATAAACAAAAGGGAAGCAAGAGCGACAGTCAATTCTTTTTAAAGTTAGTTGCTATGCGATTGAAATTCATTGCTCTATGCATGGCCAGGAGTAAAAGAAATAGGAACGGCAATTTTCGTTTGAGAAAAGGTTAAGAATTTTAAAATTAATACCAACAACGAGTAAATCGGAAATTATTTAACTCCACAAAAATGTATATGGCAGTATGTTTTAACAAGATCCACATTTCTCGTGCAGTACGTTTTTGTCCCATCTCTTAATGGCTTATCAGTTATGCTAAAGTCTCCTAGAATGAAGAGGTCTTCAGATGCTATATCCAGAAAAGTCAAGAAATAAATTTTATTTGTCACATAAATATCTTTAATATATGGCATTTTAATCAAAATCGTTAGAGGTATTTGAAAAAAAAAAAAAAAGCAATATTTCTAAATGTTTCCATGTTAAGAATATTTTGGTGTGAGGGGATTTTCTTGAAAATCTTCCTGTAACATCCTTGGAAGATGCTGAAATTAATAGAAGGTTGATAGTTAACTAACTTTCGTTTTTGAGTTACGTTGTTCTCTCTCCCTCCCTCCCTCCTCCATCCATCCATCTATATATCTATCTCACACACACACCGGATCTTTTTACAAAATGTGCACTTTCCAATCAAATCCCTTTATCGAATTTCTAGGTGGAATGCGATACCTTCTCTACGTATGTACTAAGCAAAGAACGTAAGCTGGAATCGTAACGTTTGATGTTTGTAGTGTTGATAAATTTTGAAAAGTACATTTCAAGACGCCCTGTGAAATTCTTGCTGATGTGGATTTCGTTTTCCGTTGAAGCTATAATCCGGGTATATCGCCCCATAAATATTCAAAGACGCGAACTTGTGTTTAAATAAAAGGAATTCCTCCTTATTTACATATTCCGTTACACGCGAACGGTGGGGTCTGAATAATCCGGCCTTTTGCTGCGATATACGCTAGCGGGCGTTTGTTCGAGTTATGCAAACCTTAGCAGTGGACACTATCCGTGGCGATAGCACATTTCAATGGCACCAAAGGATTAGAGCGGATCATTACGTAAATCTGCGCTGTTGCTAAGACCAGGCTTTAGGAATACTGCACAGTTACTGGATGTGCTTCACTTTACTGCTTACCGAGGGATTTTAAAAGCAGTAAGATGTCTCAACAGTTATATTATTCTTTTCAATAACTCTTTATGTTTACATTTCGCAAGGAAAAAGGGGGGGATTTCGTTTATGTAGAGAGTTCCAAGTGATAAATACAATTCTATATGATAATATAAATAAAAATATAGGTATCATTAGGAATAATGCAAATGTTTTGTTTGCGGTGAGGGTTTCTTGAACATCTTTGTGTCCAACTCTTGGAAGATGCTGAACTGAAATATCAACTTTTTTTTGGTTCGCTTTATTTTATAAAGATGATTTCAAAAGGTGTTTTTTGCAGTGCAATTTCCATATCTAAGCTTTGTGTGGAATGCAGTAGTCCTCTATTTACTCAACGAAATCGGCAAGAAAAAAAGGTAAAAGGATCATTTTTTAAAATTTTGAAGTAATGTCTAGGTTATAGTAAGTGCTGGAAGAAAACCAATAAGCTTTGCACAACATCAGCTTATCTATAGTAGTTCTTCATGATATTTAGCAGACCACTTGAGATAAAGTACTCAGTTCCCTAGCACTTGAAAGGTAATTTTAAACAGAATGAACCTATAAATGTACGAATAATTTACTTTTGGATATACATGTTTTGATATTGTTTTTATTGAATTTAACCTATTTCCAGAAATAATAACGTATGCCAAATATTTTAAGGATATCATTTGAGCTTGCACCCAAAATATACCGATTCCATAGGAGCGGTGATGACATTTGTCCGTGATTTCGTCCTATCGAGTCATCTATGGACGATTTAATTCCTCATCATCATGCGCTGATAGTGGTAGAATTGCAAACTAGAAATTTTACTCGATCAAGAAAACATCGTTAGATCTAAGGCCCGATTCGTTATGTGTGTGTGTGTGTGTGTGTGTGTGTGTGAGAGAGAGAGAGAGAGAGAGAGAGAGAGAGAGAGAGAGAGAGGCAGCTCGATTTCTGTTGCAGCATTACTTAGAATTAAAATTCTACAGAACAAAGGGAAACAGCTTCTCATTTCAATACAAAGGCCTCAGCAAGTATTGCTTTCTTCTATATTGTTTTCCAATAAACTTCGCTGTTTTTGCTTCTGCGTCAGACATTTTCTATTTTCGTGCAGGATACATCTTATCATTTGTATGGCTTCCCACTTGGCGAATACGCTTGCCAGTTCTCTTGGTTTGCGCACCAATATCCTGCTACTGTGCCATTATTGACTCATTGTTTTCATTCTGCTGCCACATCCAGCTTCTATCACAATCTGTACTGCTGGCGAAAAAATGCAAAGCTCAGCACTCAATTTCTTATCGTGAATATGCGGGCATTACAAACCTCAAGTAGCCCAGAAATTTTTACAATGGCTGGACGTCACATTTCCCTCCAGATCGAAATCGACACGTATGAAGAACCTCCTAAGAAATATGTAACTTTCATATTAAATTGTTGGGATTATTTTTGTGCGTGAATATGAAATGTTCTGTTTGAACTTCATTCCAATTTGATTGAAAGTGGTAGTGGATTTTCTGAAAGTCAACAGGAAGTGAATCTTAATTTGTACGAAATTTCCCATGATATGTAGGAAACAGCAACAAACCAAAGTCATTACTTTATTGAGATACGCGTATTGATTCGCTTCGCTTTATGTTACGCTAAACTGGCTTCAACAGCTGTCGCAAGTGTATCACATAGAACCAAATTAGTTCAATTCATCTAGCCTTTATTATAGTGGTTACAAAATCTATGCTCTAAAGGTACAAACTTGTAGATCGAAACAGAAGCAGTTTCCTTTGTTTTGAGGTTCCTGAGGTTCCAACAAACAAACAAACAAACAAACAAACAAAAATAGCGAAATTAGATTAGCGCGTTCGCACATTATATGAAATTATTTGTATTTATACTTAATCATTATTGTATTTCTACTCATAATTAAGCACCAAGGAGAATAAATAGTGTGTGTGTGGGGCGGTGTTAGGAACTGTATAATGCAAATAAAACATCTTGGAGTGATAAGGAATTGCCTTGCTTAGTTCCGGAATTTAAAAACTTAAGTGCTTGGGAGAGTAAAGTTCATAAGCACGGTTGCTGAAACCGTGGAGTAGTTTTGTTTAAAATATATATATAGTATAGTATGTTTTCTATATATATAGAGAGAGAAGAGAAGAGAAGAGAAGAGAAGAGAGAGAGAGAGAGAGAGAGAGAGAGAGAGAGAGAGAGAGAGAGAACTGAAGAATGGAGGAATACATTTTACTAAAGAGAAATGACGAGATGAATACAATTGATATTTTATATACATTCTATTTAATTCCATTTTAAATACGCTCAATTAAATGGAAATTGCGTGTTATTTACGCTCTTTAACTACTGTGGTTCTCAGCGTCCCATTCTAAATTGGGCGTGTAAGACCGCTTAATTTTGCTCAGAGGCCTCTCTATCAGGCTTGAGGTTCTTTTACATGCCGTAAATCTACGACACGGGACCAACGGCTTTACTTCCCTTCCGAAGGAATCCTTACTAAGGATTTTTACACCCGAAAAAATCCATCGTCCTCCGCCGGGTTTGAACCCGCGACCTTGGATATATGAAGTCAGCATGATAACCATTACACCACGGAAGGCGACGCGCTCAATTAAATACACATAAAATGATGTAAACATCATACATGAAAAAGTCGAAAACAGCTATATTTTTCCAAAGGTTGTAAAACTAATAAAAGTAAAAACCTCAAACACGTAATTCATATTATTATTTGCTCTTTCTACGCACTAAAAATCATAGTTTCCTCAATTAACTTCTTCGACAGCAGTTCATAAGCTTCCTATAATCCTTGAGTTAATAATTATAACCAAATAAACAAGTTAATTTACTTAGGTTGTTTAGGGGATGCCATAGCTTTTAAGGACAAAAAGAAAGCACAAACCTGATTGCGGAAGGATTCCCCATCAATTTGCTGGTGCATAAATCAACATGTTGACTCTTAACGGTAAACAGTTGAGAGCCCTTTTATGACCCTGATTGAGTCGCTTAACCAGAAATCTACGCAGTGATAGCACAAACGCTGAAACCTCCTCTCAATCTCTGTTGGCTGGCCGATGGAAAAATGATAAATTACCCTATTTGCCGGGTCATAAGACGCACTTTCTTCCCCTTGAGATTCCTTTACGAGTCTAAGCTACGCCTCAGCCATAACATTAAAAGCAAAAAAGTGATTGATTCGTTCCTGCCCTCACTATAAAAACAACTCTGACGATAGAAGCCTGAAAGCGATTGGTTAACTTCATATTTTGGAAACAAAGATATTTCTATTGTTAATCAAATAATACAAGGAAAGCAAATCTTAGTGACAAAATTCCCTTGAGGGTTTTCGGTTACGACTGTCAGAAAGGGCATATACTCGGGGAGAGTAAAAATTCCATGACTATGGCGTTGAAGCAAGCGATTTATTGATAGTGTCGGTACTCTTAAGCCCTGAAATTTAAGACTAGAATGTTAAGGAGTAACGGCTGGTAATCAAATGAGATTTTCAGTTGTTTATCGCTCTTAAAACGAAGCAAGGGTATATTAGGATTTTAAGTACACCAAACTAAATTATATTAATAATAATAATAATAATTTATAGAATTCTCCTCATGAAACAGTTAACAAATATCTCCCAGTTTCGTATCTAACAATTACTCTACCAAATAAGTTAGCAGAGCGTGTGAGGAGAAGACATTTCATTGGTTAACGAAATAATTATGGCGGCAGATAAATATTAAGACCTTAAAAGAATTGATTTTTATATTCTCTACACGTACTATGTACATAGTGTATATAGGAGATATTTTAATACACCCAAAAAATCGATACCGAGATTTCACCGAAAATACATGTTTTGGGTCCTCCTGATGTGTTGCATTCATATGACTTTCTCTACATCTCCACAACAAATTATTGTTAAAAAGCTTATGTTTTTATTTACCTCCTGCTAATCTAGAAAAAAATTAGCAGAAATAGTCTTATCACTTGCTTCCTTGTAAGTAGAAGCGAAATAAGGGAGTACCATAGGTTAAAGTGATAGTCAAAAGCTGGTTGCTATGTGACTGAAGTTCCTTTGTTTGCATGGAGAGGAGTTGACAAATTCCTCTATGAGAAAATTATGTTTTTTCCAAACTGAAAACAAAATCAAGGAATAACTAAAATACGAACTACTGCAGGAAAAAACGTATATAACATAAATTGTGTGCTTTAAAGGGCTTTACATTTTTTGTGTGGTAAGTTTTTGTCTCTCTCTTACGGTTTAGTAGTTATGTGCAAAATTCCGTAAAAGTGATCCAGAATAAAGTAGTCTTCAGAGGCTATTCCCAGAAAATTAAAGATACACATTTTATTTGTCAGGTAAATACCTTTAATATACGATATTTCAATCAAAATCGTTAGAGCCATTTTTAAGAAAATAAAAATGTTCGAAAAAGGGTTCCATGTAAAGGGTAGTTGGGGATGGGGGGATTTTCTTGAAACTCTTGGTGTCGCATCCTTGGAAGATACCAATATTAAATACAAATAGTATTTAACGGTCTTTTCGTTTTGGAGCTATGCTGTCCACAGACACACACACGGGCCTTTTTCTGAAAATGCTTTTTTTTTTTTTTCCAGGGGGACCCAAAACATGTATTTCCTGTGAAATCTCGGTATCGAATTTTGGGTGCAATACAATACCTTCTCTATACACTATGTACATAGTACGTGTAGAGAAACTAAAAAAAGGTAGTTTTAGAAAAAGGTGTGTGAGTGTGTGTGTGTGTGAGTGTGTGTGTGGGGGGGCAGTATGCATAGCTCAAAAACGAAAAGACCGTTAACTACCAAACTTGGTATTCAAGAAGATTTTTAAGAAAATCCGTCCACCTCAAACTACCCTTTACATGGAATATTTTTTGAAAATTTTGGTTTTATCAAAAATGGCTCTAACGATTTTGATTAAAATACTTTATGCTTAAGATATTTTTATGACAAACGAAATGTATATTTTGAATTTTCTGGAAATAGTCTCTGAAGAGCTATTCATTCTGGATGACTTTTATATATCTGGCAACCGTTAAAGAATTTCTAAAACTTACTACAAAAAAATGTAGACTTGATTAAAATATACAATTTATGTTATATACATTTATTTCTTGTAGAGTTAACCGATTTCTTGATATTTTGCATTATTGGTTTCACTTTAGCCACTTAAGCTTTTCTCAAACGGGTTTATCGATTCTCGTTTATTTATACCTGGCAAGCAAAGAGATTGGAATTTCAATTGTTTCATATAGCGACCGGCTTTTATAAGACGAGACTATCACTTTAGCCTGTGGATGTTCTTGTTTCCCTTATACTTACAAGGAAGTTAGTGATAGACTAGTTCTGCTTATGTTTATCTTGATTAGCATGATGTAAATAAAAGAATATTCTGTTGAATAAAAGGCTTGTTAGCCCAACAGCTAGAGGAAACCATGTGAATGGAACACTTTAGATTTTTTTCTCTTCTACTTACAAGAAACCAAGTAATAAGTACAATTTCTCGATTACCATAAAATAGAAGAATAAGCTTACTAACAATAATTTGTTACAGAGATGTGGAGAAAGTCATGTGAATGGAACGCATCAGATTTTTGAAAATAGTTTCATTGTTATCAGAAATTCTTACAGAGTATTTTCCTAAAAGTATTATTTCAATATCTAGTATAGATTTCGAGTTATTATTTGGGGGGAAACCGCTGAATCATGGGCTCATTTCCCATAAAATTTATTTTCAAGAACCGTTTCCCTGTTAAGTAAAAAATTACTCAACACATTTCTCTGAAATTTGTTGGTGTCTATGTTAGTTATATATACAATACCATTCCAAATTTCTTTTGGTTATTGCATAGATACTTTATTTGGTAAAAAATAAAAATTCTTAATTGTTTCCCTAAAACCTATACAATGTATTCATCACTAAACTACAAATATATTTATGCTAAATATTCCTGAAGATTGAATTATACTGTAATTATATGCTCTAGCCATGAAATGAACAAAATATAATGTAAAAAATCGTATATCTCCATTCATATGACTTTCTCTTTCTGTTTAGCACACAAAATATTCTTACAAAACATTATTCTTTTACCTACTTCATGCTAATTGTGATGAACATTAGCAGAAAAGTCTTATGATTAGAAGAGAAATAAGGGAATAGCTAGACTGAAGGGACAGTCAAATTTTTTAAACGTTGTCTTTATGCGACTGACTTCAAAGTCGATTCTCTTTGCATGGTCAGGAGTAAAACAAATGAAAAACAGATGACGATTACTCGTTTGGGAAAATTGAATTGTCTTAAAATTGTAACTAACAATAAAGGATATCTTGAAAACCGTTATCTCTACAAAAAATAATCTAATTAATTAAGCATGAAATAACAAATTATGTTTTATTGAAATGTACATTTTCTGTGTAGTAACTTTTTGTCTCTCTCAGATATTTTACTTCGTACATAGAGTGACCATAACAAGATGTGCTGCTTAACAGTTGACAATCATTGCGCTTTCCTGCTTGCAAATCAAATACTAGGGGACTACCCGATTGTTTTATTTATTTATTTTCACTTTTTCCACACGTACTATGAACATAGTGTATTGAGGAAGTATTGCATTCCACCATAAAAATTCGATACCGAAATTTCACGGAAATATACGTTTAAGAGTCCTCTGTATCCAAAAATATTTTTAGAAAAAGGTGTGTATGTATGTGTCCGTGTCTGCGAACACGGTAACTTAAAAACGAAGAGTACGTAAATTACCATATTTGGTATTTAAGTTTAATATCTTACAGGGATGCGACACAAAGATTTTGATTAAAATACCGTATATTAAAGATATTTACATGACAAATAAAATATATATCTTGAATTTTCTGGGAATAGCCACTGAAGACCTCTTTATTCTGGATGAATTTTGCTGGATTTTGAATAAGTAGTTAACCATAAGAGATACAAAAGCTTACTAAACCAAAAAATCTAGATCTCGTTAAAACACTCAATTTATGTCGTGTGCATTTTTTTTTGTGCAGTTGACCATTTTTGAGATATTGCTTGTTATTGGTCTCAGCTTTAAATGGAAATGACGTTTTATTTATGGACGCTCTTTAACTGCAGTGGTTCTTAGCGTCCCATTCTATACTGGGCGTAAAAGACCGCTTAATTTTACTCAGAGGCTTCTTTATCAGGCTTGAGGTTCTTTTACGTACCGTAAATCTATGACACGGGACCCACGGCTTTACTTTCCTTCCGAAGAAGCCATGCTAAGCATATTTACGACCGGGTTTGAAGGTTTCAGCTTTAAAATACATAAACTTTTCACATACGGGAATTTGTCAACTCCTGGCTAAACAAAGAAACTGATTTCAACCACACGGCAACCAGCTTTTAAAAGATTTGATTATCGATTTAGACTAGTGTATTCCCTTGTTTCTCCATCTACTAGAAAGCATTTCTGCTAATGTTAATCTCGATTAACATGAAGTAAATAGAAGAATAAGCTTTTTAACACTAATTTGTTACAGAGATGTACAGATAGTCATATGAATGGAACATCAGATTTTTTTTTTTTAAGTTTATTATCCTTTAAACTTAAGTTGGCCATATCGAACGACGAGAGAATGAAATCGGTGAACCGACACTCAAATGATTTCGGGATCAATGGAGCTTGAAGTTACTCGACATATGTCTTCTGAGGATAAAGGAAAACCCAGAAAAATGTAGTAGTAATAATAATACAAGTCCAGGTAACTCACCCTAAGCGAGAGTCGTACTCGCAACCTCTTGAATGTAACCACTTATTTTGGTAAGCAGGAAATAGACTAAATAATTACATTTTGTACGAAACGTTCATAAGATGACTATAACATGACGATGCGTGGCTCCTATACCTGATGTGTTTAGTATCTGAAATGGAACAGCCCATTCTACCTGGACAAACATTTGAACAAATTATTCAAGAAATGGCAAGATGAAAACATCGCAGCTAAATTTCTCTGGCTTTTATGTGCTGTAACAAGGTTACTGAACCGACCCAATGAGAATACAACCACCTGCTGTCAAATTTTCACAAAGAAGCTTCTTCTCTAAGAAGAGCATATCCGTCTTCCAGCACGAACTGCCTTTTCTTCTAAGGGATTTCCACGGCTTGTATCTTTCCAACATCTGCTGGAAGCATACTCGCAAGAAGTTGCAAACTTAAGTCGGGCAAAGAACAAAGTCGTGTAAAAAACTAGTCACTAAAATGGAATAGGAGAAGTACTTGATCTACGTTACTCTCATTCCGTCGCCTAGAACAGTCGGCAGTCGGCACAAAAACTCGATATCATGATTTTGCCAGAAACATCTAATGTCTAATACTCAAAAAGCTTTTTCTACCAAGCTTGGCATTTTATAGGTACTGCCTAAAAGTGATTTTTTCACCCAGTATACGCACTTTACTGCAAAACTGCCAGTGAGCCTAAGATCGATTAAAATAAGGTAGTATGGACTTAGAACCGTGCATTTGCAAATTAGAATGGTGACAAAGGTATACATGACGTATAGAATACTTCAACATAAGACAACAAATATTTTGGAAATGAATTATGCTGGCTATAATAGTCGAATTGCATATTTTAAGTAGTTCTATAATTTCTTTCTGCAGTAAGCTTTTATGTGCTTTCTGGTTTCTCTTATACAGAATACGATGAAATAAAGGGTACTTCAGCGGCTGTTTACATAAAATTCAAGACAGATATTTTATCTGTTGTGCCGAATCGTACATACATAGTATTTTAATCAATATCTTCAGAGTTTTTGAGAAAGTAAAATTTGTCGAAGTAAAGTGCCATTTGAAGCAAGGAAAATTCATGGAAAGCTTTGAGTTAGTTTTAATTATGCCACCATACTTATGTAACACGTTCTTTTTTACTTTCTCTATACGTACTATGTACATAGTGTATACAGAAGGTATTGCATTGTACCCAAAATTTCGATACCGAGATTTCACCGGAAATACATGTTTTGAGACCACCTGAATCCAAAAAAAGCATTTTTAGAACAATGGCCGTGTGTGTGTGTGTGTCTGTCTGTGGGAGCATAGCTCAAAAACAAAAAAACCGTTAAATACCAAACTTGGTATTTAAGTTAGTATCTTCCAAGTATGCGACACGAAGATTTTCAAGAAAATCTCCCCACCCCCAGCTACCCTTCACATGGAAAAAATTTTCGAAAATTTTGATTTTCTAAAACATGGCTCTAACGATTTTGATAAAAAATATCATATGTTAAAGATATATACTTGACAAATATTATGTATATTTTGAATTTTCTGGGAATAGACTCTGAAGACTGCTTTATTCTGGATGAATTTTACGGAGAGATAGACAAAAACTTACCACACAAAAATGTAGAGCACATTAAAACACACAATTTATGTTATATACATTTTTTTTTCGTGGAGTTGATCGTTTTTTTAGATATTCCTTATTTTTTGTTTCAGCCTTAAAAAAACCTATTTTTCTGATACAGGAATTTGTCAACTCCTGTCCATACAAACAAAGGAACTTCAGTCACATAGCAAGCATCTTTTGCTATCACTTTAACCTATGTTACTCCCTTATTTCGCTTCTACTTACAGGGAAGCAAGTAATAAGACTATTTCTGCTAATTTTTTCTAAATGAAGTAAGTAGAAGCATAAACTTTTTAACAAAAATTTGTTGCAGAAATATAGAGAAAGTCATGTGAATGGATTACATCAGATTTTTTTGGTTCTGAATTAATCGCATAATAAAACATAAATTTATACGAATGTAATATTTAGCGATAATAATGCATTTTAAGTTTAATACTTCTGTACTTCGGTTAATCGGTAGAGAAAGCTTCGCGCGATCTATTCTTGAATAGCATAATGGCAAAAAGAGAAGACCATAAATATCTAATGTGGTATTAAAGTCAGGCATCTTCCATACAATTTAACGGGAACAATTTAAAGGCATTGATCCGAATTTAGCTTTTAACCCGTCTACAATGACCCCCAGGCGTCTTTTTATAATTACAACTTCCTACATTAAAGCTTCCCCTACTTCTGAAACTTTTATAAGGTACAGTAAAGGAAAAGCAGATATCCTAAGAAAGTTTGGCGTCCCTTGCATTCATCATTATGAATTAAAAATAGCAACGTGCCTTCCAACCGGTATTTGACAATTATAAAAGCGCGTAAATGAAATTGTCTTTTGAACATAGCTTTCGGCCCCCCTCTACAATGTTGCAGCAACTACACACAGAGTGTCAAAGATGCACAGCATTATTTTAGGTATACCGATTACCGTATAAAATGATAAATGAATGAAATTATGCTCAAACGAGACTGGGGTCCTTCGAGCTCAAAAGTTATCCGACATTCATATTTTCAAAACAAACAAATCCGATAACTCACCCTAACCGAATTCGAACTCGGACCTTTTTGAATATAAGGACATACATTACACGTAAAATATTTATAATGAATTAATCTTTCTTAACAGTAAAGCTAAATAAGATCATTACAAATAATTACTGTGCATTCAAATTAGAGGAGTCTTTACACAAAATGTAGTGAATTTGTCTGCAGCAAAAGGTTAAATAATGAGATATAGCATTACCCAGGGTTTTCTATAGAATTTGTAGCATCCCCTGTCTGCATTCTTTATGGCCAACAAAACATACGGATTTGTACTATATAGGTTTCAGAAACAGGACAAGAGTAATGGAAATGCTACAACTCAATTATTTTACGAGATTATTACGAATTGTAATGCTATTGCTCTTTATGGTTTTAGAAGAATTAAAGGTTGCCTAGAAACAATGACAAAATATATTTAAAGGTATGAATTTGTGCTGTATCTCACTCTAATTTCCTCTTACTCTAGACAGGCACACGGAACTTTTTTCCAAATATACTTTTTTTTTTGGATTCAGGGGGACCCAAAACATGTATTTCCGGTGAAATTTCGGTATCGAACTTTTGGGTGAGTTACAAAATCTTTTCTATTCAGTATATACAAAGTACGTGTAGAGAAAGCAAAAATCTGTTCCGATTGACCAAGAATGAAGCTGTGTTTCTAGAAGAGTATTTTTGTCTTTCATCTATTGCCAAATAATATGCCTTATAATTTGTCAATGCTTATTGCCAAAATAGCATTTTAGGGACGTCGAAGAAATAACGCAACAGTAACACAATTAACGGAGTCAGAAAGATAACAGGTGACTTAACGAATATCTACAGAATGACTAGTTATTTTCTAACTGGTATAAAAGCATTGGAGTCGCAGAATAGTTATTCGCAACATTTACAAAAGTTTTGAGTCTGACAATAATAAATACAATTCACAAATCAGAGGTATGGAGTCAGTCTTCTTATGTCGACCCTCTGTTTAATGCTGTGGAAATGCACCCTCTTCCTTCAGGAAATTCTGATTTATTTTGTTGGAATCCCTAAATGTGACGTAGAAACTTGCATGAAGAGGATGCGTTGCTGGCATTCTTATCATCTGCATATTGCATACTCACAGAATTAATGGAGATAAATATCAGCAGAAATGTATTACTTGATTCCTTATAAGTAGGAGGGAAATAAAATACAGTAGGCACTAGGCTAAAGCGAGTCAAAACTTTTAAAAGCTGTCGCTACCTATGTATTGTCATCAAAATTCTGTTGGCTTTGCTTGGCCAGGAGTAAAACAGAAATACGAATGACGATTACACTTTTGAAAAAGCTTTAAATGTTTTAAAATTGAAACCAATAACACGGAGTATCTCGGGAGTGGTAAACTCTACAACAAATAAAACTATGCTTTAACAAGATCTGAATTTTTGTGTAGTAAGTTTTTGTATCTATATCCCTTACAGTTTACGAGAATGAAGCGGTGTTCAAGTTTTACATTTCATTTGTCATAAAACATTTTAAATATAGGCACTTTAATAAAAATCGTTATCCATTTTGGAAAATAATCAGATATTCGGAAAATCTTCTATGTAAAAGGTAGTTTGGCATGGGGGGGGGGATTCTTCCTGAAATCTTTGAGTCGTATCCTTGAAAGATATACTTAAATGCCAGTTTAGCACTTAACGGACTTTTCGATTTTGAGGTATGCTGTCCACAGACATACACACTGACCTTTTTGTAGTTTTTTTTAAATTGTTTTTATTCAGTGGTCCTAAAACATGCATTTCGCTGAAATCTCGGTATACAATTTTTGGGTGAAATACAATACCTCTCTACCTGTTATGTACATAGTAACCGGCAGAGAAAGTAAAAAAGTAGTCGGGCAGGCGGGCAGGTATGTATGGATGGATGGATGCATGCATATTATATATGTGTATGTGTGCCTGCGCAAACAATACTCCTAGTTTGGTATTTAACAAAGTTTTTTATTGAGTTATGTTATTTTACATACAGTCAGACTTATAGACACACACACATACACAGAGACATGTACCTTTTGTAAAATTGTTTCTATTTTATTTATTTTTATTTAAGAAGTCACATAACGTGTATTTCCGGTGAACTCTCGGAATAGAATTTTTTTGGGTGGAATACAACACGTCCTCTCCTTACTGTACATAGCAGAGAAGGTAATAAGTTAGGGAAGAATTCATTATACATCATATAAATGATATGCAGCTATTTCAATAGATAATTACAAGAAAGTAGGCAAATAATGATCCCAATACCGCGCTAGCAGTGTCTTGCTAAACGACATCGTTTTCGTATGAGATGCAAATTACGGCTGCCACTGCAGCTAAGGAATTGGTTCGGTTGCTCTCAAACGTCAAGCACAGGTAGAAGCAAATTACCAAGTTCCTTTACTTAGTACGAAGCTCTTCTCATATATACAGGTCTAGCTAGGTACTACCCTTTCATTTGCATCTTTAGTGCATTTGCAGCCTGCTTTCCACAATTACTGTACGGTGTCTTATCTAAGCTCTTCGCTGCTTGTAAATATTTCAAGGGTTTTAGCAGATAACTGAACTGGCTTTGCCACTGGCTACTGTTTCTGTTCTTGTGGTTAATCCTCGTTTCTTTCACTACAAATGCAACTAGATAGAACTGTAAAAAGAAATGAAGAAAAACCATTAAGTAATTAAATATACACTTAAATTAAAAGGAATGATGGACATCATTAGTTAGAAGTTAAAATTATGGTAAAATTAAAGGAGAGTAAATGCCAAGTGACAGACAGTTATAGGAGCTGCTGGCTTCCGGTTACAAATATGTAACTGTTTTATTTTATTTCATTATTTTAATTTAGCTTAATAAGCGTTTTTGTTTTAGTTTAAAGAAATTTTAAACTGAACTGCTGACGAGTTTTACACATATTTCTGAAAATTATTACTCACACATTGCGTATACTTTACGATCAGACAAAATATGTATGCACAATTACCAATTTATGTTTTTTAAAAAATGTTTTCAAAAAATACATATTAAAGCGATAATTCGGGTTGCACATACATTAACAGCAGAAGTAATAACAGCAATAATACAACGGGCATCATGCTTCACGCTGCGTCCATGGTTACTTGTAATGGTTTTGCATATTGTGTTTGTTGGAATTCAGAATAAGTAGAAAGAAAAGCATTATAAATAAAGAAGATTTATGTTTTGATGCTGGATGAAATTGATGCTTAAAACTTTGTTTAATTGGCTCTAACAACGTCTCAACTGAAGTCAACCACGGAATATTTTGGCTTGCACCGTGGAGAAATAAGAAAGTGAAGCCCTGGTCGATCATCCTTTGTCTCTGGAGGCTTTAGTGCAGAAGTGTCGAGGTCAGTATCATAAATAACCTGTGGTGGTTTTCGTTGCATAGGAAAACCTCATTACCGTAATATGCAGCTGGTGGGAACAAAATGACAGCCCTGTTTGAACCAAATAATGTACGTAGTAGCATGACCTCAGCAGAAGGACGCCCGACCAATATGTGACCTTGACCTACAATGTCTACATAACTGAATCACAACAAAAAGTTATTGTAGGCCATCACAATATGTTGATAAGAGTATTAGTCACAACGCAATCGACTCGATTACCTCACGACTTCAGTTTACTTCCCGCACCCCCCTCCCGCGCAAGACGGAAGATTTTCTCCGTAGAGGAGGTTTTAAGCACTACCGCATGCAACCTCCGGGAGGAAGTGAAGTAACACGGACAATACAGCGGCAGGTGTGGATGTAGCGGAATCCATAAAGTTCACAAAAAAAAAAAAAAAAACAAACAAACAAACAAAACACACACACACACGAAAATACCCAAATCGAGTGGACGAGGATCAATTCCAAGACCTTCCGAATACAGGTCACAGACTACATCGCCAGGGGCATTCCACTCGGGCATTAGGTGTAAGGAAAAACCGAAGTTCACTGCATATTTACCTGAAGACTCAAACAGCATGAGGTCTCCGAACCGAATTTTGAACAGAGAACACACAGTTGAGAACGGGCAGCGAGTGCAGCGATCCCGCCTGTCTCTGGCGTAGAGCTGTTAATTTAAACTCTCTGAATGTTACCCCGTCTATCCCATAACGATTGTCATTTAGAATCCGAATTCAAAAGCTATTAGGACTGGATAACAAAGTACTCATTAACGATTACAATTACAGCATGGTTACATTCTATTTATTTTAGATAGTTTGTATACAGAATCATTTACAATTACTTATTTATTTAGAATACCTTAATCATCGAGTGATGATAACTCGGTCCAGAATGTCTCCCGAATAACAAGACTGGAAAATATGCCTACTTCTGATTGTACTCCTTGCTAATCACAAATCCGTGATTTCAAAACAGTTTTGTTCCAGTAATGCAGATAAAAAGACGATTAAACGATATCATTTAGAGTTTTGAAATCTATTTATTTTCAATTTCTTACTTAAAGGCCCAGCCTCTGTTGTAATTTAGTATACTTGTATTAGTATTTGCATTTATTTTATTCGCTGCGGATTTACAACTTATGAAAAAATAAATATTGTGGCGAAACAAAACACCCATGGAAGAAAATTATGTAAAGAAATGATGGAGATGAACAGAAAATTATTGTTTCTATTGAGATAAGTCCTCAGTCCTCAGTCTGCCACTTAAATGCAATTATGTGCTGGTTCGTCAGTGTGCATGGTATCTGTTACCCTTCCGTTCGATAGTGTAACTTTCAAATAAAAGAAAGGTAATCAATATTCTTGGGAAAAAATAACCCTAGTTCATATTACATACGAATTACAATAAAAACTTACTCTTTATATTTACACAGTTATCATGGCGGATGATACGACTACTCGTGGTTTCTTTGTCAACATTTACAGCACCTACTTTTATGTACAATTGATTACAAACGTAATCGATGAGTCCAACTCTGATTGTACAATTACTGCATGGAAAACTGAAGTTTCTAATGTGATATCACACGGATTAAATTTAATTAATTTTATCATTAGCTTCCATAATAACGAACGCATCTGTCATCTTGGGGTATTCATAGGTTATCTTGCGATATATTCATTCAGCTTGGATAATTTACATATTTAACAGTAACAATAATTATTAACACAATCACTTTCACCGTTTATACACAGCGCTGGTAGATTCAGAAATATGTGTCCCTCCCAGATGAATTTTATTTAGCTACTATTATTTTTAAAAATCTGATATGCTCCATTCACAAGACTTTCTCTACATCGCGGTAACAAATGATTGTTAAAAAGCATATTTTTCTATCTACTATTATTTGAGATAAACATTAGCAGAAATTGCCTTAATTACTTGCTTCCTTGGAAGTACAAGGAAAATAAGGGAATACCTAGGTTAACACAATAGTCAAATTTATTAAAAGCTGGTTGCCATGTGGTGGAAATCCGTTTCTATGACTTTAACAACTCTCCACATGAGAAAAGTTCCAAGTATTTTAAAGCTGAAACAAATAACAAGGAATGTCTCAGAAATGGTACATTTCACGAAACAAAAAACGTATATGACATAAATTGTGTGTTTTAATGTGGTCTACATTTTTGTATAGTAAGTTTTTGTCTATCTCTTACGGTTTACCAGTGACGCAAAATTCAGCAAAATTAATCCAGAATAAACTGGTTTTTAGAGGCTATTCCCAGAAAATTCAAGATACACATTTTAGTTTCCATAGATATATATATATATATATATATATATATATATATATATATATATATATATATCTACGTTATTTTAATGAAAATCGCTAGCCAATTTTGAGATTTTTCGAATTTTTCCTTGTAAAGGGTAGTTTGAGGTAGGGGGGATTTTCCTTAAAATCTTCGTGTCGCATTCCTAAATGTCAAGTTTGGTATTTTATCGACTTTTCGATTTTTAGTTATCGTGTTCACAGACACAGGGACCTTTTTCTAAGAATGATTTTTTTTTTTTTTTTTTTTTGGATACAGAGGTTTCTAAAAACCTGTATAGGTATCGAATTTTTGGGTGGAATGCAATATTTTGTCTATGCACTATGTACAGAGTACGTGTAGAGAAAGTAGAAAAGCAATAGCTTATTCGAGCTGGTAAACAACGTATTCTGAGTTTAGTGAGCGTGTCTATTTGAGGTATACCTGCCTCAGGGTAAACTAGTTTTCCAAACAAATGTATGCAACGTTTTATTTCAAAAGCAAACAACAACCTGTTAACAACTGAATGTGTTTTCTTTACATATCAACAGCCACAATCAATACAGTGGAAACGCTAGTTGCTATTTGAAATATTAATTCGTGCCAAACGAGTCGGCAACTTTTCCCATGAGGGGTGACATATGCGCCCCAAGCATTTCATACCTGTGAATATTTCACGTCCTTTTCTACATATAATAATTACCACAACTGTGACAAATACATCAAAAATGTGTGTGGAGTACACTAACCATAAGCAATGCTTCATTTTCAAAATAATATTAATCTTCTCGGACTTTAGGTTTATGCTAAACCAAATGTTTGACATTTTCGCGTTAGCAGAATGAACATTAAAAATTATTCAAGCAAAAAACTATTTCAATCACTTATTACGATTCTACCGAAGTTTCATTCCTCCAAAAGCCCCAATTTATATTTTGCATCCTCTCAAACAGAGTACAGTAGATCATATTGCTCTTAAACAGTTACACAATTTTGACTTCTCAACCAGCCGGTGCTGGTTAGAATGCAGTTTTAGGAAAGTTTTTATTCACTGGAATGAATCATAGTTTTTATGAAAAAAAATTTAATTTGGTAGTTTTAGATAAAAATTGCTAGGGCGGGAAAGTTTTTTTTTCCCCCTCTCTCTGAACAAATCCTTATCATAACAGAGTCTGCAAGTATGAATGTGATCAATATAAAAAAGTTAACAAAAACAATTCAGAGTATAAAACACCGTCAGTAAGTGGTTTCTAAACTCAAAAGGGGGCTATATACTTAATTTATTCCGCTATGCAGAGTATTTTGTATTCAGATTTTATTAAGGTTCAGTCTAATGAAACTATTCCTACTCAAAACGTCACAAATAATGTCGCCTACCGCGAAATATCAGGAAGAAATGCATTGTTTTAGGGACAACAGAGTATACATAACCTCATTAAATGCTGCAGTATATCTACGTACTACAACCACGCGTCGAAGTGTAGCATCTCGACACAAATGGCACGATTAAAATTTAAACATCACGTTCTGATATTTCCACACAACAGCAAGTCCTCATGCAGAAATACAGGGGTGTTACAGATTTTAAAATGTTACATTCACAAGACTTTCTACAATCATTCTTTTGAAATTACTGTTACAAATGTTTATTCTTCTATGTAGTTCTAGTTAATCGAGATGAATGTTTATAGAGATACTTTTATTCAACATTCCCTTGCAGGTCCAATCTTTAAAAGGTGGGTTACTTGCTGACTTCGAAATTCCAGGCTTTATATTACCATGAGAAACAGAAGAAAATGTCATTTAGCATTTTACATAAATTTTGTGTCTTAATATACAGCATAAATACATATATGCATATATATTTTTGTGTACTGCAAGATGTCTACATTCAACTTACCAATTTAATAACATTATTCCTAATAAAGAATACTTCACAAGCTTTTTGCAAAAAAATTCCAAGATACGCACTTGTTGTACTGTAAATATATCAAACAGCCGATATTTTAATGAATAGGCATTTTTAAAAGAGATCGAGCATAAAAATAACCTTCCAGCAAGCGTAGCTTAAGGTGGGGAGATTTGCTTCAAATGATTTGTGCCGCATACTTGGAAGATGCTCAACTTGAATACCAAATTTGGTGTTTATCCGACATTGGTTTTTGAGTAATGTTGTTCACAGATACACAAACATACGTGCGCACGAACACATTTTTTTCTAACAAATTGCTTATTTTTATTCAGGTGATTACAAAACGTGTATTTCCATAAAATGCTGATATCGCATTTCTGAACGTAATTAAGTGCTTCCTCTGCTTACCATACATAAGGCGTAGTTAAAATTAAAAATCTGATGTGTTCCATTCACATGACTTTCTCTATCTCTCTGTAACAAATTATTGTTAATAAGCTTATCTTTTATTTATTTCATGTTAATCGAGGAAAATTAGCAGAAATAGTCTTATTCCTTGCTTTATTGTAAATACAAGCGAAATAAGGGACTAACATAGGTTAAAATGAAAGCCAAAAGCTGGTTGCTATATGACTGATGTTCCTTTGTGTGGAGAGGAGTTGACAAATTCCTGTATGAGAAAAGTATAAGTTTTTCAAAGCTGAAACCAAGAAAAAGGAATATCTCAAAAACGATCAACTCCACGAAAAAAATGTATATGACATAAACTGTGTGTTTTAACGAGCTCTACATTTTTTGTGTGTTAAGTTTGTCCATCTCTTACGGTTTAGTAATTATGCAAAATTCATCCAGAATAAAGTAGTCTTCAGAGGCTATTCTCAGAAAATTCAAAATATACATTTTATTTGTCAGGTAAATATCTTTAATATATGATATTTTAATCAAAATCGTTAGAGCCATTTTTTAGAAAATCAAAATTTTCGAAAAAAGTTCCATGTAAAGGGTAGTTTCGGGTGGGCGGATATTCTCAAAATCTTCCTGCCGCATCCCTGGAAGATACTAAACTTAAATAGCAAGTTTGGTATTTTACCGATTTTTCGTTTTTGAGTTATCGTGTTCACAGACACACGGACACACACACACACACACACACACACACACACACACACGCATACACACACATGGACCTTTTTGTGAAAATGCTTTTTTTAGATAAAGGATATATTTCCGGTGAAATCTCGGTGTCGAATTTTTTGGTTTTCTCTATTCACTATGTACATAGTGCGTATAGAGAAAGTAAAAATGACCTGTTACACTCACATGAATTTTTACTTTCTCTATACGTGCTGTGTACATAGTGTATAGAGAAGGTATTGCATTCCACCCAAAAATTCGATACCGAATTTTCACCGGAAATATATGTTTTAGGGTCCCCTTTATCTAAAAAAAGCATTTCCACAAAAAAATCCGTGTGTGTGTGTGAGTGTGTGTGTCCGTGTGTCAGTGTGACTGTGAACACGATAACTCAAAAACGAAAAGTCGGTAAAATACCAAACTTGCTATTTAAGTTTTGTATCTTCCAGGGATGCGACACGAAGATTTTGAGAAAAATCCCCCCACCCCCAACTGCTCTTTACATGGAACTTTTTTCGAAAATTTTGATTTTCTAAAAAATGGCTAACGATTTTGATTAAAATATCGCATATTAAAGATATTTACCTGACAAATAAAATGTATATTTTGAATTTTCTGGGAATAGCATCTGAAGACTACTTTATTCTGGGTCAATTTTACGGAATTCTGCATAACTGCTAAACCGTAAGAGAGGGACAAAAACTTACCACACAACAAACGTAGAGCACCTTAAAACACACAATTTATGTTATATACATTTTTTTCGTGGAGTTGCTTGTTTTTGAGATATTCCTTGTTTTTGGTTCAGCTATAAAAACTTATACTTTTCTCATACAGGACTTTGTGAACTCGTGTCCATACAAACAAAAGAACTTCAGTCACAGAGCAACCAGCTTTTGACTATCACTTTAACCTATGGTACCCCTTTATTTCGCTTCTACTAACAAGGTAGCAAGTAATAAGACTATTTCTGCTAAGTTTTGCTTCATTAGATGAAGTAAATAGAATAATTTGTTGTAGTGATATAGAGAAAGTCATGTGAATGGAACACATCAGATTTTTTCTATTCACTTTTGTACAAACTATTTTTACAGACGCTTATTCTTCTATTTCATGTTGAGATAAACTTTTGCAGAAATCGTATTCTGCATAATGCAATGTAAGTATTGTGGGATTAGGGGAATACAATAAGTTTTATGGGATAGTTAAATCTTTTAAAAATGGCCACATGAAGGCTTTGCTTTTCCTTCTCTTTGCTTGAACAGCAGAAAGAAAAACGAACATTTTAACGAGATCTACATTTTTGTAAAGTAAGGTTTTGTCTGCAAGTTATAAACATAGGGCATTTGATTAAAGTCGTCGAGAAAACAAAACTGTTGTAAAGGGTAGCTTGTGGTGGCGGTGTTTTCTTGAAAATCTTCGTGCCCCATTCTTGACAGACGCTAAACTTTAAAAGTTAAGTTTGGCATTTATATTTAACCGACTTTTTTAGCTATGCACAATACAACGCAACACACGCGCGCAAGCTTTTCTAAAAATGATGCTTTTGGATTCAGGAACCTCAAAACGTGCATTTCCAGTAATTTTTTTTTATCAATTTTGGATGGAGTACAATACTTCCCTTACGTGCCTACTGTACATAGTAGAGAAAGTAAAATTGGAATAAGCTAGGCAAAGAAGTGAACCCTATCCGACGAGTAACACATTAACAAATGAGTCTTCACAGTAAGCTAAAGCTTCTGTAGGCAATGGATTACTGCATGGTATATCCCAGTGCAGTATATACCGCAGTAAACGTAAGGGCTCTTTGTGTTACCATTATGCAGGCTGCTATTTCGCTGTTCCTGTATGCTGAACCGCAAGTCAGTAAACTCTACATTCAAACCCAAGGAAAATGATTAATCTAAATGTTGCTTTGGTGCTATGTGAGCTGGCTCATTAATTGTAAAACGGCCAAAGACGGCTCCCAACTTTCCCCTGCGGTAGCAGAAGTAAAATGAATGTCCATGTGTTGTCAGTGTGTGTGGTTAACTCATTATCTCTAGAGCTTTGAATCCCCCGCAACTGTCTCGCGGTTGTCACCTTGGATTGTTTTCATTTGCGTCGTATACAACGTCATCATCCATTTTGTGCCACAGCCAAATTTTGCTAGTTGTTGGGCATTGTTCTCCAACCAAATGTCGAGCAGACTCTTGAAAGATGACTTGGAAATATAAACGGAAAAAAGGAGAAAAAAATTATCTGTTACGACCTTGGTAAAATTAGCAGCAACCAAATAAGTTAGCCTTTTATTCAGAAGCAAGTTTTCTTCTAAGTTGAGCAGGTCAGAATTGGGTCCAAGCTATGTGTAACTGTCATATCGTCAACGATTTGGTTACAAATATTATTTTCGTGATAGTTTTCTGATTCGAAGATATTAAGCAATACAAAAACAAAATCTAAAGATCCTAATTCCGAAAGCAGTCGGATCTCTGCACATATTGAAGAACACAATCTAATGAGAACTTATACGTCGCATAATCGTTTTTATATTTTATAGTAAATTGATTACTTGGAGTTGAATGACCGGCAGAAATATTTGATAACCCATTATACCACGAGTTCACATAATAAGCGCCATTTTCGAAAAAAAAAAAAAAAAAAGTAACCCCCAAATCGATTTCTAAGCACAATATTGCATTTCTCACAGTATTGTATACGCTCATATATAAAGTTAGCTGTTGGGGGAGGGAGAGGCTTCTATATGGGTGTCTGGAGAAAACAATGAATGTCAAATAATTCTTCTTGTGAAAAAAACTGATTAAAGTATTTTAATACAGCTGCAGAGCATTATTTGTGATACAATACTGCAGTAGATATAAAATAGTCCATAATTATTTTTGAAAACAGGAGAACATATTGAACTATTATAGCCTAAGAATAGCATATATTTCAAGCACAAGTTGTTAATGCCATTTTAGGTTGCATGGAACAAGGAATGTACACTGATGTTTTCTGAAACCAAGGAATACCCACAGTTCTGTTTTATCACAAGTATTTGACGTCTGCCCTACCGCTACATTCTCGAGCGGAACGTACCTATACAAATTATACAAACGCCATCCAGAATGAGCTGGTCTTCAGAGGCTATTCCCGGAAAATTCAGGGTGTGTATTTTGTTTGTTATAAAAATATCTTAAAAGATATGATATTTTAATCAAAGCTATTTTTGAGAAAATCAATATTTTCGAAAAATCTTCCATGTAAACGATAGTTGAGGATGGGGGAATAACATTTTCGTGTCGCATCCTTGGAAGATGCAAGTTTGGTATTTAAACGACTTTTCATTTATGAGCTATGCTGCCCCACCCACCCACGCACGCACACACACTCCACACCACACAACGCGGACATATTTCTAAAAATGTGTTGTTGTTTTTGGATCCAACGCGTCTCAAACTATGTGTTTCAGCTGAAATCTCGGTTCGAAATTTTGAGTGGAATACAATACCTTATCTATCTATTATGTGCATTGCACTTAGGTGCTAGAGAAAGTAATAGCCTGGCGATATTGACTAAGCAACATAATAGTGATGAGTGGAACAAAAGAATGATCAGGTAGTAAATCGTATATAATAAATAACGCCTCTATGTATGAAATAGTCACATAATAATATTCTACATTTAAGATATTAAACAAATATTTTTATGAAGCAGGAAATGTGGCGCGATGCAGGTGACTGTAGTCTCATTTTTCTCCCATTACTTTATATTTTTCTTCCATGTTTTTTTCTGCCTATATACGAATTTGTAGGTAAAAGTTGTAAAGTTATAGCAATACAAACACCATCAGTGTTGTTAGTTGCTACTATAATACAAAGTTTGTGATTCGCTGTTAAAACCATTAATAATTACACTGCATGGACATTCCCTGTTTTCATTCAACCTACACATCTTAAATCTTTCAGTATATTCCAACTCTTCTCTGAACCACATGGCTACATCTGGTGGTATTTTAAAAGTACTACTACATGGCACCATTAGTTCAATTTGCAGCAAAATGGAGTTCCTACACCCTAAATATAGAATGAAGGAGGACGAATTGGATACGCATTTTTGTAGAATTAGGATAGCATTGCAAATACAGCAAAATATTTGAACTTGCTTCTTTCCAATTGAAAGCATCTGGTCAACTCTTGTCTCATCGTAAATGATCGGATCTTATTTTGGTTTGACTGCAATACTGTATATTTAAAATTCATAACATTATACTGAAGCTGTTAATAATGGTGACCACTAACCTGTTATATGAGGCATTGACAATGATTCCTCACAAACGCAACACCTTTCCATCATCTCGCGACATCCATAAACCCGCAGGTGTGTTTCTAACAATTTTTCTGTGTTTTTTGTTTTAAACCTTCTACTGTTTGCAGTTGTATATCAGATTCCTCTAGCAATAAAACCATAGACGTGATGTTTACCGAACGGCTCATAACCTAGGACGATAATTGTGCTCTAAAAGTCCTCAAGCAAGTGATTCCTAAATAGTAAGCGGTAGCCAAAAATTCCCTCTCCACCAAATTTTTCAGGTAACAACGTGTATCAAAACTGTCAACACGAAATACCACGAATTTACTGAAATTAAACATCTATAAAATTACTGTAGTCCATGAATTGCACACGCATGATCACAGATTAGAGTATATTCTGTTACTGGAGGCCGGATTACTTTGTTGCTAGCAGAATAAATCCAAACGACGCTTAGTTCGAATTGAACGGTCGATTAGTTCATAAACAATCAATACTGGAGAGCAGTAAAAACATGACCTTGTGCATGACGTTCCGCTTCCTTCTGAAAAAGTGTCTGTGACGTGTTTGAACTGTAGAGTCAACTTGTTTCAATTATCAATTTCAGATCTTAAGCCCTGCGATTTTTACTTACGTAAAACTTAGCAAGTATAAGAATAATCCGCATACAATGTCACAAAAGGAATTGCTAGAATTAGGTATTCAGAGTTTGACAGATTCCCGAGAATTGTATATAGTTGGAATGTTTTCTTCCAGAGTTTCCTTTCCCAAATATCAACATTTCCAAATTATTAGTGCCCACCGCCTGTAATGCCATCTGCAGTAAAAACGGGGGATAAACACAACGGAAAAATGAGAATTTCATATACAGATGCCGGAAATGTATGTAACGGAATTGGAGGAGACGCTTTCCAACACCTCATATACTCGTAGTAAAGGTCGTAATTATTATGAGTTTTGAATTTAATTTTGTTTTCAATAAAAGCTCATTACTTGTGCGCGAAGATGCTGTTTCTGTTTTTGCGCCCTTGTTGCCTCGCTCCCCCAACGCACAGTTACGGCTCGCACATCCGAAGAACCTTCTTATCTATTAACAACTCAACGAGTTTTTAATGAAATGTATTATCACTGTAAAAACTAATGAAAAGAACACAGAAAGCACCTAGTTATATATTTTATTATGTTCAGATTTCCTCTTATGCTCTCGATGTGAAAATTCTATTTGTATTCGCCGCATTCCTGAACTAGGGCGAAATCAAATGGCTACAAAACTGAGTGCTAAGACTGAAATGTCATGGAAAAGGGAACTATATGCCTTTATTTCCTAAAGACTACAATGCTCTGCATTACATAAAATCTTCAGCAGAATTACGAACTTCGCCTTCAATAGAGAATTTCTCAGTCTACACTGTTAGTTTTAATGCCAAATTGCAATTCTTCAAATAATGAATGGAGGCATTATTTCAAGGAATTGGGCTTTTATATCACAAAGAGCTGTGCACTCAGCTACGTAATGTAGTATGTATATCATATCTTCTGTCGAGATTATGAACTTGTGATTGCTCTGGTATTCACACTCTGCACAACTGCTTGATGTACTATCTACAGCCGCTTCGTGCAAAGTTTATGTGGAGCAAAATCTTTGGTCTCTCGCCAGGGAATTCCAGATAATAAGGTCGATGAAGATGCCACATTTCACAGAGTTATACATATACGTTACATCCGGAGTAATCTCTAAATTGAAGTTTTGAGTGGAATACAATCCTTCTTTTATGCTATAAGTAGGCAGTACGGAAGGTAAACGGGGGGCGGCGGAGATGATTTTTTGGATTACAGTTTTTTACTTTCTCTGGCACGAATGTACACTCAATGTATGTATTCCACTCAAAAATTGGATGAATTTCATGGTCTTCGTGTTATTTTTGGAATTTCATCGGAAATATATGTTCTGAGTTAAAATGAATTAAAAAAAAAATCGATTTAGAAAAAGGTCTCTGTGTGAGTGTCTGTAGGCAGCATAGCTCAAAAACGAAAAAACGTTAAATACCAAACCTGATATTTAAGTTAATTAACTTCCAACGATGCGACACGAACATTTTCAAGAAAATCCTAACCCCAAACTACTCGTTACAAAGGAAACTTTTTGAAAATATTTTTCTCAAAAATGGTTGTAAAAAGTGGTTAAAATACTGTATATTAAAGGTATTTACATCACAAGTAAATTGTATACATTGAATTTTCTGGGAATAGTTTCTGAAGACCTGTTCATTCTGCATGAATTTTGCGTAACCGTTAAACCGTAAGAAATAGACACATACTTGCTATATAAAAATGTAGGTCTCGTTAAAACACAAAATTGATGACATATGCTGTTTCCGAGATATTCTGTCTTATTGGTTTTAATTTTAATCCACTTAAAACTTTTCTCAAACGGTAGGTCATCTATCTTTTGTTTATCCCTGGCAATCAAAGAGAACGGAACTTCAATTGTTTCAGTTAGCGACCAGTTTTTAAAGAAATTGATTATCGCTTTAGCTTAGCTTATTTTCTATTTCCCTTCTGCAGATAAAGAATTAAGTAAAAAGACAAATTCGCTAATGTTTAATTCGATTAGCATGATGTAAATAAAATAACATTCGATTGTAAGAAAAGTTTGCTCGCGGAACAGCTAGAGAAAGTAATGTGAATGGAACACCAGATTTTTCTTTTTCTATTCTTTTTGACTTCCTTGATTCTCTGATTTAGGACTGCTCTTTTTAATAAATTGCAAGAGTTAAATTCCGCAATTGAAGATTTTTTCTGCGATATGCTCAAAAGAAATGCTACTGTATATATGTATCCTTACAACACTAGTGAACTTTTATTACAAAAACGAGTGTACGCTTGTTATTAAAACTCTCTAACTCGTGGTATACCTATATATACTATGATCCAAATCACATCTAATACAGCCTACTCTGGCCCAAGTTTTGAAAGTTCTGGCAGTCAAACTGATACTACCGTTTCACAAGTCTTCGCTTTTTCTTCAGTGAACTTGTATTCAAAACGACCTTGGCGACGACGGTATGTACTTGCAAATGAGCCCCATACTTCGAGAACAGAAGGCTGAAGAGCTTTGCAAGAGACAAACTATTTCTGGAAGTGAATGCACTTGCGATAGCCGAATCTTCAAAGCGCTTTTGTGAATTCCCTCTGCCTTTATCGTAGAGTGAAGAGAAGGAAATTTATCGCAGGTGCGGGGGAAGTTTCACGTGCAGCAATCGATGGGAACTGCTAGAGATGTTAAGACAATCATTACTTAGAACAAAACGCTCCAAGATTGCCTCCATTAGGTCGTTATTTATTATAACGTTTTTAAAGGCACCCACCAAACTTTGGTAAGCGTTGTGCGAACTTTCTGGAGAAAGTTTACGTGCAAACTTTGCGTTTGCAGTTATTTTCCATTGCTGTGAAGAACCAAATGCCGCATCAGACCTTTCCATACAAAGGAAAACTCATAAATTCTGCGAACTTAACCTGATGGTAGAAACGTAAACGGTGGATGTACCAACAACTTAATGGATACGAATAGCAGGCTCCAATAGCTTTACTAAAAGATGTCTTAAATCATACGGAAACAACACTTCCATAATTCATTTAGCATTATCCTTCTTGAGCTTTGATATTCCTGCGCTCTGGCATTTTACTGGTTCTACCTTAAGCGGGGTAAATGAATGTGCATAAACAGCGTGGTTCATAAACGAAAAGCTGTGTACCTAAGTCAAACAACTCCATAAAATTGCACGGAAGTTTACTCACTCCAGCTGATTCTTGACTTTGAAAATATTTGGTTTATTTTTACTTTCCCAAAACAAGCTCTACGTTGATTTCTATCTCGTATTATTGATTTGTGGAGAGAAACTTAACATGAAACTGTTCTTACTTTCTCTACTTCGTACACAGTACACAGCGAAGGTAATGCATTTCACCCAAAATGCGATATCGAGATTTAACTGGAAATACACGTTTTAGGGTACCTGAATAGAAAAAGCATTTTTAGGGAAATGTCTGCGCTTGTGTTTCACTGTGTGTGTGTGTGTTTAAGTGTGTGTCCGAATGTCTGTAAACACACCTCCGCCGGCAAAAGAGAGAGAGGGAGAGAGAGATAAAATTTGGCTAAATGCGAAATTGATATTCAAGTTCAACTTGTTCCAAATATGAGACACGAAGAACATACCCACTCTTTAAAAGGAAAAATGCTTGAAAATGTTTATTTTATCAAAACTGACATTTTCATGACAAATAAAAGCATAGCTTGAATTTTCTGGGAATAGCATCTGAAGACCTGTTCATTTTGGATGACCTTTGCATAGTTGGTAAATGGTAACAGATCCATTTGCGAGATATTCTTTGTAATGGGTTTCAATTTTAAAATACTTCTAAAACGGGAGTTTGTCATTAGTAGGGATTTGGCAGGGATTTCAGTTAGTCCTTCTACGTGTTTTCTCTAAAATGGAAAAAGTATATCGTTAAGCGGATCGCTTTTTACTTTTGGATGGGGAAACTTGCGAGAAGGTAAACGAGAAATTGAATGCTGTTTATGGGGACTTTTCACCATCTACGAAAACATTTAGTTATTGATTCGACTTCAAACGTGGTTGAAACTCCCGTTTTTGATGGGCATCGCCCAGGACACCCAACACACCTGGATACCGATGAAATAATTGCAAAAATCCACGATATGATCTAGCTGATCGTCGATCGAAAGTTGGTGAATTGGCGGAGGCCATGGGTGTCGACGGGAGCGGCAATTCATATTGTACATTATAAATTGGAGACAAAATAATTGTTTACCAATGGGTGCTGCAACTTTATACGTTGGGGTTATACCTAAATTATTATTATATGCCGAAAAACAGGCAACAATCAAAGCAATGCTTCCGATGAATCTGCCCCAAATAAACCAAAGACGATCCTATCTGGCGGAAAAGTGATGGCGACGATTTTTTGTGACAGGACGGGTCTCATACTCATTGACTTCCTAGAAAAAGGAAAAAGTATTACTGGACACAATAAAGTGAGTTATTGGCCCAATTTAACTAGAAGCTGAAGGAGACACGACTCAATTTAACACAGAAGAAAGTACTGTTTGACCAAGACAACGAACCAGAAATTTTATCCGGAGTTGTCGCGGTCGATCGTATGATTTACGTTATGAATTGCTGCCACACCCCGATACTCTCCCGTACTGGTCCCTGCAATTTCTTCGTCTCACCAAACATGAAATGGCTCGAGGGAACAACACTTAAGTCAAATGAGTTCATGTCTAGGCAGAGGCGTATTACCTTATAGAGCTTGACATTTCCTAATTTTGGAGGGTTTAAAAACGACAAGCACGTTAGGGAAAATGCATATCCCTAAAAGGGGACTCTGTAGAGAAATAAATAATTTGTAAGAGCTGAAGCTTTCCTAACCACGTATTAATTCTAACTGTTCTTGGGCTTCTAGCCAGGCAAGCAGATAGATTGACTCCAACGTTTCAAAGATGTGCATCATCTTCGTCTTCAGGGTACATTGATAATTTGGAAGTCCGGATTCGATAGTTTTGGTGCCCGACTGAAGCTAGCATCTGATTGGTTCGCATGATATTTTTTGGCCATGAAGCAACTGATATTGAAAACAAATGTATCATGCTTGTTTCACTCGGGCACTATAAATACGCGAATCCACACTTTGAAGTTATCACTTTACACTGAAGATGAAGATGATGCACATCTTCGAAGCGTTGGAGTCAATCCATCTGCTTACCTGGCTAGAAGCCCGAGAACAGAGTTAAATAATTTGTTTTTGAAAAAAGTAGCGTCTTCATTCCTAACACGAGTACTTATTGAACCGCCCTCGTATATTAACTCCGCCTACCATCATTTATTTACAGAAATATGAGAGTTATGAAATATAGTTGTTTTCATGTAATATTTATTCGATATATTTAAACCTTCTTATAGATATCCTTTAGGTTACAAATGCTAGATGAGGGAGATTTGCATATTGTGCCTCGTTTATATCCATTCTTTTATTTATTAGCACAGTTTGAAAGGAAACCCGGACTGTAAGTATTTCGATATGCAATAAGTTAGACTGTGTGATGTTTATGTGTAGCGTATGTTGCGAACAGCGGAAGTACCACGCCCTCACCACATCTTCAGGGGAAGGGGGGAAGGCACTAGAGTCGACGTTATTGTGCTGGGTAGTACCGCAATAAGGACGGAAGAAGAGCCGGCCTGTTATTGATCTCTCAACTTCCCCTTCATCTCTGATCAAAGTGCCACGCGCCAGGCTAACTTCTCTGAAACAATCACAACCAATATTACTTTTCTCAATTAACCCAACCTTCTTGCCAGTAATCAACCATTTTTTGTTTCAACTAAAACTCTTCCTCTTGAGCAGAAAGCATAGAGATGGTGGAACAGAAATAGCTCTCGCTTTAAATTTATGTATTTCGATGTCTTGCATCTTAACTTAGATTTATGCACAAATAGATTAACTATGTAAGTATTTTCAATTCCATTTTCTGTGTCGTTTATGTGACCTATCCTCAATGTAGATGGTGCCAAAAATTATAGAATTTTAATATTTTATCATTTCATACTTTTGCTGCTACTACTACATTGTGTACATATGTAGTACAGGGTTACTACAAAAGAAATAGACAAATTCAACTGACTGTAAAACAAAACTATTTACGGTAATTTGACGCCGTTTTCACTGGTTTGTAGACGAGACTTTGAAGTTTACATTGTGAACTCACAAATGTTCAATATGGGCTCCTCCAGTCACACGACACACATCCATGCGATAATCAAATTCATCCCAAACCTTTTGTAACATATCTGCATCAACACTTGCCACGGCTTGTCTGATACGTTGTTTCAAGTCGTCTGAATTAAGAGGAAGCGGAGGGACAAAAAACACGGTATTTCACGAATCCCCATAGAAAAAAAGTCACATGGTGTGAGATCAGGGCTCCTTGGTGGCCAAAATGCAAGAGCATTATTGTCGGTTGTAGCACGGCCAATCCAACGATGTGGTAGGACTTCATCTAGGTAATCTCTAACATCTGTGTGCCAATGAGGCGGTGCTCCGTCTTGTTGGAATACAAAGTCATCCTGTTGCTCATTCAGTTGGGGCATCGACCAGATCTGTAACATGTCAAGATACCTAGCACCGTTGACTGTTTGCTCTGCAAAGAAAAAGGGGCCATACACCGTCGTGTGAGATATCGCACAAAACACATTGATTTTAGGAGAGTCCCGCACATGTTACAATACAGCCCTCGGAGGTTCAGTTCCCCATATTCGGACATTTCGTGTATTCACTTTTCCATTCAGGTGGAAAGTTGACTCATCGCTGAAAATGATGCGCTCACAAAAACCAGCATCGTCTTTATCATGTCGCAACATGTCGATGCAAAAGTCACGCCGTATGACCTTATCTTCTTCACTCAGAAACTGCAACATCTGTAATCTGTAAGGCATCATGTGCAGTCGCTTCCCCAAGATTTTCCATACAGTTTGCTGTGGAATTTGTAATTGCATGCTTGCCCTAGATGTCGATTTCTGTGGGCTTCTTATGTAGGCAGCACGAACACGTTCAACGTTTTCTTCAGAAACTCTTGGTCTTCCCGAGCTCTTCCCTTTGCACAAACATCCCGTTGTCTCGAATTTTCTATACCAGTCGTAAATTGACTGTCTAGTCGGTGGCGTTTTGTGGTAACGTGTTCTAAAATGTCGTTGGACAACAGTTGCTGAAAATTCCAACATGCAATATGCCTTTTCCATAGGATTTTCCGCCATTTCAGCTTCTGCAACAACAAACAAAACACTACAGCGTTACCAATAGTAACAAACGGAACTTTGAGAGTTTCTCAACATACCTCCAAAATAATTAGGTTGATATCTCTAATAGTTTTGTTTTACAGGCAGTTGAAGTTGTCTATTTCTTTTGTAGTAACCCTGTATTATATGTATATAATTCTGATACCCCTTCCGAAAATGTCCAATTTTGCATCTATCTTGTTAAGATACATGCTAGCAGCAGGAGGATCAGGAGCGTAGCGGCAGTAGAGTAGTTAAAACGCACAAATATCATTTGTTTTTAGTTAACCCTTTCCAAGATACTATTTGTTATTGGTTTCAATTTTAAACCACTTAAAATTTTCTCAAACGGGATGTCAACTTTCGTTCCACATTTCTTGTTTTACTCCTGGTCATGTAAAGAGAACCGAATGAATTTCAATTATTTCATATAGCGATCAACTTTAAAAGATTTGACTATCGCTTTAGCCACTGCACTGTCTTACTTCCCTTCTACTGCTAGGAAGAAAGTAAGAAGATAAGTTCTACTGTTTATGCTGATTAGCATGGTGTAGATAAAAGAATAATCTTTTACCCGCCTGGGCAGTGTGGTGGTAGCTCACATTCAACAGTTCGCAAGTTCGAATCTCGCTTAGGGCGAGTTACCCGGGTAAGGTTCTTTTCGGGGGTTTCCCTTATCCTAAGAAGATGAATGTCGAGTAACTTTAAGCTCCATGGACCCCGAGATCATTTGAGCATCATTTCATTCATCGTCCGATATGACCAAGCAGGTTAAAAAAAAAATCTTTTGTAAGAATAGTTTGTTTGTAGAACACGTAGAGAAAGTCACGTGAAGGGAACACATCAGATTTTTTTTTCTTTTAGTTTTATTTAATGTAAAATGAACATTTGAAACAGCACAATTTCCATTCTTAAGTCTTCAGATACCTCTTAAAAATGAAAGGTGACGATTCTCATGAATTTTCGTTCCTGAAACTACTATTTAAAACGACAATTCATTGTTTTTATTAAAAAACAATTCTGAAATTTGGATATTAAAATATCACATTCGCCATAATTTTATTGTCAGATATTCATTATTAGCAAAACAGTATTTACAGTTTATTTGTAAAACCATTCCAATCTTGAAATAGCGACATTACAAGTGCGAACTTGTACGTTTGTAACACATGGTAGACCCCAAGACCTGTTCCGACTCAAGAAAATTCATCCATCGAGTTCTAGTACGGTCAACATCTCTATAACCTTCTGATGTGCAACTTGAGATATGCTTACTTATTCTATCATCGTCTAATCGTAATATGTGATCACCGTTTAGAGCTCTATGAACCGAGTTTTTAATTCAAGCTAAGTATAATGAATTTATTTCTGATTTATCTTGATCAAGCAGTGTAAGAATAAAAACGCTTCTTAAAAACTTCTTATTGGTTTAAATTTTTCTTTGTCAGATATGTTCTATTTAATTTTCATAACCATTTATCAACAGCTTTCGACCGAGAGAATTTGAGTTGTGTATCAGTTCGAGTTTTGTTTTCTAAAGTTTTTGGCACATATGATGAATATACAATTTATTTGCTAGGTCATTAGTTCTGTCATATGATACATCGCACCCAACAAAATTAAAATGTGAAACTTTCTCGTTATTTCGTTATTTAAAATTATTTTTCATCTAACTTGTTGCTAACCTTCGTTAATCTTACTGCTTGAACTTGACAAATTATAAATTAACTTAAAATATCTTCAATTATAATTGTAATTTCTTGCGATTAACGAGGATGTTATTTGGAGTTCATTCTCAGTTGCCTTTTCTATCCACTATGTACATTGTACACAAGGGCTAGATAAAGTAAAAATGTGCATGGGTTTGTTATCCATCACATAAAAATCTATTGTGTTCCATTCACGAACGTTCTGTCGCTGTTCCATATACAAACTATTCTTAAAAAAACATTACTCTTAACTAAGTCATATTAATCGAGAGAAATATTAGCAGAGTTGGTCTTATTACTTGCTTTCTGGTGAGTAGAAAGGAAATAAGAGAATACAATAAGCTAAAGCTATAGTCAAACATATTGAAGGTTGGTCGCTATGTGAAACAATTGACATTCGGTTCAATTTGCATGGTCCCGTTTTATAAAACTTAATTAGTTTAAAATTAAAACCAATAACAATGGATATCTAGAAAACTGCCAGCTCTATAAGAAAAACGAATATGACATAAATTATGTGTTTTAACGAGATATACATTTTTTGTTGTAAGTTTTGGTATATCTCCTTCGGTTTTTCCGTTATGAATACTCTGCAAAATGCAATCAGAATAAAGAGCTCTTCAGAGGCCATTCCCTTAAAATTCAAAATATACGTTTTATTTGTAATGTGAACATCTTTAAAATACGATATTTTAATCATAATCGTTTGACCCACTTTTGAGAAGCTCAACATCTCTGAAAAAAAAAAATTCCATTTAAAGGGTAGTCAAGGTTTCATCTTCCTGTGGCATACTTGGAAGATACTTAACTTAAATACAAAGTTTGATATTTAACGTTTTCGTTTTAGAGTCATGTTGTCCACTGATACACACAGACAGACACACAAGACATTTTTGTAAAAATGCTTTTATTGCAGACTCAAAACATATATTTCCGGCGAAATCTCGGTATCGAATTGTTGGGTGGAATATCTATCCACTATGTATATTGTACATACGAGCTAGAGAAAGTAACAACTGATATTCAATAGCTCAGAGGGGGAAAAAAAATGTAACGTTAAATTCGTAAATTGCTTTTAGAAGAAAACATACATTTGGTTGTATTTTATGGGATTTTTAAGCCTTCTTTCTTGCAATATTCCCTTCTTAATTTACAGCATTCCAATTTCAGTATACTCTACTTCTCTTACTACTACCATAACGAAGAAAGTATTTAATCTTTTACTGTTTGGGGCATACTCGACAAAATGAGTTTGCCATCTTGAAATAAGACTGGGGACCATTAAAAAAATAGTTTTTAAAAACTTCTTTTAGGTGTTTCTCTTAGCAGCACTGCAAATAAAGCTGAACAAAATATCTACGGTAGAAAACACACACACACACACACACACACACACACACACATACGCACCTCCCCCCCCCCTCTCTCTCTCTCTCTCTTCTGTGTGAATAGCACAATTCAGAAACGAAAAATCGGATAAATACCAAGCTTGGTATTTCGGTTCAGCATCTTCATAAAATGCTATAGAAGATTTTCAAGAAAATCCTTCCTACCGAAACCTTCTTCGTGATAAAATTGTTAATATTATTATTTTTTTTTACAAAATTGGTTTATGTGTTAAAATAGAGCAAATGTCAGATATTTACAAAACAAATGAAAGTATTGTATCTTATATTTTGTGGATTAACCTCTGAAATCCTCTTTAATTTTGAATACAAAATAAACAAGAGTATAGCAAGCATACTGCTTAAAATTATAGACGTGCTTAAACAGATAATTTATTCGAAATAATGTTTTGGTAAATATGTTCCTGACATTCATTTTAATGTTCTGAATTTTTCAATATTCCTCATTTTTCGAATGCTGACATTTAATGTTTCTCGCCATGTCATGGATAGTAAATAAAATTTCAAAGCTAATAGATAGCTACTCCTTTTATAAAGATCTATCACCAGAATCATGTATCATTTTTGTATCTACAATTAAAAATCTGATGCGCTCCATTTAAATAACTTTCTCGACCAGTTCCACAAAGCAAATATTCTTATAAAAGATTATTTTATCTACATAAAGCTAATCGAGTAACACAATAGCAGAAATGGACTTATTACTTGTTTTATTGTAAATAGAAGGGGAATAAGCTAAAGTTCAGTCTAAAGGCTAAAGTGATAGTCAAAATCTTGAAATCAATAACACGGAATATCTCGGAAATTGTCAACTCTTAAAAAAAAACATAGGACATAGATTGTGTTTTAACGAAATCCGCATATTTTGTGTAGTAACTTTTTGCTATCTCTTGCGGTTTACCAGCTATACAAGTAGTGTAGAGTGAAGAGATCTTCAAAGACCATTCTCAGAAAATTTAAGATATACGACTCGCATCTGGAAAGTAAGTACTATTTCGTTCTACAGCCACCGCAACGCTAAAGTCATAGTTCCACGCATGCTCTCTGGTCCGTCGTCTGTCCACTGACGCCATTGCAGCTGGATCGTGTTTTGTTTACAGTTGTTAGAGATTGTTCAAAATGCTTAAGACAAGTTTTGATCCCGCCCACTGGGAAGTGCATTCCGTAACACAGTTTTTGAACATAAAGAATGTTAAACTAACTACAGTTCGTCAACTTGTGAAAATGTTATGACAGATGTATTGGTGAGAAAGTGGGTTAGGCAATTCAATCATGGACGATCCAATGTTCATGATAAAGCACACATTTGGCGGCCTTCTGCTGTCTGATGGTTTGGCTGAACAAGTGAATGAGGATATTCGTGAAAACACGCGGTTTACAATAAGAATGTTTTGTAATGTTCTTCCACAAAACACGGTATTCAGCAGTGGCTCTCTTCACTGCCGGCAACTTTATTGGAGAGGGCATACAAAATTCCATTCCCGCTCTGACAAATGCCTGAACAATGGTAGCAACTGTGTCCAAAAATACGTTTAGGAATGCTCTTTCATGTAAAAAAATGTGCAAACAATTATATGTCTTTTTATCCAAACCGGTACTTACTTTCCGGACAAACCTCGTGTATTTCTTTGTTATGAAAATACGTTAAACATATGGTATTTTAATCAAAATCGTTATAACATTTTTTTTCCGAAACATGATCTATATAAAGAGTAATTTGGGGGGGGGGGATATTCTTGAACATCTTCGTGTCGCATACTTGGAAAATAGTGAACTTAAATATCAATTTCGATATTTAACAAACATTTCGTTTCTGAGTTGTGCTTTTACACACACACACACACACACACACACGCACACGCACACTCACACAGGGAGGTGTTTTTTTTCCCCAAATGTATGTCCTTTTTAGGATTGACGGCGTCTGAAAACGTTTATTTCCGGTATCGAATTATCAGCTGGAGTACAATACCTTAAAAAGTTTGTAGAAGCCATATACAAATAAACCATAACGTGTAGTCAAGTGATATGAATACAATGTACATTATCAGATTTTTTCCACCTAATGTTGTTCCTCTTACCCTTTCAAGTTTATTCTGATAATTTATCCATGCTAGTATTTACTGTGCCAGTATTATAAACCGTTGAGGAATTTAGAACATTCCAACGCTAAAGTTTAGCTCTATCGACCACATCAAAGGATTCCTTGCCGTCAATGAACGCGATGTACCACCTATATTAAATTCCTCACTCAGAATGCTTGAGGTATGAGTGCAAATATTTTGTATGGTAACCAACAGTGTCAATATACATACATAATACTTTGCTCAGTTTTCTAAGTAAAGCATCCTGTAGTTGTAAAATTCTACTTTTGCTTGACAAAAGATAAGCCATTCACAATGAAAAATAAGCATAATATAACGAAGTAAAACTTGAGCATAAACTTTGAATTTTGGCATTCATTACGACAAATGAAAACTTAAAACAGCAGCCACTGACTACAAAAGAATGTTATGTACATGGAAAGGTAGAATCAGAGCAAAACTTTCAATGCCATATTTGTGATTTGAACCACAATTCTTCCGGATCCTTATAAGTCAAATTCTACCTTTCCAATCTTGCCCTATACACGGCTTGTGCGAAAGAACGATTAATTATCATTGATTAATCTTATAGCTGGTTTAACTATAACGTCCGGGACTTGAAGTAATAAAGTCATCGTCAAGTCGTCATTTGGGTTGTGCTAACTCGATGTGAATTTCAGATTTCCTTGTGATTTACTGGCAAACTTAATTTAATTAAATGTCGGTATATTTCCATTGTAGATCAATTAGTCAGAGCAACCCATCGGAAATCGGAGGTCCGTGGTTCAAATTCCGGCTATGGCTTTGAATTCTACCTTTCAACTTATCCTACCCATGTCTTGTGTGAAACAACAATTAACAGGTTGTGTACATGGAGAACAGGTTGTGTACATGGAGAACCTTTATCAGTTGCGGCGCAATTTGCAGGTCTAGAGGACTCTGATATATGTGACGAAATAAAAACAACGAAGAATCACCATTTAAGGCGTATTTTGCAGGCTAGTAAAAACCCGATTTCTGTGACGGAATAAATGCCATGGAGAATCGACGAGTAAATTGATGTTAGGCAAGACTTGTTGAAAAATAAAAATTTCAAAATTAAGATGACCTCATTTTCTGCTTTATTCTAATAACGTTTTAAATAATATACCGTCATATGTTTAATATTTTGACTTAGGAATGAAATGTATAGATCCACCTTCCTGTGGAGACTCCTTCAATCTCAGTAACTATAATGCAACAATGAAAGCATAGCAGATACTCGTACACTAACAACATATTTCAAAGAAAAGAAAACAAAATAGGTAAGGAATTTAAAATGTCCAGTTTGTGTTAAGTTCTATTTTGTAGCTTTGGCGATTTATGAGACTTTTCTGTTGCTGGTGCATACTTTCAGTATCTCAAGCTATTAGGTACTCTTTGAAATGGATTCTTTTGTTCGTTTGTTTTTATTAGGTCATATAAGTGAATTTCGTACTAATATTTAAATTTGTATTAAAACCCTGGATAAAATATGTGTTCAATTCTAGTTGTTCCACATATAAACTATTCTTAAAAGATTATTCTTTTATCTACATCATGATAATTGAGATAAACATTAGCAGAATTGGTATTATTTCTTTCTTCCTTATAACTAGAAAGGAAATAAGGAAATGCACTAGGCTAAAGAGATTGTAAAATGTTTTAAAAGCTAGTCGCTATGTGCAACAATTGAATTTCGGACCGCTTTGCATGGTCAGCAGTAGAACGAAAGTTGACCTCCCGTTCGTTTGAGAAAAGTTGTGTAGTTTTAAACGAATATTTTGGAAACGTTCAACTCAACAACAACAATAATAATAAATAATAATGCGTATATGTCAAAAGATGCGTTTTAACCAGATCTGCATTTTATGTGTAGTAAGTTTTTGTCTATCTCTTACAGTTTATAAGATCTGAAAATTCAGCAAAATTCGTCACGAATAAAGAGGTGTTTAGAGGCTATTCCCACAAGAATGCATCCCACAAGAATGCAACATATATATTTTATGTGTGATGTAGATATCTCTAATATACGGTATTTTAATCAAAATCGTTAGCCATTTTTAGAAAAACAAAAGTTTCCACAATGTTTCCATCTAAAAGGTAGAATGAGATGGGGGGGGGGGGGTTCTTGAAAATCTTCGCGTCGCATCCTTGGAAGATAGTAAATATAAATACTAAGTTTGGTATTTAACGGTCTTGAGCTATGCTGCCCACTCACATTCATACACACCATGGACCTTTTTCTAAAAACAGGTGTTTTTGTTTCTGTTTTTGGAACAAGGGGAGTTGAAAACACATATTTCTGGTAACATCTCGGTACCGAATTCTTGGGTGCTATGCAATACCTTCTCTAGCTATTATATACATTGTATGTAATATGTGGTAGAGAAAATAAGTTTTACCGCGATTTTGAAAAACTCACATTATCTGTACGTTTTCCAGAGAGATATGAGATGTATACCAAGAGATGGTGAGAAAGAGTTAGAGAAAAATTTAAACGGAATAACGCAAGCAGAGCAGCGGCTTTTGCTGGTCTTCCCTCTGGGATATGACCATCGATATAAATATGTCAAAAAAGTCTGCTATAATTGTAATAAAGGGGTTTGTGAAGCATCAACAAGCACACTGTTGCGGAAATGTTTAAGACGGATTTATGTGAGAGGTGGTCATTTTTTCACAATTAACTGGCCGGAGTCGGCCCACTTCAGCATGCGGTCGCTAGATTAAATGCTCTTAGTAAATGACCGGAGAGCCGTTAAACGGACATTCCGCATCATTTAGCACGACTAACTACTCCAATCCTCATAGACATTTCATTACTCACACCCTCTTACTGTGCTGGCTCGTACTCACCCCCCCTTGCTCCGCAAGTTAGGATTCTTGGTGCAATACGCCGGCACGTGTACCGCTAAATATTTAACTGGACTGAAAATCTTTTGTATTAGTAATATAAAATGTCCAAACTATTGGTACCTTCAATTACTTCTCAAATACTTCCTATATTCAGAAATATGTTTATTACATTCATTTTTAGTTTCTCTACATAGTACATGGTACGTAAGTAGAGAAGGTATGGCTCTCCACCCAAAAATTCGATACCGAGATTTCACAGGAAACGCATCTTATCCAGAAAAAGCATTTTTTAGAAAGATGTGTGCTTGTGTGTGTGTGTGCGTGTGTCCGTGAACACGCAGACTTAAAGGCGAAAAGTCATTAAAATATTAAACCTGGTATTTAAGTTTAATATATCCCAAGGATGCGACACGAAAATATTGACGAAAATTCCCCCACTCCAAATTAGCCTTTAAATAGAAATAATTTAGAACATTTTGATTTTCTCAGAAATGGCCCTAACGATTTTGTTTAGCATACCGGAGTTTAAAGATACTTGCATGACAAATAACATTTATTTCTTGAATTTTATGGGAACAGCTTCTGGAGGCCTCTTTACTCTGGATGAATTTTGCTGAATTTTACCCAAGTGGTAAACGTCAGAGAAGGTAGGTACTATACAAAGTAGGTACTAGTAGTGAAAGTAGGTACTATACAAAAATGTAGATCACTAAAACTCACAATTTATGTCATACACATTTTTTTTCGTGGAATTAACTATTTCTGAGATATTCCTAGTTATTGGTTTCAGTTTGAAAACATAGGTATTTAAACTTTTCTCATACGGGCCATGTAAATATACGGATTTCTACCACGATACAACCAGTTTTTAAAAATGTTGACTATCGCTTTAGCCTAGTGTATTCCCTTATTTCCCTTTTGCTTACTCAGGAAGCAAGTAATAAGAGCATTTCTGCTAATGCTTATCTCGATTAGCATTAAATAGAGAGAAGAATAAGATTTTTAATAATAATAATAATAATAATAATAATAATAATAATTAGTTACAAAGTAAAGAAAGTAATGTGAATGGAACACAAGAGATCTGTTTTATTTCTATGCTGCTTTAACCTCTTGGTTTTACCGCATCCCTCACTGCAGGTTTGTTAGTTCGCTTCTGTCAATGTATGTCAGGCAAAAGGCCTTGTTGTGTAGCCGCCTTCCTTTATCATCCATCTTGTTGTTTTGAGTTTTGACGGGAAGTAAATTTGGGGATTGAGAAACATCAGTCTGAAGTACAATAAGTCATTGAGATGCTTGGCAGATGACCTAAATTGTTAGCCGCTTCCTGTACCATCCATTTTTATTTTGGTCTGGGTGAAACTTTGGGCAGTGATATAAAATCATATTTCTGCACTTTAATTTGTGTATGACACACACGTATTTGAACCACGAATCCCCCAGTCTTTAGCCAGTTGCTAAAACCACTGAGCTACCATGGCAACATACCGACACGGCATTAAATTTCTCAACCGGCTCGCATGCTTTCCGGTAAACTACAAGGGATCTCAAATTATTTTGAGATGACATACAACAATGACGATTTACAATATGTAAGTACTTTCAGTCCTGGGCTTCATGGTTTAATGAACTATTAGGTCAAATTGTGTTAGTTAATTGATTTTTTCCACACCGTTAAATTTCGCAGTTTTACCTGAGATGTTATTCAGCGAGAACAAATTCCTGAAGAAAAATATTATTTTATTTTCATTAGTATTTAAGGTATTGGTTTTTGTATTTCTTGAATTTAATAAATACAAATTGTTTATTTAATTTACAGTAAACAGTGCTAAACTGTATAAAAGAGCTATACAATTTTATTTGAAGCAAAGCAGTCTCTGTCACGGTGACGAAAAACAATAGTTATTCCTATACCGAAACATAATTGCTTGCCACTTCACCATTGCCAAAAAATTTAGTCCAACTGCTTTAACTTGCACTGTGTGCAAATTGCTAGAGAAAATAGTAAACCGCAGGTTAATGTGGACACCGAAAAAACAAAAATTCTTTACTGAAATACAGAGCGGATTTCGAAAATTTGATTCGATAGACCACCTCATCGCGCTCGAGTAAAATATGATGGATGCTTTTCATTCCTACCAACATCTAACACTTGTTAGTATGGCTATAGAGAAAGCCTATGATACAGCTTGTAGGAGACACATAATTGAAATTCTTAATATATATATATCTCGCAGACAATATGTTAATGCCTATGCACAACTTTCTTAAAAAAAGATACCCCCGAGTAAGAAAAACGGGACGTTTTCTCTGCATGTTACTATCCCCTCAAATAACTATTAATTCCCTCGCAAAGTGGGATAATCAGACTGGATTTAAATCTTCCAATACAAAAACAAACACCTTTACACATAGGAAGGAAAAATAGTTCTGTTCCTGAACTCTACATGGGCACCACAAAATCAATAATGCAAGCACTTATAAAACTCCCTTGGTTATTCTGTCTTAGGAGATTGTGCTAAAAAAGGAGATTGTGCTAGAAGAATTAACATACTGAAAACGCTTGCGGCTAAAACTTGGGAGCATATTTAAAATCCCAACTTTTAACGTACGAAAGGTAAATGCAATATAAGCTGGACTACGCCTCAATAGTTGCAATTCTGACTCAACTACCACACTTAAATTACTATACTTATTACAATAACCTCGTTGAGAATAATTTTGGGGGCCTTCAGGACAAGCTCCATTAGCAGCATGCAAACCGAATCTCAAGAACCTCCATTGTCTGTCAGAAGTAAACAACTAAATTTGAACATATGCAATTATAGTAGCAGCCAACCCAGACTGTCGAATGTGTAAATATATATTCCATAAATCTGTACAATTAATAAGTAGTTGTCACTATTATAAACCATTTAACGATACAATTGTTCAATATGTAAGGGAAGAAGGATTCCAACAATCACCCACATAAGCTACAATTCTTCTGTCGCACCCTGCAGAATAGGTCTACCCACGCTCAACATGCAAATGAACTCAATAACTAAAGCCCGCCTGGATAGTGTGATGGTAGCATGTTTGCTTCACATTCAAAAGGTCGCTAGTTCGAATCTCGCTTAGGGTGAGTTGCCCGGATAAGGGTTTTTCGGGGTTTTTCCTTATCCTGAGAAGACGAATGTCGAGTAACTTTAAGCTCCATGGACCCCGAGTTCATTTGAGCATCGTTTCACCAATGTCCGATATGACCAACCAGGTTAAAGGACGTTAAGCTATATATATATATATATATATATATATAAAACTAAAAATACAATCCATCTCAAAATCCTCCAATCATATTTCAATGAACTAAAGGGGCACTATATTATTCATATACCAATTTACAGATGGGTATGCTATTGAATATAGCAAGGGAGCTGCGATAATATATCTTGACTTCGCAATACTCTACAGACTGCCAGATTCTATACCATATTCATATGCGAACTTTTTGCCATAAAACGAAGTTTTATACAAATACAGCAAGAACATAGTAGTAGTTTTATAATTTTTACAGACTGCACGAGTACAATAAAAACCTTAGAGGATAGATATTCGCGCAATGCCATCGTTTAGGAAATTTAATAGTTGTCCCAAAAATTAAGATCAGAGGGAAACAAATTACAATCGAATGCATACCTTCACATGTGTTTTTTTTTTTTTTTAAACAGTAACGGAGTCTGATCAGTACTCCGGTACTGTATCCCTATTTACATTTCCCCCCGTAGGTTTTACTGGTTTTACTGTTTCTTTTTTTATAAACATATACACATTGCGCAAACATATAACACCCATGCCCAAGGCGGGACTCGAACCCACGATCCCCTGCCCACGAAGCACCAAAGCGAGACGCTTTAGCGAGCGTGGCCATGAGGACCGGCATGTTGGTATTAAAGGCAACGAAGAAACTGACTCTGCAGCATGAGAAGCTATTAAACACCCTTTGAATGATCTTGCTTTATCTAGCACTTACCAAGATATCACCTATATGGAAAATAAAAGAAAATTTAACAGGACAAATCAATAAATAGCTTACTACTCTCCAAACCAAGCGCGTGACATTACTTATATCCTCTAAATTTTCATCTCGTATTATATTATCAAATTTAAAATAAGTAGACTAAGTGGTGATATCAAGTCTTAGCATTGTACACGCAAAACTCACCCAAAACACTACTTTTCTGAAGAAGCCGCCATCTGAATGCCAACACTCACTGTCAACAAACTTTAACCGTCAAACACTTCTTCACAGAATGCCAAGCTTAGGAGGACAAAAGGAGAGAGTAAAATATAGCTATTCATCTTTCAACAGTATCAAGTAACCCAAAAATAATTCAGAGTGTTTTAAAATGTCTTCATTCAATATCAATATACAGCAAATAGTAACTGTTAATATCCATTTAGAATTTAATTTCTTAAACACTATCTTTTTGTACTGTGTTTTAACGATTTTATCATAATTACTTGTAACGACTTCCTTACATTATACTGACTATTTTTTATGATATTATGTTTTAACGATTTACATTGCACTGTATTGTATTAATTGTACAATTCTGTTTTTGTATATCGGGAAAAATATGGCAGCTAAACGACAATAAATAAACAATTTAAAAATAATAACTTCCATATTTTAGGTGCTATGTGTGAAATAATTTGAGATTTGTACTGCAGCTAAATATACGCACTCCTTACGGCTTCTTCTTTGCCACAGAGAGAGAGAGAGAGAGCGAGAGAGAGAGAGAGAGAGAGAGAGAGAGAGAGAGAGAGAATGAGCGGGAGAGCGAGGGACAAAACTGAGATATTACAAAATGCCTTACTATTAAAGTATCTTCAGATCGGCATTATATCTTATACAGTTTCAATAAATTAAATAAATTCGTCTTTTGCAAGAAACATTTTGAAACGGAATATTCCATCAAATAAAAAAAAAAAAAAGATGAATTATCAAATGGTTTCACATGTGATCTACAAGGTATATGCTCACTCTGCATCTGTTTTATTTGCATATTCATATTATTTGCATTAGCTTAAAATGTAGCAATGTTTAGATTTTAACAAAAGAAAAAGACACTCTACAATGACCTGGTTCCAACAACGAAAAAGAAATCAAATGCCAAAGTTTTAAGCTACACAGGCAGAATAATTAGCAATCAAAGAATGTAATGCATTTAGGCAATTATACCTAAACAGCAATTTTGTTTTCTATATTGGCCTGCTTTGCACATTTAATTGTTGCTGTGAATTTTCTATAGCCAGTCAATAACCATTAGTACCCAATCTAAAAAACATTTTTAATTATAATGTTCAAACCTTTCATTGCGCATTCGAAATATTCTATTTATGAGCGTGTGCTAGAGAGAAAAAAACATGTATAATGAATTGCTACCTGATCAAACAGTTGTTTACCACATGCTTTAAGCAAATAGAATCTGCACGCAATTAAAACCAAATGAACTATTTGTATGTTATTTCAATGTATTTCAACTCTTGCAACAGCTTGGCCGCAGTAACCATGTCAACAAATACGGAAAGAGATTTTACATTCTCTTTTGTGGGTTTTTCGTTGTCATACAATCTTAGACAGTAGGTTCAAATACATACCCAAATCACAAAAGACTTAGTTGTGGTGAAAATTCAATGAAGCATTCTGACAAGAACTGGGAAATACCTTCCCAAACACCTGAGTATCGCTCAAAAGGGGGCTCCATTCAGCTTGATGCAGCAGAGCGCGATCCTTTCTTATAGTTTCTTCAAAACAGTCCATGTTCTCGTCATTTCCTTGACTAGTCAGTGAATTACTAAAATCCGCAGAAAGTCATTAGTCATAAGATAGAGAAAAAGTACCTACAGTTTTCTACAAAACGCTCAAACTGGACCGCACCCCCTTCCACTGGGCAATAACCATTAGCAATCAAAAGACGAACAAATGTCGCGCACATTGAATCTATATAGTGCGTTGAATAGCCAATATCGAAAAATGCATACCATGTAAATTACAGCTGCTATGGGCAAGAAACATAGGAACTACGAGCATCCAAAGATAGGGTATGGGTACACATAAACACAAGAATCCTCGTGCAGATTAGTCCACACGAGGCTGAATACTGTAGATGGTAGAGTCAATGCATTCAAGAGCCTGTAAATAATGGAAATAAAATGCATTACGCACCACGGCAGCTCAAGTGTAATAGACATGAAGGTCAATGAGTAATCCATGAGTACACATCTTTCACAGTGAGCACATCGAATGAAGGCGACCTGCACACAGTCATCTTTGAAACATTTTCCTTCTAAACCACTCTCGAAACAGTATTCGGAAGGCTTTTGAAATGATCCTGGATGTTTATCGGTGTAATCAGATTTGAAGAAAGCGAATCGGATCAGTTGTTTGAAACTATTTGCCATAAATTGGAAGTGCACAAACGATTGAATGCGAAGAAATTGTTTTCTTTGCCAAACTTTAACTATGGACGATAAGACTATCGAATCTGTGATGAAGCTTATCATACTTTTGAATGGACGGAAAAACAAATCGCCCTCTGGTTATACCAATCCATAGATTTTGCAGGGATCAGTTTCTTGTGAAATTCAACATCTTCTCGAATTGTCTCATTAAATGGAGCATCATCTCTATTCGCTGTCCATGAATCAACCAAAAGAAGAATTCGATCTCCTCCATGGAAATCCGCCCATTACACCTGTTCCAGGAACACCTTCAAACCCATTTTTGTCATGTTTGGTATTTGCTTGCATATGCTTTCACATTGCACAATTCAAGTGTAATGCTTGCTGGAAATTTCCCACTGGGTTCCGAGACAAGTACATACATGTGAGGAAGAAGAGTACCATCCATTACAATAACAGGCATTTCCATGTATGAATGGTTGGTTGCTGCAACTGGACCCCGGTACTGGACCATAAATCGTCTTTGCTCCCCGGACGGCAAGGGTTCTCCCAGAATGTATCTATTTAGTAAAGCTAGACTGATCTGCTTTAATTTTCTGCTCTGGAGTAAAAGTATTCATGAAACGACTTACTTCCGTAACAAACTTACTAGCTTTCTTTTCTATATCAGCGTCATCAGCAACAAATCTGCTGCCAACTTTATATGTGATCATGAGAGAAACAATCTTCTTTTTTTCTGCTGTAGTCAATTTTGGAAGCTTTGAATGTTAAGGCATTGTTCAGGTTGTGGAGGTTTATTTCCTTTTGGCTGCTTCCTTTCGTAAGCATCAGTCAAGTAACCTTCAGGAAATTTTGCTCTTGTAACACTCTTCTTGGTAGTGATAGATAATAACAGGAACCCTGCTCTTGCCACTGACAATGACACGTAATATTCCATCGCTTTCTTGTGAAGTCTGCTCATTGTCGCTTTCTAGCTGTATCAACCCCAAAATCACTTTCAATATCATCTTCAACTGTGCCTTCTTCACCTACCATAAGAGTTCTATACTCAACAAAGGCAACGTCTTCATCATGTAGTAGTTTTGTAATCTGTTCGAAAACTATGCAATCTACCTTAGTTGACTTTTCCTCCGAAATACCGAAGATATCCATTAACAACTTCACGACCACAGCTGGTTGGTTTCATTTTGTAACAGCCTATGCACACAACACACTCACCTTTAATACATAACTAGCAGACTGGTTCCACGTCGCCTCCTTCCGTTGCGCCCCATACGCCCCTCCCCTCCTATCCCTTTCAATGGTGCATAGCACGTCAAATAGCTTCAAATGTGTTGTCGTATGTTCTGGAACATAAACTGATCTCGTTTAAAAGCCAGCGACAACTACGGGTGCCCCAACTTGTAAGGGGCGAGGTAACGTAGTAACATCTGTTTCCTGGAGATACTATTTGCAAGTCGAGAATCGCACCTCAGATAAGGGACCAGTAACAGGAAGATTATGCAACCGCAAGGGTTGGAAGAAGAGTGGGGCAGGGTCATTATGTTCTGAAAAATACTGTACGTTAGAATAATGAACAAAGGTTTGTTTATACTACACTACCATTTTCAACACAATTTTCCTGATTGAATTATCAATCGTCCTTAAAATAAGTAAAAAGCAAACAAACAAATGGAATTGTGTAATTAAAAAAAAAACATTTTGTACATTTTCAAAACGGTATTTATTTTCCCGAAAAATAAATAACAGCTGCTCCTAAACAAGCATTAATTTGGTTCCTTTATGACCGTGAATAGCTGTCCTACACAAGCCTCAGCTAGATCTTGAAAATAAAGAGTGTAGAGAGAGGACAATAGAGCCACAAGAAGGTATACATCAATCAGATGACTTTGCAAGGATAAGAAAGCCAGGACTCGATTAAAGCAATACTCGAACCAAAATACAAAATACATATTTGTCAGTATAAGGGGGATTTAAAAATAATCACTCAGTGCATCACCGAAACAACTAGTTAATAGTGAGAAACGAATGAAAAATAATAGGACTCCAGTAATCACTGTGACAAAAAAGGCGGCTGTAATTTGGTATGCCTTATCTTACTTTTTCTACACTTACGTATCTACATAAAATAAGAGTAGGTACTATGTTTCGACATTTACCAGATGTAGAACTTTTGAGATTCACTGGATCCAAGAAAAGCAAGTCAGTAAAGGTTGAGGGAGCAAGGGTGGGGGGAGAAGGCAGGACATTGAACTTGTTTAGATGCTGCTCCTACATACCACCATTAGCTTCATTGTTGGATCCTAACTATAGAAGTAGTATCGAAGTCGACAACTGTAACTCGGCAGGAGACAATATATAGTTTTTTTATATAATTTTTATGACAGCGACCATGACAGCCACGAAAGGTTCGGTCACTGCACTGGATTGTACAATAGGGACACTCTTATTCTGTATACCTTCAATAAAATGTTACATTTTTAATGGCGTTTACATTGCGTTTCTTTTCATACTGATTATTATGTTTTAGAAAAGTGGATCCTGTTATGATGTGCTGTATTCTGAAAAAGAAATATTGAATAGATTTAACGCATATCGTTCAATAATTTCGTTAAATACAACTTATAAACGAGTATTGCCATATTGATGTCGCAAACTGAGCAGCACATTTTTGCAGTGGAAATACATTGAAAACAAAAATACCCGTGTCTCGATTTTCTCACCCATAGCGCCAGGAAAAAAAAAAAAATTAAGTTGTAATGGCTGATTTTACATCTGCCATGTGGTCAACGGCCAGCTAGATGGTATTATGTCAGGTGTTAGCAATGAACTTCGCCCGCACCGAGACTACAAGTATCCAAGCGCAAGAACGCAATAATGATAACTAGAAACAAAGTACTTATTTAGCGAAGAGAATATCGGCCGCGTCTAGAGTAATTTAGTTCACTTTAAAGATTAAAAAGCAAGATCATCAAATTATTTTCGAGGGCGAACGTGTTCTCACTGAAGACTATATATCCTATATATATATACTATATATCCTGGGCAGTAAACTCAAATGGAGAGAACCTAACTTATTAAAAAGACGCCACAAAAAGTTTGAGTTAAAATATCTGCAGCAATGATCATCACCATTACCACTTCATTTAAAGAGAATAATCTACTTCTCGTGGATAAGACCTTTTCGGTAATACGGCAGCCCAACGTGAGAGTTCAGCTTTAGACTCGCAACTCAAAACGAATTCAAACTCTCCAGACTCGTGTTCTCCGCCTGATAGGGAGGCACCACATTCCAACAGCGGATTTCTCTTTTGACACCTGATTACTCGACTTCTTCGCTGCTTCCTACACCGCTCCAATGAACTACTGACCCATCTTCCACCAGCATATCTTCGAGGATTGAAATGCAAAGGACATTCAGATTTACTGTAAAACTAACATTTTCAGATTGTATGACGACAGCCTCAGGGCTGCAATTTCAACACATGTATCATGTAGTATATACGGGCATTTTTGTTTTCGATCTACTTTACTAAACTTCCCAGGTCGTTCTGTAACATCACTGTGATAATGATCCCCTGATAGTAACCATTGGAGTCTGATAATTGATACTTTCAACTAACAGAACTTGTATGTTCTGAAACTACTCATGCCAATTTTGAAATCTGTAGTTGTACAACAGAATTGACTTTCGTGAAGAGAACATCACATCAACTTTTAGAACCAGTTGAAAATTATGCCATATTGGAAATAATGGTTTTTAACATAAAAATCTGAGTGTTCCATTCACATAACAGCTGTTGCATATACATATTATTCTTACAAAACATTATTCTTTTATTTATATTAGCACAATTGGTCTTATTACTTGCTTCCTTATACGTAGATGAGAAATGAGGGAATACATTAGGCTAAAGTAAAATCTTTTAAAAGCTGGTCGCTATATAAAAACAGTTGAGGTTCGGCTCGTCCGTTTGAGGAAAGTGGCTTAAAATGAAACCAATAATAAGGAATATCTTGAAAACGGTAAATTGTACAAGAAAACATATATAAAATAAATGTTGTGCTTTATCAAGATTTACATTTTTTTTTAGCAAGCTTTTGTCTATTTCTAACAGTTTGACCGTTGTGCAAAATTATGCAAAACTCATACAGAAAATGAACAATCGCAGAAAATTCAAAATATAAATTTTATTTACGACTTAAATATCTTCAATATACGCTATTTTAATCAAAAACATTAGAGCCATTTTTGAAAAAAAAAATCCAAAAATTTTCCATTTAAAGGGTAGTTTATGGTAGGAGGATTTTCTTGGAAATCTTCGTGAGACATCCTTGGAAGATACTAAACATAAATGGCAAGTTTGGTATTTAACGGTCTTCTCATTTTTGAAGTAATCTGTCCGCAGACACATAAGGCCCGTTTTCAAAAAATACAATTTTTTAAATCAGGGGACCTCAAAACACATATTTTCGGTGAAATTTAGACATTAAATTTTTGGGTGGAATACAATACCTTCATTGTATTAGACACACATAAGGCCCATTTTTAAAAATGCTTTTTTTTTTAAATCAGGGGACCTCAAAACACATATTTTCGGTGAAATTTAGACATTAAATGTTTGGAATACAATACCTTCTCTAGCTACTATGCGCATTGAATGTATACACGAGCTAAAGAAAGTAAAAACGTGCTGATTGGTTATAAAGGCAGTAACACTCGGTGAAGTTGGAAGTAATGCATTTGTAAAATTTGGAAAATTCAGAGTATGTAGGGTATCTTATTGAAATTTATATCCGTTATAAGAGTGATAATTCTACCATGTGTCACAATTGCAGCTTCTATGGTTACAATAAATAATACTTTTACTGCCTAAATTCACTATTCTAGTAGAAATGAGCCCCCAGGAGCATTTTAAAAATACTGACACAAAAATATATAGTTTTATAGAAAACGAGTTCACAAATAGATTGTCATATTTCTATTAGTCCTAATTAGTTGTAGAATAATGTTTATTTTTGGTACCTTTCTAGGACTGTTGATTTTGTAAATGTGATAATTTATTTACAAAATGGAGCATTATTTCGAAAAAGTACTATGACAATTTTCTTTGGTGTACTTACGAGAGACAGTATAACATTTTGGCACAAATTATTGAAAAATTGTATCGTGTGGAACATTGAGTATTGAAAAGTGGTGAAGAAAAAGTTGAGAAAATAAAGTTTCAAGTTGAGAGTTGCTATTAATAAGTATGCGCCTACCCATCTATAGTTAATGGTAGTTAAAGTTCGGCTTGTGCAAAAAAATATATTTTTTCTAAAATGTTGGAATTCATATGATTTTATTATGAAACAAAATACCTTTTTAACTTTTCACAATTATAGCCGAATTTCAGGGGTGCATGACCTTCCTTAAGTCAGGCGGTATGAAGCATTTGGGAGCACAAGAGCTTGTCCAAGAAGAAACAGAAAACCAAAGTTAACTGGTCAGTACTTTTGTAGAATCTGCTGCCTTTGTCTATAAGATCGCCGACGTACGACAAAAGATGTTAATTCCGGGGTAGAAGCTTCTGATTGAACAGTCAGACAAAAACTTGGCGAAAATGGCTTACGAGCGAGGTTCTCATGAAAGAAGCCTTATCTCAAGCAAAGGCGGAGGTAAAATGTATGGAGTGGGCTTTAGCTCCCAGGGAGCAGCGCAAGAGGATTGGGGTAAAGTCATTTGGAGCGATGAAAGCAAGATCAGCATCTTTGAAAGTGATGGAATCAGGCTTGTGCGTTGTTAGACATAATACCAGAGTCCTCATTGTGTAAACTGCAAGGTTGTATGGCGTTGGACGCCTAGCACTAATACAGAGCAGAATTGAAGAGATCTTAAAACTGCTCTCCAATATTAGTGACCTTTGTGGATGGTGTTCAGCGATGCATCTTTCAGTAGTGCACCACTCGCATTATTCAGCAATGCTACTGTTCTACCTTAGTCTAAGAAGAGACCCGATATCAGCCCGATTTACCGTTGTAGTAAAGGCTGAAAGTTTTGATGTTGCGGCAGAATCCTAGCAATAAGCGGGAATCAAGCAAGATGGCTATGGTGGTAACGTCTATGGCCTGCATTCGGAGGTCCTGGGTTCAAATGCCAAGGGACTATCAATCTGGCTGTTTATTTTTACGTTGTTTCCCGCAGTCGACATGATAAATACCGGATGGGATATTTAATACCAAGACCCAAAGCTCCACCTTCTGTTCTAAAAATAGTAAAACTGAAAATGGACGGTAATTGCGATTGTGCTACCACATCCACAAATAGTGTAAGCGGTAGACTGGACAACACACCTAACCCGCCTGACGCGGAGCTAAGAATGGTGTTAGGAGATGAGATCTTAGAAGACTAGCTGCATTTGTTATCAGACTAGTGGCACTATCGTTTTACGGTAGTACTGGACGGCACTCTTACGCCATGTGCTTGGTGCTAAGCGAAAGTCTTAAGGTACGGGATGAGACCTCCACCACATACAATAAACAAGGTATCTTACCGAACAGTGCCGTCGTGATATGGCCATGCTGTAAAATTATTTAAATAGACTTTTAAAACAACATCTGGGTGCTAAGAGAGGGCGTCATCCAATAGTGTAGACTCAATGTCATGAAGAATAGAGGATTCCTTTAAGGACAACAGAATATTAACAGACAGCTGTTGCGTTAATCCATATAAATTTGTGCAAAGGTTTACTTTTGCTTTTTAAATGTGTTGTTAATCTAAGTATTGCAATTAAAAGGAAATTACAATATTCTTTTCCTCACTTTGAACATTTAGATTTATTTGTATACTATTACAAGGGCAGTTTCAATTAAAATCATAATCAGAAGTAATTTCGAGCAAATTGCTCTAAACTTCCAGGAATTAATGATATTACTGTAAATTACTTTTGGAGAATTAGTAGAGGTTTTAGCTGCAATGGTGCTCGGTGATGTGAGTGCTTCACATGATTGACGCCGCGATTCTATTCACCTTGTAAATATAACATTTTAGCCCATTTTAATATGCCTTAAGTGTTAGCATCCTGGCTACGAAGAAGTGGTTTTGTTTGCTTGTTTATGTTTATTTTCTTAGATTCTTTAACATTTCAGGGAGTGTACTCTGTGTACCAAGGTTGCCTTCATCTTCAGTTTATTTTAAATTGAAGTAATTAAATTATTACATTATTATAATTATTATTATTATTATTATTATTATTATTATGGGTCACAAAACAATGAGAAATCACAGATTAATGAATTCGAACACTACGACTATGGGTCTTACTAGAGCAAATGTAGATATCTTCGTATTAAAAATTATTTGTATTGGAGTCACGTAATTTTTTCTTTATCACTTCTTTTACAACCTACTACTGCAAAAGCTTATTGTTCTAGGCATCCTTGTTAATGTGAATAAAGCTTCTTTACCCACATGTTTTTTTGTAGATACACATGCTAAAGCGATAGTCAAATGCTCTTTTTGCACGAGTACGAAAAAGAAATTAAAAATGGCGATTTACAGTTGAGAAAAGTATAAACAAAAAGAAATGTATTGGAAATGGTAAACACATATATATATAAGAAAAATAGTACGGGAAAGTATTTAAAATCTCATACAACGAATAAAACCTTTCCCAAGCGAACGCATTTCGGTTAATAGCCACCAGATGACAGTGGTATCACGGTAATTTGTTTCTAAATGGTCGTAGTACTGCTATATTTTTCCCTCCCCATTCAATGTTAAGGTAACGCACCAGTTTATCGTCACAATGACGCAACACAGCAGTGAAATTCAAATACATTTCCATATATTAACTGTCCTTTCCTTGCTCCTGTTGTTTAAAATAAAGCAGCAAAAAAACTTTCCTGGCGACTAACAGTTATAGCAAGTACCTATTTATTTGCCACTAGATGGCCATAGTGGTATTTTCCCTCCCCATCCAATGTTAACGTAATGAAACAGTTTATCGAGATGACAGTGCAGCAGTGAAATTCAAATACATTTTTAAGTATTAACTGTCCTTTCCGTACTCCTATCGTTTAAAATAAAGGAGCTTTGGCGACGAACACGTTAAATACGTACTTATTATTTGTCACCTCCTGCTCTATTTTTCTTCTTCAATGCTAAGGAAATGTACTCGGTTATGGAGACACTGACGCAGATAACTGTGGACATCAAATATATTTCTTATGTATTGACTATCGTTCCCTTAGTCATATCGTATAAATAAAGAAATAAGTATATTTTTGTTGTAATTCTTTAAAACGAACAAGTTATAAACAACGTACAGAACCATTAACCCTTCTTGGAATCTGAAAATGGCGATAAATGACGGGATTCGTTTTAGGCTGAACTTCCTATTGCAGATGTTGGTTATTTGACGTTATGTGATACATGAGCTAGCTAAAGAACATGAAGATACCAAGATCACATCACACTGCAATTGCGGTGCTCTTAATACATGCTATCAAATTTTGGGTTAAATGGAAAAAGAATACACAAAGCTATCATCAAATAAAATCATATCATTGCCCAACCAGATCTACTTTAATTATGTCATTGTTATGCTTAAAAATGGATGTTTTGACATAGAAGAAAATAAAGAAAGAGGTGGAAAGCATTAGGAGTAAAGGAAAGAAAGAGATTCGGAATAAGCATGAATCCCGCTTAGTGACTTTCTCCTTAATGTAATTCATTACCTATGTCAGCGTTTACCCGCCACACTATGGAAGCGCTGCCATTATTGTTATTATGCCAAAGGCATACTTGCTTACCCACGCTGTTAACTGCATATGTCATCCTTTCCACAATACCTTAAGTGTGCGCTGATTTCGTCCTTTTCGCAATACCAACTATATATGCGCAGATCATTTCAGATGCAAAGGCATTATTAGACATTGGCAATGGGAAAATTCTGTTGACACTTCTAGGTGCCTCATTTCGTTTCCATCAAATTTTTGTCACTTCACAACGTCAGAGGAAGAATTAATATCGAAAGTGTTCCGAAATATTGGTGCAAATTACAAAAACTATGCTTGGTTGACGAACGAGCCATTTTAGTAGCAATTAATAAGAATGTAGATGATTTGAATAAGTGTAAAAATTCAGAGTAAAATTGATGGACAAATGCATGTATTTAAGTCGATCGATTCCATTACCTAACCAAATGAAGTCGTCAATTATCTAACTCAATTCATATATTCATTGATTTGCCAGGATTACCGCCACACAATTTACAGCTCAAGGTTGAGTCGGTGATAATTATGCTACACAATCTCCATCAGGCGAAATTATGCAGCGGAGCAAAACTCGCTGTTAAAAAAAATATGGAAATTTTAATTTAAGCTACTATAACATAGGAAAGTTCAAAGGCGGGTATATACTTATTCCAAGAATACCACTAATGTCAACCGACTTTCCTTTTGAATTAAAGCGTGTTCAGTTTCCGGCGCGGCTTGCATTCGCAATGACAAATACCAAGGTCAATTGTTAGAAGTGTGTGGAATATAGACACCTTGAATTGTGTTTTTCGCATGGACAGTTGTACATTGCGTGCTCGAGAGTCGGCAAACTATCGACGCTATTTGTTTTTTCTCCGGAAGGAAAACTCTACATCACAAGGCATTACAATGAAGTATTCTCAAATTATAATTGTAATTTTATTTCACTGCATGGTCGTACTGTAAACACAAGTTTTTGTCTGAGCTTTTTCATTACGTACCCAATCGTGCGAATCCGGGGCGGGCAGCTAATTCATAATGATAAACAGCACTCTACAGCATATTCCAAGAAAATTCAAAACAAACCATTTTAACAACCATAGCTCAAATGTATAGTATTTTAATCCAAATTAAAGGTAATTTTGAAAAATAATTTCCATGGAAAGATTAGTTTGGGATAGGAAATATTGTTGAAAATCATGTTTTGCAACCTTGGAAGACGCTGAACTTACGGACGTAGAACGTTTTGTATTTAAACAACTTGAGCTGTTACCTTTTTCTTGGAGTGTACTTAAACAGCTGAGTTTTGTTTTCGTTTCGTGTATGGAAGCAAATCGATGTTATCCAATTTGAAACCTTTTCTCAGCAACATTTATTCCCACGTATATAGAAGTGATTGGTAAAGAAAAAGTGGAATCGTTTATTGCTATAAAATAAGTTTTTTTACCCAATATTCGTGACATAAAAAGGTTAGTACACTAATTCAGAATGGGTGGAGAAAGAGACACCTCTTGTAATTGTTTGCCTTAAATCTCTGGCACTTTTCTGTCATCCAGGATCACGAAAAGGCAGTCTGCAGGTAAGAAGACTTGTAACGAGCAGGAAGATTGAAGAGGCATACGACAAGCGACGGAGATTAAGATATTGAGGTCAAGATGAGTAGGATATATACCAAAGAACGGGAGAGAAAAGGATGGCTAAGAGGATTTGAAACAGGCACGTGGGACGAATGAGAGGAAACCTAGGAAAGATGGTTGGAGAGGAAATGCTGGAGAAATACGACACTGTAGAAGGAAAGCAATTGCTCATTCTTGTGAAGAAAGAACATGAACCTGCAAGAAACGCAGTTCTCCCTTTCAGCTCGCAGAATACGCAACTGCAATGCTGCATTATCTTTGGGAATGCCGGACAAAAATTCATGCAAAATAGCATTTAATTTATTGCAGAATAAAACGCAATGGGTTTAAATGTTTAAGAATACTCGTCTTTTTTTATTTAAATCACAGAGTCGCACCCTTTAAAATGGACAAGAGAATGGTTAATACGAGCAAGACTTAAACCATTAGGCAACACTCAAAATATGCGTTTCAAATCATGGGCTATGAGGAATCCGTAATAATATTAAAGGTAATATGTAATATAGTCACCTTTTTAAAGCAGAGCTATACGTTTTGTAAATAATAGTTCATAAAGGTTAAATGATTGAATTGCAGAACCTTAAATCCTACCCTTTAGGCCTTATAATTTTTGGAGGGGTGAGTTCCATTCACATGCCCCTTCTCACGTTTAAGGTACTATTGCTCACTGGCAATGATGCCCACTCACTACCCCCCTCCCCGCTTCACCAGACCGTGTATTGTCGTTCTTTATAATTGAATATTGTGCGCCTTACTTTCTCTAGGTACTATATACATAGTATACTTAGAGAGGGATTGTGTTCCACTCAAATATTCGATACCGAGATTTCACTGGAATTGAGGTGTTCTGAGGTCCCCTGAGTTAAAAAACATATTTTATATATACATATATATATATATATATATATATATTTTTACATTCTCTACACGTACTATTACAAGAATATGGAGAAGGTGTAGTAATGCATCCAAAAATACGATACCGAGATTTCACTGGAAATACATGTTTTGGGTCTCCCAAATAAAAAACAACAACACATTTTTGGAAAAAGGTCCTGTGTGTCTGTGGACAGCATAGTTCAAAAAGGAAAAGACCGTTAAATACCAAACTTGTAGGATGCGACACGAAGATTTTAAAGAAAATCCCCCACCCCCAACTACTCTTTACATGGAAAAACTTCGAAAATTTTGATTTTCTCAAAAATGGCTCTTAGGATTTTGATTAAAATCTCTTATATTTAAGATATTTACAAGCCAAATAAAATGTATATCTTGAGATTTCTGGGAATATCCTTCAAAGACCTATTTATTTATTTTTTATTGAATTTTGCATAACTGGTAAACCGTAATAGACAAAAGCTTACTAAACAAAAAACGTAGATCACGATTAAAACACACAATTTATGTTATATACACTTTTTTCGTCGAGTTGATATTTTTTGAGATATTCCTTGTTATTGATTTAGGCTTTAAAAAACGTATACTTTTCTCATACAGAAATTTGTCAACACCTGTCCTTTAAAAACAAAGGCAATTCAGTCACACAGCAACCAGCTTTTGATTATCACTTTAACCTATGGTACTCCCTTATTTCGCTTCTACTTACAAGGAAGTAAGTAATAAGACAACTTCTGTAATTTTTCTCAATTAGAGTGAAGTAAATAGAAGCATAAGCTTTTTAACAATAATTTGTTGCAGAGATGTAGAGAAAGTTATGTGAATGAAACACATCAGCTTTTTTTTTTTTTTAAAAGAAAAGTAAGTGTGTGTGGATGTGTGTGTGTGTGTGTGTGTGTGTGTGTGTGTGTGTGTGTGTGTGTGTGTGTGTGTGGACAGAAAACTTGGTATTTTGATATCTTCCAAAGATGCAACACGAAGATTTTCGAGAAAATCCTCCCCACTCGAAACTATTCTTTACATGGAAACAATTTGATAATGTTTTTCTCAAAATGGCACTGACGATTTTGATTAAAATACCGTATACTAAAGCTATTTACATCACAAATAAAATGTGAATCCTGAATTTTCAGAGATTAGCCTTCTGAAGACCTGTTCATTTCGAATGGATTTTACTGAATTTTGCATAACTGGCAAACGGTAAGAGATAAACATAAACTTTACTCTACAAAAATTGCGGATCTCATTAAAACACAGAATTTATGTCATATACATTTTTGTTGCACAGTTGACCATTTCGAAGATACTACTTGTTATTTGTGTCAAATTTAAACTAAGCATCTTCTCATACGGGGCCACCTTTCGTTTCATCTCTCTTTTGTTTTTCTGGAAATGGAAAGTGAACTGAACTTCAATTGTTTGCATATCAACCAGCTTTTAAAATATTTGATGTCGCTTCAGTGTACTGCATTTCCTTTCTACTTACAAGGAAGAGAAATATAAGACCTTTATGCTTATCTCATTTAGCATGATGTAGGTAGAAAAATCGTTTGTAAGAATAGTTTTCTTGTAGAACAGATAGAGAAGGTCATGTGAATGCAACACATCCCATGTTTATATTAAAATGGCTTAGCAATTTTTAGTAAAATACCACATATAAGACGTTTACATGGTAATTAAAATGTTTACATTGGATTTTCTAGAAGTAGTCTGTGAACAGAAACTAAAATCCACAAGGTTGAAATTCTGTTTGCTAACAAACGTAAACACACATTTCGCGAATAGATAAAGCTCTTCGTAACAGCTAAAAAGTTCTACTCAAAAGTACATCCCATAACTCCTGGTATTGTAGCTGGAACCTCTCGTGTTTCTGGAACAACGGAATAATATGCTCAATTCGCATATTTTGAATGCAAACAATAAGGATAAGCCATGACGACTCGCCTGCCTGTATATTTACAATGCCGTTTTGTTTCATACTGCACAGAAGAATGGCCGTGATATTTATTGACCAACTCGCACATGTGCCTGTTCTATTTACCAAACATTTGAATGAGCTACTGCAAGGATTTTGTATTGATTTCCCTCTTGTATAGACATACGCACTACGGTGCACCAACTGATTTTAGTACCATTTTTGTCAATTTTTTGCTTTCTCTAGTGCTACTGTAGTAGGTAGAGGAAGCTTAGTCCGCGTAAAAATTCGATATCAAAAACATTTTAAGAAATGTTGCGAAAAATACGAAAGGATCGGTGCGCCTATGACTGAACGCCATTAAAAAATCTGCTTTCTATACTCGCTAGTCTACATTCGTCCAAAGCTTATTCTTCCTCCTAAGCACTTCTTGTAAATCCAGATAAACTTTATTATAATGTACATATTTGGTCATACGTACACAAAGGTAAAAAGGTACTACAATTTTTAAAATGCTGATCGCTATGTTAGGGCTTTGAAATGCGTGCTCTTTGCACGATCACGAGAAAACATATTCACTTAAAAAAGGTGTTTGAAAATCTAAATTGTTTTGTATACTAGAGTGTTTCTACGCTTACGGTTTACTAGTGATACAAAAGTCATACAGAATGATGAGCAGTTCACAGGCAATTAAAAGAAATACCAATTTTATTTGTCATGCAAAATATCTTAAATACATTTTATAAAAACTGTTAGTTCTGTTTCTGAAAAAAAAAATAACAAAAAAGGTTTAATATAAACGGTAGCTAGGTGGCGATATTTACTTGAAAAATATTGTGTCGTATCCTTGGAAATCGCTGAACTTAAATAAGTTCATATTTAATCGACTTTTCGTTTTTGAGCCTTGCTGCTTAAAGGGGGGAAAACTCTCTTTTAATCAGGGAGGCTCAAAGCATTTATTTCCAGTGAAATATTGAATGTTTTAGTGGAATGCAACACCTTCTCTACCCTACTGGATAAGTGATGTTGAAATAAAAATTGAAGGTTAATAGGCGTTAAACAAGCGCCACATTTTGAAAATTCTGACGTGTTCCATTCACATAAGTTTATCCAGCCGTTCCAATACGAAGTTTCCTTACAAAATATTATTCTTCTAAGTCATGCTACTCTACATAAGATTAGCAGAATTGGTCTTATTACTTGCTTGCTTGTAATTAGGAGGGAAATCAGAGTCAATTGTTTAAAAAGCTGGTCCTTATATGAAACAATTGAAGTTCGCATTGCATGGACCTGTTTAGAAAATTAGTTTAAAATTGAAACCAATAACAATATCCCGAAAACAGCCAACTCTACAGGAAAAACGTATATGACATAAATTATGTGTTTTACCGATATCTATATTTTTTGTGTAGCAAGTTCTCGTCTCTTACGTTTAAACCGTTGTGTAAAATTCTGCAAAGCTGAACTAGAATAAACAGGCGTTCAGGGGCTATTCTCAGAAAAGATCAGAATATATGCGTTTTATTTGTGATTAGAATATCTTGAATATACGGTATTTTAATCAAAATCGTTAGAGCCATTTTTAAGAAAACCAAAATGTTCCATGTAAAAGATAGTTGAGGGGTGGGGGGATTTTCTTGAAAAATCATGTCGCAACCTTGGAAGATACTGAACTTAAATACTAAGTTATTTCGTTTTTGAGATATGCTGTCCACAGCAGACAGGTATAGTCAGACACACATGGACTTTTTTTCTAAAAATTAATTTTTCGGACTCAGGAGACTTCAAAACATATTCCCGGTGAAATCTTGGTATCAAAGTTTTGGATGGAATTCAATATCTTCTCTAAGCACTATGTACATTGAACATCGGTCTAGAAAAAGTAAAAATGTAAACTGTAATATCACTTAGCCGTTTATCATATTAAAAATAAGAACTTTCGATTTATTAGTTTACTATAATTTGTTAAACTGAAGACCAATGTTTTCTGGAGTCACAATATGTCCCTATTAACCAAGAAGGTTGCATCGACTGACGTGAAGTGTAGTTCGTAACATGATTAACCGAAACATTATTGTAATTTTTTAGCTAAACATGACCACACAGAGAAAAACGTTGGAATGTTTTACAAATAAAAGCATTACGTAAGAAAAGTTTATTAGCATGATTTAATCTTCTTCGTCTTCCGATATCTACCCTCCTCGTATGTAGCACTAACAAGTCAGCTCCCCGAGTTAAACACCTGTTGAGGAGCAGAGGCTCTGGATCAGAGACCAGCCAGGAGGGGTGATCACTCCGACTCCCGGAACGAGAGTGAGGAAGAGGATGATTTGAAATAACGGCGAAATAGATGAAAGGAAAGGTGATTAAAGAGAAATTGGTGGAATGATTGGGAGAGAAAACCCGCCCAGATGCCACTTTGTCCACCACAAATCCCCCATTCGGCCTCGGCGCCAACCAGGATCTTAATAAGCTATTGTATTATACATATACTAAGTTCAATTTGATGAATGCTTAAGCAGATGTGCCAACTTTCCGTCATTAATAGTCGATACATTAAAATATATAATGTATACTACATTGTTGCTTTCATTTCTGATGATCACGCATTCTCCATATTACAATTTTAATGCTTCGTGCCTTCATTTGTGTCAAGTAAAATATCGTTCAGCTTAACATGGAATGTTAGAGGGTTGGGATGTCTTCAAGAGACCTGACCTATTACTTACAGAATATATCGTCCACATTTTCACTTTAAACATCAAATACGCCACGTATTTCATCAAATTTACATAGCCGAACTCTTCCATTACTCCAGAAGAAAGGTAATTTTACTTCTGGTTTTGAAAACTTTACGGAAAATCATGCGGAAAACGAAGAGAAGAATCACTCTTAAGGGAAAATGCGAGCGAGCTGCAGGTTTTACTGGTGTTATCTATATAAGCACAAGACATTTACGATACATGAATCAGTGAACGCTGAACACTAATGTGAATCTTTGCGATATATTTGTTCCTATGCATTATGAGAGACCAAACAGAGTAAATCGTGCCACCTTAATCTACAAGGGCTTGGAACTGACGCAGCTGTTCTCATTTTCCGGAGAAAAGCAAGTCGCGGATCTAACTTTTTATACTATGACAAAGCATGTTCGAGGAAAATTGGCATTGTACAAAGAGTATCATGGACAATTATTATTATTATTATTATCATTATTATTATTATCATTATTATTAATCTGTTCCAAATATTGCGTCTTGCTAACATTACTGTTCATAAAACATGAATACTTTGTTGAAAATAAGAGGTGTAAGCGTTCTATCAGTTCTATATTACATTGATAATATGTTTATTTGAAATCCTTTACTACTGATGTGCATTATTAAGTACATAAAGTATTTTTTCACATATGTTCAAACTCTTTATATTGTAAAATAAGCTCTTCACTTTGTTAGAAGGATTTTGTTTATGTCCGCAAGTGTTTGTTAGTATAGTAAAGTGTTGTTTGATTTGCTTTCAACACAACTGTGACTGACATCTGGTAAATAGCGAGCAGGTTTAACTGTTTTAAGTACCAATATGAATTTGAGAGTTTTAAAAGGATTTAATACTAATGTGTACGATCTTATATTCACAGTACGTTATCATTTGCTTTCCAGCACTGGTGATTCCATAGGAAGAGCTGTGTTTGGTATCGGTCGACTACTATAGATGAGTGGAGGGGATAGAAATATTCAATTCCCCTACCTTCCAAGCTCCCCAGGCCTGCCTTAAAGAATCAATGGGGCAATAGCCTGCTTTGTTCAGACTTCCACTGAAGGAATTTTTATGTTTTGGGGGTTAACGACCATATTTGGGGTAGCTGTTCAATTAGCCAACGCAACTGCTACAGAAAAGAAATTCCACCTATGATTTAAGACCATGGAAAAGGTGAAAAAACATTTAAACTTTCAATCTGTATTTTTGAACTAACTGGCGTTGGGCTTGGTCATAGTACTTAAGTATCAAACACGGAATATAAGTGTTTACCGACGAGATATTAGCCAAGTCCGGGAATATAGGATCGGTTCGTCAAAGTTTTGCGTGCATTCAATAGCCTTTAGAAAAAGCTCTCGAAATTATACGAGCAATTGATTGTTACAAGTTGGATACTTTAAATTCAGTTATATGCCTAAATGTCTTCATTATCATTTATAGCCATGACACAGTCTCTATATAACGAAAAAAAAAAATGTTTTGTGTTTCATTCACATGATTTTCTCTACCTATTCTTCAAACTATTCTTACAAGTTGGATAGGTAGAATCAGACTGAAACATGCTATGCCATAGCCGGGATATGAACCACGGATTTCCCGGTCTCCAGGCGGTTGCTCTACTACTGAGCTACCATGGCAATATACCGGCACGACATTAAATTTCTCAACTGACTCGCATTGAATTTTTCATTCTGACTCTTACTCTCCAACTTCTGTCCTACACACGGCTTGTGTGAGAAAACAAATACATCAATATTCGTATGCTTCTATCTACTTCATGCTAATCGATATAAGCATTAGCATAAATTGTTTCATTCCTCTAGTTCCTTATAAGTTAAAGTAAGGGACACAACGCTGAAGCGATAGTGAAGTCGTTTTTCATGACAGAAATTCGCATTACCAGGAGTAAAAAATAAAGAAAATCGAATGACCACCTCCAACTTGAGATAACTATAAGTATTTTAAAATTTAAACCAATACAAGGAACATCTCGGAAATGGTTAACTCCGCACAAAAATATCTCATATAAATGAGATCATTCTTTTGTGTCGCAAGATTTTGTTCATTTCTTGTGGTTTACCGGTTTCGCAAAGATATTCCAGACTGAATAGAGCTTCTGAGGCTATTTCCAGGAAAGACACACTTTATGTGGCACGTAAATATCTTTAATGTAGAACATTTCAATCAAAATCGTTTGCCATTTTTGAGAAAACCGGAAATTTCGATAAATATTACATTTAAAGGGTAGCTTGGGGTAGGGGATGTTCCTGAAAAGTTTCGGGTCGCATCTTGGAAAATGGTGAACGTATATGCTAGATTTTGTATTTAACCCACTCTTCGTTTGTAAGCTATGCTCTCCCGCCATATATTTTTTTTAAAATATTTTTTGGGGCACTCTGGGACCCTCGAAACATATATCTGCAGTGAATTTTCTATTTAAATAAAGGGGCGACGATTTTGAGTAAAACGCAAATAAAATGTATATCCTGAATTTATTAGGAATAGCCCCTGAAGTCCCCTAAATTCTGAATAACTTTTGCATAACTGGTACACAGTACGAGATGGATAAAAACTTGCTGAACCAAAAATGTAAATCTCATTAAACTACGCAATTTATGCAATATACTCTTATTCGGAGTGAACCATTACCGATATATTCCCTGTTAATGCCGCGCCATGCCCAGGTGGTTTGACCACTCGCCTCTCACTAAGGCGGCCGGGTTCGATCCCAGACGACCGCATATGGGATTTGTGGTGGACAAATCGGTGCAGGGGCGGGATTTTCCGGGTTCTCCGGCTTTCTACGCCATCGCATTCCGCCGGTGCTCCATCTTCTTTCCATGTATTATCAGAGTCATTGCCTGCGGTGCCATAGTAGTAAAAACAGCGTTAAACACTGTGAAAAAATCGCTATTATTGATTTCAATTTTAAAATCCTTAAACTTTTCTCAATTGGAAGTCCTCATCCGGTTCTTATATCTTTTGTTTTATTCCCGATCATGGAAAGAGAACCAAATTTCAATGATAATTGCATAGCGACGGCTGTTAAAAGATTTGGTCATTATTTTATCCTACTGCATTACCTTATTTACCTTCTACTTAAAAGGAAACAAGTAATAAGACCATCCCTGGTAATTATAATCTTGATAAGCATGAAGTGTATAGAAGAGTTTTCTTTTGTAAGAATAATTTGTATGCAGAATAGGTAGAGAAAGTCATGCGAATGAGGACACATTAGATTTCTCATGATAGGGTCGTAAGATGCATCCATTACTGATGGAGTTTGTTGTTTTCACATATTGAGTAGTCTGCAAGAGGTCCTGCTCTCCTTTGACCAGAAGGTCCCAGAAAGCCTAATAAAGAGCTGAGATGATATCTCTACTAGCGCTCTTTGTCACGTAGGACTATCTGGATTGGGTGCGTGTGACTCTGCCATATCTCATAGAGAGAACAACGGCTGGACGCCTGATTCTGACAGTGCCCGAACATCAATTGTTGGCCGGCGAGTGCTTATCGACGTCATCGGGCCATACGCCACTGGCGCCGTCTGCCAACTTTACCCGCACAATGATCAATGGCCTGCTATTCAAATTCATCTCCCATCCTCAATCCCAACGGAAATACTTGGATATACGCTCCTGAGAAACTACAAAAAAGTATACAGACATCATAGCTGTTTTAATACTTTCAATTGGTAATACACACGTTATGTACATAATATATTCATATTAATAACCAAACAGTCAAGTATAGCATTGCGTGTTCCCCATATATTTTTAAACGTCTTCTAGAATAAAGCGGATATTCCCTGATAATTAAAGATATCAATTTAATTTGTCATTAACATATATTAAAGACATTGTGTATTAATCGAAATCGTTAAAAGAACTTTTTGAAAAAATCACAACTGTCTCATGTAAAGAGTACTTGGGCGAGGGAGATTAAAAAAAAGCTTCGTGTCACATCTTTGGAAGATGCTCTATATATACACATTCGGTATTTGTCAGACTTTTCGTTTGTATTTTCTGTACACATACTATGAACACAATAGGTAGAGAAGGTTTTGTATTCCACCCAAAAATTCGATATCGAGATTTCACCGGAAATATATATTTTGAGGTCTACTGAGTAAAAACAAAATTTTAAAAAAAAGGTCCGTGTGCGTGTGTGTGTGTGTGTATAGCCCAAAAGCGAAAAGAAAGTAAAACACCAAACTTGGCATTTAAGTTTAGTATCTTCCAAGGATGCAACACAAAGATTTTCAGAAAAATCCCCCATTCCAAACCACCCTTCAAAGGGAAACATTTTTTTAAATTTTGTTTTTCTCAAAAATGGCTAACAACTTTGATTCAAATACTTTGATACATACATAACAAATAAAATATATATCATGAATTTTCTGGGAATTTTACATAGCTTGTAAACTGTTACAGATAGACGAAAACTTACTGCACAAGAAATGTGGAGCTCATTAAAACAATTAATAACACAGACAATTTTTTGTAGAGTTGACCATTTCTGCGATATTTCTTGTTATTGATATTCATTTTTAGCTACTTGACTTTATTCAGATGGGAAGTTACTTTTCGTTTCACATCTTTTGTTTTACTGCTGGCTATGAAAGGCGAACGGAACTTCAATTGTTCACATAGCGATTAGCTTTTAAAAGATTTGACTGTTGCTTTAGCCTAGTTTATTCCCTTAATTCTCTTCTGCTTAGAAGGAAGCGAGAAATAAGACAATTTCTGCTAATGTTTACCTCGATTAGCATGATGTAGATAAAATAATGTGTTTTAAGAATAGTTTGTTTCCAAAACAGGTAAATAAAGTCCTGTGAGTAGAAGACATCAGCTTTTTGAGTTGATACACATACGGACCTTTTGTCTAAAAAAATATTTTTATTATCTATTTATTTATTTATTCAGGGATGCTCAAAGCGTGCATTTCTGGTGAAATCTCTATATAGAATTGTTGGTGGAACGCAATATCTTCTGTCCTTACTATGTATTGGTAGAGGAAGTAAAAAGGTTATACATTAATAAAATCATCACTATACAGATGAAGGGTTAATTCAAACTGGTATGTTTCACTGAATTACGGTATTATTAGTTGATACCTAATGCATGCTTATTTACGATACTTATTCTTATTATACTTCCCCTTTCATTCCCCGTATTCATGAATAATAAGTTACTGCTTTAATGTGGCGTTCAAATGGTCATCTTGAACCACTAAAAGAAGAAAATTCATGCTTCATTTGCTATTTTAAAGGTTCTCTTTAACCTCAAGACAGTGTATTTGACATCAAAAGGGTTTTAACATTTTTTTTTTCGTTAGAAAGCTATGTGGAATATTCACGATATTTTTGCTACACTTGCCATTGAAACATTTTCCGTCGTTCCGTTTTGTTCAATATCTCCGCTTGTAGCGAACGGATCAAAGCGAATTTCCCTATGGGCCATTGCGTATAGCGATTCTAATTTCCATCAATACGAGTCAGAAAAACGTAGCTCACTATCCTGATGGTGGTCCAGTTAATTAATTCGCGTACATACAAAGGTTTACCACTGCATTTTACGTAATCACTGATTTGCTAAATAAATGCGCCCTGTTGGCTTTAGAACGTTAATCTCTTTGTTTTAATAAAGAAGCCCATTCTGATAATCTCAAACAGAGGAAATGCTTTGCGTTGCTAAACTCTTTAAACTTTTAAACTGAAATATTGCTCTTGTTGAGAATACTCTTCACACAATAAGCAAAAATTTGTAATTATTATGGATGGTGTTATAAATTCTTACAAAAGAAATTACTAATTACCACTTATTTGTTCCTGCATGCACTTCTACATCATGTTTCTCGAAGTTTACAAAGGTAAGATAACGTTAAAGGGGAATATTTCATTCCAGATAAACATACTTCAACACACCATAACATCCTTTATATCCAGGCTGTAATAAGCATAAGCTACTCACCTTTGAGATTATATACTATGGTGCTGCACGCATTTTGGAATATGCTTTTTTATTTTAGAAATCGATGGTAAACAGTTAAGAATGTGAATTAGTTGTTTCCTCTACATTAGCCGTGTGTAGGACTGGAGTTCGAAAGGGAATTGAACGATGGGTCTCTCCAGATGCTCTAACCGTTGAGCTATCATGGCAACATGCCGACAAGACATTAAGAGTTCCCAACTGACCGCGTTTTTCCTGGTAAATCACACGGAGATGTCACATTATTTTGAGGCAACATACCCCAATGGCGACTTACATTGTCGTAAGTACTCGAGTATTACATCGTAAGTATTACATCAATTGGCCATTGTATTCCACTGCTTTGCAACTGTCTCCAGCATTACGAATTTAATTTAAAACTCTTTTGGGGATTATTTCTTTTTCCATTTTTAACAAATATGCAGTACAATTTTGTTTATGTATTTTATTACATATTGTCTTTATGTTCCTCTTCCCTTATGCCACTATTCCGTTTTATTCATTTCTGTACATTCTAACACGCTCCTAAACCATTTCATTTCCGACGCTTAAGTTTTATTCACTTCCTTCCGATTTCGTTGCCAGGTTTTACAGCAACTTTAAACATTTAAAATTGGTGTCTTCCATAATTTCAGTTTTAAGAGATTCTTGAATGGACTCCTTTAGTGCTAGAAACTTTTTTAAGACTTCTCATCCAGAGGTCCCCGCTTGGATTCCCGGCTGGAGCGTAGAATTTGTTTTAACCACAATTAATTCCTATCCTCCACAGTCTGACAGTATGGATGAAAAAGTGAATGTGTGCATGTTTGATAAAAATAAAATAATTAAAAAATCCCCAACATTAAAGACGAGTTGTTCTAAAACAAAGCCCCGATATGACTTTAGGTGTTAAACGGGATTATATAAATGAATCAATAGAAAAATGTTAAATTTATATATTAGATTTATCACTCTTAAAGGCTTATTTCATGTTTAGATACTTAAAATCAGATACCTGCTCCTTAATGTGTGTTTAAAACTATTTTCATATGACTGGAGCTTTACTTTTAGAATTTATTGAGCTACAAGAAAACTAAAACTAGCACTCTGATTTTTACCAAGGAAAATTGCATATTTTAAAATCGTTCTCATCCTGAATATCGTATTACCCTCATATAAGCAATGCAGAAATCCATTACAGTTACCGACTGAAATGTTATTAGCAACAACACTACTTTTTAACGACCGTTCACGTTTTTAAAACATCTTATGTGATCCTTTCAAATTACTTTCCCTACATCACTGTAACAAATTATTGTTTAAAGCCTTATTATTCTATCTATTTCATGCTAATCGAGGTAAACATTAGCAGAAGGGGAGTAATGGAATACACTAGTTAAAACGATAGTAACATATTTTAAAAGCTGGTTGCAAGGTGGATGAAACTCGTTTCTTTGCATTGCCAGGAGTTGAGAAGTTCCCGTATGTGAAAAGTTACGTATTTTAAAATTGAAACCAACAACAAGGAATATCTCAAATATGGTCAATTACATGAAAAAAATGTATAAAAAATAAATTGTGTGCTTCAACCGAGATCTACATATTTTGCGCTTTAAAATGTTGTTTATTGCTTATGGTTTACGAAAAATCCAGCAAAATTCATCCTGAATAAAGATCTTAAGAGACTATTGCTAGAAAATTCAAGATACACATTTTATTTGCGATATAAATATATGTTTAATATACGGTATTTTAATCGAAATTGTTAGAGCCATTTTTAAGAAAATAAAAATTTTCGGAATTTTTTTCACGTAAATGGTAGTTTAGGGGGGGGGGGATGTTACTCAAAATCTTCGTGTCGTAACCCTGGAAGATACTAAACTTATATACCAAGTTTGGTATTTCACCGACTTTTCGTTTTGAGTTATACTACACACAGACACGCTGAGAGACGGACACACGCGCGCGCGCGCCTAGAAATGCTTTTTTCGGATACAGAGGACCCTAAAACATCTATTTCCGGTGAAATTTCAGTATAGAATTTTTGGATGGAATACAATACCTTCTGTGCACACTATGTATATAGTACGTGTAGAGAAAGTAAAATTGCTAATTAAGGTCTACAAAAGAGTTGATTGCTCCAACCACCGTTGAGATTGGTTCCTATGTATATCGGCAACTTCTTCGACCTTGCTGAGCTGCGGGTTAGGTGACTCTGCAGGCGAGTGCGAATAATTCAAATGAAGCAGCATCTTGCTTGCAAGATACTCGTATATTCCAGACGTTCGTTTTCAAACTTCCAGCTCAAGTAACTATTCGTGAAACCAATTCAATTTAAAAAAGTAACAAAACACATCAATTTAATGAATGGTTGCTAAAAAGAAATAAAATACTACGGATATCTAATTTTCTTATACAAAATAGTAATATTGAGACCTCAACGGAATAAATTTGCCTTTTGAGATACCCGGTTAGAGAGAGAGAGAGAGAGAGAGAGAGAGAGAGAGAGAGAGAGAGAAAACTCCTCACGTTTGTGTCATTGTGAGCAGTGTTAACTCACGAAGGAAAAATCGGATGGCCATCAATTTTAATATTTGAATACATCGGCAAACACATTCACACTTGTAAAATTATTAGGTTTAATTTTTCCACGATTGACTGGAAATATTTTCATTATTTATATTGACATAGTAATAAAAATCCATATCTTCTATTTTGTACGAGTCCTTGAAGTGCTATCATTTGCTGCATTTATTTAGGTATGAAATTATTATAAATAGAAATTGTTGCAGAAAATATACAAAACTAGTTAAAACGTGGAATTTGTATCAACCCTACCTAATATCCCTTCTATCACTTTAAATTAGTGTGACCTCGTTACTACAAATAAACTAAAATAAATTTAATGTAACTAGGTGAATCCTTAAATTGAAGTCACTTGTAGGCAAATATTTATCGGATGAACGTAATATTGATACAGTCAACTGTATGAATACTATGATGCATATGTGGTATATGTGAATTAGTACAGAAAGCCATATGAGTGTATCACATGACAGTGTTTTTTACGCTTCTGATTTGAAAAGGCCAATTTATGTAGTATTCGGTTAACATGACACTTAAAATAATCAGAAACTTCCATGATCGCCACAAACTTTTAGTTCTAGCCCCCTTCTGCGGCTTTCTGATTTCTAATTTGATGTTTCAGAGCTCCTGTTCCCAAATCAGTCCAACAATTTCCCGGACTGTTAGTATAATTTATTTTCTATCTGTCTCTTTCCTTAATGGCAGGAGTAGGTAGTACTGGTTGTTCACTGGGTATTTCAAAGAGCACAACACAGTTCGATGTTCCTACGAAAGACTTATTGGACACAGCGTGTTCAACTGTGCGGAAATCAAAAACAGCCAATACCTTCAGTGCAGTGGCGGAATGCAACATAATACGTAATCCACCTTTCATAGGTTGTTTGACTTTATTATCATGGTGATGGGATCGTGTTGTACTTGCTCTCAACACTAAAACCTTAGGGTTTGTTGCATCATCTATCGCTATTGTTTTACTCAGAACATCCTACCCCTTTATTTAGGGCTTATAGTTTTAGCAAAATTTTCTTTAGGAAAATCGTCATTTGGGTTTTTAAACATTTGGGTTAATAGGTACATATTTTAGGATTATGATTGGTAGAGCAATTGCCATATTAAAATATATGTTACATTAGCGTTTATATTTCTGATATTATCATATAAATATTTTCAAAGGTTTGATTGTAATTGGTAGTTGTAATATAATTACCAAGAACAATGACAACTACTATACCATTAATATAGTAATACAACAAGCTCCTGAAGTTGATCAATATCGTCGCGAATGCATTGAACGCAAAGAGAATTAATTTGAACTGAAAATCTTTCATATTTATAGCAGTGAAAATGAGCATCTTGTAACTGTTATCTTACAATTGGAAAGAAACGTCCTTCTACGTGGTAAGTAAGGGTTTCATAATGGAGCTACAAATTGAATTTTCTGACTGAGTACAGAACTTTGCCGCAAGCTACACTTTATCATTGTGCCACTTTCTATAAATAAGAAAGATTCCTCCTAACAGGCCTAAACATAGAGTCGATGGCTTGCGTGTTAGATTGCTTTCTCTTCCCGACATTATAAACTGACACACGACACACTGTAAGAGCAGACGGCTAATCACTGAGCAAACCTGCTTGCACTAACACAAAATCAAACCAGATGATGACACTTGCTCGGGTATAGAGGTATAAATAAACTAAACAGTATATGCAGCTCACTTTAAAATCGGTTATGTTTTAAAAAAATGTGGAACTTCAACATATGCAAGCATTTAACACTAATGAAAATACCTTTTTAATATCTGTGTAAGCCGATAGCACTTAATTCTTAATAATAAAGATAATTTCGACATCAGCACTGTCTAAACCACAGCTGGGTTATGAAATAAATGAAAATAAATCTCTCTAAAATTGCATTTAAATATTTAATATATTATATAAATTTATCCCTGTATTACGTCGGAAATGTTGAATATATTTTATTTCTTAAAAAGTTTCTCTGTTTTCCTTTATAGCTGAGCATAACTAATTAACAAATCGTCATTAAAACCTAAGAATTATATTTATTTCCAAGATGTTAAAACCCCGAGTGTTATAACCAAAGCTCAGAGCTTGATGTTAAATTTAATTCATAATAATCATAAACATGCCAAACTATATAAAAATCCTATGATGGGTCCTAAATTACGAAAATACATACTTGGGTTTATTTGTGCCATTTTTTATTTTTAAGCATTTTACTTTCTCTAGCACGTATGTAGAACGTACATTAGATAGAGCATTTCACCCAATATTCAATTCAATGCCGAGATTTAATCGGAAATACCTGTTTTGAGACCCTCTGAATACAAAATAAGCATTTTAGAAAGATGTGTGCGAGTGTGTGTGTGTGTGTGTGTGTGTGTGTGTGTGGACGCGTCCTGTGTCATGGGCTGCATAGTTCAAAAACGAAAAGCCAAATACCAAACGTTGTTCTCCAACTACATACCGATATTACTGCAATGGGCAGTAAAATAAAACCAACCAACAAAGCGATGCATATTTTAACCACTCAGGTATATAACATTGCAAAGTCAGCATGCATACTGGAAAATAATTTGAGCAGTAAGGGAGAGAAATGATGACGTAGTACCCGGGTAATCCTACGGAACCAACTCCTGGACTGAAGCTTTCAGTCCCACGAGATCAAGGCGCATCCTGGATTTGCTGTAGGTTTCACTATTTGTTTATGAATAACTCGCATCAAGCTGCTTTTTCCTGTACGCGTTGGCACTACTCAGTTCATCTTTTTTAATACAATATCATGTTCGCAGAAAATAAGAAATTTGCACATAAAGAAAGTCTAACAAAAAGCTAAAATCGTTACGTTACTGCAAAAACTGAGATGACCAATGGGAACAATGTAACGAATTTTAAAAATACTTTTACTACATTATTTTGTGTACATTAAAATTTAATGGGTTATTTTTTACAACCTATCTCGGCTTTTAAACACATTTCAATGATGTAGGGTTAGTTTAAACCAGCTCTGAATGAAAACATGAAAGTACCAATCATAACCCAGAGGGTTTACCGACTATTCGCATTAGAGATTGGACAGTCTATTGCAGCTAGAGGTCTACAGTTTCGACCTACTCATACCTGCTTGCTTAGGCAACACGCGTGGGATCTTATCCTGATGCTAGGACAAGAAGTTTTTACTTTCTCTACACGTACTATGTACATAGTATACAGAGAAACTATTGTGTTGTACCCAAAAATTCGATAGCGAGATTTCACCGAAAAAACGTGTTTTGGTATAACCTAAATTAAAAAAAAGCATTTTTAGAAAAGGTCCGTGTGTGTCTATGAGTGTATATGTGTGTGTTGGTAGGCAGCATAGCTCAAAAATGAAAAGTCGGTTAAATACCAAACTTATTAGGGTGCGACAATCACCCCCCCAACTACCCTTTACATGGAAAAATTTTCGAAAGCTTTGATTAAAATATCTTATGTATAAGATATTTTATGACACACGAAATGCATATGTTGAATTTTCTGGGAATAGGCTCTGAAGACTTCATTCTGAACGAGTTTTATATAACTGGCAAACCATAAGTGATAATACAAACTCTTACTACACAAAAATATAGATCTCATTAAAACACACAATTTATGCCATATACATTTTTGTTTTGTTTTGTAGAGTTAACCGTTTTCGAGATGTTCCGGATTATTTGGTTTCAATTTTAAGCCGCTTGAGCTTTTCTCGAACGGGAAGACATCTTTCTTTTCGTTTCTCGTTTGTTTATTCCTGAGAAGAAAAGAGATTGGAATTTCAATTGTTTCACATAGCGACCGGCTTTTAAAGGATGAGACTATCGCTTTAGCTTGTGCATTTTCTTATTTCTCTTCTAATTACAAGGAAGCTGGTAATAAGGTTAATTCTGTTTATTTTTATCTTGATTAGCATGATGTAGTTAACAGATTGTTGTTTTGAATAAAAGGTTTGTTTACTGAACAGCTAGAGCACATCATGTGAATGGAACACATTCGATTTTTCTCTTCTACTTACAAGGAGCCAAGTAATAAGAAAAATTTCTGCTAACGTTTATCTCGATTATCATGAAGAAGGATAAGCTTTTTAACAATAATTTGTTACAGCGATGTAGATAAAGTCATGTGAATGGAACACATTAAGTTAACTATGAGCTCATAGGACTGCTTCTGCGACCGAGTAGTTACACCCTGGCGCCAGATACTTTTGTTGGAGATTCCAATTGGACAGTGGTTTGCTTCTGTTGCTGTGTGCGCGTGTGGGTGTGACATGAAAATAACAGGGTAACAGAAAAAGAAACCAGAGAGATCTACTAGAAAAATAATATGTGATTCTCATGTATGGACCTTAAAGCAAGCATATCATATTTTACACTCATGTAGTTTCTCTCTACTCTTCTACAAACTACTGTTGTAAAAGCCTATTCTTCTATCTGCTCCATGTTAATCGAGATCACAATTTGCAAAAACGATTTTATTACACATTTAATGTGCAGCCTTAATCAGCAGTCATCTTTAAATGCGAACTACTACGTAAAGGCTTTAAAATGGCTTTTCTTTTCATGAAAAAATCAACTTAGCAATAGAAAAGGAGGTATGAAATATTGGCAATTGAAACTAAAAAAGATGAAGAAAAAAAAACATTTTCTCAAAAAGGTTAACGCAACAATATTATTGCATATAAATGTACATTAATGATGCCTACATTCTTTGTGCAGTAAGCTTTTGTTACAAACTATACAAAACTCGTTTATTATGAAAAGGAATTCACTGAAAACTTAACACACACATTTTGTGTTACAAACATAAACTTAATCTAAAGTGTTAAGAGCCATTTTTGAAAAAATAAATAAGGAACTGTTTTTGATTTAAAGGAAAATTAATTTGTCGTGATGGGATTTTCTTATAAATCTTAATGTAGCATTCTTAGAAGACGCTGTAGTGAAATACAAAACAGAATTTTCGTTTTTGTTCTTTCCGTTTTATTTATGCTGTTCATAAAGACTTTTTTCTCCAAAAGTGTTTTATTGTATTATTTATTGAAGGACCTTAAATACATTCATTTCCGGTAAAATGTCGAATATCGTATGGACTTTTTGAATGAATGCAATACAATACAAATAGAGAAAGTAAGAATAGCGATCCGGGTGCCAACTTCTCAGCTTCCCCATTTGGGGAATAGGAATACTTCTTTAAATTAGAGTAACTGAATATTCCCCACAGAGCCCGGAACGTTGAATGTAGAAGTGAGTGAATGTGTGTTTCGGGGTATGAAGTGAAAAATCTAAAATACAAAAGCACAATGCAATTGTGATAACAAAGCAACAACTCCAAGGAAATGTTTCTAACGACGAACGTTAAGGACAGCTACCCACTACTTAAAACCTATGCAAATATACTACATATAGCAGTCCGCAAGTGGATTTCATTAATGTGAAAGGCGTTTAAGAGTTTCAATTATAAATTTCGAAATGCTATCTCAAAAGTAAGAAATTCAATCTAAATTGTTAAAGGGCTTTGGGTATTTCGAAAATTAAAACAGGAAAGCATTTTTCGAAGAACTAAAATAGTCACGGAAAATTACTCAAAATCTTGAACCAGCGAACTTATTCGACACTTTTATTCCTTTTCCTTGTATTACGATGCTCAATTACCTTTTCCTCTAATAGTACATTATTTTATTCATTATTTTTTCCGGGGATCCTAAAAAATGCAATTTAATACAAACATAGGTATGGCCTACACGTAGTAATGGTATTGAAAGGAAAACATCCCTCCGCCCTCACAACCAAGAGAAAAATAAGCACAACTAATACGCAAATCTTCTGGAAAACGGCGAAACTCTAAGCGAACATAACACTGAATCCCTCACCGATATCAATAAATTTGGATTAACATTTATTTAGGCGGAGTTTCTTACATGCAGATTACGTAAGTCGTATTCCTATTTAACTTATTCCTTTTCTAAATTATTAAAACTGAAAATTGAATTAGTTCCCATGTAAATTACTTCTCAAATATTTTTACTTTCTCTACACGTACTATGTACATGGTGTGTAGAGAAGGTATTGTAATGCACCCAAAATTCGATATCGATATTTCACCGGAAATACATGTTTTGGATCCACCCTGAATCCAAAAAAAAGCATTTTTGGAAACTGGTCCATGTGCGTGTGAGTGTTTATGTGTGTGCGTGGGTGCGCGCGCGCGTGTGTGTGTGTGTGTGTGTGTGTGTGTGGACAGCATAGCTCAAAAAGAAAAGACCATTAAATACCAAACTTGGCATTTAAGTTTAGTATCTTCCAAGGATGCGACACGAAGATTTTCAAGAGTATCACCCCACCCCAAACTACCCTTTACATGGAAAACATTTCGAAAATTTTGATTTTCTCAAAAATGGTTCTATCGGTTTTGATTAAAATCTCTTACATTTATGATATTTACATTCCAAATAAAATGTATACCTTGACTTTTCTAGAAATAGCCTCTAAAGACCTCTTTAATTTGAATGAAGTTTATTGAATGTTGCATAACTGGTAAACCGTAAGAGATAGACAAAAACTTACCGTACAGAAAATGTATATCAGGATAAAACACACAATTTATGTCATATACATTTTTTTCGTGAGTTAATCGTTTTTGAGATATTCCTTGTTTTTGGTTTCAGCTTTGAAAAACTTATACTTTTCTCATACAGGAATTTGTCAACTCCTGTGCATACAAACAAAGGAATTTTAGTCACATAGCAACAAGCTTTTGACTGTCACTTTAAAATATGTTACTCACTTATTTCGCTTCTACTTGCAAGGCAAGTAATAAGACTATTTCTGCCAATTTTTCTAAGTTAGCATGACGTAAATGGAAGCATAAGCTTTTTAACAATAATTTGTTGCAGAGATGTAGAGAAAGTCATGTGAATGGAACACGTCAGATTTTTTATAATGTTTATAGATAACTCCAATTGTAAAAAGAACATTTACTTATATTGATTTTATTAAATTTTAGCATAAACAAACAGCTTGAAAGACGTAACTGTTTATGAATTTCTTCTAGTTCAAAACCGAACACCAGGACTACTTGTAGAAGAAACAATGTTAATTTTAAAAGTTATATTATAATCATTCGTAAATAAGTATTATTTTATTTTCCAATTGTTTAAAAAGCGATAGATGTTCACAAAAATGATTTCAGGTAACGAAACACAAATAATTGTAGGAGCAGGTAACAGCCAACGACTTAAAAATTCAACTTGCTAGTTATTATGTTACAAACTGTTTGCAAGCGCATATAAAGCATGCTTAAACAAATCAATACAATGTAAAAAGTGAAAAAAATACCTTTTTTTTTAATGACTTTGCCTATTTATCAAAGGGTTTACTGGTAGTAAATTAAGCGAGAATTAAAACTACTTCAAAGAGCATTCAAAACGCTTCTATTAAACTTATTTGCCATTTATTCGACTTCTGCTTTGTGCAGTATGTTGTTCGCGTGCACTGAACCTTTTCCAAGGACCGAAAACCAACAATTTTTTTTTTTTTGATTTTTCACATGAAATTCAATACCTGTTTTGGATATGACTTTAAATATTTAGTTTTTAGGATTGTGGAGGGAAAACTTCTTAGGAAATGGATGACATCAACGAGCACAACGTTTCGAAGGAATAAAAAGTCTACACATTGATTTTAAAAATAAAGGGTATACTTTCCTTTATCTATAGTCATATAGTTTAACGCATATCGATGTGAAGCTAGAGATTTCTTAATATCTAAATATTTTTTTCTCAGAATTTGGCACCATTTAAATGATGCATATCGTTAACAGTAATTTCAACTACCGCAAGCACTTGCACAATGCCGCGGTGCACCAAGACTAGCGTAGAAATGAAAGAATGGAAACCATCTTTTTCCCCAAAGAAAGGAGATTGCGGGTACGGATCATTGCGCCCAAGCTTGTGATCAGTAACAGAGATGGGAATTGGTTCCAACGGCCGCGTGTTGTCTGCATGAGTGTAGCTAATGAGAGAAAGGCTCCGCAATGCGGCATGCTCACTCTGGTGCATTCATCAGCAGCTTCCCTTGCGGCCACGAGCTCCAACTGAAGACAAATGGGCTCTTGATTGACAGTTTAAAGAACAGCACATTAGCCGATGTCACTGAAAAAGAACCAGCGAGAGGATAACGAGCTTCCTGTTCACGCCAAAAAGTGGTTGAAGTGAAAGTTTGACAGTTTATACATGAAAACACCATATGCTGTTCCGAGATCCTGAATGTGCTGCACTTGCAAAAAGCGAAAGGTCATCGATACTTTTGTATCTCGCTGGATGAAAAGCAGTTTAGGAAACCGCATAAATGAAAGAAAGATACTGTCAACTTTGATCAAAACTGTTCATGGGTTACACCTATGTCAGGAATCAACTTACAACAAACTCTGATGATCCAATAATCTCCAAAAAGTATTAATATCAAACATCAGAATTCAGGGCTTTACTCACTCTTCGTAATAATACAGTGTATTTTATAACTACTTCATTTGTAAAGTCCTCTTTTATTTCTACGGTTATATCGGAGGCTTGTGCCTGAAAAAAACAATCAGTTACACATGCTTGCTTCCTGGCCTGCGGAGGGTAGGAAAAATCATACTTAATGACAAATTCCCCCACTCCAGCAGGGAAACGAAGCTGGGACTTCTGTTTTGAGAAGCCAGAACGCTGAGGACTCTGCCACAGATACAGTTTTGTTACCTTGTTTTCTCTCCACTTATTCAAAGCATATGTACTGCATTAAGAAATTATAAGATTTCTTATAAAACGCTATTGGAGTTCGTATCTCTGACGCCTTCACAAACTTCTCTTTTCTCCGCCCCCCCCCCCAAAAAACACTTTTGACCTCTCCAAATAAACTACTCTAAAGTTAGATTCGATTTCAAACAAATTACATCCATGAAATTCTTTTTTAACATTATTATTAACACCCTCCGTTGCTTTCTCCTTATTTAATGCACGATAACAAACATATTTTGCAGTTCCTATATCAGTGTGCAGCGTGCATGTTTCTAGACTGTCTACATGTGTGAGATTTTTCCCGCGAGATTGCGCAAGGTTCTATCGAATTCTATTGCTAGTTTTAGCTCTTTTATTTGTGAAAGCATCCGAAGCGTTGTCTAAGAAGACTTGTAGTTCCTGGCAAAGGACGACAGATCTCAGATAGTTTCAAAACTCGCAGTTGTGGATTTTTAAAGCTGAATAAAGGACAGTAAAATATGTAACTCCGGTGTGGGTTTGAACATCAATCCACCTTGAAGATACTGACGGAGAAGTGAACCTAAAGTGTTAAATCTCTTTTACTCTGCGGTCCCGCGACACCAGAACTGCTGCACTAGACCGAAACTCAGCGCATAAAAACGTGTAAATAAATACATACGAGTAAAAACTGCGCAGCAGGTGTACTTAGTCGTGCTTGAACATTTAAGCAAATATAAACCGCAACAGACATAGCCAGATGGGGCGAACATTAAAACATCGATTTAATATCTACATTAGTCCCCACAATTCCCAGAGCCGCACACAAAGACTATGCTAATAGGTAAAATCAACAGCTATACTTCCATCTCGGCCCATTTTAATGCTTTGCGAGCAACATTTCTGTAAATTAAATAACTCTTGGCTTTACAAGAGAAGCATTTTTGTATTTCTATTTCCTCTGCGCCTTTCTCAAGTTTAATAAGTTTAATGCTGCTTTCCTTTTCTTCCATACAAATATGCTTCTTACAGTTCGAAATTGCACTGCGGCACACAGAATACTACATTAAAGCAGTCTTCCTCCGTTTTATGATACAGGCTTACGATGTACATGTCACTTTCGGTACCCTTTTTGCATATTAATTACTTTTTTTCCATATTATCATTTTATTTTCTTCTCCGTTCATATGTGCAGTACTACAACGTCTTCTCCATTTTCTGAACATAATATATTTGGTGCCATCTGTATCGTCTTTATTAGAAACTTACTGAATGCAGTGTAATTATATTTGTCTATAGTAACAAAAATAAAATATTGCATGCCCATCCAAATGACTCAACAGAGACCTGTTAAAAGTTCGTATACCAGTAAGCTACTTTCGTGTCATTTCCAGTTGACCGGTAAATATAAATTTAATATTTCAATATAACTACCCACAGTCAATTCAAAATTCCACCTACAAGTTTGCATAGAGAACTAGCGTAACAACATTATTGGGGATTGTACAGGAAGGCGATTATGCAACTCAGAGATCATTCTGTGTACCTCGCAAAAGACTGTAGTTTCACGAACCAGAAGTTCACGATCATATTAAATCACAGTAAAATAGGACACAGAAAGGCGACTATGCCACCAAGCAAGCCCACTTGCCAGCCACACACAGAATGTACAGAAGCATCTTCGTGAACACATCTCTAAGTTAAAGCGACATTAAATAACAAAAGAGAATTTTTATACACATTTAATTCTACAAATCTTGGCTGTCTCTGTGATCGAGTGCTCAACGTTCTGGTTTCTCAACCGAGGTCCCGGGTTCAGTCCAGAAGGGACGGGGAAATCTCTTTCTTCCACACACACACACACACACACACACACACACACACACACACACATATATATATATATATATATATATATATATATATATATATAAATTAGAATCATCCCTTACGGCTACAAAGTTTGAAAGTGTATGAATTTATCTTTTAAATACGAGAAAATACCCTACAATTCAACAATTACACCACATCAGCTGTTGTAACTAGAGCAGTTCCCATAATGGCCATAAATGATAAAAGAGGACAAACCTAACAATTTAGAAATCTAAATATTTTGGGTGGGGGAGAACATTTGTGGTAGTTTCTTATCCGTACATTACAATAACTGACGACCTGCCACCAATAACATCGTAAGTTCTAGTTAAAGCATTTTGGATCGTCAAGAATAGGACTATCAAAACTTTTCAGGAAGTTTTGGACATCTGATAATGGGTTTAGAACGCAACACACGCTACATCTCCCTGCACTAACAATTACAATGAAAAAGACAACTTTAGCTTAAGATTAATGAGGTGTTTTGAATATCACAGCAACATGCGTGCGTGTCTGGTAGGCTCGTGGTGAGTCTGGGTGTTGTTGCTGTGCACCTACCCTGGTAAGGGTTTAACCACAGGAATCAGGTGATGGTTAAGATATTGTTTGAGGTTTCGAGTGTTGGTGTTAAGGAGGTAGCGCTGGTAGGCTCCTCGAGCGGTTGCATTTTCAGGAGCAGCATCCTTTCCTCTGTTCCGCTGGTGTTTATTTATTTATTTAAATATATGGTATATTTAAATATGGTGGTGAATTTTGATAGACCTGTCCCTATGGGAGGGGGAGTGCTTTGTTCAGCCATTACGCTGTTGACTGGTTTAAAGCCGTTGTTACCGGGGGTGCCCACAAGCCATGCGGGGAACCCGGAACCGCCTTTTTCGGCGTTCAGAGGGTAAGTACTCCCCCAGTGATCTGACAAGAGCGTTCTCATGTTCGCCCAATCTGGCGTAGAATTTTTGAGCCCGGCGCCTAATAACATCTTCCACATATGGGAGGGCCGAAGCTTCATGTAGTAGCCTCAAAGGGAAACGTCGACATACAGAATATATGGACCGAAGTCCTCTATTCTGCACCCGCTCATCCCTGTGGCACACTCTTATATGATGAAGCTCTTGTTCCTGAAGCTTAAAAACACCAGAGCAGGTAGTCAACAATTCCGATTCTCGAAGTTCTCTCTCGCCGAACAGTGCCATACGAGTCGGTGTTGATTAATTTTTACATATGTAGTATTATATTTAATATGGGCTTTTACGCCATTATTCTTCTATATATCAATCTGAAATGGATATGGTTTAACCATCACATTTGCTGCGGAGATACAAATTGATTTATATGATACGAGTCTTCTTGAATTTGGCCATTTGTTAACCTTTATTGCAGCATTTCATTTTGTAGCTATTTAGATCTTAAATTAAAAGTATAATAAGTAGTAGCGTTAATATAGATGGTATAATACAGTACCAAACCGTAGAGACATCGAAGACGACGCGCACTCTGTTGGACTTGAATTTACCTGTCAGGTGATTTTCTCCCTCACCTGCAAGGGAAAGCGTGCTGCTGCTAAAAGTCTTTGCATTTCAAATCGTCTTGTACAAATCTAAAAGCAATACTTGTTTAAAGGATGTCAACTATGACCCTTCCAAACGCATAAGAACTATCTGTGAAATGTCAAGGGTAAAGTAGCAAAAAAGTCTATTCCATATTATAATATTTTTAAAATAATTCCAAGAATGCGAGATCAGATTTCAGCGACAAGGGGTAATTTTAACGAACGTGTTTCTATTTTATAGACTTATAGAAAAAGGTAAAACAACGGAAGTGCGCTCGCCTTAAACCAGCTTTGCTTTCTCTACTTAGTGCATAGAGAAGGTACCTATGGCATTCCGCTAAAAAATTCGATACCGAGATTTCACTGGAAATGCACGTTTTAAGCTATCCTGCGCGTGTATGCGTGCCCGTGTGTCCAAGAATCTGTGAACACGATAACTCAAAAACAAAAAATTGGCAAAGTACCAAACCCGGTATTTAAATTTCGTATCTTCCTAGGATGGGACACAAAGACTGAGGGAAATCCCCCCACCCCAAACTACACTTAACATGGAAAAAATTTAGAGAATTTTAATTTTCTCAAAAATTTCTCCTATGATTTTGATTTAAATACTATATATAAAAGATATTTACATGATAAATAAAGTGAATATTATGAATTTTCCGAAAATAGCTTCTGGATGATTTTTTCTGAGTTTTGCATAATTGGTAAACCGTAATAGATAGACAAAAACTTACTACACAAAAAATGTAGATCTCGTTAAACCACACAATTTATGCCATTTTTATACGTTTTTCGTGGAATTGACCATTTACGAGATATTCCTTGTTATTGTTATTCCAGTGTTAAAATACTTAAAATTTTTCTCATTTAGGAATTTGGTCAACTCCTGGTCATGCAAAACAATGGATTTCAAACACACAGCAATCAGTTTTTAAAATATTTGACTATCGCTTTAGCCTAGTGTAATCTCTAATTTCTCTTTTATTTATAAGGAAGCAAATAATAAGACAATTTCTACTAATGTTAATCTCGATTAGCATGAACTACATCGAAGAATAAGCTTTCCATCAGTAAATTGTTTAGAGATGTAGAGTAAGTAATGTGAATGGAACATCACATTTTATCACTTAGTGTGGTGTTGTACTATACATAAATTCAAAAGTATTCAATGGCGATTGATTCACCTTCATTTTGTTCATATATGACGGAAAATGCAGAGTTTCAAAATAAAGCGGAATTATTGTGCCAATGCTTTAGTCACGGTTTCAAGCTCAGAAATAAAGCGCTCGCGTTCATTATAATACAAAGTTCCATAGATCTATACTTGGAGTAAAATTGGAAGCTGAGATATTGCCGCTGTTTTCCAGTTAATCATGCCTTTTATGGATCTCATAATAGGCTTAACATCGAGATGTATGCCCCCATAGGATAAAACCTCATCTACTAACCTTTTGCCTTTACCTTGGTCTTCTCCGCGCCTTTGCGTCTTTCAAGTATTTCTACATGGCCAGATACACTCTGCAATGTGTTAAGAAAAGGGTGGCTGCTGGATGAAAGCTCTGCTCTGCATTGTTAAAGGAAAAGGAATACCACTGCACATCATGGCCCCACAGCATGTGAAGTAAACAGAAAAGATGAATTATCATCTAGAAAATGGAATAAATTAACAAAGGAATGCTCACAAAAAGCACTGACATATACGAATTAAATAAAACACAGAACCAGAGAGAGAAGAGGCCAAACATATAAACTGTCAAATGAATGCGGTACCGCTCTCATTTTTCTAGTGTATGCTTCTTTTTGTTGCGGCAAATTTTCTTTCATTTGTTTTGCCGTGTTTTATGCCTTTTATATGTGATGAAATAAAAAAAAAAAAAAAATCAGTGAATGGGGTTTTAGCCATTTAAAAAATTTTTTAAAAATATTAAAACAATGTTTTAAGTCATACTTATTCCACAATGCTTAATAACTGACATGATTATTAAAACAAGTATTACAAAATATCAGCAAGTTGGCATAATGTAAACTGTTATATACTGATTTACTACAAATACTTTAATGCATGAGATTTTTATCAACCGCATTTAGACTTGAAGTCATAAATAATGTTTGAATGCAACTGAAATTGGAGGTATAAAAGAACCAAAAAGCATGAAAAGCTTTAGGTGGCCTCGTTTCAGCACCACCCTTATTATCAACCTAGTATCAGAGGTACCGGACACCGCCCGCTGGATGTCTTCGGTTAATAAATGGGTCCAGCCATCGCTTGGTAGAACAAAGCTATCCAGAAAGTTATAGATCATGTGGGGAGCGTTGAACAACGTTGTTTTTAAAAATAAGTTCTTGTCTATTTCCCATAGTTTATCAGGTATAAAACTTATACAAAACTGATTCATATGAACATGTCACAGATTGTTCGCAAAACATTAAGGTATATACGTATTTTATAAGTAATACAAATAAATTTATCTTAACTTACATTAAAATTGAGAAAATAAAAAATAGCCTCAATTCTTTGCGCGTAGCCTCAATTCTTTGCGCGTAAAGGTTGGTTTGAGCTGGGGAGGATATTATTGAGGATCCTTAAGAAGATGTTGAAGTACTAAGTTTGGTACTTCTATGCATGCTTTAGTTATCTATGCTTCTCTCTCTCTCTCTCTCTCTCTCTCTCTCTCTCTCTCTAACACACACACACACACACACACATTTGTCTAAAACTGACATTTTCGATCCAGGGGACCTTAAAAGTCTTTTTTCCGGTGAAATGTCGATATTGAATTTTTAATGGAATGCAGTACTTCCTCACTTATTAGAAGCTGATGATGATAAGAGAGGATTAATTTACTCACAATAAGAAGTAAAAATTTTAGTACTGTTTTAGTCATTAACTACTGACAATTATACTAAAGGCTTTCAGCCAGGAACCATGTTAACACATTTCATCTTGAGCTTATGCAAAGACTATTATAATAGTAATATGCCTTAAATATCACGTATAATTGCTGTCTAAACATTAACATAATATGTTAGGCCTATATGTCAATTAATTCATAATAACTTCCTTGGTACAGACGACATTAACGCTCCAAAAGAATAAAGCTTATGTCTAAGGCTATGGTGGCCCCCCTGATTTGATTCACATGACTTTCTCAAGCTATTCTGCAACAGATAATTCTTACATAAACTGATGCTTCACTCTTCTTCGTGCTAATCAAGATGAATTGAAGATAACAGAAATGGTCATATTAATTCCTTCCTTACAAGCAGCAAGAAAATAAGGGAATACACTCGGCTAAAACGATAGTCAAATGTTTTAAAAAGCTGTTGCTATGTATTCAAATTCGTTTCTTTGCATGACCAGGAGTTGACAAATTACCATATGAGATAAGTTTAAAACTGAAAACAATAACAAAGAATATCTCGGAAATGCGCAATTCCACGAAAAAAAAATGCATACAACATATATTGTGCGTTTTAACGAAATCTACATGTTTTGTGCAGTAAGTTCTTTTTCTTTCTCTAATGTCAACAGTTAAGCAAAAGTCATAGAGAATGAAGCGTTCTTCAGAGATTATTCCTAGAAAATTCAAGATTAGATTTTAGTGTATTTTATTTACGGTATTTTAAACAATGTGTTAAGAGCCCCTTTTCAGAAGATCAACATTTTCGACATTTTTTGCATGTTAAGCATAGTTTGGGGAGTGAGGATTTTCCTCAAAATATTCGTTTCGCATCCTTGGTAGATATTAAACTTAAAAATCTGATATGTTCCATTCACATAACTTTCTCTATATCTCTGCAACAAATTATTGTTAAAAAACGTTTGCTTCTATTTACTTCGTGCTAATCGAGAAAAAATTAGCAGAAATAGTCTTATTACTTGCTTTCTTGTAAGTAGAAACGAAATAAGGGACTACTATAGATTAAAGTGATAGTCAAAAGCTGGTTGCTCTGTGACTGAAGTTCATTTGTTTGTATGCACAGGAGTCGATAAATTCCTGTGTGAAAAAAAACATAAGTTTTTAAAATCTGAAACAAAAATCGTGGAATATATAAAAAACGATCAACTCCACGAAAAAAATGTATATAACAAATTGTATGTTTTAAAGCACTCTACATTTTTTGTGTGGTAAGTTTTTGTCCATCTCTTAAGGTTTAGCAGTTATACAAAATTCCGTAAAATTGATCCTGAATAAAGTAGTGTTCAGAGGCTATTCCCAGAAAATTCAAGATATGCATTATATTTGTCATGTTAATATCTTTAATATACGATATTTTAATCAGAATCGTTAAAGCTATTTTTGAAAAAAAAATCCCAACTGTCTCAATTTTTTCCATTTAAAGGATAGTTTGAGGTGGGGGACTTTCCTCAAAATCTTCATGTCGCATCCTTAAATATATTAAGCTTAAATACCAAGTTTGGTATTTTACCGACTTTTCGTTTTTGAGTTATAGTGTTCACAGACAGACACACACACGGATATACACACTCACGAACGTTTTTCTATAAACGGTTTTTTTTTTTTTTTTTTGATACAGGTGAAATCCCGGAAAAGAATATTTGGGTGGAATGAAATACCTTCTCTATACACTATGTACATAGTAAATGTAGAGAAATAAACATTTCTATCTACCTTTTCTGAAATATCATTATCTTCTTTACAACTGAAATTCTCTCCAGTTTAGTGTACTGTTTATAATTTTATTATCAGGTGAATACCTAATTAACAAAAACTATAATAAAAGCAATGAAACCATATACTTTTAGAATAGTTCTGTATCTCTCCTACAGTTATAAAACTATTTCACTAGGGACTATGTATGAGGGTCGGCTGATAAATCCCTGGCCTCACACAGATATGGCGACACTAGGCCATTTAGACGGTAACATCGTATAATTTAACTCTAGACTAGCTTGTATTCATAGTTACAGGGCAAAGCGTGTTTAGTTTTCGAATGACAACATTTTAAACAAGATAATGGAGGATTTGGAAAAATCGAGTAGTGATTAAATACTTCCATTTGAAAGGCTTAAGGCCTAAAGAAATCAAGGAGGAAATGGACAGTACATTGAAAGACTCTGCCCCTTCAAATGCAATTATTAACATGTGGGTTGCAGAGTTTAAAATGGGATGTACGAACACTAATGATAGAATCAAGGAGGAAATGGACAGTACATTGAAAGACTCTGCCCCTTCATATTCAATTATTAACATGTGGGTTGCAGAGTTTAAAATGGGATGTACAAACACTAATGATAGAATCAAGGAGGAAATGGACAGTACATTGAAAGACTCTACCCCTTCATATTCAATTGTTAACATGTGGGTTGCAGAGTTTAAAATGGGATGTACGAACACTAATGATGAGCCTCGCTCTGGACGTCCTGTAAAAGTGACAACTCCAGAGATCATTGAAAAAATTCATCGTTTAATACTGGAAGACCGCAGAGTAAAGCTGTTTGAGATAGCAGAGGCAGTAAGCATATCAAAAGAATGTGCAGGTAATATTTCAAGTAAAGTTTTGGCCTTTCACAATGTCTGTGCAAGATGGATGCCGCGTTTGTGGCACCTGATCAAAATTTGCAAAGAAAAACTGTTTCTATCAACAATGTGGAGCTCTACCTTAAAAATCCTAGTGAGTTTTTGAGACGGCTTATTACCATGGATGAAATTTGGATACATCACTACACTCCAGAAAATAAATCACAGTCAAAACAGTGGATTGCGCCAGGTGAGACATCTCCAGAAAAGGCAAAGCCAATTTTGCCAGCTAACAAGGTTATGGCGAGTGTTTTCTAGGGTGCACAGGCAGTTATGCATATTGATTGCTTGGAAAAGGGTAAAAGTATCACTGGTGACTACTATGCAACCTTACTGCAACGTTTGAGTGATGAGGTGAAAAGAAAAATACAATTTTTTGGAACAAAAAAAAAAAAAGTCTTGTTTCATCATGACAATGCTCCGGCCCATCGTTCAGTCCTTGCAATGGGAAAAATGTGTGAATTAAAGTTCGAATTGCTTGAACATCCGTCCTATTCGCCAGATCAAGCATCCAGTGACTACTACCACCTGTTTCCAAACCTCAAAAACTTTCTTGGAGGACGAAAGATTGCACTGCAATGAGAAGGCCATTTGATGCGGTAAATAGCTATTTTGAGGACCTTGATAAATCGCAGTTTTGATTGTTTAATTTAATTAGAACACCGATATGACAAATGTATGCAGATTATGTTGAAAAATAAAACAAAAAAAACAAAACATTTTTTAAATGTTGTTTACATTGAGAGGCCCGGGACTTACCAGCTGCTCCTAGTACAAATCTATCTCTGTGGTAAGGTGGGAATTCATTATGACCTATTTTAAAATATTTCTGTTGTGTTCCATTGACATGACGTTCTCAAGCTGCTCTGCAAACAAACTATTCTTACAAAAGGTCATTGTTTTAGTACATCTGCTAATCGATATAAACTATGTACATAGTACGTATAGAGAAAGCAAAAATCTGATGTGTACCATTCACATGACTTTCTCTATATCCCTGCAACAAATTATTCTTAAAAAGCTTATGCTTCTATTTACTTCATGCTAATCTAGAAAAATTAGCAGAAATATTCTTATTACTTTCTTCCTTGTAAGTAGAAAGGAAATAAGGGAGTACCATAGGTTAAAGCGATAGTCAAAATCTGGTTACTATGTGACTGAAGTTCCTTTGTTTGCATGGACATGAGTTGACAAATTCCTGTATGAGAAAAGTTAAGATTTTCGACCCTAAAAACAAAAGCAAGAAATATCTAAAAAACGATCAACTCCAAGAAAAAACTGTATACAACATAAACTGTGTTTTAATGTGCTCTACATTTTTTGTGTGGTAAGTTTTTGTCTATCTCTTACGGTTTAGCAGTTATACAAAATTCCGGAAATTTCACTTAGAATAAAGTAGTCTTCAGAGGCTATTCCCAGAAAATTCAAAATATACATTTTATTTGTCGGGCAAATATCTTTAATATACGATATTTTAATCAAAATCGTTAGAGCCATTTTTGAGAAAATAAAAATTTTCGAGACTTTTCGTTTTTGAGTTATCGTGTTCACAGACACACGTACACACACACGGACCTTTTTCTGAAAATACGTTTTTACTTTCTCCATACGCACTATGTACATAGTGTATAGAGAAAGTATTGCACTCCACCAAAAATTCGATACCGAGATTTCACCGGAAATATATGTTTTAGGGTCCCCAATATAAAAAAAAGCATTTTCACAAAAAGGTCCGTGTGTGTGTGTGTGTGTGTGTGTGTGTGTGTGTGTGTGTGTGTGTGTCCGTGAACACGATAACTCAAAAACGAAAAGTCGGTAAAATACCAAACTTGGTATTTAGGTTTAGTATCTTCCAGGGATGCGACACGAAGATTTTGAGAAAAATCCCCCCACCCCCAACTACCCTTTATATGGAACTTTTTTCGAAAATTTTGATTTTCTCAAAATTGGCTCTAACGATTTTGATTAAAATTTCGGATATTAAATATATTTACCTGACAAATGAAATGTATATCTTGAATTTTCTGGGAACAGCCTCTGAAGAGTAGTTTATTCTGGATGAATTTTACTAAATTTTGAATAACTGCTAAACCGTAAGAGATGGGACAAAAACTTACTGCACACAAAATGTAGAGCACATTAAAACACACAATTTATGTTATATACATTTTTTTCGTGGAGTTCGTCGTTTTTGTGACATTCCTTATTTTTGGTTTCTGCTATGAAAAACGTATACTTTTCTCATACTGGAACTTGTCAACTCCTATCCATATAAACAAAGGAACTTCATTTACATAGCAACCAGCTTTTGACTATCACTTTAACCTACGGTTGTCCCTTATTTCGCTTCTGCTTACAAGGATGCGAGTAATAAGACTATTTCTGCTAATTTTTTCAGATTAGCATAAAGTAAACAGAAGTATAAGCTTTTTAAGAATTATTTGTTGCAGGGATATGGAGAAAGACATGTGAATGGTACACATCAGATTTTGTTGGATAAAGGGGACCCTAAAACATATATTTCCGTGAAATCTCGGTATCGAATTTTTTGGTGGAGTGCAATACCTTCTCTATACGAACTATGTACATAGTTCGTATAGAGAAAGTAAAAAGCATGTTTGGTATTTTTACCGAGTCTTTGTTTTTGAGAAATCGTGTTCATAGACACACGCATACAGACACACAAAGGGACATTTCACTAAAAATTTTATTTTGAATACAGGGACCCTAAAACGTGTATTTCCGATGAAATTTCGGTATCGAGTTTTTGGATTAAATGCAATACATTCTCTACCTATTGTTAGAACTCTAGTCATACGCACCAGAGAAAGTAAACCGCACAAGCCAACTGATCCCTGTAATATGTTTCAAAATGGCCTTTTCATTTTCGCAAGCCAGTAGCAGGATAGTTTTTAACACAGCTTAACACCTAACCATTAATTACTTACCAACGACTATCACATACTGCGGGATACCACATGGGTATTGTTAGTATTCTGAAAACACCACTGCGGCAAAGGCCATTATTGTCCGAGCCAAAACGTAAATAAGAAATTACCATTCTGGGATTACTTCCTTTCCAGGGGGGAATTCCTGCAGGAATTCAAGCTGTGGGTGAATTTACACTGTGCTCCCTTAAGTCTGTAGTACAGCTTTTAAATTCAAAACAAAGCGCCGAAAGTTGGGGACATGCACAACATTGTAATTATGCTCAAATATAAATATAAGCTACTCTGATAGAAAAGTTCAAGTAGATGCCGAAAATATCAGAAAACAAAAGAATGTCACTAAATATCATTTAATTACAACTTAATTTGCAAAGAGCTCACGTGAGGCAGCAACCAATCATTATAGGTCTAAAGTCGCTATTTAGTTGCAGTTACGAAAACAAGGTCGTCTCCTTAGCACGGTGGTAGCGCAGCTACCAAGCGGGAGACCTGGGTTCGATTCCCAGTACCGGCGTGGGAGACCTGGACCGGGGTGCACTCAGCCTCGTGAGGTCCCTGGGGGGCCAATTGAGGAGCTACTTGATGGAGAAGTAGCGGCTCCAGGTCGTGAGCACCGCATTAACCGGCTGGGAGGGGCTCGAGGCGCTGACCACGTCTCACCCTCCAATACTGCACCCCATCCATGACGTCTGTAGTGGGCCGAGATGGGGGACGCAGCGGCCGGGCGGTAGGCCAAAGTTCCCCGTGAGCCGTCGTGCCATGGAGTTATTACGAAAACAAACACTCTGACGTGTTCCATTTACATGACTTTCTCTACATCGCTGTAAAAAATTATTATTAAAAAGTATATTCTTCAATCTACTTTATGACAATCGAAATAAATATTACTTTATGACAATCGAGATAAATATTAGCAGAAATGTTTTTATTACTTGCTTCTTTGTACATAGAAAGAAAAAGGGAATACACTAGGCTAAAACGATAGTCAAATCTTACAAAAGCCGGTTGCTATGTGGACGAAATCCGTTTCTATGCAAGGCCAGGAACTTACAACTTTCCGTGTGAGAAAGGTTTAAAAATTTTAAATCTGAAACAAATAAAGAATATATCAGAAATGGTAAATTCAACGAAAAAAAAAGTATGACATAAATTATATGTTTTAACGTGATCTACAGTTTTTGTGTAGTATTTGTCTGTCTCTTACAGTTTACCAGTTAAGCAAAATTTATTCAGAATAAAGAGGTCTTAAGGGGCTATTCCCATAAAATTCAAGATATACATATTATTTGCCATATAAACATGTTTTATATACGATATTGTAATCAAAATCGTTAAAGCCTTTTTTGAATAAATTTTCATGTAAAGGGTAGTTTAGCTTGGGGGGATTTTTCTCAAAATCTTCTTGTCGCATCGCTGGACAATACTAAACTTAAATACCAAGTTTTGTATATTACCGACTTTTCGTTTTTGAGTTATCGTGCTCACAGACACACACGCACACACAAACGGACCTTTTTCTAAAAATACTTTTTTGGATACAGGGACCCTAAAACGTATATTTCCGGTGAATTCTCGGTATCGAATTTTTGGGTGGAATGCAATACCTTCTCTATACATTATGTACATAATAGGTACACGTAGAGAAAGCAAAAATCTGATTTTACATCCGCATAACTTTCTCTACCCATTCAACAAAATCTTTTCTTATGAAGGAATATTCATCAACTTCATGCTAATCGAGTTAAAATGAGCATAAATGGTATTGAAACTTACTTTCTGTAGGTACAAGAGAAATAAGGCCATACCCATGGCAAAGGGAAGATATCTTTTAAAAGCTGTCCACCCATGGCATTTAAATTCCGTTCTTTCTGCATAGCAAGGAGTGAAAAATGATTAAATAAATAAAAAGAAAAATGAATGACGAAGATTTTCCATTTGAGATACATACAACTATGGCAAAATGTAATCCAATGACAAGCAATATCTCTGAAATTGTTAATTCCAGACAATATGTAAAATAATGTGCCTCTTAACGAGATCTATATTTTTGTGTAGTGAAATTTAGTCTCTCTCTCTCTCTCTCTCTCTCTCTCTCTCTCTCTCTCTCTCTCACGGTTTACCAGTTATAAAAAAATCATCCAGAATGAAGAGGACTTCAGAGCCTATTCCCAGAAAATTCAAAATATTAATCTCATTTGCCATGAAAATATCTTAAAACATATGGTATGTTAATAAAACCGGCAAGAGCCATTTGAGAAAATAAATATTTTCGAACATTTTACAGTTAAAGGGTAGTTTGGGGTGGGGAAATTTTCCTGATAATCTGCGTGTTGTATCCTTGGTAGATATTAAGCCTATGGCGATGCATCTGTGCAATTTTACCAAAAATTGTGAAAAGTCCATTAACTGAAGCTATATATGAGCAAGCGCATGTCTATTAATAAAAACTCCCAATTATAAACCTTATTTTCTCGCAAATGTTTTTTCAACGCCTTTTCACGCTCAAAATGTTCCCCATAGTGCAATTTTTCATAATTTGTTTTAAAAATTGCTTACTGCCTCTCAAATGGTCCTATAATTTTTCGAAATAATACTTCAATTTTGAAAAATAAATTACATTTTAAAAAGTCAAGAGTTTTTAGAGAGTGCGAAAAGTAATAATTTTTCTAATTAGTAATAATATAATATGAGAGACTATTTTTAAACTAATTTGCTTTTAAACTAAATTTTCTTAATCGAACATTTTTTACGATGCATCATGCAGCTTATTTTTATTAGAATAATGAATTTAGACAGTAAAAAAATATTATTTCAGTAACCATGCGGGCTATAATTTTGATACACTGCAAAAATAGCAAGCACTATTAATATGTATAATTAATGTGATATCTTAGGCTGTGTCTTTTCCAAATTTTGCAGATGCAATTTTGGTGTTTAACCGAGTTTCAGTTTTTTAATTATGCTGTTCACAGACCCAGACATATGTGCATCTTTGTCTAAAATGTTTTATTTAGAGAACGCCAAAACGTGTATTTCCAGTTTCGAATATTAATGTATTCATATATTAGATGGAATACAATACCGTCTCTACCTACTATGTACATTGTACGTTATAGAGAAAGTAAAATGCAACACATTTTGCTATGTAAAACGAAGACACGCTGTGTTTACTTCCTCTATTTTGGTGTTGGTGTAGTTAAGAACAGGTTTTTAGCAGAAGATTTTGGTTTCAGGATCAATTTGGATTCTGACCAGGCGGTAAAACAGAAAGATAAATCCTGTATGAATACAGTTTCTCTAGATAACAATTCGTCGCAGACCTCCAACCAATTGTTTATTCATGTGCCAGGAATATTCTACTGAAGGTTTCTAAACTGCTAGTATTCCTTACAGCTTATATGTAGTTGTATTTAAATGGCATTCAATACAGGTTGTGCCGTATTATTCTAGTAATGTCCACAGAATGCACCTTCTTGGTATAATAATCTTCAGTGCTGTTTAAGAAATTCCTACCACTTGGCTGGTTATATAGGCTCACTGAGATCTATCAGCTACCCAAGAAGTTTTCTAAGTACGAGGCCTGTCTGCAAAATAAGAACCATTTCGTTCTACTGACACCGCAACGCTAGTTTCGCAGTTCTCCTCTCTCATATGTATGGTCTTGACCACTGACGCCGTTACAAATGGATGGTGTTTATAGTCTTTGTTTTTAGTTGTTAGCGATCGTTCAAAGTGTTTAAGACAATTTCTGATCCCACCGACTGTGAAGTGCGTACCTTAATAGGGTTTTTGAACGCAAGAAATGTTAAACCAGCAAGACACATCGTCAACTTGTAAGAGATTCACGGTGAAAATCTAAATACAGATGGAGCGGCCAGAAAGTGGGTTAAACAATTCAATGACGGACGGTCCAATATTAATGACAATGACAGAGTAGGAGGCCTTCAATGTCACTGATGGTCTGGTTGAACAAGTGAATGAGGCAATTCGTGAAATAATCGGTTCACAATAAGAATGCTTTGTGATGTGTTTCCACAAATTCCAAAAACATTTCAACAGTGGTTATTTTTACTGGCGGCATTTCTTTGAAGAGGGCATACACAAATTGATTCCCGCTATGACAAATGTCTGAAAATGTCAAAAATAAGCTAAGGAATGCTCTTTCATGCAAATATAATTACTGTTGTGAAAACAAATATTTTATACCTTTATTTTTCTAAAACGGTACTTATTTTTCATGAATCATACTGAGAATCTCTGGTGAATTATCCATATATCAAGCTACTCGAGCAGCTACATGACTAATTTTATTGCAATGATTTCGTCACTTTCACTCTGTGTGCAGAGGTTCTTGACTAAGACTTCTGTGCTGTATTGCGGATACAGAAATTTGACTTTCGGTGGATGTAGATGATGTTTTCTATCAATACGTATCTAATTGTGATGGGCTAGAAGGTTTTCATGTACGCATTTGTAACTTAAATTTGTTGTTTTTGAATATTCGCTGATACATTTAATATTATAAATATTTATATGCTATGCTTCATTAATCAAATTATGATAGGTTTTCAATTCCTTTTAAACTGAGGTTTGGACTTCAGTTTCGTCCAAAACATGAACGTATATTTGTCAGTTTCCATAATTTGTATACAATTGCATTGGATAATAATCTAGCTGCAGATGTCGCCCTCCGTGGTGTAATGGTTACCATGGTGACTTCAAATACCCAAGGTCGCGGGTTCAAACCCGGCGGAGCACGATGGATTTTTTCGCGCGTAAAAATCCTTAGCATGGCTTCCTTCGGAAGGGAAGTAAAGCCGTTGGTCCGTGTCGTAGATTTACGGCACGTAAAATAACCTCAAGTCTAATAGAGAGGTCTCTGAACAAAATTAAGCGGTCTTCCACGCCCAATTTAGAATGGGACGCTGAGAACCACAGCAGTTAAAGAGCGTCCATAAATAACACGCCATTTACATTTTTTTTCTAGCTGCAGAGGATTTAGAACATGGTCTATGTCTGGAAAGGCAAACACTTTTGAACGTTAAACTGATCTTATCAAGTCAACAATATGCAAAGCTTTCGTATAGAGGAAAATGACTTTCTATGATTACAGATACTGCAAATGGATTAACTTGAACCACAAATTCAAAAATAAGAGCGAAAGCAAAATTCCTCCATAACACAACGTGAAAATTTCCAATGAACTTCACATTATTACAATAGAAAGAAGACACACGCAGCTTGCGGACGAGACAAAAATAGATGACAATGCTTGTAATTCAGCAAATTTGCTTAGAGAAATGAACATCCATTACAAAAATAGATACATTCATTTTAAGTAATTTAAAGAGTATTTATTGTACATATTCACATTAAATGTACATGGGGTTAAAGAACATTGTGGAGAATTGCCATTAACTTTATAATTTGAACCAGTGGGCTCAGCATGATGCAGAGCAAAACTCATTACAAGGTTGACTTAGGTTTCGAAAAGCACATTTAGCTGATTTTCCTCTCGGGCGCAACACATGCTAATAACTATTTACGCCAATATTTAACCCCTAACATCACACATTAATGCCTGATTGAAAGGATTTTCACTAAAGGGATGAATGGTAATAGCTATAAATAAACATACCATTTATTTTTTTGGCAAGTAATATGGTCAGATAGAGCAAGTCATGGACATTCACCTCTCCATGATCTTTGGTAATATTTCGTTTCACTTATCTAGCGCAAAGCGTTTTAGTTTTCTACTAATTACCTTCAGTAAATAGAGGGAGTATTGTATTCTACCCAAAATTCGGTAGGTGCGAGATTTCACCAAAAATGCATGTTTTGAGACTCCTTTATTCTAAAGGAAAAAGTCATTTTTAAAAAACATTCTGTGAGTGTATGTATGTATGTATGTATGTATGTATGTATGTATGTATGTATGTATGTATGTATGTATGTATGTATGTAGCATGTCTGAACACCACAGCTAAAAACAAAAAGTAGGTTGAATACCAAATTTGAGATGAAATTTAGCGTTTTCCAAGGATGGGACATGAAGATTTGTAAGAATATCCCACACTATAAAATAATCTTTACATACAAACATGTTCGTTATTTTTATATTCTCAAAAATAGCTAACGATTTTGACTCAAATTCCATATCTATAAGATATATTTTCCATGACAAACAACACGTGCATGTTGCATTTTCTGGGAATTGCTTTTAAATTCTGAATACTATATGTAGAGCAGTAAACCATAAGATGTAGACAAAATACTACTATACTAAATGTGTAATTCGTTAAGGCGCACAAAATTCTCAATTTGGGGGTGGGTTTTCACCAATTCTAAAGTATTTGAATTTCCAATGCTTGTGCTCATATTTGTTTAAATGGAATTTCAAAACCATTACATAGCTAACCTCTTTTTAAGCATCTGACTCTTGCTTTACCTAGCGTATCCTTAGACCTAACACAAAATGTCTAAATGTTAAACCAAATATCTCGATTAAAAGAAGTATATGGGAAAAACCAATTTTGGTAAAAACGACTTGTAGAAAATGACTAGAATATGTTATATGAATGCAAGACAGTTTCTTTCTTTTTAAGCTAGAATTTTAAGATGACCCAGTACGTCAAACTTTAGTATTAAGGAATCGAATGAGATAATCACAAGAAGGATTGTGTCATGCTTAATACAGGGTTACTACAAAAGAAATAGACAACTTCAACTGCCTGTAAAACAAAAACTATTAAGAGATAGCAACCTAGTTATTTTGGAGGTATGTTGAGAAACTCTCGAAGTTTCGTTTGTTACTATTGGTAACGCTGTAGTGTTTTGTTTGTTGTTGCAGAAGCTGAAATGGCGGAAAATCCTGTGGAAAAGGCAAATTGCGTGTTGGAATTTGCTAGAACGCAATCAGCAACTGTTGTCCAACGACATTTTAGAACACGTTACCACAAAACGCCACCGACTAGACAGTCAATCTACGACTGGTATAGAAAATTCGAGACAACGGGATGTTTGTGCAAAGGGAAGAGCTCGGGAAGACCAAGAGTTTCGGAAGAAAACGTTGAACGTGTTCGTTCTGCCTACATAAGAAGCCCACAGAAATCGACATCTAGGGCAAGCATGCAATTGCAAATTCCACAGCAAACTGTATGGAAAATCTTGCGGAAGCGACTGCACATGATGCCTTACAGATTACAGATGTTGCAGTTTCTGAGTGAAGAAGATAAGGACATGCATGCATCGACATGTTGCGACATGATGAAGACGATGCTGGTTTTTGTGAGCGCATCATTTCATTTTTGTGGTAACGTGTTCTAAAATGTCGTTGGACAACAGTTGCTGATTGCGTTCTAGCAAATTCCAACACGCAATATGCCTTTTCCACAGGATTTTCCGCCATTTCAGCTTCTGCAACAACAAACAAAACACTACAGCGTTACCAATAGTAACAAACGAAACTTTGAGAGTTTCTCAACATACCTCCAAAATAATTGGGTTGCTATCTAATAGTTTTTGTTTTACAGGCAGTTGAAGTTGTCTATTTCTTTTGTAGTAACCCTGTATAACATCAATGGAATAATAATAATAATAATAATAATAAGAAGAAGAAGAAGAAGAAGAAGAAGAAGAATCATTGAACTTAAACATCCAGTAAGCGGGCAAGTTCATTCAGGCGACAAATAAGCAAATGGCTGAAATGTATGTCCAAACGAGCACTGGGTCTATAGACCTGAGTTATCCAATATTCATCTTTGAAGAACCATGGAAAGTTCTCGGAGGACGTGTTATATCCCTGAAGTGCATTCTGAATTCTGTGGAAGGTGAATTTAATAATTTAAAATATTCACGTATTATGCCTCTTTTACAATAATTGCACAAATCATATAGTCTCAGTTTCTATTCTAAAGAACAGAATAAAAATAGAGGCTCAAGGTTTCAAAAAACAGCACATAAAAAAGCCTAACACTTTACGAACAATAAAAAAAAAAATCTATATTTTTACGGACTTACCGTGCCACGAGAACAGAAATCCAAAGTCAGTACTCACCTGCAAAAACACAACAAAAACTTTTATTAAGACCAGAACTTTTGGATGCTATTAACATAAGCATATATTAAAATACATATTTCAAGGAGGACATACAATGAAATTAAGGGCTCTTATAGATTGAAAAAGGTTCAAAAGCTTTTAAAACTCAAAGGTCTTCTCCGGTCACATTATTATTTAATTAAGCTCCTATCGATAGAATAACTGCTTGCCGTGGCATCTGCAGAATGAACATAAGAAATTCTTCTTTAGTCAATATATAATGTCATGTTCCAGTGAGCGTGAGCGCGTGTTACCGGCATTTGATAACCATTTCGTCCATATGACTACTTTTCAGGATTGCCGCTGGGCAAGTATCCGAGGACGTGTGCGGGTTATTTACTTTTAATATAGCAACAATTAGTTGAACCAGCATGTGCGTGTGTGCATATATACATATATATAAACTAGCAGATAAGGAAAGATTCTGAAACACTCCGAATATTTTGCCAATAACTATTATCAATGAAGCTCGGCACAACATTCGTCTATTTTGTTCCTTTGTTTAGAACCGTAGTCTTTGCGCGTGTGCATGTTTCATGCTTACTAGAATAAAATATACCAATTTTATACTGTTTTCATAGTACGTTCTTTTTGGTAGCTTAAGTGCTTATTACGATATGTTTGTGTTGTGAACTTTTCTGAGGATTTTTTGTCAAAGTAACTTCATTATTTTTATTACTGCGTATGCTTATTAATACCATGTTAACAGTTTTATAATTAATTTCGGCTCTGAGGCACTGAGCAATTGCTGACAGCATGGAGAATTGTAGTAGCAAGATTTCATTCCTGATAGCAGTTGTATTGCTTCGTATAAATATAAAATAGTGGTAACCTAACACAATTAAGCGTACGGTAAATGATCCACTGGCAATCATTTTCTTATTAACGCGTTTTGTTCATTAATACAATGGCTTTCTTGTTTTATACTTCGCACCTGAAACAACAACACTACTGATCTAAAATGCTTAGGACTTCGGTTGTAGAATAGCAAATCAAATTACATACTGAATGACAATCAGACAATCTCTAATCAATTTTATTTTTCGTTAGGCTCCACAAACGCTAACCACCAATCAGTGAATGTTCAACAATTTATTGCCGAAATACATGTGGCAACAGTGCATTTTAGACCATGGCCAAAGAGGATGCTCGTTTCTTATTTGTTAAATACTCCTTGATCGGACGACCTATTAATTGGGAGTTTAAAATACAAAATCCATTCACATGTCTTTCTCTACATCTCTGTAACAAGTTATTGTTAAAAAGCTTTTTCTTCTATCTATTTCATGCTAATCGAGATAAACATTAGCAGAAATCGCCTTTATTATTTGCTTCCTTGCAAGTAGAAGAGAAAAAACTAATGTGTTCCATTCACATGAAGTTCTCCAGTTGTTCGGTAAACATACTTTTTATTCAAAACAGTAATATGTTATCTACATAATACTAATCAAGATAAACATAAGCAGAATTAGTCTTATTACTAGTTTCCTTGTAAGTAGAAGGGAAATAAGAAAATCACAGGCTAAAGCGGCAGGCCACTCCTATAAAAGCCGGTCGCAATGTGAAACAATTGAAATTCCAATCTCTTTGCTTGCCAGGAATAAACAAACGAGAACCGAGAACAAATAGGCCTTCCCGTTTAAGAAACGTTTAAGTGGCTATAATTGAAATAAATAATCCGAAATATCTTGAAAACGGTTATCTCTACCAAAAAAATGTATGACATAATTTGTGTGTTTTAACAAGATCTACCATTTTTTGTGCAGTAAGTTTTTATATATCTTTTACGGTTTGCTAGTTATATAAAAGTAATTCAGAATGAAGAGGTCTTCAGAGGCTATTCCCAGAAAATTCAACATATACATTTCATTTGTCATAAAATATCTTAAACATAAGGTTTTTTAATCAAAACTGTTAGAGACATTTTTGAGAAAATCAAAATTTTCGAAAAATGTTCCATGTAAAGCCTAGTTTGGTGTGGGGGGGATTTTCTTGAAACTCTTCGTGTCACATCCTTGGTATTTAACGGTCTTTGAGCTATGGAATCCACAGACACACACGCACCTTTATCTAAAAATGCTTTTTTTTTGGATGCATGGGGACCCAAAACATGTATTTCCGGTGAAATCTTGATGTCGACTTTTTGGGTGTATTACAATACCTTCTCTATACACTCTGTATAGTACCTGTAGAAAAAGTAATAAAAATCAAGCGCGTTATAAGGCCCTAGCAATCTCATCGATTATACTTCTAATCAGTAACCACTCAACCAGCTGACTTGTGAACTCCAATAATAAGGTCACCTGAACCGAAAAGGTTCCCACAACATAACGCCTCAGTGTGATTAGCAGCTGGTACATTGCGATTACTCTCTAGTATTAGTTAATTAAACTTATAAAAAGATACACACAGGATCCTTACTAAACCTAAATGAATGTTTAAATTCCCTATCACTATTCGCAAACAATTCTGTTCCCTCCGAAGTCTTCTTGTGCGTATGAGTTACTACTCCAGAAGCAGGTTTCCCTTAGGCAGCTCAGCCTATAACGACTATACTCTTATGCTTCTTGTTTTCTAGGGATCAATATCTACATTCTTCGTTAGTAAAATATTTATTTCAACATATATGAGCCTGTTTCTAGTTTAGCGATGGCACCAATAATCTGGTATCTCACCCGTTCTGTACACTTGTATTCTAATAAAAGATGTTTCGCCATTTCGATTGCTTATAGAAACAATGGGTACTATTTGTATAGCCCTATTGTCCTCAGGCGATTTCTGCACTTTCGATGTCCAGTAATAAAGCTCATAGCTCTTCTAAAGGACGGTTTATTTAATTTAATAAGAAAGTTAGTTTTTCACTTATTTGCAGGTTGACTTTATTACGGATATTGTTTTCCACTTATTTGGATTTGTTTTCGGCCCACATTTGTTATGGCTTTTGAGATGCTTATTTCACAGACATGTTCTCTGATATAAATGAAATACTCATTTCATAGCTGGGACATCAGCCTGTGTGTGCAGGTACCCACCGCAATCCACAGTATTACAGTAAAAGCTTTGATAATTATTGATGACATACCTATACTGAGATTTGAAGTAGTAGGAATTGAGATCTCTAAGTGCAGCCTCTCAGAGTTTATAAAGATATATTACTTAACCTACAATTCTCTTTTACCAGTAGTGCGTGCAGTTTCAGGAATGGCATGTATATATCTACCTGAAAGGCAGTAGCGTATCTTCCTAGACTTATGCTACTTTGGCTTTAAACAGTAAAGCAACAAAAAGCAATAGGTTCTATTATTCTGTACCGTTAAATTAAACTTCTCTCGTTAGCAAATTATTTTTATTGGAGAGACAGAGTCTAGTCTCTGTTGGGTATTCACTCTTTAATTTTTGGGTAGTTATGCGTAAAAGTCCAATATGATGACACCTTATATAGATTTAATTGTTTGTTCACACACGCTGTGTGTGGGACAGGAGTTGGATAGATAAAGTACGACTGTTAAATTCAATGCCATAGCCGGGATTTGAACCACGGATCTCCCGGCATTGAATTTTTCAGTCTGCCTCTACCTATCCACACTTCATATAGTTTCAATAGTTTTAAATTACCTAAAACAAAATAATTTCATAACGTAAACGTTTTGCAACTTATCGCACGTCTTTTAGGCATAAAATATATTATGCAATACAATATTTATGCGCATAGGATTGCGAAAGACAAAAATATTGTGCAAGAATTATGACAGGTATTACTTAAAAAAACTATTCCACATGATGCGTTTAAGAAAAAGAAAATTAACATTTATTTTTGGGCATTTCGATCCCTAATTACTCTCTCGATTGGCAGTTCCTACCCAGAAAAATCTGCTGATGGGAAACTAACATCCAATCGAGGCCGTCACAATCCCCTATCATTTTTGATTTGCTTTCTGCAAGCGGATATTGAATGAATGAATGAATGAATGAATAAGTGTATTTATTAGCATAGCAATATCATACATAGGATTTGAACAGTCGCACGGGTCCACAGACCGTACGTGCTTTTGTAATACACATTACAAGCAATATTAAAACAACAACCACAACAACGAATTAAAAGAGTAACAATTGATAATAGTGCCATAAAAAAAAAAGTAGTAACTGATGGACGCAAATTTAAAGGAGTAATGCTAACAGTTCACATTTCACTAAGAGATGGTGGACTTTAAAAATGTAATAAATGGTATGTGGAATATGGCTATTTTATATTTCTTGTGTTCTACCACATCAAATTGTTTATTTTGTTTGCAAATAAATGATTGTGCCTATTTCAACGCTTTTCATTAGTGACAGTACCAATAATAGGTCATATTAAATTGTTGTAGTGCCTATTTTGCTACCTATTTTAGCCCATATAGAAATGAGCTTTAGGTATCATATTAATAAAAGTTCACTGTAGAAAACAAATTATGCCCATTTTCTTAAGGCACACAGAGACAGAAATGTTGGCTAAAATTCTGATAAGTATACACTATTATTATTACATCATTTGCGCCCATTTAGTTCAAAGAGTTTGTTTTAGTTTCATGGAACATTAAATTGCTCTATCATTTCCTGTCGCCCAATGTTTCTTTTTCCTGAAGGTATATAATTTAGTATTCTTGTGGCATACGGTCACCATCCATCATTTTTACATATGAGAGCCAGTTATTTCTCCTTCCATTATTATATTACTAAGGTTGAATATTTTCAAAGCCTTCCTAATGTCTTCACTCCTTTTCTTGTGAAGGAGAGAATAGCCTTCAATTCTAACGGAGGAATTTTATCCCTACTGCTTCAAATCTTCTTTCTTGTTCAGAACTCTTGAACGGTAGAGAATGATGGAAAATCCCTTGCTATGTGAATTGTGTCTCTGCGTGTTTTCTTTAACGTTCTTACTATTGCTCAAATTTACTAACCTTCTTTGTTACGTCTATGTGCTTACATAAGATATATCACAGCCGAGATACCTGGAATTTTTAGCCTGTTTAGGGATTTTGTTTTCAATGAAAAATTTAAATTAATACACATTTAAATAAACAGATCCCAAAGTATTTGTATTGTGCTCATTGATTTTTAAAGCTCTGCGTGTGTGCGCGCGCGCATTAACTCGAAAACTTAAAACCGGTTACAATAAACAAGTACAACATGTTTATGTAGCAAATTTAACATGTTCTAAAGGTGAGATACACAAATTTTCAAAAGAATCTTTCATCGATTACTAAAAAAATAATTCCTTATATTTTATTTTAACAAAAATGGCTGTTAACGATTTTCATTAAAACGTTGCATGTTTCGTGCATTCACATAGGAAATAAAATGTATATATTGCATTTTCTGTACTTTTTTAACTTCCCTTAATTTTGTATAATTTTAGATAACAAGGAAATCGTAACAGATACACAAAAACATACTGCAGGAAAGTCGCAGAGCTCATTAAAATATACATTTGTGTAAAATAATTTTTTTCTCTAGTTACGTTAGCCGCTTTCGAAGTAAACATGCTGCAAGTTTAAACATTTTGCTAGCCTCATCATGCTTGAAAGTTTGCGATTCTATTCTTTTTACTTCATTCTTTACCTTCTGTCGCTTGAATGTATTATTACGAATACACTTTTGAATGTTGTTTTTCGCATTTTGAAACCTTCCTTCTCCAGAACAATATCTTGTTAAAATATATTCTAAACGAGAAAAGGAGGTTTATTTTAAATATGAATAGTATAACACAGATATAATAAATATATTATGTGAATTTGACATTTTGTAGAGAATGTAGTGTTGTTATATTACATCAGATCCGCTATTTAGGATGCCATATGGGAACTGAACCCCTACGGGAGCTGAAATAACGAAACAGGACAACATACGCAATGCAGCTAGAACTGAATATTTCAAACCAAGCGGAGACGGGAAAAAAAGCGATTCATACCATTTCACCATTCCAGTAAATATACATACAAATTCCCGAGCACTGACATTCTGCATCGCATCTAAGCATTCTAGAACGCTAATATTCTTTTAATGCGACAATCAATAGATCAGTGTGAACCTCAGTTTGGGCGGTGTCCAAGCGCCGAGGTCAGGTTCAGATTACTTATTCTACTAAAATCTGTGAAATAGAACGAGTTTGTAGTTCTCTACTTGCAAGATAAGTAGCACTTCAAAACGGTGTAACATTTGCTCACATTCATTTTAATTTAGCCGTAGTGCGCCAAATGCTCCATAATCATCTTTCCTTTCACCCATTTCACCGTCATTCCAGGCTTCGGGCTCATCACCCATCCTGGCTTATATGTGATCCAGAGCTTCTGCTCAACAGGCTTCTTGATCCCAGGCGCTAACTTATAAGCCCTACATACGAGCAGGGTAAACAGAGAAAGAAACAAACAAAGGAATGAAAGAGTGCGTGTTATTGAACATAATATATTTTCAAAATATAAAACATTAAGACACTAACGCTAATAGGAATAACTTAGTGGTCATAAATCAGAGTTGTCAACATAAAGTAATATTATAGTAAATTTTGTATCACCGGTGAGAGGGGTCGATTAATTTTCAAACTGAGAGTTTGGGGATCACTCAGAACTTCATTTGCGCAAGTTACGTTTCATGTCCATCCGCTTTTCTTTCATAACGTCGCCTGTCCCATATGCTCTTAAGAGCATAGCAAACAAGTGAAAAGAAAATAAGTCTTACTACATGTATTTATGTTTAATGTCTCTGAGTGTACACTCATATTTACGGTAATAAACTACTGATTGCCGTAAAAGAACTCATTATTGTCAGAGTTGCATGAGCGGATCAAGAAAGAAGGTCCAAGAAGAAACGAGAGTTAAAGGCAAATAGCTATATTTGCTGGACCTAAACATGCTAGCGAGTCTTACTTTTTCTCTCCCCTCGCAAATCATTCATCGACTTGAAAAATGTGACGCTCGTCAAGTAAAACATGGTTACCTAGCGAGCGAGTTCGTGTTCCGTCTTTATTGAAATAAAGATCTACAAGCTCGGCAATTAAAAAAGATCCAATTTGTCTTCATTCTTTCTTGCTTCTACCCAAGAGCGTGCGAACTTTACAGAAACGCATCAATTCGGCTTGGCTTCTCTTCTCTTTGTTCTTCATTATCACCAAACGCTCTTCTCGGGCAAACACTAATGAACTGAAATATTGTACAGATGAAAGACCGGTAGGCTATTTTCTGCTCCCTGTGGAAACCGATCAAATTAGAATCAGAGCTTACAAAAGACGTAGACCTGGTAGTTATTTTTAACCCCAGTGAGGGGGGAGGTTTATCGACACAAGTTGATGTAGATGCTAAACCAATACTGCTGTCTTCAAATAGTCGCTAGAATTAAAATTATGCATTTGACCTGAAAATATAGAAACAAAAACTTTGTTGTGTTCACATGACTTTCTCTATGTGTTCTGCAAGAAAATTATTCTTAGAGAAGCTTATTCTTTTATTCACATGCTAATCAAGAAAAACATTGCCAAAATGGTCTTATTACTTAATTCCTTATAAGTAGAAGGGAAATAAAGGAAATCACATGCTAAAGCGAGATTGCCTTCTTTTAAAAGCTGCCGTTATGTTTACAAGACCAACAGTAAAACAAACGGGGTGAAACGTACGAGGTCTTCCCGTTTGAGAAAAGTTTAAAATTTTAAAATCGAAGCCATTAAAAGGGAAAATCTCGGAAATGGTTAATTCTACAAAAATAGATATATAACAATGTTTGTGTATTTTAACGAAATCTACATTTTTGTGCAGTAAGGTTTAGTCTATTTCTTACGATTTGCCAGCTATTCAAAAGGCATTCAGAATGAAGATGACCTCAGGGGCTATTTTCAAAAATTCGATATACACATTTAATTTGCCATGTAAACTTGTTTAAAATACGGTATTTTAATCAAAATCGTTAGCGCCACTTTTTAGAAAATCGAATACTTCGAAAAATGTTCCATGTAAAGGATAGTTCGAGGTGGGGGGATTTTTCCGAAAAGCTTCTATCGCATCCTTGGAAGATGCTAAACTTAAGTGCCACGCTTAGTTTTTACAGACATTTCGTTTTAGAGTATGCTGTCTACGGGCGCGCTCGCGCACGCACACACACACACACACACACACACACACACAAACACAAAAACTGACCTTCTGAAAATGCTATTTTATGATTCAGGGGTTCTCACAACATGTATTTCCTGTGAAATCTCAGTATCGATATTTTGCGTGGAATGGCATACCTGCGCTACCTACAATGCACATTGTATGTACGGGCTTGAAAGAGTAAAAATGGTCTAGTACTCGCTCATTAGCCAGTCATTATGTCTTTGGTATACCATGAATTCTGGAGTAAACTATACACCAGATAAAAGTGACTTGGAATGCATGTGTATGGCTCATTCTTTCTTCCCCTACAATACATACATAGGTATAGTTATGCTCTTCCGATACATATAGTTTTTAAAAACTGCACATGACATGACTATTTATACTGGAATCATTGCATCATTAGGAAGCAACAAAGACTTTAAAATATATTGACATTTATTCACTAAGACAGAAAGAAAGGAGAAATTGTTAGGTTTTAAAATATGCTTGATTGTTGCGTTCATTTACTATCCGCATAGTGTGTTCACATTATATCGTATCATTTTATTTTTGTCACAGATTATATTTCTTAATAAAGGCGCACCTAAACATAGTTCATAAAGTCAAACTAAGATACTACATGTTTCAAATCTGATTATCTTTATAACGAAGAACTCTAAGAATTAAAAGAAGCAAATGGATGTTGTATACCTTGCTCCGTAACTGCACCATTTTAAAAGTAACTCCAGGTATTTACCACAGACACGCCTAATCATCTGCTATCATCTACTATTTACTTGTTTACACAAACACATTCTCGTCCCTTTCTCCCTCGCGGTGTTCTAAATATGCATTCGAGATGTCATTCCAAGAGCCGCAGTATGCTGCGTCAGTGGACAGCCCGACTAACTATTGAATAGAGAATAATTTGAAATCTTGGAATAAAAGTTCAGGATGTCGAAGCTCTCTGAAATTCTTCTAATTTTTCACCATAGTCAATCCAGTGCCTAATGCTCTCCACTACGGAATTTTCCCAGTTTAAGAAACAGATGGAAGTTTACTGAAGTTACCTCAGGAGAAAAAGCTAGACGTGACAGTAAATCAAATCCCATTTCGTTGTTTTTGTCATTACAGTATCTATCCATATGTGAGATCAAGCACTGTCTTAATGGAAGCTGGTTTCTTCTTTGATGTTAGATTTCTCTAGACAGGTTGTCATAGCGCATTATTTTCTGTTGCATCCATACACTACATTATGAAGTAACTTAAAAACCGCATGAGATTCCATACTTGTCACATTACACAGATGCCCACTACGATCCCTGAGTCGTCCTTCGTAGTCTAGGGGTAACATGCTAGCCTCTGGTTTCCAAGGTCACGAGACGATGAATTTTTTTCGGGCGAAAAATCCTTAGTATGACTTCCTTTGATTGGTTCCAACAAAATTAAGCAGTCTTTCGCACACAATATATAATGGCAGTTAAAGAGCGTCCATATATAAAAAACTCAATTTCAACTTGATTCTTAAAACATATCTGTTACTACTCAGTATCTGTTTCCATGACATGTCTAGTTTTGCTTCGAAATGTTGCCGTAATCTGTGGAAAATTCCTGGAGCTTTTCAACCGACATTCGTAGCAAAAGGCGTTATTTCCAAAATTGTCCTTGCCTAACGTTTTAGTTCCTATTTTCCAATGATTGAAAATCATATTTGAATATATTTGGAAACTGTGTACTTATTGAGTATGAGGCGCTGTGGAACCATTATGAAGAATAATCTCTCGAATTAAAACAAATACCTGCTGTTGACATTGTACCCACAACTGTCACTACTGGCTATGGCTTTAGCTGGAAAAATACCGGGTACTTCATTATAAAAAGCAAGTATAATAGCAATACTATTCATCCCTATTTTAATAATTTCGTAAATGTTAAACAACTTAAGCCCTTGCGAAGATTTTTCGCTTTTTAAAATTCTCCTATTTAAATAAAGAATGCAATATAAAAATGACGATCTACTCGTATGTATGTTTATATTTATATAAATTGAACCCTTAATTTTAAACCTCCTCTTTGACCATTTCGATTTGGTTGTTTTTATATAAAGATGATAAATGCTTGCTACAATCTTACTTTCAAAACAATTTATTTATGGACACGGCAACTTGCTTGTTCTTATATCTCAGGAATTGGCATTCATCTAAATAAACGGTACTGCAGTAGATACTTGAAGTGATTTGTTTCTTTATCTAGAAAAACAAAATCGTTAATTACGCCGACCAACTTAAGACATGATGGGCAGTTACATTTTTTTAATGAAAACTTTAGTTTTAGTAATGCTTTCGATATTACACTCCAACCTATCTACCAGGGCCATCCTTCAATGTTACATTGACGTAGTTTAGAAACCGTTTTCGGTATGTGAAATTCTATATTTGGTGTAGGAGATAGTGTATTTGGCTACTTACGTAATTAGAAAATGCAGGTGAAGCCGTGGGTAAAAGCTACTCGTTTTAAAAAGTGTAACTTTGCGTTACAAACCTGCTAAGCTCTAGTGAAATACAATAAAATACTACTCCGGATTACATTGATAACATGTTTTTAAATCTATTTTTGCACTTAAAAGAGTGTGCTGCTTTGCAACTTCCATTACAACTGTTTCTGTATTTGGCATCAACATACACCTATATAAGATTCGCCTGAAACACGGCTAAAAGGGAAAAGCTTCTAATGATGGTTTTGAAAAAAAAAAAAAAAAAATGTCGAGCGCGTCGTCATGCTTGTCTGCATATGGAAACATTTGCATGTCTACGGTTCCCCTTGCTAATGCGTACATCGTGGCGGAACAATGGAGCAATCACATTTCCAAAACGTCATTAGAGGGAACGACCAACGGGCAGGAATTATGTAAACTTGGTTGGTGAGAATATCACGTTCACCAATCTGCTAACAGCAGCCGCTAGCCTCTGCCATTCAAAAAGCAGTCTGTAACCATGGCTCTCGTGAGAACCGCCTGTTTCAAAACTAAGTTACCTATCAACTATATTCCATTTATTTGCACAACTACTCTTAAATAATCAACCTTTATGGCAATCCTATACCGAAACGTTTATAAATAATTATTTAACATATTTGTGCAACTAGCATACACATTGGCTTGGCGATGACACTGATGATACATGCAATGAAGATGGGGTGGAATGCGATGGCGGGGGAAATCGAAAAACCCGAAAAAAACCCGCTCCTATACCGATTTGTCCACTACAAATCCCACATGCGTTCGCCTTGGTGAGAGGCGAGTGGTCTAACCACTCGACCACGACACAGCCTACAATTCCCGTGATGCATAGTGCACTAGTTTGTTGCTGAATAAATAATGTAGAGAAAATATGTTAATTAATCTTAAGCGTTCCATTTATACATGCCTTTCTGTGCCTATTCTGCAAGCAACTATTCTTACAAAAGATTATTCTTTTATCTACATTATGCTAATCGAGATAAACATAGCAGGAATCATCTTATATATGCTTCCTTCTAAGTAGAAGGGAAATAAGGAAACATACAAGGATACTTTTAAAAGTTGTCATTAAACCTTTAACATTGAAATTCGGTTCTCTTCCCATGGCCAGGGGTAAAACAAGAGTATTGAAACGGATGAGGATTTCCCGTTTGAGTCAAGTTTTAGGTATTTAAAAATTAAATACCAATAACACGAAATAGAGCTCATAAAAATGAACGTAACATAATTTGTGTGTTTTAAGGAGATCTTCATGTTTTGTGTAATAAGTTTTTGTCTATCTCTTACGGATTACCAGTTATACAAAAGTCATCCAGAACGAAGGGGACTTCAGAAAGTAGAATGCAAAACCTTCTCTACCTATGCACTACCCGAGTAGAGAAATCAAAAATTCAGCTCCAATGTTACGCTTGTCCAAGGAATGGGTACTTAAGAGTTTGGGTTTTCATTAATTTAGGTCAATAATGGGGCAATTTGTGAAATTGCATTTAAAGCTAAAGAAACTACAGAGAAGTTCAGTGAGCGAAGCCGTGACATTTATATTATAAAGCTTCTGTAAATTATATTTAAGAATCGCTGTATATATAAATGAAGAATATTCATCAGAATTTACTAAAGGCAACGCCATAAACAAATGTTGTTTCAATCATTTTAATTTCTATCTCACCTCTAATTAATTCTGAGCTAAGGAATGAAGATGTTTATACCGAGAGTAATGCTCTTAGTTAATGTCTGAGATTATATTAAATAAATGTTAAAAACAGATTTTTGTTTTTATTTTATTGGTGTTTGTTTAAGGACGTTTTGACTACAAGATCCTACAACGACTGATCATTAAAATACATTACCTTTCAAGTTACAATTATACAATCTTTATCAAGGTAAACTTAAGTCCAGGCGGGAGAACGACATCTTGAGGGGCGGGAGGACATTAGCAATTCTTTAACACGTCTCGTATCTACGAATAAAATTTTAATGGCCGTGTCCCATAAAGCAACAGTACTTATGCGTGGGTGACAGTAACATATTCGTGAACTGAAGCATTCATGACTGAACTGAATTAAGAAATCTTATGTATAGCTCCCTGGCACACTAAGACAATATAAACTTTATTTTGCTTAGGGTCTAGATACAAAGGTTTGGGTGACAGAAGCCAATTTTATTCTCTACACGAGGCATGCCAAAAGGTAACTTTAGCAAGGTAGTGACGTCAGAACTTTAGTTAAGGAGGAGAAATGCAGGCGCGTCACAATAATGACGTACAGTGTTTAACGCCCGCTTTAACTACTTATGGCACCGCAGGCGGTGACACTGATGATACATGAATGAAGATGGAGCACCGTTGGAATGCGATGGCGGGGGAAACCGGAGAACCCGGAGAAAACCCGCCTCAGCGCCGCTTTGTCCACCACAAATCTCACATGGTCTAGGTGAGAGGCGAGTGGTCCAACCATTCGGCCCTGGCGAAGATAGAGAGAGAGAGAAAGAGAGAGAGAGAACAGCATATCTCAAAAATGGAAAGTCTATTAAATATCAAACCTATTAAGTTCAACATTTTTCAAGGATGCGAAACGAAGATTTTCAAGAAAATCCCTCACCCCAAAGTACCCTTTACACACAAATTTTGATTTTCTTAAAAAATGGCTAACGCTTTTAATTAAGGTACCACATTTTAAGATGTTTACATCACAAATCAAAACCCCTCTAAAGTCCTCTTCATTCTGGATTACTTTTATATAACTAGTAACCCGTAAGAAATAGAAAAAAAACTTACTACACAAAAATATATCTCTCATTAAAATAAACAATTTGTGCCCGCTAAGTTTTTTGTGAAATTTTATTGTGTTAAGAGTTATTGTTTTGAATTTTCTAATACTCATACGATTCTCAAATGGAAAGTAGTAATTTTTTTTTCTTTCTGGACAGACAACAATCCTTGATCATATGAGGAAACTTTTGAGTTTACATAGCATAGCAGAATGTGAATTGCTCCTTCAATTTGGACATATCTGCTCTTCACTACATCGATGGGCTCAAAGAGGGAGAAGAGGGGCAGTGTACTGTGACAGAAAAAAAAAAAATTACAAATCGGCAAAATTCCAACATCGGTGGACGATGTTTTAGGCGGAGCATACACATGTGAATATAGTAGATAAAACAACCAAAAACCTACATAATAGTAATCAAGGTCGATTCACAGGCAGCCGTGAAAGCAATTGATACAATCAAATCGACCAGCCTAGTTATTATTTAGATTAAAACAGATCAAATCATAATGAGAGGCAATCAATCTCGTTTTACTAGAGTAGAACACACATCGGCCATTGTGGGAACGACAGGGTTGATTTTCTTGGCAAGATTGACTCTATTAAGAATGCGACTGATTTCCCCTTCCACATGTTAAATGACTGCCACCCGCAGGTGCCGGTATTCCCGGCTGGGGCGGGGAATTTTTATGTAAACGAAATCATTTCCTAGCCGCCAAAGGGTCTGGAAGTACGTATATGAGAGCGAATGTGTGTGTGTGTGTGTGTGTGTGTGTGTGTGTGTGTGTGTGTGTGTGTGTGTGAAGAAAATAAAATGATTTAAAACCCAATGTTAAAGTAACCTGCAGACCAGTTGTTTCTAAAGCAAAACCTCCGATATTATCTTATATGTTAAAGGAGGTTATATAAATGAAAAAAACCTGCTGTGTTCCATTCACATGACTTTCTCTACTTCTGTGTAACAAATTATCGCTAATAAGCTCATTCTTCTATTTACTTCATGCTAATCGAGAAAAATTAGCAGAAATAGTCTCATTACATGCTTCCTTGCAAGTAGAAGGGAAATAACGGAGTATCATAGGTTAAAGTGAAGTCAAAAGCTGGTTACTAGGTGACTGAAGTTCCTTTGTTTGTATGGACACGAATTGACAAATTCCTGTATGAGAAAAGTATAAGTTTTTTAAACATGAAACCAATAACAAGGAATATCTCAAAAACGATGAACTCCTCGAAAAAAATGTATGTAACATAAATTGTGTATTTTAATGTGCTCTACATTTTTTTGTGTGGTAAGTTTTTGTTCATTTCTTACGGTTAGCAGTTATGCAAAATTCTTCCAGAATAAAGTAGTCTTCAGGGGCTATTTCCAGAAAATTCAAGGTATACATATTATTTGTCAGGTAAATATCTTTAATATACGATATTTTAAGCAAAATCGTTAGAGCCATTTTTGAGAAAATAAAAACTTTCGAAAAAAGTTCCATGTAAAGGGTAGTTGGGGGTGGGGGGATTTTCTTCAAAATCTTCGTGTCGCATCCTTGGAAGATACCAAACTTAAATACCAAGTTTGGCATTTAACGGTCTTTTCGTTTTTGAGCTATGCTGTCCACACACACACACACGGACCTTTTTCCAAAAATGCTTTTTTTGGATTCAGGAAACCCAAAACATGTATTTCCGGTGAAATATCAGTATCGAATTTTTCGGTGCATTACAATACCTTCTCTATACACTATGTACATAGTATGTGTAGAGAAAGTAATAATAAAAATCTGTTGTGTACCATTCACAGGGCTTTCTCTATATCCCTGCAACAAATTATTCTTAAAAAGCTTATACTTCTATTTAATTTATGCTAATCAGAAAAAATTAGCAGAAATAGTCTTACTTGCTTCCTTGTAAGTAGAAGCGAAATAAGGGACTACCATAGGTTAAAGTGATAGTCAAAAGCTGGTTGCTATGTCAATGAAGTTTATTTGTTTATATGGATAGGAGTTGTCAAGTTCCTTTATGAGAAAAGTATAAGTTTTTCATAGCAGAAACCAAAAATAAGGAATGTCTCAAAAACGACGGACTCCACAAAAAAAATGTATAACATAAATTGTGTGTTTTAAGGTGCTCTACATTTTTTGTGCAGAGAGTTTTTGTCCATCTCTTACGGTTTAGCAGTTATTCAAAATTCAGTAAAATTCATCCAGAATAAACTACTCTTCAGAGGCTATTCCCAGAAAATTCAAGATATACATTTTATTTGTCAGGTAAATATCTTTCATATACAAAATTTTAATCAAAATCGTTAGAGCCATTTTTGAGAAAATCAAAATTTTCGACAAAAGTTCCATGTAAAGGGTAGTTGGGGGTGGGGGGATTTTTCTCAAAATCTTCGTGTCGCATCCCTAGAAGATACTAAACTTAAATACCAAGTTTGGTATTTTACCGACTTTTCGTTTTTGAGTTATCGTATCCACAGACACACATACACGGACCTTTTTGTGAAAATGCTTTTTTTTTTTTTTTTTTTTTTTTATTGGGGACCCTAAAACATATATTTCCGGTGAAATCTCGGTATCAAATTTTTAGTGGAGTGCAATACCTTCTCCATACACTATGTACATAGTGCGTATAGAGAAAGTAAAAAAAGATTAAAGCAATAGTATTTAAACCTGTGAGAACAACGCTACAGTTCTTACCGAACGCCTACCATACAAAACATTTCCACCCATCAGTAAATACCAGACAAAAAACCACCATAATCCCTACTTTCACCCTAGCACAACTCCACTACCTACACAAAATTTAAAAAAGCTCGAACATTATTGCCCCTAGACAACGGAAACAAGACCTACTGGTAGTTAGGGCCCCAAGGCAATCCTGAGGTCAGCTGTCAATTTACCAGGAACAGAAATATTTATAAATCGGATTTATAAGACCATAAAATATGGTTATACCTGTTTACTTTGTATGTTTACGTCGTAAATCTTCTACGATTAATACTCGGTAAAACGCAGGTTGTATGAATAAGTTTAACAGTAAAAAAACAAACAAACAAATAAAAAACAACGTAAAAAACAACTTGTTTTAGGTCTTAAGAGATTTGACCTGGAAGTCTATTGTTACTTAACAGCGTTGGGAGAACCAAAAATTGAGCAAATGAGAAACAAAATGGAATCTGTGAGTATAAAAAAATACCTAAAGTATTATTAATGGAGCCAATGTTTTGTTTTGTTCTTAAAAATGTGAATTTTATGTATTTCTCGGCCACAACGAATGCACACGGAGGGCGCCACGGTTTTGACTACTTCGTCAAGACTTGGGATCCCAGGGTAGTGAAGGGCAAGACAACAATGAGACTATACAGTAGCACAATGAAAACATTACTATACTGTTGCTGTTTTCACATTAGTTCTCGGAAGCATTACCACATGTTTTCGCTGCGCTAGTTATATTGGTTAATAGTGTTTAACGCCCATTACTTCATACGACACCACAAACAGTGACACTGTGAGGCATTAAATGAAATCGTTGGGAAAAAGAATTTGGGAAGAAAATGTTTCGGGCCCAAGTCTAGGGTATCTTCCCGACACTTTCCAGTAATGAGGACTAAGGAAAACTGAACAAAAATTCAAGTAAGAGAAATGATCCTGAGGATTTGAACAGCAGACTTCCCGTTGTCTCTGAACTACCTCGACCATCCGTGTCGTGAATCAAGACTTGTAAAAAACACACATCTTGAGTACTGGGAGTGTCGAACCGGATCTTCTGTTCTCCGCACTGATGCTCTTGTCGTTGAGCTACTATAGCGATGCTCTCGTACGAAAATTAAAACTATTTACCTGATTCAGATATCCCTATAAACCTTCAGACCGATACCAGATACTTGATATTTCGTACCTCGAGGAATGTACAGTATCGCAAGTGCAGTTAATTTCCGGTGTTTATGGTTAACTAGTCCTAGAGATTCATTGTTAAAGTTTTAGTGATGAAATTAGATTAGTATGCGCATAAATAAGTATATCAGAAAAAGCTTCACTGTAACATCTAGATTAGTTTCAAAGAAAATAGATCATAAACTATTGTTTTGCCTTCATATACAATTAATGTGCGCGCTCGAGTACGAAGTCACATTATTCAGTGTCTATTCCACATATCTTTTCCGTGCCCTGTATAAACTTGTTTTGCATGTTAACTTGACCCTGACAGACTACGGGGCGCTAGAGCAGACGGGACAGAGTTCGGCGCCATTTGCAGCCAATTAGGGGGTGGTTATCTACTGATGCGCCGTCGCCATACTTTACTGTTTAATCCCTAAACTCGCATTCAAGCTACTTACTGTTGCATGGGAACAATAATCCAAAACCAGCGACAGTGCGTAGCGCATAAATAACTAGCATTCATCACGTTTTATGACGTTCTCATCCGCTTTCCTATTTTAGTCCGACGACAGCAGATTTGTGGCTTAAAAATTGTGAATGAGATAGACTATATTTGCACTCATGAATAAATTAACAGTTCTGAGTGCCAAAAAGTACACTGCCATTTTGAAACAGAACACAAACTAGAAAGCTCGTATCGTATTTTGTAATTCTCCAGCTGGTACTGTAGCTTAATGTATTTCTCCCTAAAAGCTTCAACAAGAAGGAATTAGCTATATTCCCTGTTATTGCATTAAAAATATAGTGATATTTTCTAACTAGATATATCATTCAATATTTATATTTGAATTTCTAATTCAAAGATGGAGACTTGCCTCAAGTTAGCAAATGCATTGTGTTTTTCGTGAATTTTATCCATAAGATAATTACTATTTAGTAATTATCCAATCCCCTAAATGCATCTGTAGCTTGTGGTTAATTAGGAATGAAACTTATATACAGCACAATCCTTGGAATCTCGAAACTGGTAGCATACACATTTCCTACATAAGGTTTAACGTAAATAACATTAATGTAGTTTTATGATTCTGAAATTATAGTTAATTGCTTTATAAAAATGATGTACTGTTGAACCAGATACAGGTATCGAGGTGGCAGCCTGTGAAGTATTTTATCATGCCCGTTGCCCCAAAATGTAGCACTGTATACAGGATGTTCAGAAATTTTCCTTAAAAACTTCTAGGGTTTATACAGGAAACTGAGTAGTACATGTTTAGAATACTTTATTACGTCACTTTTCTCACAAACTACACACTAAGTAATCTACTAAAGAAACAAACAGGAAGCGTATAAATGTTCACACAATTTTTGATTAGGTTCAACTTAACTTATTTTGTGCTCTTCTCGGGAATGCAGCTCATTAAACATAATACCAAAGTACCATAACGTAGATTTATTAATGCTTCACAAACGCTTCTGTTTACAGCTAAGCAGAACAGCCTGCTTTTGTATTTGTCAAAGAGAATTGACCACGCAGGTCAAGCAGTAGAATGAACACCCTGTTTTTGGAGATTTTAAATCCTTGTTTAGATTATATATTAAAGTTGAATCAAGTTGAATTTACAATTTTAGTATGGTTAGCGGTCGTCTCCTTAGCGCGGTGGTAGTCAAGCAGGAGATCTGGGTTCGATTAGCGGTATGGGCTTGAGGAATTTTTCCCTGCTGGGAGACCTGGTACGGGGTGCACTCAGCCTCCTAAGGTCCCTGAGGAGCTACTTGATTGAGAAGTAACCGACCGGGAGGAATTTGAGGCACTCCAGCACTGCACTCCATTAATGACGTCTTCGGGCCAAGATGTGGGATGCAGAGGCCTTGGTCCCTTGCGGACTTTTGCGCCGTGGAGTTAATTTTGAGTATGGTTAGCACTGTGATCCGCTACAACTTCGGTTCGATGTGGTGATTACGAAGTTGTAGCACACATTATACCCACCAGTTCTGGTAAAGTCGCTTCATCAAACCTGGCATATCTGCAATCATTGTGCAACGGCAATTCGTGCCAACAAATCTTCCTTTGACTTAAGGAATTTCGTAAATCGAACTTCTCAAACGACCCACAGTAAAAAGTCCAATAGGGTCAAATCCGGTGATCGTGACACAATTGGATTACTTCCACCTATCCTGCTTTGTCCAAATTGTCGGTCCAGATGTTTTATCGAACACCAAGTCACAATAAGGGGGTGCGCCGTCGTGCTGAAACCACAAGCCGACGGACGTTCAATGCCACAACCTCCACCAATAGACTCAAAACCTGTTTTTTGAAGATCAAGTAGAAGAATGGAAGAATGAATGTCCTAATAACAATACTATTCAGAATACCTTCCTACACAATGATACCAGATCTGTGTTGGAATATATGGAATGTGTGGCATTTGGGCTTTCATCTGTTGCCAAAACATGGCTGTTCCGGGAATTGAGAACAGATTCCCTAGTAAATCGATACGCATCTGTGAACAGAATGCGCCGTGGAAACAGGACTGGTGGTTATAGCGGTGTAGAAGCCAAGTGCAGAAGGCAACATGTGGTACAAAATCGGCTGACAGTGGTGAATTTTCGCTTTGGAAGTGTATGGGTTAGTTGTTGCTCATGCAGAACATCATAGGCGATGTTGTGAGCAACAATGATTGCATGTGCAATTGCTCGCATACCAGTTGACGAGTTCTCATCAACGTGATGCAGAACGCATTTTGAAAGTTGGAGTGCGGCTTCTCTTTGGAACTTCACAGTTTCTCTTGCCAACGACGAAGGTAACCCTTTTTGGAAGATGTGGGGAAAAACATTTCCGATGAAGTCGGACGTTATGGATATCGAACTTCATAAAGGCGACGAGCAACTCTTCCTTTACCTTGAGCTTTTCATACAGAAGAATCATCTCTATGTATTCTGCAAACACATATTTCTTCGTTGCTCGAAAACTAAACACACGTGAATGTTTTGTAGTGTTTAACGCCCGCTTTTACTACTTATAGCACTGCAGGTGATATATGGAATGAAGTTGGATCATCGGTGGAATGCAATGGCGGGGGAAACCGGAGAACCCGGAGAAAACCCACCCCTGCGCAGCTTTGTCCACCACAAATGCCACATGCGGTCGCTTGGGATCGAACCCGGGCCGTCGTGAGAGGCGAGTTGTCTAATCACTCGACCGGCGCGGCCAAACACACGCGAATGATCCTTGAACCTGGCAGAGAGATAGGGTAGATCCGAGTTGAACTCAGCTGATCTTCTGACGTCCATGTTGTTCGAAGATTAACCAATATGTTAATGGGGTTCGAACAAGGGTAGAGAGGTAAGATAAAGGGCAATTTATATATATATATATATATATATATATATATATATATATATGTTTTTCTAACATAAAAAACGGCATTGTAATTAGCCGATTGCATGCCAGCCAAACAGACTTAATCCCCCCCTCCCATTTACACCACATATACCTTCCTACACAATCATACCAAATCTGTGTTGGAATCCCTGGAAAGCGTGGCATAAGGGCTGACATGAGTGTTAACATGAGTTAACAATTCCTGTGTTAACTCGTGTATTGTTTGTTGTTGGGTTTCTATGTTATTACATTTTATTCATTAGATAACACACATTCACACTTCAAGACCCTGTGGGAATAATTTGGACTTGAGAAAAATGCCCCTCCGCCGGCCGAGAATCGAACCCGGACCCTTTGCACAGCAGGCAGGAGCTCCACCAACTAAGCCGACTTGAAATTATTGTAGCACAGACAAAGGTTCTTACTCATGTAAGGATCTAATCAGTCCCCTCTACAAGTCCTATAGATTTGTAGGAGAGATTTGAACGCCGTGCATGAAGAAGCATAAGGATCTGACTGCGCTGGTCGTTTTAAACTTGTGTCTAGATTTGCGGTTTCTCCAGCGTAACCATGGCAACAGCGCAATGGAATAAAATTAGTAAAACTTCCACGTTGAGACCTTCTGTGCCTAAACGGCCGGTATTTAAAGTAAAGACATCTCCTACCAACGCGTTGTATTAACCTTCTTTACGTTACAGCTTTAGCCCCAGTTGACCACAGTTCTTAGTGGCTATAAAATGTAAAGAAACGTAGAAATATAAGATTTATTTATTGAATTCGCATTTTGTTTTGCCGCAAGATGGTTCTAAACGGAATGACCAATGCAGTGCTCATAGGGTCAGAAAGGATTAAAGATTAACTTTTTTTTATTGTTCCAAGAGCCCGCATCGCCTTTGACTGCAAGGTCCTATCGACGGCATTTCTCTCTGGAACATATTGCCTATCGGCAATGGTGTTAACTAGTTGTACTGTCTGTCATTGGGTTTCTATTTACTTTAATTTTCATCGTTATATCTCACACACATTCACACTCGCATCCATACTTCTGGGGAGGATAGGGAATATTCTACGTTAGAGAAAAATTCCAGCCCCCTTGCACAGCAGACAGGGGTTCTACCGATTGAGCTATAGTGGCAGCCAGCTTGTCGCTTTCATACTACTCACAGACAGACAATTTCTAAAACCTCTGTTGAGTCCAGATTTCCTCATCCCATGCAATTCCGATGAATTCTCAAAATGATGTTTGGTTGAAATGTAATATTCCTCTTTTCAATTGGTACACAGCAGAGAAAGTACTAAGCTTTTGCAATTAAAATTTGCAGAATAGGTATGAAAACGGTATTAGGAGAATGTCGTGTGACTGTTTAATATCAGCACGGAGAGTGATCGCTGTTAAGATAAAAATAGCGTCCAATATAACACGGTTACCGTTGGCACCCAGCGCCGAGTAATTTCCGGCGCCATTTGACCCGGTGCTCATCTGTGGCGATATTCGGTTCATTAATGGTTCACTCAGTGTACCGCTCTTGTGATGCGAAATAGCGACACACGAGGAAAAAAGTAAACTATCTGAGCTACAGAATTACGCATAACATGCATTTTTTCTGCGTATCTTTCAAGGGAATCTGCACCCAATTATAAAATCTGCAAATAACGTGCTGTGTGCAACGTAACTGTTTTTCTAACGTGAAACAGTCCTTAGCAGAGCGAACGTCGAGTTGGCAGTAGCGGATGGTCTCTGAATAAATGAATCGGTCATTACAGGACGTTAAATTCAAATTTTAACATAGTGATAAAAAAAAAAAAAATATTCGTTTCATAGTCAGCTTATCCTACCCATTCTTAGCACTGACTCTCCCCTAGAACTTACAAGCGGATGCCTAAGGGTCGCAAGCCTGTCGGTAAGCCAACAGCACGAAACCACAGAATGGAGAACATGGAGCAAGTGGTCGGCCCGTAGCCAGGCATGAGCATGAGGAAGTGGACGATATGAAATGCAAGCGAAATGGATAGGAAAGGTGACAATGGAGCAATTAGTGGAATAAGTGGCGGGGGTAAACGGAGGACCCGAAGAAAACCCACCTAGACGCCGCTTCGTCCACCACAAATCCCACATGTGGGGTTTGGGATCCAACTTGGGCCGCCTAGTGGGAGGCGAGCGGTCTAACCACTCATTAGCACGGCGCCGCTTTAAAAAAAATTGCTTTAATCAATGGCATTAAAAGTACGACTATACCAGGATTAGAGCGTCGCCATCTGTGGTGCAGTGGTTACCATGCTAGCCTCTAATATCTAAGGTCGCGGGTTCAAACCCAGTAGAGGATGATGGATTTTTGCGGGAGTAAAAATGCTTAGCATGGCTTCCTTCGGAAGGCAAGCAAAGCCATGATGTCTTGTCGTTAAACAACCTCAAGACTGATAAAGAGGCCTCCGAGCATAATTAAACGGTCTTACGCGCCCAATATAGAATGCGACGCTGAGAACAACAGTAATTGAAGAGCATCCATAAGTAAAATCCAACTTCAATTCCCCGAGTTGAAAAACTAACAGAAAAATTGTATTTGTAATAGTTTGCTTTTTCAAAAATACTTATTGTTTTGTAGATTATAGACTCATTCCCTTTCTATTTTTTATTTACATTATATTTATAAAACAATTAGTCACCTTACAAACTACACGTTATATTTTCAAACTCCAAACTGTGTAGAAATGAATTTTGCATTGCACTTTACTCAAGAAAATTACAAACCTTCACTAACAAATTCAGTATTTTTTTGTTTATAACATTATGGTATCCTTTCATGAAAACTGGAAAAAGAGAAATCTACTCTTCTGAATCATATTCATCATTAGCGGTGTTGGTTGGCCATTGTAAAATTCTGCATAAAGCTCGATTTATTCTGGAAGAACGCACTATTTTCCTTTTGTTAATCCTTCATTTTTCAAGCATTGATAAGAACTTCCCAAATGGAAATGCAAGTTTTATAGGTTAAGCAAAAGGTAATATTTCTCACTTAAACCATCAATGAATTTAACAACTAATTGTAACCGTATTTAATGGGTATTCATGGCGTTTCTGAGTGGACTGCTTCATCTGCTTCTAAACGTGCCAGTCCAGTACAACACTTATTTTCGTAAAAATGTGATTCATGATCTTTCTGCAATGACCGATTCAAATGCCGAGTTTAATGACCTAAAGATCGGGAAAAAGTTTTTGTTGAAAAGACTAAAATTTAAAATTAACGTTTATTCTGTTGACCTATCGGCGCATACACGATCATTTCGACCATTGAATACAAGTTCAAATAATGATGCATTCCAGACATTCAATGGAAAGGTGCACAATTACTACATTAAGCTCAAAAGATGTTAACGCAACTCCCTGAATGGCAGCGCTTATCTTTTCAGGTAATTTCAAACCAGAGTTACGTATGTTTACGTCGAAAACCAAGTACCTCTTACAATAAATAGCCCGCCAGGGAAATTCTGCCCTTGGCTGCAAATGAGCCTGCCCTCAAGGGCACAGGCATTAATACTATGGCCGTTTAATACTCAAGGGTACGAGTAAATTCAAACCTAGTCGTTATCAATCTTCTCAAGCGAGGTTAACTTCTTCAATGTAGCGTAAAATATGAGAGATCGCTCCTTAATGAAATCAATCTGTAAAGCTATATATTTTAAAAAAGATTCTGATGAGTCACAGTTACATGAATACATGACTTTAATTCTATAGCCACTATCGATTAAATGTTGACTCCTCTACATACTATCCTTAAATAAGCTTATTTTTCTATCTGCTTAGTGCTAATCGAAATAAAAAACCTTGCAAAATAGCTTCAATGATTATTTCGTAGTAGGTACAAACAAAAGAGACAAGATTAAAGTGGTAGTGAAATGTTTAAATAGCGGATAGTTATTGCTATTCAATACTCTTTCCACGACATCGCAATAAAAAAAAAAGAATATATATATAATTGCCTATATCTGATCTATTCCATTTACATGACTCTACACCTATAAGAAATTACTGTTAAAAAGCTTACTCTACTATCGACTTCATGCTATTGAGATAAACATTAGTAGATATGGTCTTATTGTTTGCTTTTTTGTATGTAGAAAAGAAATATGTTTCAAAACACCCTGGATCCTAGAAAAGTATGTTTAGAAAAAGAACTGTGTGTGTGTGTGAGAGAGCGAGAGAGAGAGAGAGAGAGAGAGAGATCAGACTATCGCTCGTTGAATTCCACTACTTACTTAGCTAAATAGTGGAGAAAATATAAATTTAACAAGCTGCAGTATTTTCAAAGACAGACATGCTGTCTTCGGTACCTAAATCCAAAAATGCATATCAACAGAAGTAACAAATGCAAAAAACATTGTCATAATAACATAATTTTTCGCTACCTATGCTATAATAAACTGATTGTCTACTTCGTGATAAATAATATAAGCATTGCTACAAATAGAGTTGTTATTGCACATTTCCTATGAGGTACAAAAGGAATAAAGGAATGCACTAGACTAAAGTGATAGTCAAATATTTTAAAAGCTGGCCGCTATGTGATCATATTGGAATTCAGTTCTATTTGCATTGCAAGGAAAAAAATAAAATAAAAAAAATGTCCTACCATTCCAGAAAAGCTTAAGTATTGGAATATTTACACTAATAACTTGAACATTGTTACCCCCCACCAAGAAAGAAAGAAAAAAAGTATCTGGCATAAATCGCGTGCTTCAACGAGGTTACATTTTTTGTGAAGTAAGCTTTTGTCTATCTCTAAGGGTTTACATTATTACAAAAGTCACCCATAATGAAGAAGGCCTTATCGCTGTGAATCATACTGCATTTGAACAATGGCAGAATGAGCACACAAAGACATAGTCATAAGGAAGTCTCTCCTTGCGCTAGTCAACGTGGCAGGATTTTCTGCTCGTAGAACTTCAGCTTGTATTGGAGTTCCTGCAATAACAGCGCAGAAGTGACCGCTATTATTCAGGGAAGGGATCGTCGTCCTAGTTCAGGAAGAAAACATGTGTCCACTCTCGAAATGGATGCAGTTTAATTGCAGTAGCAGAGTGGAACTCTCTGCAAACTGATTCTAAAAGAATAGACATTCACATTTTCTTGGATCAGCTCGAACGACTCTGTGACGTGTAAACGATAGCAACTAAAAACAGCAACATTTGGCAGACGATTGCCTCGCGTTTGCAGAGGAAAATGCCAACCGCAACTACAATATCGTAATATTCGCAGATAAGTTGACAGTTTTTCTTTCACATGTGAAGGAAAGGCGATTGGTTATCGCCCGAAGGGTTTCCTATACGTGAGTTCACAATATTATGGTCGAGTATCCGTATCTTGTTGGGGCTGGATATCAAGGGGCGGTCTAGATGTGTGATGCAGATTGACGATACGCTGAACAGTTCGCAATGCACGGTAATGCTCGAGAATATTTTGATTCCTTCTGTGAGGATGAGACATTCTGATGGAATTGTTGAATTCCTAAAGGATAATCATCCTGTCCACAATGCTGAAAGGTTTCAAATTGGATATCAGAGAGACAGGATATCAGAGTCGTTCATCGGCTTTGAAACTATTGAAAATTTATGGGCTGAGATGAAAAGCGAGCTGCGCTCGAATTTCCCTGCAGATGTACGAAGGACAAAAGATGGCTATTGCACACAAATTCAAGAAGCTTAGGATGTTACAGCTTCTCTAGTACGTTACTGCCACGACGACTGAGGACAGTTATACGTTCTGAGGGTTCATACACCCGATATTAGTGTTTTGTGTGTTTGCTGTTTTTTTTTTTTTTTTTTTTTTTTTTTAGTTTTAGAAGAAAATAGTTATTTGTATTTATCTATTTAGTTGTTTAAAATGAGTGCTTTAGCAGATTATGTTTTTGTGTGCATAGATATGCCCAAATTGTCAAATGCTAAAGTTATATTAATGCAATATTATGCTCTACATATCTGCAGATAGTGATAAAATTAACATAAAAATAACAAGTAATGCTATATTTGAACTGAGGGGCTGAAGCAGTGCATTTTTAACCTCTCGCCGACCGTAACGTTATTCCGTGTTTCAGTAGCTTGTAAGTTACATATAAGTTGACTTTTACGCTCCCAAGCACAGACCATTCTACAATTTCGGCATTTGCGTTCTGAACACAGATGCTATGAAAATACACGAAACTCTTCAATTGAAGCATGACGTTTTGGGGAATCCACGGTGAATGTGATAGAGAAAATAAATTGTCTTTTGAATAGGCGACTAGAGAAAACAACAAACACCTACAAGAAACACCTACAAGACACACGATTGTAAACGATTCAATTGTGTTTGTGATCCAATTACATCTAACACGAATAAGTAACTTGCAGTGCCTAAAAACAAAAATGAGTGATTACTTAAGCTCTCAGAGAAAAGGTAAATGCAATGTATTAACTGCCAACGGAACCTGTGATTGTATAAACAGTCACTCAATGTGATTTTGAAGGCGATGGTTATTGATCTGAACATGAAAAATACCTATCAAAACAACAGAGGCCCCTCAGTGAATGGTTTTGGAAATACTAATGGGTTTCCCTAAGGCTCGACTATAAGATAATTAGCTGTCTACGTCTAGTACAGAAATTTCATCTGTGCTGTTTGATAAAAGGGTATCTCAACTGCAGGTGAAGAATGCTGTAAAAGCGTAAAGGCAGAGAGTGTGCATGAGAAAACAAGTGAGTCAAATATGACCTTAACTTTCAGAAGAATCAAAGTTGCAGTGTCGATTGTATTCCTATAACTGTGCTTATCTGCCGGAACCCAACTAGCAATAGCAGCCATTTCGGAAATTAATTTGAGAACGTTTATAAATCCCCCCCTCCTTTCTGTCCCTCTTTATCTCAAAGTGTTTAATTATCACGAATCAAGTGTTCGATGTTCCGCATTAGCGTCAGAGTGCAATACAATTAATTTGGATGAACAAACAGTAGTTTTAAATGTTTTACACACCTTCTTTTACAGCTAAGAGAGATAGGATTAAGCTGAAGATAAACACGTGGAAAATCCAAAAGCGCATTTTTTAGATCTCTGAAAATTCATCAGAATCACCGACGAAAATTAAAAGAAAGAAATGAGAGGAATGAACTTCCTAACTTCTATTTCTCTTTTCTGGGTTTCAATTACTTTCCAAATGAAATGACATATAAAACCCTATTAGCTAAAATGAGTTCTCTAAGGTACATGAACAAGATAATCAACACAAACTAGGCAGGAATTGGGGACATCTAATTGGTAGTGTAGAGATAGATGTTTTCCTATCCATTTTATCAGCAAACCCTACAAAGGGATGCACGCCCATTTAGGATTGTAAAAGAAATTGTGAAAACCATGGAATAAATCCTGCTGAGCTTCGTAATTACAAAACATGTCCATTTTGTTAAAAGCCCAGTGGCAGCTTCATGAGGAGCACTAATATCCTGATTCACTCCTCAGGTTGCCACATTTCACACGGCCTGCAGTTGATCACGTCATCTCTCCTCGCTCGTTGCTCAGGTGTGTTTGTGCACGTCTCGCAAAATGACGGGAGAGAGGATTTGATTACAACTTCGTTCTGGCAAATTAACGGCAAGCAGATTGCTTTCAACCCCGATAGCAACGTTCGCCCCACACAACCTTCCCCTTCCTTTTTGTTTGTCCGTTCCCTTAGCTTCACCAGAATGGCCTTCACGCTACCATTTTATGCGCGTTTTACTCTGAACACGTGTTTCCTTCATTTTCTTACAACTGGCTTCATTTGTCTTGCTCCCTCTCTAATCAAAGGTTTATACCGCACATGTAAAACATCTGTTAGTAAGTAAAATGGAAATTGCTTGTTTATCTCAAAAGTAAAGTAGAGCGCACAATGGACATCAATTACTCCAGGAAGTATTCCTCTCTAGTTCAAAAACATTCTAGCAGTAAAATTAATGGGGACAAAATTCTAGATTGTAATATGGGGAAGAGGCGAATAAGAGTACGCATTCTTTACATTTTATTTTATTGTACCCTAGTATAAAAATATCAATTGGTATGTATGGAACACTGTTGAAAATTAAAATCAGTTTGCTCCATAAGAAGTACCCGAATGACTTAAATTCAAATTATTGCAAATGCATACACTTCGTCAGCCACGACGTACAAGAGGACGCATTCCCAAATGTTTCTTTACATAAGTATACCTTGCTATCAAATTGCATACACTTTATAGGGATCTATGGATGAAACAATCACAGTAATGAAATGAATAGAGCTTTCAGATATTCAAAGAAATGAAGAAACATAGCATAATCCGCTCCGGACACCTGTAATTAGTGCAATGTTCATGTCACCAATTACTGCATTGATCACATGTCGTCCAATGTATTCTGGAAGATCCGTTTATTTCTCTCACAAAATGGACAAGTATTTACATCCTTAAAGCTTTTGAGTAAACCACTTTTTCTTCGGGGTCTTATATTCATGATCCTGTTTTTTGTACTCCGTTTCTCTTCTAGAGTTTTCTTAAAAAGCGAATATGTTATTATTTAAGACTGTTTTCCACTGTGTTTTCTCTTCTCTCCAGTTTATGTAGCTTCGAAGAAGGACGAATGTCTCTTGGGGAAGGTTGAAAAGTCCAAAAGTTCTGATTTCTTGTTTGGAACGCCCTGGACCTTGGTTTGATTTTGAGGGAGCCATCTGTGGAGGAGCAGGCAACTGGTTCTCTTGCGTTCTTCACTGCTTTTAGTTGGCATTTGTAGAGCGTATGTTTCGTGCCAATAGTAGGGGTAAAATCCTCACCCTACTTTTAAGGCCCTATACCATAATTGTTGAAAGCGTTACCAGTTTTTTTTTTCAATTGAAACAATCCTATTTGTAGTTGTTTATTTCCAAAGACATCCACAATCTCATACATGAGTGATGACCCTCCCCAGCTACGAGACTACCATTTGTCACTATCTTCGAGAGAAAATACCCTTTTAATAGTTTGAAATTTCCCTATCAAGTGGTTGCATTTTAAAATACATCTACCTCATAGTTAGAAATGTTTACAAACATAACAGGTACACAACTCAGGAGTGCGCATGCGACTCTTGAGAGTATATGGGAGAGTTGGACAAAACGGGGAGCTAGTTATTTTTCCATTACTATGGAAAAACGAAGATAAATCTAATTAAGTTTATATAATTACTTTCCTAAGACATTTAGATTGACGTATAGTAAGTTCATTAAGCAATTTTCTTAGGAAAACTGTTTTCCTGAAATGTGACTTCTCCACATTTTATCCAATGTGTACGACAGAACGGAGATGCCATTAAAAGTTAAGATAAGCAGTCAATTCGAATTTATTTCACTTTCTATGTACAGAAATCACATATAAAATTATCGCCATTTTCATTCATTCCACTGCATAGTTCATGGGCCCAATTTTTACATAACAAGCATTGAATCTATCCTTTTTTGGCAAAATTTGAAAAAAGTTCGTTGCAATATAAACACGCATGCATGTTTCTTCCCCTGAAGATGATTCACCAAAATTTGCTTTTGAATTTTGATGAGTATGGCTCATCAAAGAGTCATCTCGCTGTTTTTGTCTGTGCAGTTCCTTTTGGATATTTTGTTGCTTTTTGTTTCTGCTTTGTTCTATTATTCTTTTTTTCGAGTTTTCTCTTTTTGGCTTTCTCTACAGCTTCTAATATATTTTTATAGGCCTAGCAGTAAAAACAACAGTTTTCCCACGTCTATCTCCGCGTTTTGTTGGATCTTTGTGTTCCAATTTGGGTAACTTCACTATGTCTGAAGGTGTCGCTGCAATAAATTATGTAAACTGGAACAAATGTTCTCCTTTAGAGAAATGTACAACCTCCTCAACTTCCAGAATTATGCGTGTCTAGTCACTCTTAAGACAGTTGGAAGTCTGAAACATTCTCTGATGGCACGGAAGGGTCTGGTCTTTCTGTTGTTTGAGATGGGACAAACAGATGATCCAGAAAAGCATCCTGATCTAGTGAAAATAATCCATGAATCGCTGCAAAGATGCAGCTTTAATATACGCTCTTCCATTGAGCTCTGCCACTTGACGGTCAGTCGCCTCGCGCCCAGGATGTTGCTGTACCATTTGTTGACTTCTCTGCTGTAGTAATTGCTTAGTGGACCTATGAGAGTAATATCAAGGGGCTGCGGACAATGTGTACAATGGAGTGGGAAGCGGATAACGACCACATGGTAGACACGAGTTAGCAAAATAACTTCGACATTTTTTGTGTGTGTGTGGTATGACCGTCGAGCAAGAAAAAATAGGGCATTCAGCTCAATGAATATTCTGAATAAGAAAACGAAAGTCTCTTTCTGCATCCAACCGATTTCCTCGAACTATACAAAACTTGCAGGGGGTGAATGATCCTAAAATTCTAGATTTTCTCGTTTTCTTGGGGAGTTGCACATAAGGGTTAGATAATTACCGGCTGCGCTCATAGCAAATGTGGCAGTTGTAATCGTCCTCCTTTCTACAGACGTCAACTTTCGAACTTGCTTTTAGCGATTAGAACAATTATTTTTGGCATTTTTTGCGTACCGTCCGCATTCCATACTCCGTCTGATGTAAATTTGAGGGTGGTATATGTCTTGCTGCATGACCATTCCGTCCAATGCTTGCCAGGTTGTTGTCCTTTTATACTTAGAGCAATACATCACGCAATGACACCAACTAATCTAATTTTTAAATAATTAATTTTCGGCAGTTACTTAATTATAAAAGGTTTAAACAATGAAATAAGATCAACAGATCGAAATTATAAAATACTATAATTGTTTATTTATTTACATTATCACTAAACTCGCATTGAATAAAAATAAATATCCGATTTTTTTTATATCGTGGCATTTGCTTTAAATATTAAATATTACAAAATTGTAAATGACCTAATATTAAACAAGTGTCATCTTCAGAGTACATTAAAGCAAAGTAGGATTTAAATAAATTGTATAGGTTATATTAAATATGGTAGGATAAAACAGGAATCCCCATTTTGTCAGACCCTGGCACATCACCGTTTTATCCAACCACGCTATCCTCAAGAAAAAGGATTCATGAGCTTAACCTAAATAAGTCATGTTACAATTAAATAAACCTATATTCATATGATATACTGACATTTTAGTTTTCAATAGCTCAAAAGGCACAATTCACAACTAAACATTATTTGTCTCTCATGCCTATAGTCATTAATTATACTACGTGGACTTACACGTTAGTCTACTCTAATTCCTCAATTGAGGGTAATAAATAAACGAACCTGAATACGGCAGTCATATATAGGAAGCATGTACGTAAACACACATATACACACGCACACACACACACACATTTTGGGAAAGGCTTGGAATCATTTTTAAATGCACACCAGAAAAGGGTGACAAGAATCAAAATGTATTTCAAAGATTATGGCTTTCACTGCGGATGCATGTGTTGCACGAGAAACACGCCCTTTATCCTCACGGTTCTGGTATCTTGAGCACATAATTTGATAGTAACTATTTCTCGCGATAGCTGCTAAATGGGCTAATTAGCAAGAGGTTGCTTATAAACTGGAGTGGGCTGTCAATTTTGTCTGCTTCTCAATGGTCTTTACAAGTTGGAAATCTATATCTAACAAACATAATCGTTCTACTGATAATCTATTACATATTTCACCAAGTGTACCACCGAAAAATCACTTAAATACGTACACTAACCTCTGCATTGAAATATTTCACTAAGTACACCACCGAAAAACCACTTTAAGAGCACTAACCTATGTATTGAAACACATTTCCCTTTCCTTGTTTTCGCTTCTGCTTTTCGAGAAGCTACAACCAAACACATATTGACCATTATACTGGTATAAAACTTACAGTCTAAATTTACTGCTTAATTGAACATTTAAGAGCATAATATGGCGACTTGGCTAATTTGTGCTTCAACAACCACAATGCATAAGGATAGGGCATTTCCGATCTAATCTCTCTATATCTGTGGGAACAGCACATTTCTCACAAAATGTCGACTTACACTGGAATAACTACTTCTACATCAATATTAGAAAGCAGTGAATTAGGTATATCGCCGTCAGATTCCACTGCCAGTTTGCTTAGTAAATGAACCCTCCCGTCGTATTTATTTCATGCTTTGACGTTATTAAATAGTGTTAAGAAGAAATCCCTCTTTCTGGAATATACAAATATATGGCATTTAGACACAATTATTGTCTTTTGTAAAACTTATATGAAATTAAAAGCAGGGATCAAGTAACACAAATATGGAGTTTTTACCTTAATAAACACAATGATCAGCGATCATTAGTATTCAGTCTTTTTTTTTTTTTTTTTTTTTTTTTTTTTTTTAGTAAGTACTTTAATACAAGAGATAATCAGCTTCGCCAACTGTGAAATATCTTAACCAGTAATAAGTATTCCTACTATTAAGCACGTTCCCCTAAAACTCAGTTTCGCCAACAGCGAAACATCTTAACCAGTAATAAGTATTCCTATTCTAAGGAACGTTCCCCTACAACTATATTACAGTTTAGGCGGTCAGACAAGTTATTTAATGTATTAAGTTGTATAATTTTTTGAAAATTGCACCAGCTTTTTCAAGGTTCTTTGTTTAAGTCGTTGCCAAAAGTATTTTACATGCATTTAGTACAATAATTGTTTTTGTACGATATGATACCTGAAAATGTGGTACACGCATACACTCGATTTTTCAAAACTTAACAGATGGTTGTACATTTTCAAGGCCTGGTAAGCTCTATTTTTTTTAAACGGAAACCTCTATTATTACTTCCTTGAGAAATCTCAAGGTTCCTGAATCCTCCTGTGTGAACATTACAACTCCAAAACCCAAAACCCAAAGTGCATTAAATACCAAACTTAATATTTGAGCTCAGTATCTTCCAAGAATGCGATACGAAGGTTTTCAAGAAAATATCCCACCCTCATTCACTCTTTTGAACATTTTGAATTAAAAAAAAAGAAAAAAAAGCTTAAGAGTTTTATTAAATTACCAACTGTTTAAGATAATTTTCAAACTTGATATTTAAGTTGTGTATCTTCCAGGTATGCGACACGAATATTTTGAGAAAAATCCCTCCATCCCAACTACCCTTTATATAGAATTTTTGTAGGAAATGTTGATTTTCTAAAACATGGCTCTAACGATTTTGATTAAAATATTGTATATAAAAGATATTTACCTGACAAATAAAATGTATATTTTGAATTTTCTGAGAATAGCCTCTGAAGACTACTTTATTCGGGGTCAATTTTGCATAACTGCTAAACTGTAAGAGACGGACAAAAAATTACCACACAACAAACGTAGAGCACTTAAAAACACACAATTTATGATATATACATTTTTTCATGGAGTTGGTTGTTTTTGAGATATTCCTTGTTTTTGGTTTCAGCTATAAAAAACTTATACTTTTCTCATATAGGACTTTGTGAACTCGTGTCCATACAAAGGAACTTCAGTCACATAGCAACCAGCTTTGGACTATCACTTTAACTTATGGTACTTCCTTTTTTCGCTTCTACTTACAAGAAAGCAAGTAATAAGTCTATTTCTGCTATTTTTTTTTTTTTTTCGAATTAGCAGGAAGTAAATAGAAACTTAAGCTTTTTAAAAATAATTTATTGCAGAGATATAGAGAAAGTCATGTGAATGTAACACAACCGATTTTTTACTTTCTCTACACGTACTATGTACATAGTGTATAGAGAAGGTATTGTACTCCACCAAAAAACTCGATACCGAGATTTCGCCGGAAATATATGTTTTAGGGTCCCCTGCATCCAAAAAAAAAGTATTTTCAGAAAATGTGTGTGTGTGTCCGTGTGTCTATGAACATGACAGCTCAAAAATTCGGTAAAATACCAAACTTGTATTTAAGTTCAGTATCTTCCAGGGATGCGACACGAAGATTTTGAGAAAAATCCCCCCACCCCAAACTACCCTTTACATGGAACTTTTCTCGAAAATTTTGATTTTCTAAAATTGGCTCTAACGATTTTGATTAAAACATCGTATATTAAAGATATTTACCTGACAAATAAAATGCATACTTTGAATTTTCTGGGAATAGCCTCTGAAGACTACTTTATTCTGGGTGAATTTTACGGAATTCTGCATAACTGTTAAACCATAAGAGATGGACAAAAACTTACCACACAACAAATGCAGAGCACTTTAAAAAACACACAATTTATGTTATATACGTTTTTTTCGTGGAGTAGATTGTTTTTGAGATATTCATTGTTTTTGATTTCAGCTATGAAAAACTTAACTTTTCTCATACAGGAATTTATCAACTCCTGTCCATACAAACAAAGGAACTTCAGTGACATAGTAACCAGCTTTTGACTATCACTCTAACCTATGCTACTCCCTTATTTCGATTTTACTTACAAGGAAGCAAGTAAAAATACTATTTCTGCTAATTCTTTCTGATTAGCATGAAATAAATAGACGTATAAGCTTTTTAATAATAATTTGTTGCAGAGATGTAGAGAAAGTCATGTGAATGGAACACATCAGATTTTTTTAAATACACATTTTGGTTTTACAGATGAAATCAAACTGCCTTCGTCTAAAACATTTGGTTTTACACCATTATTTGATAAAATCTAAAACATTTGGTTTTATGATATAACAACTCCATGGCACGAACGGTCACAAGGAACCTTGGCCTACTGCCCGGCCGCTGCGTCATGGATCGGTGCAGAATTGGAGGGTAAGACGTGGTCAGTGCCTCGAATCCCTCCCGGCCGGTTAATGCGGTCCTCATGACCTGGAGCCGCTACTTCTCCATCAAGTAGCTCCTCAGTTGGCTCCCCAGGGACCTCATGAGGCTGAGTGCAGTTTGGTTTTAAACCAATGATTATTTGATAAAATATTTAACATCGCGGTGATCATTCGATATCAGCAAAAGAATAGTATGATGCATAAAACTTTTAATACAACAAAATACACGGGTTCCAAGTTGAAGCTTTGTGATGTAGGGATGTTCACAGTAACGGCTATGCAGCTTACTGCCTAATGTAGGTACTCAATGATGTTGGGGTATGCTTAGCTCCAAATATATGCAATAAAACAATTAAAAAATGAAACAAACGTACATTGAAAGACTCTGTACCTTCATATTCAATGATTAAAAGGTGGGTTGCAGAGTTTAAAATGGGACGTACGAGCACTAGTGATGAGCTTCGCTCTGAACGCCCTGTAGAAGTGACAACTCCAGAGATCATTGATAAAAAAAAATCATCGTTTAGTACTGAAGACCGAAGATTAAAGTTGTTTGAGATAACAGAAGCTGTAAACATATCAAAAGAACGTGCAGGTAATATTTTAAGCAATGCCTTAGGCTTTCGCAAGGTCTGTGCAAGATGAGTGCCGCGTTTGTTGATACTTGATCAAAAGTTGCAAAGAAAAACTGGTCCTGTGGAGATCTACGTAAAAATTCCAATGAATTTTTGAGACGGCTTATTACCGTGAATGAAACTTGGATACACCACTACACTCCAGAAAGTAAATCACAGTCAAAACAGTGGATTGTGCCTCCAGATTTTACGCCAAAAAAGGCAAAGTCAATTTCGTCAGCTAACAAGGTTACAGCGAGTGTTTTTTTTTTTTTTTGGGGGGGGGGGTATGCCTAGGGAATTATTTTTATTGATTTACTGGGAAAAGGGTAAAAGTTTCTTGACTACTAGGCAAGATTACTGCAACGTTTGAGGGACTAGGTAGATGAAAAGAAAAATACCTCATTTGGCAAGAAAAAAAAAATCTTGTTTCTTCATGACCTTGCTCAGTCATTACGATGGGAAACATATGCGACTTGAAGTTCGAATTGCTTGAACATCCACCCTACTCGCCAGATCTAACACCCCGTGACTACCACCTGTTCCCAAACCTCAAAATTGGAGGACAAAGATTTCACAGCAACGAGGTCATTGATGCGGTAAATAGCTATTTTGAGGACCTTGATAAATCGCCCTACAGAGATGGTTTAATTAAATCAGAACACCGATATGACAAATGTATTAGTCTTTCTGGAGATTATGTTGAAAAATAAAGCAAACATAAACATTTTAAATGCTGTTTTCATTGAGAGACCCGGGACTTATCAACCGACCCTAGTATGACGATGGAAATAAACAGCTTGTTGAAAGATACTTAATATTTTATATTGTTGTAATCCTATAAAATACACCTAAATGACTCATCACACATGCGGAGAACTACAGTGCTGTTTGAAGAAATAAGAAAGATATCTGTAATACCTACTAGGTGATCAGGATAGAGCAAGACAGTCTTCGCGGCTCATAGGCGACCGATGGTGATGCTTGCTACAGATGCTGAGTGAATGATAACACGTCCGCGTAAATAAACTACGGTTTGACGTTTTAGTTATTTCTAGCAAAGAAAAAGCAAATACCTAAATATAAAAGTACGCATATATCAAGCTAGGAGATTTTGGAAGTGCCTCCTCCATTCGTTGTTCAGGCATTAATTGCTGCATTTCCTTGGAAATGGCAGCAACTTCTAGACCAATGTTATTTTGAAGTCTCTAAAGTGTGAGGATTTGTTTTGTAAGCTATCTGTTTTAACCCCCAACTCAGAAATAAAACCCGCAGGGAGGTTAAATCGGGGGAATGCGGGGGCTACTCGCTGATTCTGCACGGGCGTATAAATAATAAATGAATATTTTTAGCAAACAGATTACGATACACGGATAGAACAATTATAAGTTGCTTCTATGAAAAGATGTGCACATTAGACTAATCGATGCGATTTACTATGTATATACATAGTAATATGATGCATGATGTATACTCGTAAATAAATCTACAGTTGGAGAGAGAACGTATGCTTAGCGATTTAAAATTTAAGTCAAATGCTCCCAAGTATGAAACCTCCAGATTTTATAAGCAAGCTATTGAATATACCCGACTTACAGCTAACCGAAACCGATGTTATTCAGGCGTAAGAATTTCAGTGTTAGAATTTTAAGAGCGAAAGATAAAGGGATAGTTATAAACGTGAAGATTATATAAGTTGCTTAACCACAGCAGATGGGTGTAATAATTCTTGTACGAAACATATGCTTAACATAACAAAATATTTAAAACACCAGCGAAGAAGTTATTACTGATGCACAGAGTTGACAACAAATTAAACGCTGCTCTCGACTTGTAGCAAAACAAATACTAGACAAAAGAATGTGGGTTGAGTAACGCACCTTCCCTCCTTACTGGTTTATCGACCCATCCCTGGACTAATAAGGGTGGATGCTTATTAATATCCTATATTAACAATTTAATCACAGAAATGCCATTAGCAAAGCACAGATAATTTGATAATCAATATGTGCAGGTACATTTGTGGCGTATTCATATTATGTTAACTTAGTATATAAAGTTTTTATGCGGTGAGCATTTGTTATGTTCTAGCCTGCGTTAACTGAGTGAACGTTCGAAGCCTTTGCTCCTCGCCGTGACGGGCGGGAGAGTATCAACTGTAACGAGGCAAATTATGCACATTTAGAAAGGTGTGGGTGGCAGCGACACGTCCATTACTTTGCAAGAGCGGGACAGCAAAGGTCAATTTCCGGTATCGAATGAAGCTGAAAAGCTCACGCGCTTACACCGCCATAACATTTTATCTGTCCGTCGGAAACTCATTTCAGTCGCCAACAGTCGGCTATTTCCTGCTGTACGGCTGAAAAAATGATACGTACCCATAGACGCTGAAGGAGGCTTTTAGCCGTTATTTGTGTAACAATCTAGGAAATGCAATAATCCTCAGTACGTGAAGAAGATGGAGCGTCGAGTACGCAAACATAATGCTAATGACTTGTCCTTAATTGCAGCTGACCTTTACTTCCAACACAATGGATGTTCGAAAATGCATACACATTGTCAATTTCTCAAAGCTATGACACTGAAGAAGCCTAAAGTAACAGAATTTTAATGAAGGTTAACCAGCGTGTGCTTTTCTTTTTAATCTGCACTGACAATAACAAAACATCTAGATCAAGAGGTCATGAATTCGAATTTCGCTTAAGGTAAGTTACCGGATAGCCCCTTCAGGGTTTTCTCTTCCTCAGAGAAGACGAACGTCGAGTATTAAATCTTAAAAGCTCCATGGACCCCCAGATCATTTGAGCATCATTGCACCAATTTCATCCATGTTAGATATGACCAACTAGGTTAAAAGACGTTACGCTATACATAAAAAAAAAATCTAGGGTTAACCGAAAATGTTGCCTTAGTGTACACTCATCTACTGCGCTGTCTGCTTTTAATAGACAGCCTCAGTTGCACAGTTAACCTCCCATATAACATATTTTGTTGTTATTGAGTTTTAATGGGATGTACATGTAATCATTTCAGTGATAATGAACAGTTACGTGATTCCCGTTCTGTACAAGTTATTTTACTTCTATTTCTTTTATTCTTTTAGAGAATGAAACTTTGGGAAGTGGTATTAAATATCTAATCTAGTATTTAGCTGAAAGAAAAAAAAAAACACATTGGACGGTACCCGAGATTTGAACTATGTCCACATACTTTCTTAGGCGCTAGTTTTATGGGAAAGCGTGGGCCGAGAGGAAGAGCTCGTCCTGCCTCGCCCGCCTTTTTTTCCGCAATGTTGTCCACCAAAAAAAATATCTTTCTTTGAGGTCCTCAACTATTACGGTGAAAAGGTTATGTAATTCACTGTGGATAGCTGAATTATTAAACGAAGTATAGTGTAAGTCGTGAACTCTGGTACCTACAGACAGTATTAAACCTTAGCATTGATGAGCGTAAAACGTACTTCATGCCTCAATGTTGTTGCTCTGCTTCCAAAATTGCGTGAAACCTACCGAAAGAAGATTAGGAAGCCGAGCACCCAAGAAAAGGTGCGCTCATATTTTACACTCCTCCCGAATGGGAGCCACAGTGATTTCGCGCCGTCTTAGCCCGTTTGTTCTGCAACTTTACAAAGAGTTATTATAGTTTTTATTCTAATTAAGATCTGTCATCTGAACATTATTTTTATCCTAAGCTAAACTGTATTTATATACCCAATGGTCAAGTTTTGTTGTTTACATTTTTCGATTTATTACTGGTATTTCCATTTGACGGGCGCGTTACGAATTAAGTTAAAACCCTAAGGCATGAGCGCTTCAAGCTCTTATGTGCAAAAGGAAACACAACATACGCTTTCCTCAAAGTTTAATTAACGAAATAAAAACAAAACGCTCTCCATAATAAAAGTAAATGAAAACGGTTGTATAAAGCATGCACTACTGTAGGCGCTATGTTATTCAGATCGTGCGTCAGAGGAACCACAGCAGGTATCTGTCTGTTAAAGTTCACCCATTCCTTCTTTTCTTCTTTTCCTTTCTTCTGTCTTTTTTCTGTTGCACTCTATCAATGAAAATTGTTTATAAGGTGGTTATTAGCCTCTTATGCCACGAAATCTAGATGAAGAAAGATGCAAAGAAAATATGATAAAACTATCTTACACAGTGTAAAGCTTTGTGAACAGTTTTATATACAAAGCAATAAAATATTTACTAACGAGAATTTAATTTCAGCGAACACTTTTCTCCACATTTAGTGCTATTTACAACCTAAATAAACACTGCTGGAAATAAAATGTTATTTGCATTGCAAGTTATGGAACGTAACGAATTAAGTTCTCCGCGGTATTTAATGACTGTATGTTCATTGCAATACACAGAAAAACATTGGATAGGATAGGTAGAGTCAGACTGAAAAATGTAATGCATTGCAGGGATTTGAACCACGGATCTTCCGGCTTCTAGCCGGTTGTTCTAGCTACTGAACTATCATGCCAACATGCCATCACGATATTAAATTCCTTATGACTTGTATGTTTCCCGGTACACACAACGTGATCTAAAATCAATTGAGATGATACACCCCATTGTAGACTTACACACGGCTTGTGTTTAAAAATATAAGAAACGTTATTTGTTCAAACATTTTATTTCAATTACCAACAACTTTATAGCTGGAGTAGCTTCTTTAATTACAGACTCTTCAGTCAGATATTATTTTAAAACGAATGAGGAGGAAATACTTTCGCCATTTTTCCGAATTACGGGTAAGTCAGGCCCTTGAGTGGAAAATATATTTTTAAAAAAAGTCAATAAATATAGGGGCAAATGTCAACAATTCCAGAATAATTTTAACATCGTGCAAGGAAAGTAATCAGGAATGGTATTGTTAACATTTTTAATTGTTCCATTTTATATATACACATATATATACACACACATACATACACATTAATTCTTACAATATAAAAATTAGATGAATACAACTTTGTGAATATGACAGAGCAAAATGGATCCAGAACAAAAGAATAAACTAAGAGGCTTAAAGTCTGTGGGAGGGGCGAGTTGCCTACCACAAAAATGTCTTTGATTTTCTTTAACTTTGTCATCAAGGAATATTTTTGCTATAATTTTGATAAAAGTTAGAACACTGGGTTTTTGAAATTTGTTAAAAATGATGTTACCCTAAAACTTTCTAAAATGACCTTTCATGTTATTCTGAATCCGTATTTTCAATCTTTAGCATACAAATGAACACCGTTTCTCCTATCTAGACCAAACTTTGAACTTATATGTAAGATTCAACAGAAATTAGTTTAGCTTACAACCTTCAAAAGCCATTCCTACCGTATCTTCAATCCTTTAAGTGGAAGTTTGCAATCAACCCATCTGGTTAACAAATGGTACCAATACATTACAGAATCAGGCAAAAACTGCCCTAACGGTGATGTACCTCAAACTTTTAAAATTTAACCTTGTCCAATATTTTTAATCCCCGATAGACAAAACCGTATTATTTGGATGTTCGTACACATATTTGCGCATTTGAGCTATACGATATGGTGATATCAATTGAAAACTGTATTTTAATGTAATCTATTCATATATTAAATTCCTTTCTGAAAAAAATTGTAATATGGAAAATTTTGCAGAATTACTCTTTGAGTAAAAATTGTAAGTCGCCCCTTAAAAGTAAGTCAAATTTCTAAATTCTATAAATATCAGCATATGTTTTTGTAATCATAAGCAGGTACACACATTTCCATTGTAATATCTCCAGTGATTTTAATATTGTATACTTAATACTTTTAATGGTAGACCAAAGTTTCCCACTCAATAACAAATTTTACAGATATGAATATATTTTGCGTCTAATAAATAATTAAGAACAACTGTCAAGAGCAGATTTTGGACTGATGTTTTAGTTTTTGAGAAAAAAATTATAAATTCAAGAAAATCAGTGTTTTCATTATTTTTAGAGTGTTACTTAGATATTGCAATTAATATTTCTCCAGTGCTTACCAATGAAAAAAAAAATCACTTCCAACATTTTAAGGATTATGCTTTTGGTTGTATCTGCAAAAAAAAGTTGAAGAAAATGGTACAAACAGTTTATCGTTAGAAACATTTTGTACGAAAAAAGATAAAAAAAAATAAATAAATAAAAGTAAAAGAAAAGGGAGAAAAAGTGTTTTGGAATTCTTAAGGCCCTTGTGTGCACACACATTAAAACCTAATATTAAATATTTCCAATAATTAGTAATGGACACAAAATACTAATTACGGAACAAATTATTCACTCTCAATAAGAATTGACCTTTTGAAGCGTTTCACTCAATTTTCAGCTATGTGTACCCGTAGAAATAGCTAGTATTTTAGAATGCTCCTAGAACACACATACATAACCACATTTATAGCATAGAAGCAGAAGTACATAGAACAGAGGGAAATAAGACTCCGGCTTGAGAGATTTAGCTCAAATGATTCACCCGTTTCTTTATAAAGGTTTGCGCTTCAATAACTACAAAAATGGCGCTGCAGTGACTTTGTGAACAGCAGCAACAAAATCGCAGCAAAGAAAGTTTTCCTTACATGGTAACACGCAGAAAGAGGTGCACAATGAAAAAGGAAACTATGGTAGATAGAACATAGTTGCTTTGTGCCGGGGGGCACCGATAATATGCATGGAGCCCCTGTCTTCCCATTCCCAACCATAAATCGATTTCGGTTCAGCTCCTCTCACTGCCAAGACCACACCCATGACGCGGCGGTTTGGCTTATGTTATCATTTCGTGGTCTGCGAGCCCGTTACGGCCCGTTTCTTCTCAATTTGTGGATGGAAAGAGGATTTTCACCACTAGTCGCTTATTTCTTGGAGGCGTATTTTGTTAACGTTTATACCAATCATCTAAAACTTGAAAATGTGACTAGTTTTACAGGAATAAAATTTTACAATGTACTACCATAAGAAATAAATAAATTCTCACAATATTTATATTACATTTAAACTACTAAAGAGATTTGTTGGTGAATATTACATTGAATATCTATGCAAATAATGTTATAAATAGTATTAATCAATACTACAAAATATTACTTTTACTAAGTTAAGCTTATAACTTCTTTTATTTTAACTAATTAATAATTTCGTAATCAGAAAACTATGTCTATATTAAATTATAAATCGCCTTTCTTATTGTTAATATATTTATTGTCTATATTGTTTATTATTTTGTGTATTTATATTATTTCCTTACTCTGAATAGATTTAGCTGTGTGTAACGCCATACTCAATTGTAATAGAATAGAATTGAATTGGTTTTTGTTTTTTATACTTCTACCCAGCCCCTACACGCCTAGCTGCGCAGATAAAGTTTTGCAATATGAAGAAGTCAGGTGGAGGACAAGAGACTACCTGGGTCGTGTTCAATACATTGGTTGTAATGGGAAAACAATGAAATTTAAAACAGCTATAATTACGTCATAAGGACACCTTAGTAGGAAACAATTGCGACAACACGTTCTTTATGATCTTCAGCATCTATGCACAGGGATTAGACCTGGAATGTCATGTTGGAAGTTGAATAAAAACACTTCATTAACTCTACGGAATTTCATCCCACAACTGAACAAAATAGAAGTAAATATTATCATTGAACTTGAATATCGCATACCTGCATTTAAAGTGTTTTACGAATACAGAGAGTAAGCATCACAGAGAGCATAATTCAGCTTTAATTCCGTTTTCTCAGTTTCTTCTCAGTGATTCCATGTATACTTTCTGCTTTTTACTTTAATGTACAAAGTCGTCAACAAGAATTATAAAGAGGGTTTGTTAAGAGTGTCTCTGCGGTAAAGTGGTCAAAATGCTGAATTAAAAATGAAAAAAGCTGGGTTCGATTCTAGGCTGATGAAGTTATTCTTATTCCCCACCCTCAAGAGCCTGGAAATGTGAATGCGTTACTGAATGTGTTAAGTTAATCGAGAAATACAGTTTTACTGTACACCTCAAATTTAAGCAGTTATAAAGGTCAAAGTGATAATACGACGACATTACCTATGGCGGAATGTAAATAAATAAAATGATTTACCAGAAAAATAAATGCGATATTGGATTTTCAGATATGGTATGTATAGTATAAAATTAGGTACATTACAGTGAATTTAGGCACCCGTATTCGTCTTCAGTTAACTATATTTCAGTCGTTAAGTAAACATTTTCTATTAGTATTTAGCTTAGATGAGATAGGTATATTAATATGTGCACAAGAGGAGAGTATGGTCTGTGCTTCCTGAAATAATTTATAAACAAAACTAAAATTAGAATCGGTTATTACTTAATATTCTTTATGTTCTAACGCCTTTGCAAAATTCCTTTTTGCACCCTGTGGGATTGTGTTTCAGTCTGAAATTACAGATTTGAAAAATTAACTTAATCGAGATTTCGGTTTTTTTTATTATTATTATTATTTAGGACAAATAATATTGAATCTACTATTTTCGCACTGCCTTCTAATGCTAATAAAATATATACAAAATAGTTATAAGAATGAAATTAGCGTTCTCGTTACCTTTGTCAGATAAGAAGGGAAACTAAATACTGAAGGAACTGAGTCAGGGTTGAGCATCATCTTGCCTTTATTCTCATGGAAACAATTTTTCACAAAATGCACTGAGTATAGCCTGTGGTATTTCGATGGCGCACGTTTGTTACATCTCGGAGCAGCTGACGTCTTACTCAATAATTATAGTATATGTAATAGGAACCTAAAATAAATTATCATTCACTTAGTGACCGAAGAAATCCACGAGAATAAATCGGAATGAATTTAGAACACAAATGTTACAATTTATTCTTATTGATGGAAAGTGATCTCGGAATCATTTTTCCGGTTTTTGGCACAGTTATGCAGCATAGAAGTGCACTATGTTAATTATTAACCCTAATACTTTTAAACAACCTCATTTTTAAAGTCTTTTACGCGTACTGAACATACGGCAAAAAGCACGTTTGCCCTTCACCTACCGATGCGCGAGAGGTTTCCATTAGTGATAGCACACCAGCGCCAGCGGTGAGTCAAGGTAATATAATTCCAAGATCTTTGACTTCTACCCAAGTCTAAAAGGAAAATGTTCTTACATAATCTAACCATATTAGAGTAAATACCTGTTAGGGTTTTAACGTTTGAAGATTTTCTTTCAATTTCTTCTGAAGTAGATTTTAATCCTTTTCATAAACATATTTTAGTCTACAAAGCTTATTGCAATTATTCTGCATAAAATATTGCTTATATTTTCCACCACCTATTTATAGTAGCAGAGGAATTAATGCAGTCCGACAAAAATCCGATTTCAAAATTTCATCGGAAATGTATATTTGAGGTCCACTGAATTCTGATCAATCTTAATTTAGCAAAATGACCAGTGTTTCTCTGAACATCATAACTCAAAAACATTAAGTCGGATGCTGCAAATGTTGGTATTTATTCTGCATCTTCTAAAGCTGCAGCACGAGTATTTTCAAAATGTTACCCCTATTTCAAAATACGCTTTCTATGAGTGCTTTTTTCCTGTTAGTTTCTATTTTCTCAAAAAGAATCTAACGAGTTTGATTAAAGTACACAATCTTGAGATGTGTGTATGGTTAATAAATATATCAATAAAATGTTAATTGCAATTGTGTTCGAGTGGCTGGCGCTCACGCTTCTCAATGCAGAGATGGCCGCGCCGTGGCCTAGTAGTTAGACCATTCGCCTCTCACCTAGAGGGTCAGGGTTCGATCCAAAGAGACAGCATGTGAGATTTGTGGTGGGCGGGTTTTCTCCGGTTTCCCCCGCCATCGCATTCCACCAGTGCTCCATCACATGTATCATCAATATCACCGCCTGCGATACCATAAGTAGTTAAAGCGGGCGTTAAACACAACCAAAAAAAAAATGCAGAGATGGTGGGTTCGATTTCCGGCTGGCGCGAGGAATCTTTCTCTAACGACAGCCATTCCCAATCCCTCATAGTCTGGAAATATGAGAGTGAACATCCGTGTATTTGAATACAGAAATTATTACACCCAACATTAATAACTTACAGTAGACGATATGTTTCACAAGTAAAAGCCTCCGACATGACCATAGAAGTTAGAGGAGGCTATAAAAAGTATTAATAAATAAATATTAAATACATATCGTAAATGTATTGTGAATAGCTTATGAAATTCTCTTATTGAATGAATTTCGTATAATTTTGTAAATTGGTATGAGATGAACAAAGACCTGAGTGAATGTAAGAAATACAATTGTCATAAAAATGTTTGTAGGAATAACGATTTCTGAGCTATTCATCGTTAAGATTTGAATATTCCAGTAGGTACTTCGTTCATAAATACTACGTTACTAGCCATGTAAATAGTGGCCATGTAAATAGTTCAATTTTAAAACCACCATATAGCCAAAACATTTTTGTGTGATTTAACTACATATTCCGTTTGTACCAACAACAAAATCATTTGAATACATTTAAACGTTGAGTTTATCTGGTAATCATAGTACAGGCCTTAGACACGACAGCGAAAGTAACAACAAATGTACAGCATGCGCAAATATTCATTAAAAAAAATCTTGTGTTCCATTCACATGACCTTCTCTGACTATCCTGCAAACAAAATATTCTTACATACTCATACTTCTATTTCCTTCTACATCATCCCTACTGTAAATATGTGATGCGCTATTACCACAAGATGGAAAAATTCAATAGCTGATATAGTACAAGTTATACCATAATTTCCAAACGCTATGGATTGCAATAAATGTTATGGATTGCAGACTGCTATTGAAATACATATAATTTGAAGATGAATTTAATTGTAATATTATGAAGATTATTAAATGATTTATAGTTTGAGCTATTCAAGATAAACATTAGCAGAGGACAACAGATTCTTATTACTTCCTTGTGAGCAGAAGGGAAATAAAGGAATACACTAGGATAAAGCGATAGTCAAATCTTTTAAAAAGCTGCCGCTATGCGACGACATTGAAAAGTTTGCAAAAGTCCTCCAAAATGAAGAGGGCTTCAGAGGTTATAGGTACATTTTATTTACCATGTAAATATATTTTTATGACATTTAAATGAAAACCACTTTTGAGAAAATAAAAAATGTCGATAAATGTTCTATGTAAACTTAATTTGAGGAAGGGGCATTTTCATGAAAATCTTCGTGTCGCATCCTTATAAGATACTTAAACGTAAATACCAAGTTTGGTATTTAACCGACTTTTCGTTGAGCTATACTGTTCTTCCTCTCTCTCTCTCTCTCTCTCTCTCACACCCACACGTACCCACACACCCCCCTCGCACAAACACACCGTTTTCTAATAATGCTTATTTTGGATTCAGGAGCTCTTTAAACATGTATTTTCGGTGAAATATCGATATCGAATTTTTGGGTGGAATGCAATATCTTCACTACCTACTATGTACAAATTGTACATACGCGTAGAAAAAGTAAAAATAATGAGACCGCGTATAAATCTTCAGCCCATAGTTTAATATTTAAAATGTTTTAAACTAGAAATACGACACAATACATATTTTAATGCTTCCAAAAGAGTACGAATAAATTAAAGTTCGTTATTTTATGTGTGTGCAAGAAGTATGAAATATTCCTCTACCACTCCAATTCTTACTCATCATGATTTCATGTACGTATGTCTGACTCGAATAAAAATGCAAACCTATAAGATTTGTACTTCCTGAAAACTGAGTGTACATAATATTCCACCATATCTCATCCATCACGCCCTTCAACACATTTAGGACTAGCACAATTTGTCTTTTAGTGGTTAAAATGATACACTACCACATTTAGTTTACCTATACTGCTCTTCAATACCCGTAATACATAGGTATACAGAACGAGGTTTTAAAGCAGTAACACAATGCCAGTTATTTCCTCTACCTCCTAGCTGAGGCAAGGAAACGTGGGTATCTATTCAAAATATTGGTATCGAAAAAAAAAGAACGCAAAATACACGCGTTGAAGCAACCTTCTTTGGTGTGTGAATCACGTTTTAAGTTCACATGTGCTCTTCAATAAACGGGAGATTTCAAAGGAAAATTCGAGCACTAACGTTATTAAGGCACCCTTCAAGGATCACAGCAAAGGTTTTAAGAATTATTAAATTATATTTGATTTTATCAAAATTATTTATACTCATTTATATTAAAATATCACACGTTCAACTGCTGCGATAAGGAATAAAATGCATTTAATAAATGCGATTTTCTACGATCCTCTTTATGCTTTGTGAACTGTAACAGGTGGCCCAACTGTCCCCTATTTGACTGTGCAGATATCCCTTAACGTGTTAAAAAGATTGCAGAAGTAAACGGGGTTATTTCAATTTAAGACCTGCCAGTGGAGTACTGGCGAGAGCGAGCTTCGCTTTACACGTCTTGCTATGCGGAGACTGAGCGGTTCGGGCTCATTCAGAGGGATGAAGCGAAGGTCGCTCTCGCCCAGTTGTCCGCTGACGGGTTTTACCTTGAAATGGCCCCTCTCGTTGAGTTCTGCAACTGTTTTACCGCACCAAGGTATATATGCAAACGCCAAATACGGGGCAGCTGAGCTACCTATTTTACAGGATGAAAGCGAAGAGAAGATGTTAAAAATATGATGTCATTCTTCGGCAAACTATTCTTACAAAAGCTTATTCTTCTATACTTCATGTTAATCGAGCTATTCTTATGAAACCTTATTTTTCTATCTACTTTATTTTAAGTGAGAAAAACCTTTACATAAATAGTTACATTGCACATTTCACTATAGATAAAAAGAGAACAGTGTTAGCCGGATGTTTAACAATTAATATTATATTGATGATGCGAGGTGAGCAAGCCGAGGAATGGTTGGAACCGGGATGGTACTATGGTAGAGACCTCGGCTTATGGAGGGTGATACCGCGGAGGTTTGCCTCGTGCCTTCACGACATGGCGATGAAAGGACACAAAACCCAGACCTGGGAAACAGCAAGAAGGATTATTCGGGGGAAAATCCTCATGGCCCCACAGGGATTCGAGCCCGGGTCTTTTGAGCCTGAGGTAAGTGCACTATTGCTGGGCTACGGAGGCGGTCAACAACCTTAACCTTCCTTCCGGCTTTCGAGAAACAATCGACAAGAATTGCAAAGTATGGCAAAGAATTGAACAATTCGATTCATAAAGAACACATATCTCGGAAAGAGACATTACAAAAATGTTACCTGGAATAGATTGGGTGTTTTTAAGAAGTCTGCATATTTTGTACAGAGTGTTTTCTTATATCGCTCAAAGTATACCAGCTATACAAGGTTATACAAAAATAATGCGGAATGAAGTAATCTTTAAAAGCTATTCCCGGAACATTTTAGAGAAAATAAAAAATATAGAAACACATTCCTGCAAAGATTAGTTGGCGGAGGATTTTCTTGAAAATATGTTGCATCTTCAGAGATGCTAAACATAAATTCCAAGTTTGGCATTTATCCGACTTTTTATGTTCACAGACACCGACAGAAACAGGAATATTTTTCTAAAAATGCATGCTCACTTTTTGAATACAGAGGTCTTCAAAACATATTACTTTTAGCAAATTCGGTATCAAATTTTTTGGTAAATGCACATTTCTACTTAGCTTACTATCTACGTGGAACAGATAATAAATAATAAAAATCTGATGCGTTCCATTCACATGATTTTTTATACATCTTTGTAACAAATTATTGTTAAAAACCTTATCCTCCCATGCACTTCATGCTAAAGAAATTGTCTTTATTACTTGTTTTCTTGTAAGTAGAAGGGAGATAATACATTAGGCTAAAGCGATACTCAATTCTTTTAAAAGCTGGTTGCCATGTGGATGAAATCAGTTTCTTTGCATTGCCAGGAGTTGACAAATTCCCGTATCTGAGAAGTTTAAGTAGTTTAAAACTGAAATCAATAATATGGAATATCTCAAAAATGGTCAACTCTACGAAAAAAATGTAGAAGACATTAACCATGTATTTTAACGAGATCTATATTTTTTGTGTGATAAGCTTTTATCTATCTCTTACGCTTTACTAGTGTAAACTCCAACAAAATTCATCCAAAATAAAGAGGTATTTAGAGACTATTCCCAGAAAATCCAAGATATGCATTTCGTCATATAAATATATTTAGTATACGGTATTTTAATGAAAATTGTTAAGAGCCATTGAGAAAATCAACATTTTCGAATTTTTTTTCACATAAAGGGTAGTTTGGGGTGGAGGGATTTTCCTCAAAATCTTCATGTGGCATCCTTGGAAGGTACTAAACTTGAATACGAAGTTTGGTACTTTACCGACTTTTCATTTTTGAGTTATCATGTTCGCAGACACACAGACACACACAGATCTTTTTCTAAAGATGTGTTTTTGGATACAAGGGTGAAATCTCGAATCGAATTGTTGGAGGGAATGAAATACCTTCTCTATACATCATACACCTAGTAAGTAAAGAGAAAGTAAAAAAGGATTACAACCATTTATTTGAGAAAGTTATAAGTATAGAAAAATTTAAACCAGTAAGTCATAGGTGTCTCAGGAATGATTGACTCCACAAATAAAAGTGTTTGACTTATATTCGGTGTATTAAAGAATCATTTTTAAATTAAGATGTTTTCTATATTTTACGGTTTACAGTTGTGCAGTCATTCATAATTAATAATAATAATAATAATAATAATAATAATAATAATAATAATAATAATACAATCACTGAGAATGAAGAGATTCGAAGGCTATTTCAAGAAAGGCAAAGATATACATTCTATTTGTCATGAAGTATCTTAAACATGTTATTTTATACAAAATTGTTTAAGCCAATTTTGACAAAATTAAAATTTAAAAAAATGCTCCATTTAGAAGGTAGTTTGGCGTGGGGGATTTTGTTGCAAATCTGTCGCATTCTCGGAAGATGCAGAACCTAAATACCATGTTTGGTATTTAACCGATTTCTCTTTTTTTTTTTATTTTATTTTATCCCCTATTTACATCCCCCCCCCCAGTATGATTACTGGTTTTACTGTTCCTTTACAAAAACATATACACATTGCACAAACATATAACATACATGCCCAAGGCGGGGCTCGAACCCACGATCCCCTGCCCACGAAGCACTAAAGCGAGACGCCTTAGCGAGCGTGGCCATGTGGACCGGCTTTTCATGATGCGCGCGCGCACATACACATACACACACACTCACACTCTCTAACTGACCTTTCTAAAAACCCTTTTTCTAAGTTCAGGGGCCTCAAAACACATTTCGTTGAAATCTCGACATTGTATTTTTGGGTGGAGTGCATCATTTCCGCATCATACTATACGTAGTCAAGAAAGTAAAAAAGAAGAAAACTGCTTCATAACTAACGGTCAACCTCCTAGTATTTCACTAATATACAAATTTCTTATTTTATTTGTTATTTATACTTTGTAATAAAACTTATGTTTACTGAGCTTCATACTTTTAAGCGGCCAAGGCCAGTGCAGTCCTACAGTGGGAGCGTAGACCAGGCGAACTAACGTGTTGAAACAATAAGACTTCATGCATAAGAAATTTGACAAGGCTGTAACATTGAAACAATACGAAGAATACACGGCAGGCTATTGCGGTAAGTCAGAATCAGGTAAACAATTGGTGAAAGCTGGAGGTGCTTCCCCAAAACGTGTATCGCCAAGTATTACAGTGAACCCTTTTCCATTTCGCGCGATAAAGCACCAAGCTTATCATAAACTACGCACAACATCGACAACGCATTGCCAAGCAGAACCAGAATAGTAAACATTGCCATTGTTAATATCATTTTCACTACCACGTACGATGTATTCCACCAAAAATTCGATATCGAGATTTCACTAAAATGCATGTTTTGAGGATCTCTGAATAAAACCTTTTCAGAAAAAGGTGTGTGAACTGCATAATTCAAAAACGAAGTCAGTTATAAACCAAACTGAGTATTAGTTCAGGAGATTTTCAGGAAATTCCCCCCGCCCCATACTACCCTTTACAAAGAATATTTTTTCCGAATATTGGATTTTCTCAATAATAGAGCTAACGATTTGCCATTTTAACTCCATAATTAAAATGCATATTTTGAGTTTTTTTGGGAATGGCTTCTAAAGCCCTCTTACACTGGATGTCTTTTGCATAATGCTAAACAAAGACAAAATGCTACTACAGGAAAAAAAATATAGATATCCTTAAAACACGGTTTTTATGAAAAATAAATGTTTATTGTAGAGTTAAATTTCTGATATATCCCTTGTTATTGGTTTAAATTTTCCCACTTTTACACTTTTCTCAAATGGGAAATCATTTCAAAATCATCACATAGCGCACAGCTTTCAAAAGATTGTACAATCGCTTTGCCCTAGTGTATTCTCTTATTTCTCTTATACCTATTTCTGTTAATGTTTATCTTGATTAGCGTGGATTACATATAAGAATATGTAGAGAAAATCGTGTGAATGGAAGCACATCAGATTATTTTCTGATCGCTTCATCGTCCAATGGTTTCTCCTCTGTTACGATAGAGGAAAGAGTGAGATGTGATGCATTTTTCATTCACATTCATTAAGAACTTAATGAGTAACGCTTAGTTAAACCAAACTATTATTATTTTAGTACAAAATAAGCGAGGTTTAATATTAACACTGTGAAAATGAACGGGAAGCACACACAAAAAATTATTTCGGCAAATCCTTGTTTAAAATGCAATTTCCTCTGGCTACACATGTTTATTGAGAAAACGAAGGTAATGCTATTTTACGTTCTTGGTCACGAGCTGATATGGCAGCCGTGGTTTCAAAATTTCTTTCACTGAGAATCTGAACCACTGGTAAAGATAAAACACTATCTGCTTACAACCAATTACAAAACGTCTCTAAAACAACTCAACAAGTTACTCCAATATTTTTTCTCCATTCTAGATCCCTCTCCATTTGCTATAATATCAACTCGAACGAGATTACATTCGTAAAAGAAAAGCATTCAACACCCACAAAGGATTTTCTAGAAAATGAAATGGTTTAGGCCCAATTTCCTAGCTAATTTATTTATGCCATATTTTATAAATTATCGTGTAGCAACTTCAGACGCACAGTTAATATATAGCCCTAACTGTAGTCGACTATATCTGGATTGAGTGGCGTTGCCAATTTTCCCATTTCATGTAAATTACAATTGTAAACAGTGTACAATCAAAGGATTTCCCAAAAAAAGTGCACTAAAATAATCAGATACGTTTCTTTTAACTGGCCTTAACTTTAAGCATGTGCTGTATCCAACAGCATTACAGCGTAAGGTCATAGTGGAACTTCTTCTTTTTGCTATGTGCACTCCCCCCCCCCCTCCCGTCCCAAGAGTTATAGCGCCAGGGCCTGGGGCCAGTTGCCTGTTGAAAAGCAGACGGACTTGAAGGAAGTAACCAGGCGGGTGGTCAGCCCAAAGCCTGATATGAGGGTGAGAAAACAGAGGATTTGAAATAACGGTGAAATGGATGAAAAGAAAGGTGGTGGAATGAAGCGGGAGAAATCGGAAAAAGCCCGCCAAGACGCCACTTTGTCCACCACATACAGCACCTTAGGAACGAACCCAAAACACTTTGGTGAGAGGCGTGCGGTGTAATCACTCAGCCTTGTGGCGGTACTCCCGAAATAAATTATTTATGGCGAATAAAGCTCTTAAAGAAAAAGTGTTATTACTACATGCTATTCAGTAGCCATACTTCATTAAGCTCTGGCCGTACACATCCCTTTCACTCTCTGTATCTGGGAGGTGTTAAGATGTAGAGACTGATGCTTATTGCAGGAACAATGTAGCTCAGGTTTCATCAAATGACCTGTGACGCTAACATTTCAAGCATATTTACTGCTGTTCGAAAAAGGCTTCTTGCGTGTTTAAGCGGTGCAGTGTAAAATGTTATTTCTTTTCTTATTTTGTTTTCTCCCATTCTCTTCCCCCCCTTTTTTTACGTTTAATGGTCTTATAATACTTATAGAATGAAATGACTGACGCAATGAACGATGTTCACCAAAATCAGTCTAGTTTCCATGCAGCTTATGGCACTGTTAAGTCTTTTCACTATAATGGAAAACTCCAGGATAAAAGAAAAGCTTATTCTCCAACTCACCCTAAGCGGGATTAGGACTAGGAACCTTCAGATTCCTGGACATGTGCATTTCGAGTTGGACTTTTGTTTTTCTGCTAACGTGTAAACCTCTTCACTTACTATATTTCATCCTTCTGCACTTTAACTGGAGCCCTTTAATCTGATTTCTAAGCATAAATGCAACTAATGCTCCAAATAGATTTCAAATCATAACTGTGATATTCGTAATTATTTACACACATTTTTCTCAAAATATGTTATGTCAAAAAAAATACTTTATAAACAACGGCAATGGTAATTTCCGTTATTGGCATGTGCAACGAGAATGTGCCGCTGCTGCGAAACAAATTATGCGATACAAATAATTTCAATATTTTTAGTGCAGGAGGTGCAATTTCGCCCTATTTACAGGCGATTCCAATATCCTGTATTAACATGTTCGCTTCAGTTTTCAGCGTTTTGCTTCTGTAAATATTTTAATTATACGCAGCTGAAGTATCTATAACGCTTGTGGAAATACAGCACATACAACGGCATTCGATCGAAGTTGATTCCAGTTTGGGACATCGTTCATTTGCGTCTAATTTGTTCTCCATTCATTCTGTTACTCTCTGTTCTAAATAATCGCGCTCAACCGTATTAACTGAAATTATTGTATTGCTTTTAGGTTATATATTTCCATCTTCGATAACAATATAATAAAATTATGTCAGAAATCCACAAATGAAGCTTGAAATTTCATTCTGCGTAACTACAGTTACATTTAGAAAGCAATCTTCAAAACACATCAGATCCCTCAATAAAGCAGAGTTCTGTGAAGAGTCTGAATTTACACAGCAGTATACAAACTGCCAAGCAGATAAATGCGTATCCATTTCACTTCTGCTACGATTTGCATCACACGGCACGCAGTAGAGAGCTGTCTATGGGAGCATCATGGAAGTATGTTGGAGAGTGAGCTAAACGGGTCTCTTTGGAATAAAATCAAGCAGTCGTCTGCACAGAGGATGCCATATTGGACGGACCGATTCCATTGTGAACTATTGTATTTTAATTGAATTTGCGGCCACATCATATGAACATACTGTGTTATTATGGTTGTAATAACACCCAAAGGTGTGGGGACAAAAGTTTAAGTTCTCGTAGTAATGTAAGCACAATAGATTCTGTACCATTTAAATTATTGTTATAAACTTCGCATGTGCCAGTGTAGCTTAAATAATTTTATACACAAAATATGACAAAAGCGTACTTACCAGTTTGTATATATGTTTAAATACTGATTGCAAAACAAGTGGGCCAAAATAACTTCGAAACCGGAAACCCTGAAGTAGTCTTTGAAATAGTCATTTTACAAACGATGATATAAGTTGAAACCTGAGGAAGACATTTAAAGTTATTGAACGAAAGTAAAGCCCCTTCTACATTCAACTTTCCTCTTCGCTTGTTAAAAAAGACAAATGAAGAATCCTGGATGGGCCAGCAGTTGGGATCTGCACAGTAAGGGTAGCATTTGTGTACAGGAAAAACAAATACTGTGGTAAATGTTGAATAAACACCTCAGTAAATAGCGCATATTAACACAATGCATACTCAAATCGCACTTAATTATAATTCTATTTCTGCTTATTAGGCAAGGCCAGTTGAACTTTTTTTTTTTCTTCTAAATCGGGCACTAACTATGAACAGTAACGATTTATGTATTAAATAGGATACAGATTATTAGAGACTTTTGAAAAAAAAAAAAGATGCCCAGTCAAATATAAAGCTTATTACGTTTACTACTGATGTAATTTCGACAAGAAAGAAACCTTCATTGTGTACTAAAGCTATATCTAAAGATATAAGACTCACTAATGTTCATATCTGAAGATAGATTTAACAAAGTAGTATAATGCATTAATATGTAACTTAGATCCTTCCAAATTATGTGTAAACAGTTTCTAATTTTACCAGCTAATTGTTACGGATACAATTCATTTCTCTTGTCTGTAAAATGCTGAGGGTATACTTCGTTCTGTTGTAAGTCTGTCAAAGCTTTTGCTACTCATTGAACAGAAATCGGTGTAATTCTTGAAAATTGTAGAAAATACGCCTTTAATTTCGTAAATTTTAGGATAGTTTATAATTGTTGCAAATACACGAAAAAGCAGCGGACTAGATGTAATATTTCCTCAGTCATAAATGTACTGATGTTAATGGCTTCTCATACAGCGTTATGAGAAACGTAGCCTGGTACTTTTTTATAGCGTATGTAACTAACTATACGATTCGTTATCAAATTCCCTGACGGATCCGTCCAGTATGGCGGCGGAGATAGCAGACGACAGCTCACACTCTCAGTACGTGGAAGGCGATCAAGCTAATATATATATATACATCCATGGTGAGCATGTGATCTCTCCTCACCCAACCCGGAGTAGCCTGTTTTTAATCAACGTTCGACTGCTAGCACCAACGGCAACAACCTCGGGGACTTAAGTAGTTGTGATAATATTGTTCATGTAATGAGGACAATTATTTCACTTGCATTATAAATATGTATAAATATAAGTTGTAACTTTCGTACGCTATTGTATACTAAGCAAAGTGTTACATTTCATTTGTGTTTAAAATACACTGATATTTTATACAGTGTTCCGGAATCACCGTCCACTTTGTTCCAATAGTCAATCCAAATGATAAGAGATAATGATGATAATACTAGCAGCAGCAGCAGTAGTAGTAGTAGAAGTAGTAGTCATAGTAGTAGTAATAGTAGGAGGAGGAGGAGGTGGTGGTGGTAGTAGCAATAGTAGTACTACTTTGTTCGTCATGAATCAGACTGAAAATATTTGTTTCTTGAGGATACTGTATAATATAAGTGCCACCGGTGTTCCGGAGTTTCGTCCCGCAGGAATTCTTTTCCATGCCAGTAAATGAAATGTCATTGGTTGTCATTTTTAATTACATTTAAAGCATCGATCTGGGCCACATTCAGATATCCGAAGATTACCTGTAGGATAAATAGCTGTTTTGGCCTTATACCACAGCTGTACGATTGGTTAGGGTGCCGGGGACAAAGCAAAGAGGTTCGAAGTGGCAATCCCGTACAATCCTTAGTAGTTTTATTAGTTTTATTATTATTTTTATTATTATTATTATTATTATTATTATCGTCATCATCATCATATTTATCTTTATAATTATTACTTTCAAACTATTATTATTACTTTGTGCAGAAATTCGCCTAAAAATGTCAACTTATCAAAAGACGCTGCATGTGAACTTCTTAATTTAGAACTCGTTTTAACTGGATTTAATAACCCAAAAATGGTATTAAAACCTTGTTGAAGCACGAATCCATACAGCAACCTTTCATGCGTTGCTTTATTTTTATGAAAGGACATATAAAATCAGTTTATGCATCAAGCCTCGATCATCTAGAATGTAAAAACTCTTTCAGAACTAAATCTTTGTTGCTCTATTGTTCAAGTGAAAGTGTGGCATTTCTTATTTATCGCGTGGGGTATCATGGACCGGCACAGTTTGGAAAATATATACCCGCTTGGCCGTAGTTATTCTGGCAGATTTCACATGACGGTTCTCTTCATTTCCGTTCATATACGTGATTTAGAAGAATGATTCTGGTTTTATTTTTTGTTTGTGTAGGACTGACAATTTACATTCTTATGAAATAAATTAAGATAGTGGGGTTACCCTCTCTGCATGGAGGACTTGTAACGTTAAGATTTGTACATAGGTGCCTGTCGAGGAGCCAATGACATTTACTTATTGAATGAAAAACCCGGAATTATGGATCTGCCCTTACCTATCTAGGCATGTGAGTGAGGAAATGGATGATGTGAATGAAGGTGAAATGGGTGATAGAAAATATGATAATGGGGCAATTATTTAAATTATAGGAAGGGGAAATTGAAGAACTCTGAGAAAGCCTGCCCAGACACCGCTTTGTCCATCACAAATCCCACATGCGGTCCACTGGGACTGACTTCGGGCCGCGTAAGTGAGAGGCCAGTGGCCGAAATACTCAGTCACTACTTATCAAATAGCACGAGTCCATAATTATTCGACAATTCTTTTTCCTACATACGGAGTGGAGCTATTGCACCTTTTATTCAAGGCGCTCTCTGAATCACCAGGATCCCAACACAGTGGAAGTGTTCCCCCTCCACTGTATCTGGCTCCTTAATAACTCGGGTAAAGAGTCGCATATATATAGAAAGAAAGGAAAGATCAGGTTTAAACTGGGAGGCTGGAGCGACAGAAAATAACCGACAACTGGTAGTTGAATCTACCCATGCTGTGGTTTGGATGTACACTGAACACACATTTTAGCGGAATGTGCACAGTGGGAGAACAAATAAAACAAACTCCTAGAAAAAACGTTTAAGTCCTGCTACAAGGAGATTGTCATGTTGAGATCTACTGACTGATCAGAGGAAAGAGCCAAACATGGAAAATTTCCTGGCTAAAGTGCACTAGCTGTGATCAAATTTATTTAGTTAGTCAACGACAATTTAGCCTTTTTTTTTTTTTTTTTCCTTTCTTTATTTTTCTTTTGTTTCTTTTTGTCGCATTAAACATGTATTTGAAATATGCATTTACGGTCAACGACCCACGAGGTAGAAATTTATGTAGCAACTTTAATAACGTGGCACCAATAAAAATGCCTATCTAACCGACACGGTGGTTCGATTTAATACTGACAGGGAATGGAGAACATGATTACATGACATGTGTTATACTGCGCGATGCGAAAAAGTAACTAAATGTATAATTAAAAGATTACTTTTGAGTGTTTTACTGTAACTCTTTCAATGAGCATTATTTTTCACTGCTTATTTTCGACCCGCTCGGCAACTTTATCCACAGATTACGTTAATAACGAAATGACAAGATCGCAGACGTTCTCTAGAATGTAAAATTAAATGATAATGGGTCTATATGTTTTTAGTAGTGAGGCAGGGATGGCCCCTACGGTCCAGAACTAATAAGCGAGCAGCGGCACTGTGTTACGTCTTGCTTAATCAGACTTCATCGCGTGAGACTCCCGAATAAGCCGGTTAGTTCTCTACTCTACTGAATTAACGTCACATAGACCTGTGCACGATCCTAGAAAGAGAAAATAGTCTCTGGCAGAGAAGGGAAAGGAAAGCGATTTTCATTTTCGCAGCTTAATGAAGAAATGTTTGATAATAATCGCTTCAATGGTCGTTTTCGGATAAGCCTCAACATCCGTTCGTGCCGGAAGTGAGCTACATCAGCACTCAAGAGCTCCGTCACAACGTGTCATCAACAAGGGCGCTACGTGTTCGATATGGTCGTTAACTCTATCCCCTTTCTGCAGCATCCCTTTCCCAAGGCTTAAAATCTGTCGACAGCGCCGTCCTTTAAAGGTCCACATGAACGTACTTGAGAAGATAAAAGCTTTCGTATAATAACTCTGAAAATAAGATTCACGGCTCGACCAATCGGAGCTTCAACTACTCCACGAGTATTTTCCCCATAGCAACCCTGTTTCAGTTATGGATGTGATTTTCAAGAAAATGGCCTATTTCCAGAATTCTGCATTAAACGTTTCTGTTGCAGAATTGAGTTAGTACTACCAAAATAATTGCTTCTGTTTAGAAAATTAATTGGTATGCCTTTGGAGTAGCAATAATTATGTTCATGATGAATGTGATGCAATAATCACTCATAAATGAGAAGCAAAAGCAAACGAAAAGCTTGCATCATAATTTTGGTAGTTTTAACGGCCACTCTTACAGCACTGATACACAAAATTAAGTAACTAGAAGAACTTTGGGAAGGAAATGTCCCTTCCCTGAATTTAAGGCATCTGCCCAGATATCCTCAGTTACGAGAGCACGGTTTACCTAAAAAACAACTCAAGTCGGAGAAGGGGTGGTTCTAACGAGATTCAAACAGAACACCTATTCACGATTCCGTGACTTAGCGCCTTCGGCTAACGTATCCATATGGTCACATTATAATAGGTAAAAAACAAAGGAGACAAAGTTACGCAGTATCATTTACACAGTACCTGATACGCGGTTAGTGCTGGAACTAATAACTCCTGCGAGTAAAGCGACCAACTCGGAAGCGGATGAAGGATTCTAGTGAAAATTCCAATCCTTTCTTCGCGTGCCTTTCATTTCGCCACCAGAAAGCAGGAACAACTGTTGTTCAACCATCTAACTCTCTTATGTCCACTGACCATACAGACACACATCTCTAGGTACGCAAACAACTTTTTCAATTATTTTCTGCATCATGACTTGAGAAATAGATATAGTTGCCCGGCTCGGTAGTGTGGGGGTAGCACGTCTATCTCGCATTCAAGAGGTCGCGAGTTCGAATCTCGCTGAGTGTGAGTTGTTATGATAAGATTATTTTTTGGGGGTTTCCCTGTCATCTTGAGAAGACGAATGTCGAGCAACTTTAAGCTTCATGGACCTCGAAAGCATTTGAGGATCTTTTCACTGATTTTATTCATCGTCCGATATGACCAACCGGGTTAAAGAACATTAAGCCATAGGAAGGGTGGGAAAAATAAGAAAAAAAAAAAAAGATGTTATTTAGCGCCAGTAGCAATATATTGCTCAAGTTAGCGCGCCGCTACCATTACATTATATCACAAGGCGAAATAAATGCCCACCTGCTTATGTGATTATACTTGGTCATTCATGGCCTTATGATATATACCTAGGTACCTATACAATTGTTTCGCATCAGTCAGCTTTTCGAGTATTAAGATACCAGTCGATGCAAGGTTAATTTTCAATCACGAGTCTCCATATTTTCCTCCTATTGCACGATTTCAGCCACATATGCATTGAAATGATAATCCTGGAATGATGAAACACACGTGCTTCTTTGGAGAAGAATGTCGTTATTCTGAACAGTCTGACTTTCTAGCGAAACAAAAATGACTAAAGCCTGGACTACATTATGACCTGATGCATACCTGCAGTTTTCGTTAAACTTGACGCAATATGCTTCCAAACGAATAATCTTTTTGAGTGGAAACGAATCAGACCACTTACTTGACCAGGACACTAATGGAAAACTTTTGCCATTCTGTTTGTGAAGGGAGGCTTAAACGGATACGAAAACATCACATGTCATTAACGAAAAGCCAGCCTCTAAAACGCATTCAGAAGTTACAGGTAAGCTGCAAAGGAAATGTAGTTTTTCTCTCCACCAGAGTACCTGGAAAGCTGCAGTCACAGGCAGTCAGCTCAGTGGAGGGCGGGGCATACCGGACGGGCTACCTCACGTTTGAACAGCTAGAAAGCCTGACCCTTTTTTTAGCAGTCATAACTTCAGAGTACTTGGCGATACCGCATTGGTTAAAACAACAAAGTAGGTAACAGAACAAATACGGGGCTAAATGCACATATTTATTCTGAAACATGCTCTTCAAACGTTTCAGTCAAGAGGTAGCCACATATGTACATGCACAAGAAGAGTATCCTGTTGCAGCAAGTGGTCGTATTTGTGCTACGGAATAATTTCGAACTTTTTTTTTTTTTTTCAAATTACCCGTTCTGTTTAATATTGTTGGCACCGATAGTCATCAAGACTCAATTAAACAGGAAGTGCTTTCGTATTCATACGTTTCAACCATTATACATTTTAAAATGATGGATAAAACCATAACGCGAAAAATATTTCAATAAAGCACTAAAACTAGCACAATAGAATTCATAAAACTTCGGTGCACGCAATTTAAATGCGTTTTCAAGAAAATGTTTTGTAAGGAAGAAGCAACACGTGGGAGAGTGAAGTTAGAAACATAATATCCGTGTTCTTGTGAAAAAGGAAATTAAAAAGCTGTGTATTCGTGTTTTAAAAATAATGCTACTGACAGGCGCGTCGAGTAATAACTCATGTCCACAAACAATGTTAGGAATTGGTGACGTATCCGTCAAGATTGATGAACTAAATAAATAATAATTTTGACGACTGCGTATAGTGGAATTTCCTCGCCTCAACACATTGTAATAACATACAAAGAATTTCTCAACACACTTACATGTCGAATGATTGAAAAGGATGGGAGAGATCACTTCAATCTTTCACGTTTTCGTATCGAATGCTAATAACGCACTACCTTACCATAAAATTGGCACAAGATTCCGCTTTCGTCCTTCGTTATAGGCATGTTTATTCTAGGCCCATTTTTGGCAGATTAAGAGCGCAAATGTAGGACCCACTTACTACCTAAATAAGGAGTGTATTGGTTTTGTTGGTGAGGGGTGAATTACAAACGTAAATGAGACATTTTAATGCGTTTACTTCCCATGTACATCCCTCTTTTATGTTTCTGCTTGAGAGTGATATTCTTTCCCCTGACAGCAACATTCATTGATATATTCAAGATGCATCGTGTGTGCACGAGTGTATCACTCAGTTCACTCTTAAGGGTTATTTAAGAAGTGATATATGCATTTTGTGTCACCAATAATTTTACAAAGGTACATCAAGATAAGGGAGGAACCAAATCTTTAAGTAAGACACTAGATCTGACTTGTTCACGGTAGTGGTGTAAACAGCAAATGTCACAATATTTTGGAGTGGTTAAAAACGATAAAAAAAGGTTAGGAACATTTACTTTTTCTAGCATCTACTAAAAGCATGTACAGGAAGAATTGCATTCCACCCAAAAATATGTGGCCAGCAGATATAAATAGATATATTTTAAAATGGCCTCTTGTACTTGGAACATTATCAGCTAAATACATCCAGTATTATGGAAACAGTGAATTTTATTACTATACAATATACACATAAAATACAGTGCAGCAATTCGCTAATACAATGAGTAGTGATGTAAAGAGTGAGGTTAAGATAAATGCATCGGTAAAATTTGAAAAATCCACAGCATGTAAGATTTTTTTTGTTAAAATGTGTACAGTTATTACACACAATAACAATTATATTTCTGTCATGTTTCTAAATTCTAATTGTTCTGCAAGAGAAAAAACTCGGACATAACATATTCGCGGCACCTAGTTATTCAGCGGTAACCTGTACGAACGTGTTCGATAATTTAGAAGTATAAATCGACGTCCTTCGGGATTCTGGTTCTGAAGGATAGTCAAGCGACGAGGAATACGGTAAGTAACATGTTAAGAAGCGAAGTAAAGTTCAACAACGTACCACAAGATACGCGCCAAACCGTTACACGCTTGACACTACTACTCCTCTCTTTCTTTGCCATTGTCTGCGCAGCCATCCTTGGTTACAGTCTTCGTTCTTGAGACATGCTTTGTATGTGCTATACTGGTATTATTATATGGGGCAATGAAACATTGGATATATTTTAGAGAATAATACAAGCAATGCGTTGCCATTGTGACCCTGCTGAAACTGCCCGAGAGACACAAGTATGAATATCTCATTACAGGCTTCACTAAGAATTTATTTATGGCCGTATGCTGACTGACTGTATGCTCCAGCGTTACGTAAGCGAAGGGAAAGGAAGCCAGGAAATGCTCCAGTAAGCAGCACACTGGCGAGCAATCGATTTTCTGTGTAACAACCAAATTAGAAGCGGGGTTCAGCCACTCGACCGTAAACAGGTGCGAACCCCGGTATTGATTATCCAACTCAATCTCTGCTTTTGATGCACATTCGGATGATTCGCTCGTAACAAAGCGGCGGTGGTCAACATTCTGAAAACTGTTATCTCAACTGCCGGACGTCCGGGAATTGCACTTTTTCAAGCATCCCGAACTGGAGCATACGCGCAGATATGATTTATCTCGCTAAAATATTACAGCTAGCTTCACACTGACTGACAGAATCCGTTGAGATAGTAGGAATTACTACCCGCAGGTTTTACCGCTGTTCACATTGGGTCAGCAAGGTGAAAAACGCTTCAACTGAGATATGGCATTCAATAATAAATTTGGCTATGATCTTTCCTAGTTTCATGAAACCTTCAAAAGTGGTTCAGCGTCGTAACAAGTCTGTTCCAATTTTTCTTTCCTTGATTTTAATTTGATAAGATATTAATGTCTTATGTACATGCTGGAAAATACGGAAAATACAGAAAGAAACGAAAAAAATAATAGATTAATAGGTTCTCGGAGAGAACAAATGAACATTGGGTAGGAACGCTCTTCAATGTGTCCCGAATCAGCAGCAGCAGCAGCAGCAGCAGAGCAGCAGCAGTGCGTAGTTACTCAACTTTAAATGTAGTCCGAACTTCACCCACCTGCTGAAAATTAGTCTCAAGGCATCTTTAAAAAAATCTGATGAGTTCCATTCACATGACTTTCTCTACATCTTTATTAACAAATTATTGTTAAAAAGTTTATGATTGTATTTACTTCATGCTAATCGAGAAAAAATTAGTAGAAATAGTCTTATACTTGCTTCCTTGTAAGTAGAAGCGAAATAAAGGAGTACCATAGGTTAAATTGATAGTCAAGTGATGGTTGCTATGTGACTGAAGTTCCTTTGTATGGACAGAAGTTGACAAATGTATGACATAAATTGTGTGTTTTATTGTGAACTTCATTTTTTCTGTATCAAGTTTTTGTCTATCTCTTACGGTTTACCAGTTATGCAAAGTTCAATAAAAATCATTCAGAATAAAGAGATCTTTAGAAGCCATTCCCAAAAATTCAAGATATACATTTTATTTGTCATGTAAATATTTTTAATGTACGGGATTTTAACCAAAATCGTTACAGCCATTTTTGAGAAAATAAACATTTACGAAAAATTTTCCATGTAAAGGGTAGTTTGTGGTGGGGGAGGGTTTCATGAAAATTTTTGTGTCACATCCTTGGAAGATGCTAAACCTAAATACCAAGTTTGGTATTTAACGGACTTTTCGTTTTTGAGTTATACTGCCCACAGACACACACACACACACACACACACACATACAGACAGACATGTTTCTAAAATACTTTTTTTAATTGAGGGGGTCCTAAAACATGTATTTCCGGTGAAATCTCGGTATCGAATTTTTGGGTGCATTACAATACCTTCTCTGTACACTATGTACATAGTACATGTAGAATAATGCCTTAAAATTAGGTCGTGTCACCCAATGACCATTTGAAGGGCTAAACCGGATAGCAACACACTTGACGCGATGCAATCCTTTCGACGACTGACAGTATCTTTGGAAAAGAGTTGCTCAATCTGTTCACTTATTTCAAACTTATAATTACGTAATTTTCATATTAAGAAACATTTATTAATATTATCCTTATTTAGGCGTAGTTTTAATCTGCAGCTGCACAATAATTTTATGGTTACTTGGTGTATGAACAGAATATGCTAACAGCAAGAAATACGAAATATAATCTCTAAACATCGCTTGGCTAATGGGAAATGTGGAATTTATAAGAAATAATGAAGCTTATAAACAACTGCTACATTAAAACCGAATTCCAGCTCAGCTCACACATAAATTCTGCGTTCATACTTCTGCTGGAAAAACTCGGAGCAGCATAAACTGAAACTTAGAAACTTGATATAGGAGACGGAATCGGTACCCTCATAAGCTTAAGATGTCGCTTCTAGTCTGACAGAGGTATTACGTATATGAGGGCTACTTCGCGAGTCATTTTAGTGTCGGAGATTAACATAAAGCCCCTGATACGAGAAGTGTCACTGCTGTAATCCTGATATCAGATCCTCTTGGGGTTTACGTGGATTATGACTAAATGACTGTGATCACGCGAACAGCTCTTCTAGCACAAAATTTATCTTCTGTCTGTTAACAACACTAAACTATCAATGCAATCCGTTGCTTTCCTTCATTACAGTAAATAAACCCACATGAGCCTGGATCAAAATGCTTTATTTCACTGTTAATTTACTTGCAAAAAATTCCAATTTAATTAATAATTTGTTTACTAGAATTTGACTACTAATTCATACAATAAACACTATACTATAACCCTTGACCAATATAAATCATAATACAATGCTGAAAGACAATATTGAAAGAAACAGTCATTCGATAATGAATGACGTAAACATTGTTTTCATCTTCTTAATGCTGTGGAATTCTTAATTAGGTACAACTTTTTATATCAAATTGCTTCATACTGCACCGTAAGAACGTGCCTTGGTACAAGTTAACATAATGTTACAATTTATAATATAAATACAAAATAATACAGTAAATTACTTATACAAAAATATAATTAAGATAATTAAAGTATTGGGGGTTGTCTATAGACCTTTGATACCAAGAAAATTACTATTATTAAGCAGTGTAGTCACGAATTGCCGTCTCAAATTTTTTGTACAACGAATAATGCCGGTAATAACATTATGAGAACGACACATAGAGCTGTAGTAGCTTTGCTGTTTGTAGTAGAAGGGAACCAATTTTCAGTACCACCTTGGTGACATTTTAATTACTGAAAGTACGGTACAGGTGTGTGAGCCTCTTGAGGTCCTTCGGGGCCAATCGAGAAGCTATTTGAAGTAGCGGCTTCTAGGAAATTAAACCTAAGCATGCTACCTACACGGTGGTTTGCCCCCACAATGTCTTATCTGAAAGAATGCACAGAAACCAGAGCATCTTAGCCTATTAGCCGCAGTGTCCGGAGTTTTAAATAGGTTTGACAAATTTAAATGGTAGTTCCAGTTCGCCAGCCATCCTTAACCCTTTGTTGCCTGTCGATACCTATACGTTCCGCTTGTTTTAAGCGTAACTATACAAATAGGGGTTTACTCTAGGATTAATTTCATGGTATACTGACCTTCAACCATAAACAACAAGTAATCAAAACTGTTTATATTGTAAAAATATATACTATTTTTACCCTAAAATTGCTTTGATTTTTTAGATAAATAAAAGAGCAAAACCTACATAATTACAATCCATTAGCTTCCCAGCCTCACACCGTTATTTTACTTGGACTCTCCCCGTCCTTTATCACAGACACTGCGATTTGAATTTGCAACATTTGGCTTTGAATGGATGGCCAGCCCATTACCTATCACCTAACACTCATGACCATTTGAATCACTTTTTTGGTAGTGTCTTTGACAGGCTTATGAAAACTGGTTTAGAAGAATTTAAACTTTTAATTGGGAAGAAAAAGATTAATACAGGATCTACATTTATTTTCATTATATAATAATTTTATAGGCATATTCCCTTATATGTTTACTTGAACTCCAGTTTTAAACTTGCATTAAAGGAAAAACGGCATGTTTAGTATACCAATGCAGGCAACTAAGGGTTAACATAGGTGTAAAACAAGGATGGCGATAATACGTGCCTTCTGCGTGTCGCCAAATATGCATCACTTGTGACACAAACTCTGCCACTAGAGAGGGAATGCCGTCTGCGAGTGCAAATGATTCGCGAGTGTCATTTCTCCTATTTCGATGTAAAGAAATCGTTAAAGACAAATTGAATCACACAACTATGTGAAATATCAATTATCAAAATTGTTTTTCTTTGCTTATCTACAAACACGAATATCACACTGATGATATATAATGAAAAAAAAAAAATTATTTTTTTTTTTAAAGTTTAAGTAGTTTACAAATGACTACCATCTTAACGCTAGGAAATATATGATTCAGTCTGTAAACGAAAAAGAAGAGAAACCGTTACACAGTTTCACAATGCCTCCACCCCCTCTCTGTTTGTGGGTGGAATTGATAAGCCATGAAACTGAATGATTCAGATCTTCTATAGATGCTCCTGCTTGGAATGAACACGCCGGTCTTGCGCCCCGTAGCTTTACCCGGGCTACTGGAGCTCCCTCACCTTATCCTATCATCCTCCAATTGTTCCACATTTACATACTGCCAGGACCAGCTGCCTCATCTGTCAGTTTTTACGTTTCTCTGTAACCGGATTATGGGCAACTCGCTATATTCCCACTTTATTACCTTTACATCTCTCACTTAATATGAATAGCCGTCTTCAGTAAAAACACAGCAAAATTAACTATCTACTGATATCTACATACATTCGTCTTTTACTATTTATGTTAATACACGCAAATGAATCCAAAATTTACCATTTCCATGGACATCTGAACATATACTTACGCAGAAACAATTGCATTCTTTTTTTGTCGATCCTACCGAATTAGGAAGCACAAACGAAATAGATTCATTACCAAATCGAAGGCTAATACCGAGTATTAGCAAATTACAATTAATACAAATAGTTTTAAAACCTTAAAACGATAACGTAAATGGAACAATAATCATGTAAGGTTTGCAAAATTAGGTTTCCAGAGTGACTGAGAAAACTGAACCTAGACAGTAAAAAGAAGAAATGGAGATATTGACAAGGGGTGATTAAGAGGGAAAAGCAAGTGCCTCAGTCATACCACCATGGTAGGAATCTCTACAACTCTACCGAGTTTAGGTTTCCTTAAGCATTTCCTATGTTTTAAAGTGTCCGCACGTGACCAGATATTTCATTTGGTGAATAGATGCACTTTGACAAAAATTAGTTTTTTAACTGTCAGACAAGGGCTTGAATAATGCCTGCTGAATCTTTATTAGTAATGTATTTAATAATGAGTCGATACCACTATTTCTCGATGCTCGATACCGATACTGATTTGATACTACACTCGATATCCTAAAAGTGATAGCTTGTTCACTGAATTATGCTATTATTAGTGTTTAAACGTGTATAACCAGTTTTGGCAAGAACCTTACACTAATTTATTTGATGTGACACTGAAGATAGACCGACTCTATTCATCATTTACAGTTGTCGCGGTATCTTATCTGACGAGAAACTCGTACATTGCATTTCGTTATAGATTCCGTAAACTTCGTCCAGTATATGGATATAACATGTTTCTTTACCTGTATTGTATTGTCTGACTTACTACCGCGCGATAATGGTTTTTGTTTTGTTTTTGTTTTTTTCTTCATCATATTTCACACACTAATCTGCATCATTAGTACTTTGTACTTCAAAATGTCTCCACACTTCATTCATGTTGTATTCAATATCACTGCTGAGCATTGGTAAAACAAAATAGTTATGGAGATTAGTAGTACATATATTTGTAAGGCTGCGCTCCCGGAGTTTGAGTTCCATATACAAAACATATGGATTCCGATTCGCTTCTGCTGGATTCACATATTTTGATCATCAGAATTGGTAAATGTAATGACTGAGAGTGAGCACCAAAGTCAGACTATTGCAGAAACGTGATTTAGTGCGCCAGTTAAATGAGCATAATTCGTAACTCAATTAATGTTGGATATGCTGCATCTTACACAAGTACATCTACTACTTCCTTCGTTGTATTGTTTGTTTCGATTTAGATGCAACTAGTCTATGGACTATTGCATTCGTTCACCAGCATTCACCGTCAAGGTCCATCAAGAACCATAGGAGTCACGTACGAGGCAATGAAGCCAATTTTTTTTTGTTTTTGTTTTTAGTAGTATTTAACGTCCGTTTTTACTACTTGTAGGATCGCAGGCACTGATGATACATGGAATGAAGATGGTGGAATGCGATGGCGGGGGAAACCCGAGAAAACCCACCGCTGCGTCACTTTGTCCACCAAAAATCTCAGTGCGAGTGCCCATCTAAGGTAAATTGGAGCGCAGCTCCCTTTTTACTTCACCCCACACATTGTCACAAGATGATTACCCTGTACAAATTCAACAATTTCATCAGGATGTCGCATCCTCATGGGAAACAATGTAATATCGAGTATTACCGTGTACTATACACATTCACTGTGTCATAAGCTGCCACAACACCGTCCCTTGATATCCAGCCAACCACGACAGATATGCGACCATGAAATGAAATGGCGTGTTATTTATGGACGCTCTTTAACTGCTATGGTTCTCAGCGTCCCATTCCATATTGGACGTGAAAGACCGCTTAATTTTGCTCTGAGGTCTCTCTATCAGGCTTGAGGTTCTTTTACGTGCCGCAAATGTACGATACGGGACCCACAGCTTTACTTCCCTTCCGAAGGAAGCCATGCTAAGGATTTTTACGCCCAAAAAAATCCATCGTCCTCCACCGAGTTTCAACCCGCAATCTTGGGTATATGAAGTCAGCATGGTAACCATTATACCGCGGAGGGCGCCTGATATGCGACAATGAGGGAATATTGTGAAGCCAAGTATTTTGCATCGTATCGCGACCCCTTTGGACGAAAGACCTTCCTTCACCTTTACCTTACGTGTGGAAGAAAATGTTATCTAGTCTAAGAATATCACGTTATTCCAGTTGTGAATGGCATTTTCCAGTTGGATCGGTTTGTGATGTTGGGTATCATATATATATATAAAGTTTACACTCCCCCCCCCCCCAAATTCAAATTTTCCCAAAATTGGATTCCTAAAAATGTTTCTAAACACTGGTTTTCTTAACAATACTTTTAGAACTTTTATACTGGATTCCCAAAATCGATCCACAGTTTATACATAGTTTAGTGGTGCTCGAAACCGAAATTAATAAAGTCTCCTCTGAGAGAGAACATTTGGTTGCTGTTTGTCTGGATATTGAACGAGCTTACGGTATGGTCTTGCGTGACAAGTTCCTCCAGAACCGCCAGTTATGTGTAACAGTGAATGGACAATTCTCAAAGAGCAATTTGCAGGATCATGGAATACCCCAAGGCTGTTTTAAGTGTGACGCTGTTCCTTGTGGCCATCAACAGTGTGATATATTTTGGCTCCCCCATTAAGGCATGTTTATTCGCAGATGATCCAGTGTTCTTCTGTAAGGGAAAGACTATAAAAGTCACACATGTTTATACAAACAATATTGTAGTTATAATGCAAGTTTAAAACTTTCAACTCAAAAAAGCAAGTGTATTCTTTTCACTAAACAACGTAATCATCTTCAGGAACCCACATACTAATGGAAGCTCATCGTCTGCCAGTTAAATACAGTTCGCATTCTTGGATTACATTTTGATCATAAACTCAACTGGATTCCCCATCTTAAATTCATTAGGGCAGCTGCACACGTCGTCTTAGCATATTGAAAGCATTAGCTACTCGAAACTGGAGAGCTGATCTTAGCATTTTGATAAGCACATGGATAAAACTTCTATCCGCTCCAACTTGACTATGGATGTTAAGGAAAATGTTAAATATATTTTCTGCTGCTCGTGTAAAAACTAGACAACATACAACTGCAATTCATCCCGTTTTGCCTGCTAACACAGGACCAAGTTCTACCAAGAATCAGCTCCACCAATAGCCTCTCTCAATATCTTCAGGAATGTAACATCACACTACCTGAATTAATTCCCTGCTGCTACCCATCAATAGCACAATGGAAGCTCGAACTTCTCCAGTAGATACCTCTATGTCCAGATAAAGAATATTCTCTACTGAGAGCCCTATTCTGCGAAGAATGTTTCAAGATCTACACACAGCAAATTCAATTCCGATTTATACTAATGGCTCTAAACTAGATGACAACTGCGCTTGCGCAGTAATGTTCCCTGACCACACGATGCTACGCAGTTTACATAATTACCTCAGCGTCTACACGTGTGAATGATATGCGTTGCTCTGGAATGCATCTTAGGCTACATACAGTATGATTCCTTTTATCATATTCACGGACTTCACGAGTGCCTTATTAGCATTACATCACCAACATTCTTCACCTCACCCATTAGTCGCAGAACTAGTAATATTATACAATACAGCAACTCAATCCTAAATATATCAAACTTATTTGGATTCCATTACATGTCGGCATGCAAGGGAATGAGATAGCTGAGGTTGCTGCCAGAGAGGCTACCAAATACCCTCCAAAGAATTATAGAAAATTATACTATGACTTCCTCAGCTATATCTACAAGAAGATCATGTAGATATCCAAGATAATAGGACAGTTTATGCACAAGTAAACTTTATGACAGCTACTCCTCTCGCTCTCCTAAATACCAAGTGGTTTCTCTCCCTCGCAAGGACCAAGTTGCTCTCACACGCCTACGCATAGGATACATAGCATCACCCATTCCTACCTGATATCTCATGACCCTCCTCCACTTTGTAACTTCTGTAATTCTTCACTGACTGTTCCTCATATGAATGTAGCTTGTCACCATCATACGAAGGCAAGACAACATGTGTGGAACAACATGTGTGACGTCATTAGCAATCCAGTGTTTCAAGAAATAACGCTTAAATACATTAAGCAAATTAATAATTGCGACAAAATATGTTTGATTACTTATGGAGTCATGTTATGACCAGTGAGTCAAGCTACTTAAAATGAATTAAAAAATAATTAAGAGAAGGGGGAAAATATGTGTGCTACATACGAGAAGCGAAACTGCGACTTTCAACAGAGAAGTAACGTATGTTTTGCCACAGTGCTACAGTGAACACACATGGAAGGTGGCATGTTTAGCAATGCCGTATAATACAAACTGTATCATGCTTTATGTCGTTTGTTGCTGAAGCTTAAGTTATGTATTTAATTATGATTATTGGAACTTATGACAATTTGTTGCTGCCGCTACACAACCATATCGCGGATGGTGTACACAAAGCGCTGCAATTTAGAACTTAAAACGAATTTGGCGTTCCAAATACGACTCATTTTTTTAGGAGGTAGCTAGAGAAGTTACTATATTTCATCTAATACTTCTATGTACAAATTTCCCCGAGAATACATGTTTTGAGGCCCCTGAATAAATAAAAAACCGTTTTAAAGCAGGTCCGAGTTTGTGTGTGTGTGTGTGTGGGGGGGGCAGCATAGCTAAAAAACGAAAGGTCGATGAAATACCAAATTTAGCTTTATATTCAGTATGTTGCAAGGTTGCGCCACGAAGATTTTCAAGAAAATCGCCCCACCCCAACTACCCTTTACATGGAACATTTTTCGAAAATGTTGATTTGCTAAAAAAAAAACTCTGATGTGTACCATTCACATGACTTTCTCCATATCCCTGCAACAAATAATTCTTAAAAAGCTTATACTTCTGTTTACTTTATGTTAATCAGAAAAAATTAGCAGAAATAGTCTTATTACTCGCATCCTTGTAAGTAGAAGCGAAATAAGGGACAACCGTAGGTTAAAGTGATAGTCAAAAGCTGGTTGCTATGTCAATGAAGTTCCTTTGTTTATATGGATAGGAGTTGACAAGTTCCTGTATGAGAAAAGTATACGTTTTTCATAGCAGAAACCAAAAAATAAGGAATGTCACAAAGACGACGATCTCCACGAAAAAAATGCATATAACATAAATTGTGTGTTTTAGTGCTCTACATTTTTTGTGTAGTAAGTTTTTGTCCATTCAAAATTTAGCAGTCATTCAAAATTTAGCAAAATTCATCCAGAATAAACTACTCTTCAGAGGCTATTCCCAGAAAATTCAAGATATACATTTTATTTGTCAGGTAAATATGTTTAATATCCGAAATTTTAATCAAAATCGTTAGAGCCATTTTTGAGAAAATTAAAATTTTCGAAAAAAGTTCCATGTAAAGGGTAGTTGGGGGTGGGGGGATTTTTCTCAAAATCTTCGTGTCGCATCCCTGGAAGATACTAAACTTAAATACCAAGTTTGGTATTTTACCGACTTTTCGTTTTTGAGTTATCGTGTTCACAGACACACGGACACACACACACACACACACACGGACCTTTTTGTGAAAATGATTTTTTTGGATATTGGGGACCCTAAAACATATACTTCCGTTGAAATCTTGGTTTCGAATTTTTTGGTGGAGTGCAATACATTCTCTATACACTATATACATACTGCCTATAGAGAAAGTAAGAATGACCCAACGATTTTAATTAAAATGCCATATGTTAAAGATATTTTCATGAAAAACGAAATGTATACCTTGAATTTTCTAATATTAGCATCAGAACACCTCTTCATTCTGTATAACTTTTGTATAATTGGAAAACCATAGACAAAAACTTATTCCACAAAAATGTAAATCTAGTGTTAAAACACAATTTATGAAATATAGGTTTTTTGTTTTGTTTTTGCTTTTCTAGGTTTAACCGATTCGAAAATATTCTGCCTCACATTCAAGAGGTCCCGAGTTCGAATCTCGGTTAGGGTGAGTTTTTCTCTTATCCCAAGAAGGCGAATGACGAATAATTTTAATGTTCCATTGTCCTTGGGCTCAACTGAGCTTATTTTCATTGATGTTATTCATCGTGCAATGTGACCTACCAGATTATAGGACATTAAACTACCAGGGGGAACCTTTAAATTTTTGGTCTTTTTAACAAGGCATTAAAATTGAATAAAAAAAGGAATTTAAAAAAGGTTGATGGAAAAGAATTATCTATGATATATATCTGTACAATTGCTTAACAGTGTTACACATGCTTTAAAATGTTTAAGTTCATGTGGGGGGGGGGCTTGTTTCGTCAAAGCAATTTTAATGCAAATTTCAGCCATAGGTAATTTCAGGAGTATAGTTTTCTCGCCAAGCCGATGGACAAGAACAAATGCAAGTTACAAATGAATATGCAAAGATAATTTTCGAAATTCTAAAGTTACCTAATATTGAGTCTAGGAGAAAATGCGACTAATAATTGAACCCAGTTTGGAGGCAGAATTTCATCTCTTTACTACCACAGTGGTTATTTACTTCTTTTAGCTCCTTGAGATAAAGAGCACCTCAAAATAAACATCTGCGCAAACAATACACGTTAATTAATAATAGTTTTTACTTTAATTTTATGTAAAAGATAGTTCACTTAGAAGTAATAGTATTTTTCTTTATCTTAAAGTGTTTTAATTATCTTTGGCTAATTTTAAATTCTAAACTTGCACAATTTTAAAGCACTTTTTTTATTATTGCCGCATAAAGAGGAATTTTAAGATGCAGGGAAGGAAGGTTATTTCACTTTTTCCCCGGGGCGATTTCAATAATGGAATGCCAGAGAGCGCAAGGCGGTTCTTAAAAGTTTTACAGTAACTTCCACACCTCTGTTAGCACCATCATACAAAGCATGATAAAGGCTATGCGAGTTTCCAGTTCTCTAATTTTGGTTCTCTCCCCCACAGCTCCTCTCGAAATGAAACACGCTACCAAAAGTGGAAAGGGGTTAGTTAGTTTCTAATGTGCGTTCTAATATAGATATCAGCTTTCCAATGAGGGCGGTCTGAGGGAGAGGCAAGAGATGATTATAGCATACAGTCGCCGTTGCGTCGTCCTTACGTGTTGGATTACAATACTCTAAACTTGAAATATTACAACAGTTCCTTTATTTATGGGGAGACGAAATATAGTTATATGATTGATGCATGAAGCTTAAAAACACTACTAATTAAGACTTTTCACTCCCACCAACTTTTCATGTATTAATACAGAAAGGATGTCTACCTTATAACTTGTTTGACAACGAAATAATTTACAAATGTATGCACAGCATCTGTTAATGAATCGACGAGATACGTTATTTGCAAACATTCTAAAGGACGAACACTTTTTCGTTACTATTATTCATGAAAGTCGTCGAAAAAATTCAATGTCGAGATCTTACCGGAAATATCTGTAAAAAAAATTAGAAAAAGGTTCGCGCGTGTGTGTCTACAGCATAGCTCAAAACGAAAAGGCCATTAAATGTCAAACTTGGTATTTTAAGTCCTATCCTTCACAAGGAAAAACCTTTGAAATTTTTGTTACTCTTACAAATCGCTGTAGGATGATCCGTTTGGGTATGGGTAAAATAAAAACACCATGAAAAGTTTACAAATGAACTTTATTTGTTGAAATTCTGTGTACACAAGACTAAAAGATGGGAGGTTTTTCAGCCCACATGACTCCCATTACGCACTCTGCATAACTCATAACGGTAATGCAATTCAACCTATTTCCATTGAAACATAAGCGGGGTGATTTGCTGAAAAGTTTGAGTAATTTTTTTCTCTCAGATCATTAATGTTCCTGGGTTTTTGTGCACATACAGTGTCTTTAACAAAGCCCCACACGAAGAAGTCAGGAGGGGTTAGATTTGGGGATTTGGAGGCGAAGCAATAGGTCCACCACGACCACATCACATACCATTGAAAGCGGCATTTAGAAAATTACGAAAGTCCCATGCTAGTGAGGGGGTGCATTATCTTGCAGAAATAAAATGTCCATATAATCATCTTCAAGTTGTGGTAACAGAAACAGCTGTAACGTCTCTAAATAAGACTCATGGCCGCCATTACCTTCAATCCGTTGACACACCATGGATGTAAAGTTGTAAGTGAAACGGATGCAGTTTCAAGTACTTTCGAACAATACGCTGACATGACATATATGGTACATTCACTTCTGCTGACAGTCCTCTCAAACTTTTCGTAGTACTCCTTGTCATAGCTTCAGAGACAGCTTCTTCTCGTACCGGATTTCGGCTGCGAGATGCTGCATTAATTTTTTTTTCTTTAATTTTCCTGTTTCAGCAAATGTTTGATATCACAACATTATCGAAACGTATTTAGGTACATTACGCGCATCATATTCACGTCAAAATTCCCTTTGAACCCCTCTTACGCTTAAAATTTAACATACCAAAGAACACATAGTGCTCGCTGTTGATTTGTAGTAGTCATTTTAATCCTCGATAAAATAATCACTTGCATTTTCAGATTATGCGTTATTTATTGTCATTTATGGACATTGCCAACTTTAAAGCATAATATAACCAGAAAAAATATCTCATACAATCATATTGGAGTTTATAATAACATTTACTTGTATCCATACCCAAACGGTTCACCCAATATTTTGATATTGACACCATAAATAAAATGCATATCTTAAAAGATGCTGGGAATAGCCTCTGAAGTCCTATTCATTCTGGACGAATTTTGCACAACTGGTAAATCGTACACGGCAGACAAAAGCTTATAACACAAAAGTGTATATTTTGTCATATTTTTTTTTCTTTATAAAGAGGACCGTTTCTGAGAATTCCTTATCATTAGTTTCAATTTTAAACTACATAACTTTTCTCAAACGGGAAGTTAACTTTCGTTACATGCTGACCATGCAGAGGGAACCGAACTTCAATTGTTCACATAGCGACCAGCTTTTAAAAGATTTAACTATCGCTTTAGCCTAGTGTATTTCCTCATTTCTCTTCTGCTTAGAATCAACCAAGTAATAAGACAATCTCTGCTAATGTTTATCTCAATTAGTATGATCTAGATAAAAGAATAATTATTTGTAAGAACAGCTTGAATACAGAACAGGTATAGAAAGTCATATGAAGAGAACACATCTGATTTTTTTTTTATTAACACATTACAACTAAGCATCAGCTTTACCCATTTGCATGCACTATTGTGACGCGAGTCTAACAATGAAGGTCCCCAAAATATTTGCACTAGTTCTAGTGGTCACATCTTAAAAGTCCAATGGCTTAGTTCCTTTCAATCGTCGTACTTCAAACATATTTAGTACTTTCAGCATTTCGATGTTCTTATAATGTATGACTATTCCCAGTATTTTCGCAGTATTATTTATTTCTTCCCAAATTCTGCCAATCTTTCAAAGAATTAGTATTAATGTTTTAACTTTGTTTTGAAAATGTTATATGCGTTTGATATTGGGTTCCTTTGTGCAGCCCCAGAATTATTGATATTTGTCAATTCCTGTCCATACAAACAAAGGAACTTCAGTCATAGAGCAACCAGCATTTGACTATCACTATAACCTATGGTACTCCCTTATTTCGCTCCTACTAACAAGGAATCAAGTAATAATACTATTTCTGCTAATTTTTTCTCGATTAGATGAAGTAAATAGAATGGTTTGTTGCAGAGAATGGAACACATCAGATTTTTTTTTTTTTTTTAACTCATTTCTCCCTCTTTTGTTTTAGATTCAACATGCTCCTATGAAATTAACTTCTAGTCTAAGGCATACCTAAATATTCACTATTTGAGGTTTCGCGCTCGCTCGCTCCCTCGCTCTCTCTCTCTCCAGCTAGAACACTGTTTAGAACCATTCCCAGTTGTTTTTTTTTTTTTTTTTTGTTAATTTAGTTGATTTTTACTTGTATTAAATGTACATTTATTTGAATTGGTTTAGTTGGTGAGGAGTGAATTGGTTTAGTGAATTAAGTAAAATAAACATTAACTGTTTTAATAGTTTAAAAATAAAACATTGGTCTTGTAAACCAAAATTAAGTAAACATGACAGCAGAATTGTCTACAAATGTATCATAAAGGTTTGTAAAGGATGGATTGGATCGGTTTGTGAAGAATAGATCGAGTAAAAATATCTTATATGTTCAATTCACATGATATTCTCCATCTGTTCTGCAAATAAACTATTCATGCAAAAGATCATCATTTCATGACATCATGCTAGCCGGATAGACATTAGTAGAAATTGTGTTATTACTTGCATATAGAAGGGACCAGACTAAAGCTATAGTCAAATCTTTTAAAAGCTGGTCGCTATAAAAAAACAACTGGAATTTGGTTCTGCTTGCATTGCCAAAAGTAAAACAGAACAGAGATATGAAACCAAAGACGACTCCCTGTTTGAGAAACGTTAAGTACTTTAAATTTAAACCAAACCAATAACGAAGAATATCTTGGAAACTTAACTCTAAGAAAAATAAAGAAAAAAAAAATGGTATATGGTATAACTAAATGTGTGTTTTAACGAGGTCTATATTTTTTGTGTACAAACTTTTTGTCTTTGTCTTACGATTTACCAGTTATACAGGAATCATCCAAAATGAAGAGGTTTTAAGAGGCTTTTCCAGAAGATTCAAGATAAACATTCATTTGTCATGAAAATATCTTAATCATATAGTATTTTATTCTAAATTGTTGGAACCACTTTTGATAAAATAAAATTTTTCGAAAAATTTTCGTAAAGCGTAGGATGGGGGATTTTCCTAAAACTCCTTTAGATTAGGGCACCTCAAAATATACTATAGGTGAAATCTCGATATCGATTTTTGGGTGGAATACAATACATTCTCTACCTACAATGAACATTGTAAATACTGCTAGAGAAATCAAAAATTCCAAAATCAAAAGTTAGCCCAAAAATTGAGTTAAAGAGTCTTTTAAAATACTGGTTTGCTGCTTCACAGACACGTAAATTGGAAGTGTCCTATATTAACCCCTAAAAAAACAACAACAAAAACACACAGACAACAACAACAACAACAACAAAAGAAGCCTACATTAAAAGTACGAGTATATATTCTGGTTTAGATTCAATTAGATTTGGATAGAAGAGAATTTTTGGTGCTCAAAGTTTGTATTATATTTGAATGAAATTAAGACGATTTAATCGTATCATATAGATTAAGCGTTTTATTTTTCTTTGCTGACCAATAAATATGTTTTCTTGCTGAATGAAAATTACAAGTTGTTTTGACTATTGCCTCATACAATTAATAGTCTAATGAGACCTTATTTCCAATGCCTAAATTTAAAACTTTCACAGTGCGTTCACAGGATCTTTATTTTGAAAGCTCTTTGTTTTAAATCGTTATATCTTCTTTCCGACATGTAGCATGCACTCCTCTTGAGATCATTTGTATTGGGTTGTCGATTTTATTTTCATCGATTTGTCAGCTAATTATTTCCAAATCTAGTTTCTTAGCCAGGGCGAGTAGCTGTGACTATAGTACTGATCTTCCACACTTACTGATCTTAGTGTGTAATTTGGTATGGCTTTAATAAGACGGGCTCTGTCAATAATATCAAAGCAAATGTGATGTTCAACTTAAAATGTTAAATTACTGAAGCGTCTTTAATAGTATAATAATATGAAATATATTTATATTCGTAATGAGTGCGCTCAATTTAAAACACACGTCGAGGGGATTGATTTAACACGCACGTAGACTGAAGGTTATTGTGTAATATTTTATTAAGGTTTCGTAGAAAAAAAAGTATATCGCTCAAATATAGTATAGATGGCATTGTAATGCACCCAAACATTTGATACTGTGACTTCACCGGGAATATATATTTTAGAAAAATGTGTGTGTGTGTGTGTGTGTGTGTGTGTGTGTGTGTGTGTGTGTCTGTGTGTCTATGGGCAGCATAGCTCAAAAACGAAAAGTCCGTTAAATACCAAACTTGGTATTTAGGTTCAGTATATTCCAAGAATGCGACACGGAAATTTTCAAGAAAATCCCCCCACTCTAACTACCCTTTGCATGGAAATATTTTCGAAAATGTTGATTTTCTCAAAAATGACTCGAATGTTCTTTATTAAAATATCGTATATTGAGGATATGTATATGACAAATAAAATGTATATCTTGAATACTCTGGGAATAACCTCTTAAGGATGAATTTTGTGGAATTGTGAATAACTGACAAACCGCAAACGATAGACAAAACACTTGCAAAAAATGTAGAGCTCGTTAAAACACACAATTTATGTTATATACATTTTTAATTTCTCTACACGTAATATGTGCATAGTGTATACAGGAAGTATTGTATTCCACCCAAAAATTCGATACCGAGATTTCAGGGGAAATACATGTTTTAGAATCCCCTGAATCCAAAAAAAAAAAAAAAAAGCATTTTTAGAGAAAGGTCCGTGTGAGTGTGTCTATGGACAACATAGCTCAAAAACGAAAAGACTGTTAAATACCAAATTTGGTATTTAGGTATAGTATCTTCCAAGGATGCGACACGAAGATTTTCAAGAAAATCCCCGCACTACAAACTACCCTTTACATGAAACATGTTTCGAAAATTTTGATTTTCTTAAAAATGGCTCTAACGATTTTGATTAAAATCACGTATATTGAAGCTATTTGCACCCCGAATAAAATGTATATCTTGAATATTCTGGGAATAGCTTCTGAAGACCTCTTTATGCTGGATGAATTTTGCCAAATTTTGCATAACTGCTAAACCGTAAGAGATGGACAAAAACTTAACATACAGAAAATGTAGAGCACATTAAAACTCACAACATAATTTATATACATTTTTTTCGTAGAGTTGGTCGTTGTTAAGATATTCCTCGATATTAGTTTCCGCTTTGAAAAACTTATACCTACTTTTCTCATACAGGAATTTGTCAACTTCTTTCAGTATAAACAAAGAAACTTCAGTCACATAGTAACCATCTTTTGACTATTACTTTAACCTATGGTACTCTCTTATTTCACTTCTACTTACAAGGAAGCAAATAATAAGACTACTTCTGCTAATTTGTTCTCGATTGGCATGAAGTAAATGGAAGCATTAGCATTTTAACAATAATGTATTTCAAAGATGTAGAGAAAGTTATGTGGATGGAATACATCGGATTTTTTACTTTCTCTATACGTACTATGTACATACCGTATAGAGCAGTTATTATAATGCACCCAAAAATTCGATACCGGGATTTCGCCAGAAATACATTTTTTGAGACCCACTGAATCAAAAAAAAAAAGAAAAAAAAAAGATTTTTAGAAAAATGTCCGTGTGTGTGTGTGTGTGTGTGTGTGTGTGTGTGTGTGTGTGTGTCTGTGGACAGCATAGCTCAAAAACGAAAGGTCCGTTAAAAACCAAACTTGGAATTTAGGTTTAGTATCTTCCAAGGATGCGACACGAAGATTTTGAAGAAATTTCCCCCCACTCCCACTTCCCTTTGCATGGAACTTTTTTCGAAACTTTTGATTTTCTCTAAAATGGCTCTAAAGATTTTGATTAAAATATCATATATTAAAGATATTTACCTGAAGATATTTATATCTTGAATTTTCTGGGAATAGCCTCTGAAGAGTACTTTATTCTGGATGAATTTTACGGAATTTTGCATGACTGCTAAACCAGAATGGACAAAAACTTATCACACAAAAAATGCAAAGTACGTTAAAATACATAACTTATGTCATATACGAGGTACGCCCAGAAAGTAAGTTCCGTTTGGTAATAAAATTAAATTGTGTACAGATACAGAATAATTATTTATTGCACAAAATTCTACAACTCTTAAACTACTTTTCCACATAACTGCCGAAAATGTTGCAGTCATTTGTCATAGCGTGGCACAGGTTTTTGTATACCTGCTTCATAGAAGTTTGCCGCCTGTGTCTTCAAAAAGTTGGAAACATTTTCTTTCCGCTCTTCGTCATTGTTGAAGTGTTGACCGCCAAGGAAAGACTTGAGATGTAAGAACAGATGAAAGTCGCTAGCAGCGAGGTCAGGGCTGAACGGAGGATGGTTAAACACGTCCCAGCCAAATCCCTGTAGGAGGTTTTTCGTCACATTTGCAGTGTGTGGTCGTGCGTTGTCGTGAAGAAAAACAACACCTTTTGACAGCAATCCTCGGCGTTTATTCTGAATTGCGCGGTGCAATTTCCTAAGTGTCTTGTAATACACATGTGCTTTGATTGTTTGACCACGCGGTAAGAAATCAATGAGTAAGATGCATTTCCAGTCCCAGAACACTGTGCACATCATTTTTCAAGGTGTCAAGGTTTATTTCGGCTTAACCTTTGCTGGGGATGAAGTGTGCCTCCATTCCATCGATTGCCGCTTACTTTCACGGGTGTCGTGAGAAACCCAAGTCTCATCTCCTGTGACTATCTGTGTCAGAAATTCTTCACTGTCTTCATCATAACGGGCTAAAAACTGAAGTGCACTACCCATCCGTTTTGTTTTGTGTTGCTCAGTAAGAATCTTTGGTACCCAACGTGAGCAAAGTTTACGAAATTTCAGTTTTTCGGTAACAATTTCATGAATTAGTGATCGTGAGCTTTGCGGAAATTCCATAGCGAGAGCACTAATTGTAAACTTGCGGGATTCCTGGATCTTGTCATCAATCGCGTGAACCAGTTCTCTTGTAACCAAAGATGGACGCCCACTAAGTCCTTCACTGAACTGTCGGACCCATCTTCTCACCATTGAATCGCTCTTCGCATTTTGTCCGTAAACTTCGCAAATTTGTCGATAAATTTCAATTGGTTTCACTTTCCTAGCATTTAGAAAACGAATCACAGATCTGAATTCACAAGCGGCGGGATTTTCAATCAACACCGACATTGTAAACAAGCACAACAAAGCGTATGTGGCTGACAGCGATCTCAAAATGGCGCACGTTTCTTCTCCTTGATACAGAGCGTCTACCGCGCATGTGCGGAACTGCGATCGCAGCGCTGCAGCGGAGATAAATTGAAACGGAGCTTACTTTCTGGACGTACCTCGTACACTTTTTTCGTGGAGTTGATGGTTTTTGAGATACTCCTTGTTTTTGGTTTCAGCTTCGAAAAACATACTTTTCTCATACAGGAATTCGTCAACTCCTGTCCACACAAACAAAGCAACTTCAGTTACATAGCAACCAGATTTGTGTATGTCTATACTATGCTACAGGCAATATACTATGTTATTATGGTAATTTAAACTAATTTCAATGTATTATTATTATTATTATTATTATTATTATTATTATAATTATTTTATCACCAAAGGTTGCGATGCACACAACTTAATTTTAGCCTCTCTGCAATATTAAGCAGCAAACCATTCATGGTTGTAAATTGAATAAAATAATTTCTCCCACCCATCCAGAAAACGACGAACAAAGCACTTCTGTTATTAGAGGAAGGGCTGTTTGTCCAAATATCTGCAGTGAAACATCAAAAAGAAATATATGTTAAGAACCCGACTGCCAGAAATGCACTGCACGTAGTATTCTACGATTTTCTTTTGAATTCGGTGCTGCAAGTTTGTGGCTGCACATGTTGCAAATTGCGAATGTTACAGAAAACTGTTTTTATTTACTCTATTATTTAAAAACACTTTCAATCCATTACACATAATTCGCACTTCACAGTAATCTCACGAGATCTCGTCCATTCATTCTCAAAAACACTAATTGCCAACAAATCAAAGCTAATAAAGCATGTATTGTACTATATTCGTATCAAAATCGGAAAGAGAATATTGTAACCTCCATTAGCGATATAAAAACCACACTTGATACTTTTGTCCTATAAAGTACTTTTTCACAAATGGTAAAATTTTCAGTGTCATAAGACTGTCCAAACTAGATTGTGATCACACTCAGAAGGACAGCGTTCGATGACCAGATGACAATCAGTAATTTCAAAATAGTTTTCTCCAGATAAAAATGTTTAGCAGCCAATAAACACGCAGAAAAGACCAATTTTTAACATGTAGAAAGAAGGGAAAGCTTGATTTTTCAGTGCTTGTATTTATTATTTTCATGAGCTTAAGAAAATCACGTGGATTTTTCAATTGTTCATACATGGTGATCGAAAAATTATTTTTGCATCCACTTAATACAGGAAATCGTTTGGTTTACACCTCAAATTGCGGTTTACAACTAGCTTTCATTTGAGGAAAACAGTGTCGTAAGCCAGGATTATCAATATTTTATTTAACGCCTCAATTTTTATAGCCCATAAATTTATTTGATCTTCATTAAAAAAAGAAATCTGATGTGTTCTATTCACATGACTTTCTCTACATTTCTGTCATAAATTATTGTTAAATAGCTTATGCTTCTATTTACTTCATGCTAATCGAGAAAAAATTAGCAGAAATAGTCTTATTGCTTGCTTCCTTGTAAGTAGAAGCGAAATAAGGAGTTATCATAGGTTAAAATGATAGTCAAAATCTGGTTGCCATGTGACTTAAGTTCCTTTTTCTGTATGGACAGGAGTTGACAAATTCCTGTATGAGAAAAGTATAAGTTTTTCAAGGCTGAAACCAAACACAAGGAATATCTAAAAACAATCAACTTCACGAAAAAAAAATTTATGTAACATAAATTGTGTCTTTTAATGTGCTCTACATTTTTTGTTTGGCAAGCTTTTGTCTATCTCTTACTGTTTATCAGTTACACAAAATTCCGTAAAATTCATCCACAATAAAGTAGTCTTCAGAGACTATTCCCAGAAAATTCAAGATATACATATTATTTGACAGGTATATATCTTTAATATACGATATTTTAATCAAAATCGTTAGAGCCATTTTTTAGAAAATCAAAATTTTCGAAAATGTTTCCGTGTGAAGGGTAGTTGGGGGTGGGAGGATTTTCTTAAAAACCTTCGTGTCGCATCCTTGGAAGATACTGAACTTAAATACTAAGTTTGGTATTTAACGGTCTTTTCGGTTTTGAGCTATGCTGCCCACAGATACACACACACACACACATTAATACATACATAATTACATACATACATACATACATAGACACACGGACATTTTTCTAAAAATACTTTTTTTGGATTCAGTTGGTCTCAAAACATGTATTTCCGGTGAAATCTCGGTATCGAATTTTTGGGTGCAATACAATACCTTCGCTATACACCATGTACATAGTACGTATAAATAACGTAAAAATAGAACAAGTAAAATAGTTCATAGAAATTTATAAAACTGAAAAATGATTTCTAAAGTAATAAAATACAGATTCTTTAATTCATCTGAAGAAGTTCTTTAATGTAGAATTTGGGATAGCGGGAGTTATTCAGACAGTTGAATTCTTTTCATGTTATTATTAACTATTGCTGTTTCTGGCGTCTATCACCGTACAAAAAATCTGATGTGTTACACTCACATGACTTTCTCTAGCCCTTCTACAAACTTCTTACATAAGATTATTCTTCTTTCTGCACCTTGCTAATCGAGATAATCATTACCCGAATGTTCTACTACTTAGTTCCTTATAAGTAGAAAGAAAATAAGGGAATACACTAGGCTAAATCGATAGTCAAATGTTTTAAAAGTTGTCGTTATTCGATTGTCATTGCAAATCGCTTTTTTGCTTGGTCAGGAGTAGAACAAAAGAAAAACGGACACTTCCTGTCTGAGAAAAGTATAAGTACTCACAACTGAAACCAAAAACAAGGAATATCTCGGAAACGGTTACCTGCACAACAAAAATGTAAAGGACATAAATTGTGTGTTTTGATCAGATCAACATTTTCTGTATAGTAAGTTTTATCAATCTATTACCGTTTAGCAGTTAACCAAAATTTAACAAAATTCATCCAGAATAAAGAGCTCTTCAGAGGCTATTCAAGATATGCATTTTATTTGGTATGTAAATATCTTTAATATACAGGATTTTAATCAAAATCGTTAGAGCCATTTTTTAGAAAATAAACATTTTCGAACATTTTTCCATGTAAAGGTAGTTGGGGGTGGAGAGATTTTCTTGAAAATCTTCGTGTCGCATCCTTGGAAGATACCAAACCTAAATACCAAGTTTAGTATTTAACGGCCTTTTCGTTTTTGAGCTATGCTGTCCACAGACACACACACATACACACGGACCTTTTTCTGAAAATGCTTTTTTTTGGATTCAAGGGGTCCTAAAACATGTATTTCCGTGAAATCTCAGTATCGAATATTTGGGTGGAATACAATACTTTCTCTATACACTATGTACATAGTACGTATAGAGAAAGTAAAAAACTGTTATACCTGTTGTCATGTATTAGATAAACTGGCCTATGAAATGCATATGCAATAATTTTGTACACACTTTAAGGCGCTGAAAATCGACTCAGTTCTCAAAAAATTATAAAAGTAATAATATGAAACTTCCTGGAAAACGATAAAAACTGTAATGTCGTTTGTTCTTTCTACACATTCCATCCTTAATCTTGTCGTTAATATTTTCTTTCTCTACCACGTGCAATGTACATAGTAGATAGAGGAGATACTAAACTCTACCCAAAAATTCGATACCGCGATTTAACCGGAAATACAAGTTTTGAGAACTCCTGAATAAAAAAAATATTAGCATGTGGGGAGGGGGGGGGATTCAGCATAACTCAAAGCGATAAGTGGTTAACACTATCTTCCAAAATTACAACACAGAAGATTTGCAGGAAAATTACTTCGTCCCAAACTATTCTTTTTATGGAAGATTTTTCGAAAATTTCGATTTTCTCAAAAATGACCATTTGTATTAAATCATTACAAATAAAATGTGCATCTTGGAATTTTCTAGGAATAGCCTATGAATCTCTCTTCATTCCGAATGACTTTTGCATAACTAGTAACTCCTAAGAGATAGACAAATTCTAAATGTGGATCTCGGTTGCTACTTTTTTTTAAGGAGTTAACCATTTCCGAGATATTCCTTGTTTTTGGTTTAAATTTTCCAATACTTATATTTTTCTCATTACTCTTTTTTTCCATCCTAATCTTGATCAAGCAAACAACGAAATTTCAAGTCATACATAACTACCATCTAATAAAAGATGTGACTATCGCTTTAGCCTAATGTAAGAAAGTGTGAAATATAACCATTTCTGCTAATGTTTATGTCGATTAGCATTAATTAATTAGAACAGCTTTTGTACTAATAAATATCAGAATATGTAGAGAAAACATATGAATGTAACTTTTTTTTAAGTTAAGCGATATACTTTCTGTATTCATTCTAAGAACGGTAAACATTTTAAGTTTTGTCACTAACCATGGAAACAGCTGTTCCGGAAGAAGAAATTGCAGTCTAGTGGAGTCGCCCTCCGTGGTGTATTGGTTACCATACTGACTTCATATACCCAAGGTCGCGGGTTCAAACCCGGCGGAGGATGATGGCTTTTTTCGGACGTAAAAGTCCTTAGCATGGCTTCCTTCGGAAGGGAAGTAAAGTAAAGGCGTTGGTCCCGTGTCGTAGATTTACGGCACGTAAAAGAACCTCAAGTCTGACAAGAGAGGCCTCTGAGAAAAATTAAGCGGTCTTTCACGCCCAATTTTGAATGGGACGCTGAGAGCCACAGCAGTTAAAGAGCGTCCATAAATAACACATTTACATTTTGCAGTCTAGCAGTCATACCTTAACAGTCTTCCCATATCTACTGGACACAAATGCAATTTGCCAGCGCTGACAAAAAAGGTGAGTCGTTGCTGATTTAGCTTTTTTTCGTGTACTGACACACTTTATTTAAAGCATTATATGTGCAGGAACAGTAATTCACTATGTGAAAAATTTTCGGGATAGTCCTTTTATATGAAATTTATCAATTGCTACACCTTCAACTCCTGCATGTTTTATACTATCAAATATTGCTTTATTGGTATTCATTGAAACATATACACAAGTATACAAGGAATAATGAGCGACACAGTAGCTACTACATTTATTGATTAGGGGTAAGTGTAGATCGGGTTGCCATTTTTGTTTTTAAGCTAAATCCACTCTACTCTAGTCCTATGATATGAAGACGTAACTGTAGAATTACAGCAGTCTGACAATGTTGTGCAAATTATATCGTAAGTGCAAAGATGACCTTTCAGGAACTGAGCAAATATCTTTTCCTCTGAATAGTTTTCAACGACGTCTCTTTTTCATTCGGCACCATAGGCGGCGTCAATGCTGATAAATGAAATAACGGGGAGAAAAAAATATGGGCAGGAGATTTAGCACGTTTAAGTTTAGCGCTACTCTCTGGCCTTCACCAGTTGTGTAGGATTAGCAGAGTTTTAGAATGGCAATAAGGGACACATCCCCTCACCGTATTTGGTAGCCAGAGGCGGTAGTACTGTAGATAAATGTAGTTTTACATAGCTATATTTACACAAAATGACCATATTGCATTTGTACTCTTAAATTTTCAAGGAGATCCAGAGTGATTTTTGGCTGAAATATGAACCATCTGCAACTATCTGCACGAAAATCTGTTTACTTTTTCTCGATCCCAAATACATTCTCTACTAAAGCTTCTACTTTACATTTGCCTCAGCCAATTTAGTAATTATACTAAAATCGCCACCAAGCTTGCGGAACGAGTTACATATTACAATCAAAGCTGTTATAAGAAAAACCGATTGTGTTCCATTCCTTGCCTTTTTCTCTAGGTGCTCCACAAACTTTTCCTGCAAAAAAGTAATCTATTATCTACATCATGCTAATCCACGTAAAAATGAGCAAAAGCTGTCTTATTACTTGCTTCCCTGTAAGTAGAAGAGCAATAACGGTATGCATTAGGCTAAAGCGAATCAAATTGTTTAAAGCTATGTGGAACAATTGGAATTCTGTTCTCTTTTGCATTAACGGAAAGAAAACCTAAGAGAAAAAACGAATGCTAACTTCCCGCCTGAGAAAAGCTTAAGTTTAACATTGAAACAAACAACGAAAATCTCAGAAACGGTTAATTCTTGGGAGGGGGAGGGGGGGAGGAAACACATTTTTATGCAGTAAGCTTTTGTCTAGCTCTTACGGTTTACGAGTTGTACAAAAGACACTCACAAAGAAGAAGTCTTTAGAGCTATTCCCAGAAAATTCAAGATATACATTTCGTTTGTCATGAAAACACATTAATCATCAAAATCGTTAAAGGCATTTTTGAGAAAATCAAGATTTTCGTCAAATGTTCCACGCAAAAGATAAATGGGGATGGAGGATATTCTTGAAAATCTTTTCGTATCTTTTGAAGGTACTGAACTTTGAATACCAAATTTGGTTTTGAACGGAATTTTCGCTTTTGAGTTTTTCTGTCCATGTTTCCTAACTGTTTTTTGATGCATGGTTCTAAAAACTTGTCAGAGAGGATACTCTTGGCGGGATGTAAAGCAAAAAATACTCGTTCACGAGTCCATGTCTTAACATGCTCGGCAAACGAAGACCTTATTAGCCACATGCAGTACTATATAGTGGCAAACGATAATGGTTATGATGGCGCTTTATTGAAGTACACTCAAGTTACACATACGTTTCTAGAATCTTAATTACTCCTTAGCTAATGTTCATCAGAAAACCAAATTCATGCTCTGCCGAAATGAAATCAAGGAAGGGAGAGCAACAATACATAAAGCTCACTTCAAGGTGGACGTCTATTCATGGCAGGAGTGCCGACAACAATCTGGAGCGACGCTCTGACATTAGTGCGCTGCTCTGGCGATGAAGGTGCTGTCATGTGAACCTTACATATACGTATTTTGCAATTTATTCTTTCTGGTTGTGAATATTCTAGCATTCAACCCAAAGATAAAGGTCATTATAACCCCAACAAAGCTGAGCGTATGCTATACGTAGCGTCATCTAGTGCGACCGAGCATCAAGAGCCGAGCTGTTTTTCAATTTGCACGCTCCTCGGTGTGATAACGGTAGCTATTTCTTCCGCTTCAGTAGATGTGCAATGGAGCATACCCCTGGCATTAACTCCTCCAGTGCCCAACTAATGTACTAAGAAGCAAGGATGGGTACACTGCCTTGCCCCAGGCAAGGAAAGTGATTAGAGGTAATTAAATGTTGCATCAGATGAGCGCTGCAACTTGACGCTAATGGGACTATAACTTTAACGAGGGCATGTGCGAAAACAACGTTAACACTTAATGCACTTAAAAGCTTTAATCGTAAATAAAATTAATTCATCAATTTCTCTGTAATGCGGTGGACCATCTTTGTCTTTCTTCTAAATTTAATCAAAAGGGGCGTTTCTGCTCTTACAACTAACTGATATGACAACTTTTTTTCCATTAATATATTTTCTATTATACGAAAAAGAAAATGTTATATCCAAGTACAAAGTTGTATACTACATATGGAAATTATACTGAGAAAGGGTACCAAGAATTACATTCTGAAAATATGCATATTTATTTTGGATTCCCTATACCGCAAACGTACTCCAAACCTAATGCCATTTCTCGATTAAAATTATTAAAAACAAACCATAATTTTATTACAATTTATTTATACCAAACGGTGGGAATTGACCTTAACTTGGAAATAAACAAAACCTGCTTAATTATTACACACGACTTCTTCAAAAAATTGACTTTGTATAGTCTCAATTTATATTCTCTAGCACGTATGTACAAAGTAGATAAAGTAGGTGTTGCATTCCACCAACAATTCTATACCTAAGTTTCACGATAAATGCATTTTTGAGGAACCTAAATTAAAAAAACATTTTACTCTCGGTCCGTGTTTGTGAATGTGGTGTGAACAGCATAACACAAAAACGAACAGTGAGATAAATACCAAACTTGGAATTTAAGTTCCATATCCTTACAAGGATATGGCACGAACATTTTCCGAAATATTCACAACGATAAATACCCTTTATATGGACAATTTTTCGAAAATCTTAATTTGCTGAAAAATGGCTAACAATGTTGATTAAAATAACATATATTAAAGGTCTTCTCCTTAGCGCGGTGGTAGCGTTGCTACTTACCAAGCGGGAGACCTGGATTCGATCCCCAGTACCGGCGTGGGGATTTTTCCCCCGCTGGGAGACCTGGCCCGGGGTGCACTCAGCCTCGTAAGGTCCCTGGGGGGCCAATTGAGGAGCTACTTGATGGAGAAGTAGCGGCTCCAGGTCATGAGGACCGCATTAACCGGCCGGGGGGATTCGAGGCGCTGACCACGTCTCACCCTCCAATACTGCACCCCATCCATGACGTCTGTAGTGGACCGAGATGGGGGACGCAGCGGCCGGGCGGTAGGCCAAGGTACCCCGTGAGCTGTCGTGCCATGGAGTAAACATATATTAAAGCTATTTTAATGACAAACAATATATATATATATATCTTGAATTTATTTGGAAGTACCATCTGAAGGATTCTTCATTCTGGATGACTTGTATGATTGGTAAATCGTAAAAGAGACAAAAACTTACTTAAAAAAATGTAGATTTCGTTAAAACACACAATTTAAGCATACTAATATTTTGTAAAACCACTTAAAATCTTCTCAAACGGGAAGTCATATTCCGTTTCGCATCACTTTTGTGTTCTGGCTATGTGAAGAGAACCGAATTTCAATTAATTAAATTGCTTTTAAAACATTTAACAATCGCTTTAGCCTAGTGTATTCCCTTAGCTTTCTACTACTTAAAAGGAGTATTCCTTTATTTCCCTTCTACTTGTGAGGAAGCAAGTAGTAAGACAATTTCTGCTAATGTGAATTCGATTTGCATGATCGAGGAAAAGAATATAAAAATAGTTTGTTTGCAAAAGAGGTAGAGAAACTCATGTGAATGGAACATGTAGGATTTTTTTTTATTGTTAATACCTTATAATTTATTTTTCAATTCTGCTTCACCTTGGGAGAAAAGTATCCGTCTTTCGGTAAACTCTGGAGCTGACTTTGTGTTAAACTGTTTGATGAACACTTACATAAATATTTAACTATTGATTTTTTAAATTACAGAATAGAACACATGGTGATATGTGTTGGTACGCACTAAACTCAGAAAATGTAAAGACGTGTACTTCTGCAACTTCTGGTTCCATCTGATACATCAGCGGATAAAAAATGTTGGTATTGTCAGTAAAATCATACCCTTTAATTTTCTCATTAATAACAGGCATAGAAATATCTAAGAATTAAAAGGGGGAAAGGAAATTAGGTTGAACTATAGCTTTTCAGAATGTGACGTCGCAGGTAACATACCACCTGAATCCCTAGTACAGGGATCGCAGACCATCTTTACTTGCTACCAAAGACTATTTACCGCCTGATGTTTACATTTTTTTGTATTGACGTATCGTTTGAATATAGATAATTTGAAGCCAATTCCATATGTTGGCATATAAATAACATTAAAGTCAGTTTAAAATATATAAGAAAAACAAGTGACAAAAACAGGGTAAACATTTCAAGTAATTGAAAACAGGTGCCTTCCTATACAATTTTCTCAGAATTCGAAGATTTAAATGTTGGCGCAATCAAAGATGAAGTGTTGTAAGATTCCATCACCCCGAACAATAATGTTCTTGCTAGTGGAAATCAATCTGCTATGAGAGTGAGGTCTGCAGAAATGTAGCTTTGTTTTCTGCATTCAAGTCTGGTGGAAGAATTCGTTAACAAGAGAGAACATTTTGAAATTTGATCTAGAATCAAAATCCACAAATTATTCCTTTGTATCTCCTATCACTCGTTAAAAGCTGTCAGTAAGATACACAATCGATTCGGTGAGAAAATACTCATTTTATAAAGTATAAAACCTAATTTTCCTATGTATTTTATTATTACTCAAAAACTGTGACGAGGTTGTGACACGCTATATCCATTTTCACAAGAATAAATCCACTCTCAAGAATACTCATCTTCCTCGACTTCTTCATTAATTAAATGCGAGTATATAACGGTGTCATCTACGCTCTTTGAACATATGACATCCCGTATTGCGTATTTTCCACTGCTTAGCGATCTTGTTAGTTTTCTAGATCTTTACGTGTAAAGTTCTGTTTTTATTTTGCTGCATTATAATTTTGATTAGATTCCAACCACCAGCCAATAACCTTAATAAGATTCAGCTACAATACCCAGGTATCTAAAAAAAAATCTCGAGACAAATACAAAACACTTTAAAATATGACTACTGCAACCGAAGGTGCGGACCATTAGTTCAGATGACAAAAATAATGTCAAGACGAGATTAAAGTAAAACTAAAATCTAGTGTGTTCCAATCATATGACTTTCTCTTACTATTCTCTACAAACTATTCTTATAAAAGCTCGCATCTTACAAACTATTGTACTTACTTCATGCTTTTCCAGATACATATCAACAGAACTTGTCTATTACGATTTCTCGTACATGAATTCTCGACATCGATTATTTGGGTGGAGTACAACAGTTCCCTATTACAATACGTAGCAGAGAAAATGATAACGAGATTTTTAATATGATATTTTCAAAAGTGCAATTTTTGGCTATAAATAACCATTCGGTGAGTAATAACAAACAAATACTGTTCCAGTATTCTAGGTGATGTTTTCATGAAATAATAATGACTTTTGAAGTTTTCTGAATTCACATGTTCGTGTTCCTATTTCTGTATTTTTCCATAAACAATGAAATGTTTTAATGGCTGTTCTTCTATATCAGACTCTGATAAGTTACACAAATCTACAAATGAATGTATCTACTTCTTCCTATCACAATAAATAAAAGGATGAAAATATACTCGTAAAACTGAGAGTCTGCTTGTTTTTATTCTTACCATACATACCGTTAGTAACAAGTTTAGAGTATATGCCATTATGTTTTCATGATGTGAGTGTGTACTAAAAAGACATATATGCTCATAAACTTTATTGTAATTATAAAGAACATTACTTTTACTTTTAGCATATATCGCATACTCTTTTTACTTTCTCTACACGTACTATGTACATAGTATATAGAGAACGTATTGTATTGTACCCAAAAATTAATACCGAGATTTCCCGGAAATACATGTTTTGAGGTCACCCGAGTCCAAAAACATATTTAGATAAAGGTCCGTGAGTGTCTGTGTGATAGTATAGCCCAAAAACGAAAAGTTGGTTAAATACTAAACTTGGTATTAGAGTTGATTATCTTCCAAGGATGCGACACGAAGATTTTCAAGAAAATTTCCCCTCCCATCTACCCTTTATATGGAACATTTTTCGAAAATTTTGATTTTCTCAAAAATGTATCCTACGGTTTTGAGTAACATATCTTATATTTAAGATATTTTTAATGTAAACGAAATTTATTTCTTGAATTTTCTGGAAATAGCCTCTGAAGACCTCTTCATTCTGGATGACTTTTGTATTAACTGGCAAACCGTAAGAGATATACAAAAACTTACTCACAAATAATTTAGATATCATTATTACACAATTTATGTCATACACATATACTTTCTTTTTTTTTTTCTTTTTCTTTTTCTTTTTTTTTCTTTTTTGTAGAGTTAACTGTTATCGAGATATTCCGGATTATTGTTTTCAGTTTTAAGCCACTTAAACTTTTCTCAAACGGGAAGACATCTTTCTTCTCACTTCTTATTTGTTTACTCCAGGTAAGCAAAGAGTATTGGAATTTCAATTGTTTCACATAGCGATCGGCTTTTAAAAGACGAGGCTATCGCTTTAGTCTGTACATTTTCATATTTCCCTTATAAGGAAGCTAATACAAAGAATATTTCTGTTAATGTTTACTTTGTTTAGCATACTGTAGATAAAAGAATTAATCTTTTGAATAAAAGGTTTGTTTTCCGAACAGCTAGAGGAAAACATGGAACCTAGTAATAATGACAATTTCTGGTAGTGTTTTCTCGACTCGCGTGACGTAGATAGAAGAATAAGCTTTTTAACAATAATTTATTACAGAGATGTAGAGAAAGTCATGTGAATGAAACACATTACATATTTTATTTTATCATCCATTCAACTTCAGGCCACTAAGTTATCGAATGGCGCTGTTAATATTAAGTCATGAATTGAAAGTTTCTCAGAAATACCAATAATTTAATATATTACATTTATAAAAAGAGTTATGGTTCAGTGCAATTTTAAGGTTTTATCACAAAATATGTGTATACGCAAACTTCAAGTTTCATAGGTTTACAGTTTTTGAGAAAGTTTAATATACTTACAATGAAAGTATAACAACAAAAATTAATTTAAGAGTTAGAAAAATTTTAATTCATCCAATATAGAACCAATTTATTTTGCTTTCCTGAGCAGTTGCACCTCTGTTATTCTGTTTAATGTTGTATTTTATGTGGCCTCGTCTATATCCATATGCAAAATGCCTCTAATCGTTATTAGTTGCACAGAGGTTTCCACATTATAAAGAAACACATTACAGAATATACTTCTCTGACCTCTTGCTGAAAATTTGACTAAATAACAGCACGCAAGTTACCGAACTTTTGGGTGTAATAAAGCCTTCTCAAATGTTTAAGCATCTCCTTTGATTTTCTTCCAATGAATATTGCGTTTTTGCACACACACATTTACTTTGTATTCATCACCGTTGTTATGTACCAGTGCATTCCTTAGGATATTTCCTCTTCCTCCTATGTCGTCAGAAAAGTGTGTGTTTAATATCATATTAGAGCAACATCTTTGAGATACATGCAAATTAAATGTTAAAGGGCTATAATAGTAGCATAATCTCGGTGATAATGTTGAATCACCGATGCTCTACTTTCTTAAAAAAAGTAGTACATAAATGCATAGATACACTGAATACGCACAAATAAATTTAACAAAATCATTATCTTCAAACAAGATGATATGATAGAAGACAAGGACATTTATTTGAAAGGTATTTGCATAATAAGGATATATATTTGGAACACTTGGAATGCAAAAAAAAAAAAAATATATACATATATATACTTTCTCTTGCACTCTCTGATTAGTAGAAAGGTATGTGTGTGTGTGTGTGTGTGTGCAGCGCGGGGGGGGGGGACGCAACATGACTCAAGCACAAAAGCTCTAAGTTTAGTATCTTTTAAGGATACGTCAGAAAAATCCGCTACCACAAACTACCATTTACATGGAACATTTTTCGAAATGTTCGATTTTCTATAAAATAGCTACAACGGTTTTGATTAAAATATGCTATTTTAAAAGTGTTTACACGGCAAATAAAATGTATATCCTGAATTTCTTGGGAATAGCCTTGAAGTATTCTTCATTGTGAATGACTTTTGACAACTGGTAAACCGTAAGAGATGCAGAGAAAAAAAAAAAAAAAAAAACACAAGAAAAAAAAAATAAACGTTACTATATAAAAATATAGACTTCGTTAAAATTTAAAAATTGTGTCATGCATTTTTTGTTGTTGTTGTAGAGTTGGCCATCTCAGAGATATTCCCTGTTATTGGTTTAAATTTTAAAATACTTAAAACTTTTCTCAAACGGGAAGCCCTCGTCCGTGTCATATATCTTTCTGCTGGTCATTAAACGAGGACGGAATTTCAATGGTAACTGCATAGCGACATCTTTCAGATTTGAATCACTTTCCCTTACTTCCCTTCTACTTCCCATGAAATAAGTAATATAGTCAGTTCTGGTAATGTTTATATTTATTAACATGATGCAAATAAAATAATAATCTTCCATAAGTATAGCTTGTTTTTAGCACCGATAGAGAAAGGCATGTGAAGGGAATAATACAGGATGTTTACCTAGACATTGGTTTGCTTTAAATACATTTTAAACTTTATTTAGCAAAAACGCTACTAGGCGCAAGGCAAACACCCCAAATCCAATTCCGTTTAAATGTCACAGAATTCAATTACAAGTTGAGAATAAGAAAATTCAGCATACATTAACAAGATGCTTTCATACATGCAAGGAAATCAAAGACAATGAACTTTAACTCATTCCACAGCAAAGGAGGTTAGAATCCCCAGCGCCTACAGGAAATTAATTTCTCTCCGAACATACACAGCCGCTTACCTCAAAAGGAAATTACACGGCAGGAAATAACCACAAAATCTGCACCGGGACATTTACCAGTAAATCCCCTCAAGTAATGCAAGACTCGGTATTAGCTACTCAGTCGGACATACGCATCATGCAAGAAAGCATTAATCGATAGATTTACAAGGAAACTTGCATGTGCAGCAAAACCTTATAAATGGGAACTCCCTTACGGCCAACTATCTATTACAAGAAACAGATTGCCCTTTCTGGTCGAATATTATTCTATTTTTAATGGTTAACACGAATTTCGCATAAACCCTATTTCTTAGAGCCTTGCCATGTTTTCCTGTGTGTTCCCTTTTCCTACCTCTTACCCTGATTGGCTATGAATTCAACATGTCCGTATTATGAACAAGCTCTGGGCAATTCAAGATCAGGCGATAAAAGCTATAAAACAAGTCGTGATAAATGTACGTACTTTCGTCATCCTGAGAGGCAGGTTTAAACAGAATTGTTGATAATTTACAAACAGTAACCCTATTACACGCTATATTTTATTCATTATGAAAATATAAATCTGACAACTATCTACGAAATTAAGATAAAATCATTTTGTTAAATTAGCACGTAGTTTGCATCGCACAACAACCTATTCCACGACAGCAGCCAATGATCGATAACTGTTGCTTATGATGATAGTTTAGAGTTACGGAGAAAAGTTACACGGAACAGGGTATACTGAGCCTTTACTGCCATCTTTTTTCTTCACACTTCTCTTAACCCGAACTTTTAGCAGTGTGATAACATGTTTGATGTAACTACCTAAGTAGCTCCTTCCATCAGAGCATAAACAAAGATTGGTAGTAGACCGGTAAATGCCGTAATTAGAAAAATTAAAATATCAATCGACCTATACACGAAACTGAAAGCTGAAGTAGACGCAAGTAAATTGGAGGGGGGGGGGACGTTGCAGGCTAAAGCTTAGGATACCTCCCCGACATCTTCAAATTGAGGACCATTGCTACATGCAAGCATTGTAACTGCAAATTGTTATGAAATAACTCCAATTAACAGCAATAGCCTGAGAATATTCTAAACAAGATGACGTGTTTTACATGCATTTTAAATGCATTTCTTTCTGCAAGGGCCAGCTCGCATATATTGTGCAACAATTCAAAGCAGCTTAAAAAATAAAACTGGGGGAAAAAAGGAATTGTTTCACCATCGCTTCAACAGCCTCCTAGGATATGAAGCCTGAGCTACAGCAGAAAAGTATAAATCGAAAACGGTTAGAAGAAATAAAAGTTATGAACCTTGCTAGTAAGGAGTATTATTCGCCAAACTGAAGAAAACACATATATTCAAAAATCCTTTATTTTCTGTGAATAGCATTTGAAGTCCTCTTCACCCTGGATGGCTTTTGTATAACTTGTAAATGGAAAGAGAAAGACAATAAATTATTACACAAAAAGAAGGTCTCGCCAAAACACACAATTTATGTTGAATATATTGCGCGCGCGCGCGCGTGTGTACGTGCGTGTAGTTAACCAATCCGAGACACCCCAAGTTTCAATTATTCTCTATTTATACTTTCCTCAAATGGAAAGTCTTTATTCGTTTTTCTTTCTGAAGGTCAAGCAAAGAGAACGAAACTTCAAAGTCAAAATATAGCGGCCAGCTCTTTAAATATTTCAGTATCGTTTAAAGCTACTGTTTTACCTTAATCCCGTTGTATCTGTACAGTAATCTGTACAAAAGTATTTTTGCAGATGTTTGTCTCGATTAACGCGAAGTAGATTGTAGAACATGATTTTTAAAGATAACTTTACTGAAGTATGGATAGAGAAAGTCATGCGAATGCAATAAATATTTTTTTTTTTTTTTTATTCTTGACGCCACCCTTCACTGGGGGAGGAAATTTATCTTCGGCCGATATTCTCTTCCCTAAATGAACTCTTTGTTATAGGTAAGTTATCTTTAGTGCGGTCTTTGCTTGTAGCCTGTGTGCGGTCAAAGTCCCTATCAGCGCCTGGCATAGTACTAGGCAACTGATCGTTGAGAAGAAGCTAGACCTAAAGTTCGACGTTCCAGCTTAAAACTTTCAATTTTTTTTTTCCCCGAAGAACAAAGACGTCGTGGGAGAGAAAGCCAGACATGGGTATCTCTGTTTCTGTGTATTTGCACCATAAAAATTGCAGCCGAAACTGCGACATCAATGTGAAAATGGCCCTATTCTCCCTGTAGTCTGGATGTTAGAATGAGAGTGTGAATGTATGTATGTGATCTAATATATAAAACCCAAAGAAATTAAATTCAATGTCAATTGCACGATGCCTATATGCGATTATTATGTTCCAAAGGTAAAATACTGCATATATGAACATTGCACTTAAAAGGAGGAAAATAAATAGAACAATAAAAACGTTGAAAGTGCTCCATTTTGAATAAGCCTACATAAAACAAAATTACGTTCACATACCTACAATAAGAGTAGCGGATAACAGGTTACTGGTTGTGACAAAACAACAGCGACCAAAAGGAAGATGAGACATAGGAAGTCCTCAAGCGAAACGGTGCCGGCACGAACAGGTTTAAATCTAGTTCTCGTTATATATAGCCATAGACACAACTAAGCCGTTTGTAAGTATTTACGAGAAAGAGAGAGCAAAGAAAGAACAAATTTGCTCGTCAATAATCCAAAATGCTTTTTTTTCTTTACCTTTGGAAAAATAAATATTTATTCCAGAAATATGGGTCAAAGCTCCCACTTAGCGAAGTATGAAACCTTTCAGGCTGAAATCAGCAAGAGAAACTGATTGTGATATGAAGGTCACAGGCAAAAAAAACCAATCATTTTCAACTGCAAGGAACCGAAATCCAAGTCGGGAAAATAAAAGAACAAAAATACAATATTCATGGAGAATTACGCCCCTGTTCTAAGCGGAAGAGGTACATATATCACTCACTTCTATCGCTTCTAACGTAATCTTAAACCAGTCTTTAATCTAAATCGTCCAATTCAATCGGTTAGGAGCAATAATTTCCCCCAAAGTTTAATAGAGCATTTAGGATTCGATTTCGGAATCCAAGAAGTGAAATTGTATGCTAATTTCTTGTATGGACGGTTTTATTAGAAGTTCTTTCTACAACAGAAATTTCGAAGCAAATTCGACAGGAATGGTTTGATAATAGCGGAGTTAACATTAGAAACTTTATTTATGCACAAGTAAAATCTTTTCAGGTGAATCTCTCAAATTAGTTGTAGCTTTATATCAAGAAACCATGTTTTTAATAAACAAAGATTCTTTCGCAGTTTTCCTCAGTCGCTAGGCGAATGCTGGTTTGGATAATTTGGTCCGCGAATTTTCTCATCATCTCTTTCAACATTAAATTTTTATTTCCTTATCATACCAGGCACTGGGCTGATCGCCATCCTAGATATGCTATGTTTCAGAGTTTGCTTGCTTCTCGACAAGCTACTGATCCAAGGCATTGGCTTGTTAGTTCTTTTTATCCCCTACAAAGAGGAGAATAGTCCGTGGAAGAAGAGGAAGAAATTCACACGTAGTTATTTAAAGTATGAAATGTAAAGTAGATATTTTTCTCCACCAAAATATGTCCACAGGAAAGAGGTACTAGATAATGATCTTAATACAACATTAAGGCACAGGTCAATTAAGTTATTGATAGTAAGCAAAGAGCGCAGACAAGGGGCGGGATCTGTGCAGTCACTGCCCGCATACCACTGGTGAGGCTGACGCTCCCGACTGCCTGTTTTGCCTTCTCTGTTCAAAATGCGGTTCGGAGACCATGTGCTGTTTGCGTCTGCAGGTAAATGTGCAGTGAGCTTCAGTACCCCAAATGCGCTCCTTAGTGATAAGTTACCTCACGCTACATGAAACTTTTAAGTAATAACCGGATTGATATCCTGAATACTATGTATCCAAACAGACAAATACTTGAGGGATTTTGTTACATTACTTTTTTCCATTATTAATAAATCTCCTTATCACACTGTGTTTTCAGTGTTCGTCCACCTTGTGCAACTTCTGTATGAGCAGACATAAGTCTCACCTTACATTCTCTTTACATACTTTAGGTCTTGAAATGCGTGACGTTTTTGTAACTTAAGTAAATGAACGAAATGAAGACGCAAGTAGGAAATCGCTTTTCATTAGTGAATGACAAAGTATTTTTACTTTCTCTAGAACCAATGTATTTTAGGCAAGAGGAAGTATTGTACTCCAACAGTAATAAAACGGCCATAATAATAAATACCTAAGATATGCATTCCAATTATTTTGAGATGATCTAACAAGGTCGATTAAATCAAAATGTTGGTTGATTTAATCGTCATGAACAATTCCAAGTATTGGAGTGAAAGGTATCCTGATTTCACGTTTTGGGATCTCTTCAATTCCCCAAAAAGTGCAGCGGGCGCGGATGACCATTGTACCTATGAAGTGTAGGCGGTTAAATACCAATCTAGGGATTAAGTTTAGCAATCTCTAAACTAACCTTTAATTTAAGATAGTTTTGTTATTTTTTATTTTTTAAAAATAGCGATAACAAATTTGATTAAAATTTTATAGTACCTTTATAATGTTGCCATGAGAATAAAATATACAATTTGAATTTTCTGAGAATATTCTGTTAACTTCACTTTATTTTTATGGATTTTTCAGATTTTTTATGACAAGGAAATCTTAAAAGTAAAATGCGGGGGGGGGGGGGAGCTAGAAAACTACTGCAAAAACGTAGAACTCATTAAATTACACCAACTGAATATTTTCGGGGAGTTTTCGTTTTCAAAATATTCCTAGTTGCAGACCTTTCCTAAGCGTCACCAAACAGGCAAGACCGAAAGTTTGCGAATCGTTTATTTCCCTCTTTTCTTTTCATCTCAAGGGCTGTTACCGAGAATAGACACTTGAGTATTGAAAAGTTTTTGCTTACTTCGAAACAATTCACTGGTAAAATTATATCGTGAATTACGTAACTTGGATAGATGATTTATAGGAGTAATTTAATAAATAATGGACAATTGTGAATTTAACAATTACAAAGAAATGTGAATACTTCACATCGAATCAGTACTGGAAATATGCCGCAGAAAGACCGTTGTCGCGAAATTGTATTTGAGGCCTTTATCTACAACGTTAGAGCTCTTCGTTTCAGTTATCTACCAAAATGTGTTTAATTTACACCATTTTCATTGAAATCTACATTTCAATATATTTTACCCTAGAGAAAGCATGAGCTTATTCATATTTGCCTGCAGATTTTGTCTGTGTAGCATTCAGCACATATTGGTGCCCCATGGGCTAAATGTGCAAACTGAAGCTAAATCCATTGCAATGAAATGGAGAGGAATAGTAACATTCTGATTTGATGGACCCTGAATTACTTTTTTTCTCCTGACTTCTACAAAGAGAGCTGCACATCGAGAGAGCGTTACGATCCGGCCAGCCATGTTCTGAATCTATTGTTTTGGTCGTGATATAGGGGCCCTGCGGTAATCCCCCTGTAATCTCAGCTTTACTCCACATGGCCCGCGGATTATACTCCTCCATGTAAATATCTGCTACGCTGTTGGAACTTTTTTACCTGCGCTCGTTAACAAGATGCATTCTCGCTCATCAGCTCTTTAAGGGTAATCTGGTAGCCGTACAAAGTATGTCATTTAGCGAGATCTAACGAACCCCACAATAACGAGTATGCTGAAACTATAGCAGGACTTAGGTAACCTTATATCAACTTTGTTGCTCTAGTGGTATTATTATGTGGGGTAGCGCAACAGGCTCATGAAACAGCTCCGTTTCTTTTTCTACCCACAAGCGTTCGAGATGCTTTTCCTACTGTTCGTATCCAACACTTCAGGGCGGTATTCAGCTCTAAATAATCACAAACTACGAAAATAAGCCAAAGAACTTGAATTATTTAAACAAGCTGACGCACAAACTCTGATAACGGATTAAATTGAAGTTACAATCAATATTTTGCACCAGTTCCAATTGAAAACCTTGTAGACTTGTCTCATACAATTTCTAAGAAAGTTTCTCTTTGTCAAACATGATAATTGCCAAAAATGTTAGTGTCGAGATATAGCACCTCACTTTAAAATCTGCATATTACGTTCTGGTATGCGAGGTAAATCTAAATAAATAAATAATAATAATAATAATAATATCTAACTGTATCGTTCATTTACGAAATCACTACTAATAGAACTTTGTAAACAAAACCGCTTCCACTTTAGGTTCTCTATTATGAGACCTTACTTGGCAGTTTTCAGGTAAGGGGTTGAAAACGACAGAGCCTGTTTTTTAAGGTCAGGATTGGCCTACATTTTATCTAACACCTAAAGTATAAGTGTCCAAGTTTACCTTCTCCCCAATTGGTAAAAAAATACAAATGTAAAAATATAAACAGCGGTAATTTTGTTAAGTAATACGATATATTATAACTTTTATTTATTCTTATATCTCACATGCTCAAATTTGTACTTTGACTGGCCAAGTAATGTAATTTGTTCGAAAGGCATTAAAAATATTGAAAAAACAGAAAAAGATTGACATTTTTACTTTATTTCGCACAGTAAGTAGGGAAAGTATTGCACCTATTCTACCACCAGAAAATTGACCGGAAATACGTTTGAGCTCCCTGAAACGGAGAAAAAAAAAACAAACAGGTCCGTGTGTGCGTGATATATATAGATAGAAATAAATAAATAAATAAATGGCGTGTTATTTATGGACGCTCTTTAACTACTGTGGTTCTCTGCGTCCCATTCTAAATTGGGCGTGTAAGACCGCTTAATTTTACTGAGAGGCCTCTCTATCAGGCTTGAGGATCTTTTACATGCCGACACGGGACCGAGGGCTTTACTTCCCTTCCGAAGGAAGCCATGCTAAGGATTTTTACACCCGAAAAAATCCATCATCCTCCGCCGGGTTTGAACCCGCGACCTTGGGTATATGAAGTTAGCATGGTAACCATTACACCATGGAGGGCGACGAGAGAGAGAGAGAGAGAGAGAGAGAGAGAGAGAGATATTAACACAATCCGAAATGATCATATATATATCAGATTGCTGACGGAGGCCAATCATAACCCCCTTACACTACTTTTTTCATCAGTCAACATTTCAATTACTTAGGAATAAGGATTGACATAGGCGGAAAACCCTCAAGTTTATTTAATACAAAGGATTTGAACAACTCTTCTAAGTACTGAGAATACTGACTTGGGCGCTAGATATGGCGTAAAACATTAATAACCATGCAAGTGACAGTGAACGTGCCACTATTTGAGAACTACATTTATTGTGTGGATCTCGTTAAAGGGCAGAATTAAGGTCAAATGCATTCTTTTATGTGGATTTATCTTAACCATTTCCGAGATACTCCTAATTATTGGTTTACATTGTTTAATGTTTGCCAAATATGCGTGTAGTCTTCTTTTTCCCCACATAATGGGCAATTCCTGCTATCAGCACAGTCAAAAATGTTAAATGCCTAAGCCATGCTTCCGTCACATTATTCATACCCAATTCCAAAATATGTTTCCTTATCCTGCCCACTTTTATTCGTTTTATAGCCCCAATAGTTATTTTATACTATCATTTCTTTTCCATCTCCGCTTTAGCCTAGTGTATTTGCCTCAATCCCTTGTACCTACAAGGAAATAAGTAATAACAATATTTGCTAAATAAAGTTAACCTGGATTAGCATGAGTATACAGAAGAATACGCTTTTGTAACAACAATGTTGCAGAATAGGCAGAGAAAGCTATATGAATGTAAATAAATCAGGCATTTTTTATACATTTGCTACTCTGTCTGCTTTATCCTTTCTGAAAGTAGAATTCCTTGTCTCCATGGGTGCGCTTTTGTCTTCAAAACAGTAATCATGGAATGCGTTCACGGCGTCCAAAGAGATGAAACAAAGTGTTAAATTTAGACTGTAGGGTAAGAGGCGTAACACAGCTGTTGCTTCTCTCAGCACAAACTCCACGGTTTTAAGGACAAGTACACGTTTGAATTGTTATGCATTTTCAGTAACAATTGCGACTTGTGTGAGCATTGTTTATCTTAAAAGACTGGTTTGATGACACTAAATTCCGTTAAAGCACTGCGCACGATGAAATCCTACAGAATTAAATTAACAAACATATAATCGGGTATAGCTGTACTTGTTTCGAAGGTGATGATGTTGACCAAATAGACACCAAATATCTGTGTTTCAATTTGTGCAACCAAAGTAATAATGTGAAATAAATACTCAAGTTTCTACACACATATATATTTTCCATTACCAGCATATATAGTCTTGAGATTTGTTCGGCCTTTGGCACCAGTCGTTTATCCGCTCATGACGCCAACACTAGGTAGCGAGTTTATCACGCATTGCCTCTTGCAGAAATAGCCAACGATGGTTATAAGGGCTGAATGTCAACAGTTTCGTAGTCACCATAGTGAAATGGGATTTGTATAGTACCTTTCCAATATTTACATTTGGAACATTCGCTTACGTAAACTCGCAATCAAGCAATATGCAGATAAGAAACATATTCTTCCAGTTCGGAAGTAGCACTCAACCATGCAAATTCTGTGTTCGGTGGTCACTTTAACCTCGAGTGAAAAGAACGCGCAAAATGTCCTGGTGAAAATCGGTTCAGCACCACCCGTACATAAGCTGCTTACGAAGTCAACAATGTATGCAGTCCAAGGTTCAATTCCGCACTTCCCCTTTGAAACAAGAGGCTACTGAACTAATAATGACGTCATTCATTTCAGCCACTGGCGCTAAAGGACGGATAAATCTGAAGAATCGGTATAAGACATCCAACAATGAAAGAAAAAAGAACGCTTCATAATACACAAATAATTTTAAAAAATTATCAACACTTTTATTCTATTTTTTAAATTTGTAAATTGAAATTCAATCCAGTGTTTTTTATGGAAGCTCTTTAATTGCTGTGGTTTTCAACGCCAGCGTGAAAGACCCCTTAAAATTTGCTCAGAGGCCTTTTTATCAGGCTTGGGGTTCTTTTATGGGCCGTTAAGTCTACGACACGGGACCAACGGCTTTACTTAATAGATTCGTAAGGAAACACATGAGAGGTAGAGGCGCTTGGCAACAGTGCCAATTTCTTTGTAGGGAGATAGTAAAATAACAAATCTTGACGTTAGTTTAGGTTTGTCGCAAGGCAGAATGCACGCTATTTTTACGATACCGCTGTAAAGTTGTTACTGATTTACGAAAGCGATATTAACTTTAGCAATGGTGTTAAGCTTTCTTTGCTAATGGCGTTTTATTGTATTTTTATTAAAGTGCTTAGTGAAAATATTAAAATCAAAACACAGATTAAGTTAGAATTAAATTTCTTTTAACTTAAACTACAGTTTTAAGTATAAACCAGCTCGGTACACCTCTTTACAACCACTGTGCACTGGGTAAATCTGTTATCACAAGACGTTTTTATATATACTATGTTTTGCGTAATGTTTCATCTCTCCTTAAATAAACGACGTCTAAGCACGTTTCTTTCTTTGTACTAACAGCACAACTAGCATAAGGAACAGATTTTCGGGACGTGACCCCAGTAAGTAGCAGATTTATAACCTACAATGACACCATAATTTAAAAGGAAAAACGCTTCGACGTTTCGAGGCTTCGTGCACGCGTCCGCTGTTAATTTCCAAGTTTGTTTTTCTCTTCCAGGGGAATATTTCTTCCTAGTGCAGTGGCAAGCGACTTAGGGGATCGCTGGCGCACGCTAACACGCACAAATGTTTTCATCGATAACGGAGCCTCCCCAACCCCAGCCCTTGTTAGGACTGGCCGCTTGCTCGTGCGTGAGCAATGAAGGAAGGGGAGGCTTCTACAGCTTTATCTCAAGAGAAAGAACTGTATAACTACGAGGATAGTTTGAAAAGTAGATACGTTAAAAAGAGCAACTTAAGTACTTCTTTTGATTATTTTAACTTTGTTTTAATCAGTATATACAGTTTCATGCGCTTGAATTTTCAAATTTTTTCCATCTCATCAGTTACGAAAATGTCGTTTTCTCTCTTTTCAAGTGCAACATGGCCTCTTTACAGACCGTCATAGGTTGACATCGTAAACCTTAGGAATAGATTTATAAAAGCAGGATTGTTCAACTCTACAAACTAGTCACTGACGCCACAAACATTCTCATTTGTGTACAGCTCCTTCCCATCAAACCAAGTTGTCAAGTCTGGAAAGAATAGGAATCTGGGTAATGCAGGGATGTGGAACAAATTCTACACATATAAAAAAACCACTGAAACTGCCGAAGCGACTACGTTGTTGAGCCTGAAAAAAAAAAGAACAATTTTATCCGCCAATTTGTGCCATTTTACCATCCTCACTAAACTGTATAAGCACCTTCATTTGATGTTTAACTTCTTCCAATTAATCTATTAAAACATTCATTAATTTTAAATATCAATAAACATATAAACGAAGAGTGATATAAGCTTCCCAAATGCCAATGCTTCAGTCTTTTCACTAGTCCTTATCAATTGCTCCGAGTACAACTTTAACTCTGCTACTGTAATGAAATGTCCTAGAGCACATTCTCTGAATCAGTAATCATGTTAATCATCATTACATACTCCGCGCTAGTTCATTTGAGACGCTTATATTTCCAGCTTCCTCTCGCATTACGATAGAGAGTGCGACAGTATTTTAGTGTAACACATAAAATATTAGTTTAATTATTACTTTATCATACTTAACATAGGAAATATACACTCAGTTGGAAGGCCTCACCATGGAGGGCTGAGGTTGCACATGTGGCTAAAAGTCACAAACATTTTAATGCATTAAGGACATAAGTACGAGAAAGCTAGGGACTCTACCTTTTAAACCGGAGAAGGGGACTTTTGCTTCGTAAAACATAGTCAAGTGGGTGTAATATAAAGAAAAATACCCGATAGCCACATGATGACGCCACTTTTCGCGTTCTTCCTCAACCAATCAAAGAGGAGGGCAAAACTATGAAGTTTTTGTGTATAAGTGATGTGCGGATGAGAAATCGGGAGTAATAAAGAGTAACTATGAGAAGTCGAGGGGTAACCATGAGAGGTCGGCAGTAACCACGAGAAGTCGGGAGTAACAAGGAGAAATCGAGGCTGACAGAAGTCGAGAGTAACAGATAGAAGTCGGGGTTATTACGTACAGAATCGGGCGTAGACAGATACATCGCAGGAGACGCAACGCGTAACGCCTCAGGATCATAAAGTACAACATATCCTGTAAGAAATTGCGCGCCACATACGTATATCGCCGAAAGTGGTTGTCTACAAAATAAGCAGATGGGTAATTATCATAGTGAATATTGTACAAACTTATAAACTTCGGGCCACAGTTACTAAGGTCAATCCAAGTGGAAGTAGTGCTTAATAAATACGATTTCATCAAGTTCGCGATTAATTATGTCGGGAGTTGCTTGTCGGGTTAGTGCCTCAAAGAACCCGTAATTCACGAATAAATGAAGTATCCAGTGAATGAAGTGAACTTTCTCTTTAATTGAGTCTACCAACAGTGTGACATACCCTGTCATTCTTTCCCCCCTGAATAAGAGATTCATCATCTACCAGAAGGAGCTCAGCCGGTGCCATCACGGGAACTTGCAGGTATGTCCACTAATTATAGAGAAATTCGCCAGCATTAACCCGCGACCAACTCCAGGTAGACTCGCCTGACAGCGACATACTGGCACCCTAACGTGCACGTCGCCAAACAATACCGCGGCAAGAGGATGTGCCATAGCCTGAAATGGACTCCAAGGTACACCTAATTTTTGGTGCATGCAGATTAAATGTAAACTCGTGTAACCAAAATTATATCCTGATTATCTGACAAGCAAACATTCAGGAGGAGCAGATAAAAATATTGGATTTTCTAGTACTGCATGCAGTGTTGCCAAATATATAAATATTCAGAATTATACAACTCGCAGAGAGTTATAATACGAGTCATGACCATTTACAAATCGTTATTCTTGAACATCATAAACTGACATGCATGATTCTGGCTGTTTCCAGTTTGTCATAAGATAGTCCAAGTTTTTCCTGTAGTTGCATCCTGTTGACAGTATCCCATTTATCGATTGAAATCCCACAAGTGTAGGTAGAATGCAAGGCATGTAAGTGTTTCTTTTGGCGTTTTAAACCCATTTCATTACATATGTTAGATATTTATCTGAATATTGCTTGTCATTGGTCGAATAAGATATTTATCTGAATATTGCTTGTCATTGGTCGAATAAAATGTTAAATTACAACGCATTCTCCATTTCCTTTAGTGCACGGCATCAACAATTTAAGATTCATATGCAACGGCCTAAGTGCTAACTGCTACACCCTGAGGGCTTTGGTTCGATATTTTGGCATTATGAAACATCTTTACACAGATGTGCTTTAGAGCTGGATCCCCTAGTCTTTAATTTCAACTCTTAGCTGTTTAATAGGCAAAGTACTATCAGCTATCAGTAAGCCGATGCATGATTGTGAAGCCTCAACACCTACGTTCCTGTACCAACAGCCGGCTCGGCATACATGATGTATTGAGGCGTGCAAATGTCATCTTATACCGGAAATAACGTCAAGTGAGACAACTGTTTAACATTTTCACACAGATTGCTTTCCTAATAATGTTGAAACTATACCAGATTTCATTTTCTGTTTCGGATACATTTATATTGTGCCTAATACTTAGAAGGGATTGTAATTAGTTCAAAAGCTAATTGTAATTGCAATCGCAATGCACATACTCTGAAGTGAGTCTATTGTAAAGCTGTTCATTAACAATAACGAGAAAAGTAGAACTAAGTCCCAACGGTACACTCTAATCAACGGTTAATTGAAAAGGTTACGTTTTACTATATTATGGCAATACTATGCGGTGTTTTATAAATTGAAAACGTTTTATGTCAATATATTGTCGTTAAAAAGGGAAAGTCCTGGGGTCCATAGAGCTAAAATTTACCCAATCCATCTTCTCACAATAAAGGAAACCTCACTCTAAACGAGATTTGAATTCATCACCTCTGAACGTCAAGCCGACACGCTATCCCCAAACTAAAGAGGCGGGCTAGAAAAGTATATTTGCCTTTGCGTCTTTCGAGAATTTAATGCATTTTCCAAGGATTTTACTTTTGTCGAATACATTGTCTTAAGTCAATTTTATAATATGGCACAGGAAGCCTAAGGAAGATGAAAATAAATTGATTCTTACACTGTCACGTGACTTTCTCAACCTATCGTTTATTATTTGGTATACACATTATTATTGCTTGGTAAGTTTAATTTTGTATCCTCTTCATTTTAATGTTTCATTCAATCTACAACATTTAGTAATAAAGAGAGTAGCAACAGTCAAATGTTTATGACGACGTTATATGCTGGCCTTAAAATTCTACACTATCTGGGTGATCAGCAAAAAGCCGAGCCGACCGGCGCTGAAGCGCGTGACTTCAGTGTAAGCTGAAAGCTTGCAAACATGGCACAAGTATGTTAGCTGGCACAATACAGTGCATATTGAGTGAAATAGCTCTAATCGGGTACGGGTATTCTGTTCCCCATGAAGTGTTTGAAGACAGTTATCACTAACAACACATGGCCCCCGCAATGCTCCGATTTAACACCTGCAGTTTTTATCTTTGAAGAGACTGACAAATCTACACACTTTAGAAAAACTTGTACATTCTTCAAGAAATTGCTTCCATTTCTCAGATGGAACAGCAGAGCGTAATGACTACTATCCTAAGCAGGAGCCATAAATGCTTGAGCAAAGAAGGGAGGTTCTTTCAACATCTCCTGGCTAATATATTATGCGAGTACTTTTTTCTTTTAAATGTTTACTTTTTGTTTCTAGTATAAGTATTTACTATGGACGCTCTGTCATCCGCTTAGACCACGTACCAAGTTTCATTCACAAAACTTTCTCTATCAATTCTGCAAACTATTCTTAAAAAAAAAAAAAAAAAATAAATAATCCTTATATCTATATAACGCTAATCAAAAATAAAAAAAAAAAAAACATTGCTAGAAATGGTTTATTATTTAGTTTCTTATAAATAGAAGGGAAATTAGAAAATACACTAAGCGAAAGCAACAGTAAACACCTTTAAAAGCTGTCATGGCCAGCAGAAACTTAAGAAAGATGTGAAATGGATGAGGTTTCCCGTTTGAGAAACGTTTAAATATTTTATAATTGAAATCAATAACAGAGAATATTTCTGAAATGGTTAGCTCTAAGGAAAAAAAAACATTAAAAAAATAACAAATAAACCACAAACTGAATGATATAAATCGTGTATATTAAAGAGATCTACAGTTTTTATTCTATTTATATTTGTCTATCTCTTACGATTTAACAGGTATGCAAAAATCATTCAGAATGAAGAGGAAGGGGCTATTCCCAAAAAATTCGGATCTACATTTTATTGACATGTAAACATCTTTAATATATGGCATTTTAATAAAAACTGTTACAACAATTTTTTAGAAAATGGAACATTTCGAAAGGTTTTCCATGTAAAGGGTAGTTTGGGGTGGGAGATTTTCTTGAAAATCTTTGTCTCATTCTTGGAGGATGCTAAACTTAACTGCCAAGTTTGGTATTTAACAGATTATCGTTTTTGAAATGTGCTGTCCACCCACACGTATACATACATACATACACACACACACACACACACACACACACACACACACGAAGTTTATTTAAATGCCTTTTTTAAAATTCAGGGATCCTAAAACATGTATTTCCGATGAAATAACGGTAGAGAATTTTAATGGAATATAATACCTTCTCCATCTACTATGTGTATTGCACATTCGTGATATAGAAAAATCAAAAAGAACAGTTTATAGAAGCTGTGTTAAAAAATGATAGTGACTAGAGAATGTCATGTGAATATAAAACATCAAACTTTACTTTAAAGCAGGTTCTCGTTTTATAAAGTGCCCTTAACTCTATAGGTTTTGTAAAACCCCAATATAGGTCGAGCTATCGATATGCCATGTAATGGTACTCCCATAGGCACGGCGCTCTCCAATTATTTTTCTTATATTTCCAAGCAAGAGGGAGTAACCCAATGATGGGAATTCCGAGGAGGCGTAGAATTCTCTAGAAATTCGCTTTCTTGAGGGAGTGGACAGGATCTGAGCGAATAATAGCGCCTAATAATCCGAGCGTTCTGGATCGATAATCTTCATCCCCGAGGTTCTGCCACGTACTTCATTTGCTTGCATGGCGTCGCTAGAATTTTCCAATAATTGTCCGTCCACACCCAGGCATACCTTCCTGTCGTCTCTTCGTGTTGATTGCTTTCCAGCTTGCCTCAAAATGAAAAACTTCGCAAAGCTTCATGACGTAAATAAAGCAAAGCAAGGCAATATATCGCCAACACAGAAGAAAAGAATTTCTAATATCACCGCGTTCGCAGCATGGCTCGGGAGTAAACACTAGATTGCTACACTGTTTGATTAAACCAATGGAGACCAGTGCACACATGGAATAATCGAATCACTCAATGTAAGTGGAATAGTTACTAATACAATTCAGCGCAGACATGTCAAGGCAATTAAACCCACGCAGTCAAAAGTCAATTAAAAATGTGTTGATGGTTGCTCATTTTTACTTTCTCTACACGTACTATGTACACAGAATGTATTGCATTCCATTTCACCCAAAGTTTCGATACCGAGATTTCACCGGAAATAGACGTTTTAGGGTCCCCAGAATAAAAAAAGCGTTTTTAGAAAAAGGTCCGTGTGTGTCTGTGTGTGTGAACACACGGACCTGACGAAATATATAAGATTAATATCTTCCAAATATGCGACAGAAGATTTTGAGAAAAATCCCCCCACCCAAAACTACTCTTTACACGAAATATTTTTCGAAAATCTTGATTTTCTCAAAAATGGCTCTAACGATTTTGATTAAAATACCGTATTTTAAAGACATTTACACGGCAAATAAAATGAATATCTTGAATTTTCTGGAAACAGCCTCTGAAAGTCTGTTTATTCTGGTAGAATTTTGCCGAATTGTGAAGAGATAGAAAAAAACGTACTGCACAAAATAGATCTCGTTGAAATACACAATTTGTCATAAACATTTTTTTTAAGGAGTTGACCATTTTTGAGACATTCCTTGTTATTGGTTTCACCTTTAAAATACTTAAGGGGAGACGTAGGCAGATATACCTCGACACAACAAAAATTCTACCATGGCCATAGTTTTTGTCTTAAAGCAATGACATTTTGCACAGTTAATTGTCTTGATATCTTCTATGACTGTGCTATTTTATAAGTAATTTTGTCAACAAATAAAGAAATTACACTACACTGGAATTTTCAAAACATAAAAAAAACGTACGTACCTTTTTCTTAGTATGCCTTGTGAAGTTGCTTGAAAACAAGCGTACATAAAGTATTAGAATTATGATATATTTTGGCGCAGAAGTTTTTTCTCTATCTCCCTTCAATGATTTTGAAAGTATTTTTCAATGTACGCAATTTTTTTTATTTCAAATTATTATGTATTCCATAGCACAATATCTATAGAATCCAAATCAAAAGAAAACTAGCTGCATCAAAATACTCATTGTGGACTGAAATATGTGTGTACAAAATTTCATTGCAATATCTCATATAATTCCCAAGAAAAATGTACATAAGTGTGAAAAATTATAAAACTGAGAAAACGAGAAAAGAACATTTTGTTTGATTGTTTTATTTAGGGAGTGATCTACATACTTAAATACTGCTAAAATCCACCATAACTTTAGTCAGCTTCTTCTTCCTGATCAGAAACTAAAGAAACATACCTTTTAAATATTTATAACTGTGTATGCCTATTAGAATTTTAGGGAAACAAGGGATCAAAGCTGATAATCAAGCAAGCAGAAAAAGTGGGCGTGACAGAGAGTTCCAAACTTTTTAAATTATTTGGACCACAAAGAAATCGAATTAGGTTATGAAACTTTGGGGACATAAAGCTGAATGTAATAGCAATTAATTAGTGAAATAAAAAAAATTGAAAAATTCGCCATTTTTAGCCCTTAAACTTTTCACTTACGGGAATTTGTCAACTCCTGGCAATGCAAAGAAACGGGTTTCATCCACATGGCAACCAGCTTTTAAAAGATTTGACCATCGTTTTAGCCTAGTGTGCTCCTTTATTTCTTTCTACTTACAACAAAACATTTCTGTTAATGTTTAGCAGAATTCTAAGCATGTTTAGCATGAAGTTGATAGAAGAAGAATCTTCTTAACAATAATTTGTTACAGAGATGTGGAAAAAGGCATGTGAATGGAACACACAAGATTTGCATTTACTACATCATGGTACTGTATTAAACTAACCAAATTTAAAACCACTCAAACACCCAAATTATGGCAGAGAAAATTCAAAAGTTTAATGTAATGAAAACCGTTACAGCGCTCACCTCTCACCAAGGCGGCTCTCGGATTCGATCCTAGGGGATCGCATGTAGGATCTATGAAAGACAATGCGGCATCTGGGTAGGTTTACTCCGGTTTCACCTACAATTATACATTTCACTTCCTGCTCCATAATCACATTTCCTTTAATCCATTGCATCGTCATTTTCTATGATTTTCTTCCTGACTCTCACACCAAGCATCTGACTTATAAGTCCTGGGGGGAGGATGGAGGGAGTTTAAGTTGTCTATACGAGGAGGGTAAATATCGAAAGAAGAGGAATGTGTAGAAAAGAAACTATATCGCAATTTGTGCTCTGAGGCGTTAATGAGGAAGTTTAAAAAACGAGAGGTTCATAATTCCTTATTTTAAAATGTTCGCCAAACAATGTTTGGCCTTCATCAGGCCAAAGCCCAGTTACACAGCAATTTCAGATACTATATGAAACATTAAATTAAAATGCACGTAAAATGTACGTTAAAACAACCGGAAATGCTTGGAAATTTTATAAAACTAATCATGAGAATCTTTAAAAACATCAAGGAAGTTAATTAATATTGGCCCCTTCTGAAACGCTCTCTTCGTTAATTAAGCTGTTACATATTTTTACTTTCTCTACACGTACTATGTACAGAGTGTGTAAAGAAGGTATCGCATTCGACCCAAAAATTCGACACCGAGATTTCACCGGAAATAGACGTTTTGGGGTCCCCTGAATCCAAATAAGTATTTCCGAAAAAAATATATGTGTGTGTGTGTGTGTGTGTGTGTGAACACGATAGCTCAAGAACGAAAATTCGGTAAAATACCAAACTTGGTTTAGTATCTTCCAAGGATGCAACATGAATAAAATGTACATTTTGAATTTTTTGGCAATAGCTTCTAAAGAGCTTTTTATTCTGAATAAATTTTGCTGAATTTTGCATAACTGGTAAACCGTAAGAGGTACACAAGACTTGCTAAACAAAAAATGCAGATCTCCTTAAGAACACAATTTATGTCATATACATTTTTTTTCGTGGAGTTGACCGTTTTCGTGATATTCCTTGTTATTGTTTTCATTTTTACTTTCTCTACGCGTACTGTGTACATAGTGTATAGATAAGGTATTGTAATGCACACAAAAATTCGATACCTAGATTTAACCGGAAATACATGTTTTGGGTCCCCCTGAAAAAAAAGAAAAAAAAAAGCAATTTTTAGGAAAATGTCCGTGTTTTATGTGTGTGTGTGTGTGTGTGTGTGTGGGCAGCATAGCTCAAAAACGAACAGACCGTTAAATACCAAACTTGGTATTTAAGTTTGGTATCTTTCAAGGATGCGGCTCGAAGATTTTCAAGGAAATCCCCTCACCCCAAACTACCCTTTACATGGAAAAAAATTCGATTTTTTTTTATTTTCTCAAAAATGGCTCTAACGATTTTGATTAAAACATCGAATGTTAAAGATATTTACCTGACAAATAAAATGTATATCTTGAATTTTCGGGAATAGCCTCTGAAGACTACTTTATTCTGGATGAATTTTACGGAATTTTGCATAACTGCTAAACTGTAAGAGATAGATAAAAACTTACCACACAAAAAATGTAGAGCACATTAAAACACGGAATTTGCTATATACTTTTTTCGAGGAGTTGATCGTTTTTGAGATATTCTTTGTTTCTGGTTGCAGCTTTAAAAAAAAAACATACTATTCTCATACAGGAATTTGTCAACTCCTGTTTTACAAACAAAGGAACTTCAGTTATATAGCAACCAGCTTTTGACTACCACTTTAACCTATGGCACTCCCTTATTTCGTTTCTACTTACAAGGAAGCATGTAATAAAATTATTTCTGCCAATTCTTTCTCAATTAGCATAAAGTAAATAAAAGAATCAGTTTTTAAACAATAATTTGGTGCAGAAATGTAAAGAAAGTCATGTGAATGGAATACATCAGATGTTTTAAAATACTTCTAATTTTTCTTATTCGGGAACTTGTCAACTCCTACCATGTAAAGAAACGCATCGATCCCACAGCAACCACATTTTAAAACATTTGACTGTCGGTTTAGCCTAGTGTATTCCCTTATTTCCCTTCTACTATCTTATTAGGAATAATTAATTTGTTACAGAGTTAGAGAAATTTATATGGATGGGACAGTCAGATTTTTATGCTATACGTTTACGATAGTATAAAGAATGTTTTGCTTACAAGAATCACAAGAGTTTTACTATAGAAAAACTATCCAATACTTCTATAAAGATGCAGGAATACTAGTGAGACAATAGTCCCGATAGAATATCACACTGATGTGACTTTTGATACGCTCTGCCAGTTTCTTGATTATCTCTATACGGAAGAATGCTAACGTTATTTTGTAAATAAAGCTCCATTTGTTCTTATTTACAAACACGCCACCGCACCTATAAGGATTCTACACTTAACTCAAGGGCGTCCTCGCCAAACGTGCTTCTAGAAAAAGTATCTAGTATATTGTTTCTAACGGGAAGAAATGTGTTTTGAATTGGACAGTGCTTAAGTTGATTGGAAAAGAAAATTAGGGAAGGAAACGCTCCAGCTCTAAGAGTAAGGTATCTCCATAGCAATCGCGAAATACAGGGAAATTTACAGGAAGAAAGAAATTTTCCTTGTCTGCACAGATAGTTGCGCAATCTATTTATCAGAGCACTCTATTACGAATGTTCTAGTGTTCTCTAGGTCGTGTCGTTAAGGATGGATCTCTGGAAACGCTTATTTTGTAGTGTTTTCAATCAATTTAGCTGAAATGTTAATCTTAACATTGTTTTACATTTGAACGATTTAAAGTTTCAAATCTATATCTACCTTTGTTTTCAAGTAAATGCATTACAATGGCCTATGCAAAATATTTCTTGAAAAAAAAAAAAAAAACTGACGAAGTAGATTAAACGCTATTTTCAGAGAGCAAACCGCGGAGAGACAATGCCAAGAACTGATATTTTAAAATGAAGGCTCTCATTCCTTGTTGTAGTTTTGCATATCTTAAGGGTAAACATCCACAATACCAAACGGGAAAATAAATCTAGAAATTTTATTGGAATATTGTTTCTGGATGCGCATTCCTAAGCTCCATTTTCTCCATATTTTTTATTGAATTTCAGTTGTGCGTATTTCAAACGATGTGACCGATTATATACCCTAGCTCTCGAATCGGACCTCCTAATTAGTTTTAGCTACTCTTCATCGATTTCCATTTGAAATTGAATCATCCTATCATCTAAACAGCCAGAAAAGGATATTAATCCGAATCACTAAAGGTACCCAAAACAACGGAGATTTCTAAGAAATCTCAGCCAAAAAAGTTTACTGCGACAGAACACCTGAGCATCTATACGTAATATTTGAATTTTGAACATATAATTTATTAAGCAGAATATAACAATTAAGAACTTGATAATACAATCACATGTGTTCTATAACAAAATATTCTTATTAAAGCTTAATCTTCTATCTACTTCACGCTAATCGTGATAAACATGATTCTTAATATATAAATATTAATATTTCTTTGTAGATGCAAGGAAATAAGGGAGTAAAGAGGGCTAAAGCAATAGTCAAATCTTTTAATATGGTTGTATTGGACGTCCATTCTCCTAGACTAGGTGAAAGAAAAAAAGAATAACGACTTCCCATTTGATAAAACCATGAAGATTGGAAAATGTAAACCGATAACAAGCAATATCTCTGAAACGGTTAACACGAGAAAAAAAATGTATGACATAAATTGTGTATTTTAACGAGATCTATAGTTTTAATGAGTAATACGAGTAATACGTATTATGTCTATTTCTTACGGTTTATTAATTAAGCAAAAGTCACCCAAAACGAAGAGAACTTTCAGGACCAACCACAGAAAATTCAAAATATACGTATATTTCATTCTACTTTAAACAATCTTACACGTGCAACATTTTAACCAAATTCCTTAGCGCAATTTTTGAGAAAATCGAAATTTTTTAAAAAAATCTTCCATGTAAAGGTAGTTGGGTGTGATGGATTTTCCTTAAAATCATAGTTCGGCATGCTTAGAAAATATTGAATTTAAATATCGTATTTATTAGTTAATGGACTTTTCGTTTTTGAAGCATGCTGATCTCTCTCACACACACGGATGCTTTTTCCTGATTCAGGGGGCTCAAAACATGTATTTCCAGTGAAATCTAGACATCGATTTTTTGATGGTAGAGAATATTTATCCTACTTACTATTCGTAATAGAGAAAGTAATAACTGAGCACGAGGTTAAACCTATTATATGGAAAAATGTCATTTGAGTTCCATTAATAACTTCTAACGAACGCTGCATTCCAAGCGAGATGGCTCCGCGGTAACATAAGAGGCTCGGAAGACCCCGGGTTCATCCCTGCTGGGGCGGCCACTCTTGACCATGGACTTTCCTGTGTGAGTAAGCGAATGCTAAGGCGATTCCTCTATTACCACGAATTTCCTATTCCTCGTTCCCTCTCATTTTGTTTCTTTTTTCAGGTAGGGTTCGAGGCTGTGCAGTGTCAATTAATATCGGACAGAATGCGCAGAAGATAGCTCATCGAAAAGTCATTATCTGTCCTGCCAGCTAGTAAGGTAGGTCGAGTTCTTCCCGACTCCACCAGAGGGAAGTCTCCTCTAAACAGCCAGATTTAATAGCATTAAAAACACACCCAACTACCTTTACATGGAAGATTTTTTTAAAAAATTTCGATTTGCTCAAAAATTGCGCTAAGGAATTTAGTTAAAATGTTGCACGTGTAAGATTGTTTAAAGTAGAATGAAATATACGTATATTTTGAATTTTCTGTGGTTGGTCCTGAAAGTTCTCTTCGTTTTGGGTGACTTTTGCTTAATTAATTAATTTAGAGTTTCCTCTAAACAGATATCCAAACTTGGAATAATCAGAACCTCTGCGCGTGTCAGCGGCCTGCGGCCTACAGCCTCCTCCTGAGGCCCCTACCTCCATTTAGTAGAAAATTCGTCTTGGGTTGAGATGTTCCTCTCTGTTACCTTGTCATAGTTTACAGTGTTAGAAACTCTGTTTCTGAATTAATATAATGTGTACTGCATTTGGTTAAAAATACACCATGCTTTGGGGGAAAGAAATAGCATTGGCCGTGAGTGGCGGCCGGCCTTTAGGAGCACAACAATTTCAGACAGTAATTTCTGTATTATATTAGGTAAAATGCTATACTCTATAACGCATTTTGTATAAATTTAAACCTACTATGCACACTGGACAGTTGTAGTGAAGATAGCTTTCGGAAACAGTAACCGGCCGTGTTTTTCGGACACAAGCGATTTTGTGGTCATCCTATGCGCACGCGCAGAAGAATTCAATGCTTTCAGATGCAGTTAATTTGTGGGTGCGGGTTTCAAGAGGCCGAGTGGGGAAGGTTCTCTTAGCACACAAAAGCCTCTGTGGTCATTTGCTGCGCATGCGCAAAGAGAAAATAAGAACCACCAATAAGCAAAAGTTAAAGTTTGAGAAAAATGCCTGACAAAAATATTTAGCCAAAGATATTTTCACGTGTAAGAGTAAATAATAAGAAACATCTGTTAAGTTTGAATGCTTTCTTATTTGAAAACAAAGTTGATCTATAAACCTCCCGAACGAAACATACAAAAACAAGCTTATGTGGTAAAAATGTACAATGTTGGTACTTGGTATTCTCTCCTCCCTGCCAAGCAGACGACAAGGTACGCTGGCGCGCTAACGCTCAATGCGTACAAGCAGTGTGTTGTGTAATTACCCTACATTTACTAGGAAATAGATTCGCGATACATTTGAAACTTCACTTGAAACAGGAAAAGGTAAAATAACCAATAGTTATTGAAAAAATGGACTGAACAAAGAGTAAAATGGACCTTACTTGCGAGAGGTGATTAGTGGTTTTGAGAATGAGTGCTAGTAAGAGTAAACTGATAAGTGTGAAACAGTACCTTGAATGTATTTCACGTGTTATGAAACATAATCCGAATGCGCTAGAGAATAATTTGGTGAAATTAACTGCAGAATGATATGCCGATTTATCAGTTGCTAGCGTTCAAAGAAACCGATGTTAAAACTCGCCTTAAGAGGGAAAATCCTAAACACTGTTAGACGATGGTTTGTAAAGTTTATAATTGCTTATAAAGAAAATGCTTAAGACATTAATATCACGATCGCGATCTACTTTACTTTAAGGGTAGTTTCCATAATTTTGTGAGAGAAGAGCGAGTTTCGTTGTGAAAAGAAACATCGTGAAAGTTGTAATTGGCATACATAAGCTATTAAAGTTGTGTAAGGTAGTATTAAAGACTGGAATCTTTAACTCAAAGCATCAGCTGTTAATACGAGCTATGCACCAATTTACAGCAGGATCACCTCTCTGATAATGTTGTTGACATATGATAAACAGTGAAGGTGACGGTTCGTGTTCAAATTTCTCGGAACATGTCGCGTTCAGTTTCTGACTTAAATCAAAGAGTTATGGAAGCATTTTTTCAAGCAAAGGATCGAAGGATGGACTTCATCTACAAACAGAAAGGTTAGTGCTAATACACAAATTAGCATTTCATATCTACTGATATCTTTTAGTATCCACTAATTTTAGTCTGTCGTCATCCGTGATTTAGGGCTAACATGCTAGCCTCTGGTTCTCTAGGTCGCGGGTTCAAACCCGGCGTAGGAGTAAAAATCCCTTCCTTCATAGGGGAAGTAAAGTCGTTGATACCGTGTCGTAGATTTACAGCACGTAAAAAAAAATCAATCCTGATAAAAAGGCATCTGAGCATTATTAAGCGGTATTTCGAGCCTAACATAGAGTGGGACGCTTAGAACCGTAGCAGTTAAAGAGCGTCCATACATAGCATTCAATTTAGTTTTAATTTTAGTCAATCTTAAAATTGTGCCCTACCAGATAATTTGGCTACGAGCCGCCACTGTTGGCCGTGTTTTCAGAAATCCGAGAGTTTTCTTCTCTCTCCCAAACCAATTTCTCCTTATTAATTTGTAGTGATTAACAGTGGTGAGTTATTTTTATTTTCTAATTTTAGCTAAGCATTTCACAATGCGTTAAGGTAAATAAAAGGATAACATGAATATGCTTTGTATTTTATGACTTTAGAAAAATCATGCTATGATTCTTCCCAATTTAAAACATATGTATGATTAGCTCTGAAATGAAACATTTAACCAATCAAAAAAGGTACTGTAACTGAAGCACTTAAAAATTTGGTTTGCCATACCCCTTTCAAAAATATTCTTAGCATTGTAACAATTTAGGAAGCTGATTTACATCTCTCCTGGACTGAAACCTACCTTTGTACATAAGCCAAACAGCATGTAAATTGAAATGAATCTAAATTATTTTTCTTCCAAAATACATTAAAATGACTAATTTATAGTGTTTTATCCTAACTGAGGTAAATGAAAACTCCTAAATAATCTATTTTTTCTTTTCTAAAAACAATAAAGTTGAAGCTTTCTAACTTAACGAAAATTGGACTATGTATATTGTTAAATGTAAGATATTTCTGATTCAACATTTGAGGTTAAAATTTCCATGTTAATTTTCTTCAGAGAATAGAATAAGAAATTCCTCCAGTTCAGTGGCATGGAATATGTTTATCCCAAATACCCAGATAAAGCCGGGATTACGACGAACTTACTGCAATGTAGATTTAACGTGACATAACGTGAGCGTTTTAACACAATATATTAAATGGAGCTATTTAGAGATGACATAACGTAAGTTCACTCAACCAAATGTAACTTAGGAGATTAAAAGCCTTTTACCGCCAGTGTCCAATATGCTAAATTCTCCACCCATTATTTCGGAAACTTTTGAAGATATCAGATTGAACATTTCACAGTATGTGCAGTATGGGCTACTTTCATCTTATATGTTTACCTATTAAGGAATATATTACTATTTAATTAATTATATTATACTTTTATTTGCATTTATCAGTAATGCATTCCTTTAATTAACCAACCACCTCTTTGACACCGAAGTAGATGCAGAATACTTAGGAAGTTCCTTTTATCATTCTAAAATTTTATTTAGCTATCTTCAGAAATTTAAGAAAAGAAGTCATTTATACCAAAGAATAAAATTCACGAGAAAAAACAAAAATGAAGTAAACAAACTCGTATATATATGTGGAGAAAGAAATCGCACGGTTAGAGTACAAACCAGCTGGCACTTTTAACGGTCTGAAACAGAGCGAAACTTCACTAAGAAGATGAGCATACCTAAGTTTACCATTCTATTCCAAAGTATGCGGGAAATAAATCATTTTTCTGTGAGGTATGCAAAATGCAATTATATACAATGGTAGATGTAATACCATTGTAAAAATATATTTAAACTAAAAATATTGTGCCTACAATTGGAAACATGCACGACAGCATAATTATGCTAAAATAAAAGCTATTCCGATAGAAAATGTCACATAGATTCCGAAAGGATCAGAAAGAACAAATTATACCTCTTCATACCATTGAACTACAATTTAATCTGCAAAGATGTCACATGAAAGAATAACACATCCTCATTGGTGTGACGTCACCGTTCCGGACGAGGAAGTCAACAGAAAGAATTTATCATTTTGTTATGAACCACGTAGTGTTGTTTCCTTTTATTTTAGTGCTTGGTGTAGTTAAGTGCAGTTTGAATAGCGTATGTAGCACAACATTTTGATTTCCGAATCAACATGAATTCTGACTATATGTTAAAAGGCTATAAGTTGTATACAATTTCTCTATGCACCAATATATCGCAAACCTCCAACAAATTGTTTATTCACGTGCCAGAAATCCTGAATCCTGCCATTGCTAAGGAATCTCGATGATATATCAGAGAAATCTACAATGCATTGCTGCGAGGTTCATTTTGATGTAAGTTAAATATATTGTAATATTTATTCTTTGTTTTTATGCGTAATTTCTTTCTAGTGTTAAGGATTGTAAGCATATATTTGCCACTTTTGACCTCTTTAAGAACTGCATTTACCATTTCACACATTACGTTACTTTATTGCGTATTTAATAATAGGTTATGAATACATTATTACCCAAACATAACCAAACATTCTTTCTCGTTATTGCCATCATTATGACCATCTTCAACACTTACAGAATTATTTGCGTTTTTTTTAATGTTGTCCTAGTACCATAAATAGAAGTGAGTTGGAGCTTGTTATCATTACTGTTGCATTATATAGCTCAACAAATTGCAACTATTTTCATTCTCCCCTATTAACCCTGTGTTTATGTAATAATACAAATGAATACAAATCAACAGGCAAAAAAATGCATTAGCTAAATTAAAAATAGTTTTAATTCAGATGTCTAATTCGATTACTGCTCTTCACCATTGTCATCCGAAAACTTTTAATCAACGAATTTCAGCAGTCACAGTACATTCGTTAATTCTAAAAATCCATGCCACCATTAATGCATTCATGGTGTCCGATTTTCGGTTGTATTTTTTTTTAAACCTTCAACGTCTTTTTGGTCAAATCCATTCTTGCATTATAGGGTCACTTTAGTTCATACTAAAGTTGACATTACAACTCCCTCACAATCGTCAGAAGCGTTTTCGAGAGACTTGGGAAATGGAGCTTTAATTTTTTTTTTCCATGGCCTCAAAATAATATAACATTATAATACAATATTTTATGATAATTTGAGGATGAATTTTCATTAAAATATTTTTAGAACTCTAAAATATATATCAAATTATAGAAGAAATTCCCATTTATAAGGCTATACAAAAAACTAAAACTGTCATTTTTAAGATGTTTCGGCTTTAATCTCCAGGTAAAAGTTCTTTATTGTCAATATTTTCTTTGCCGTGACGTTAAAGTGGGACGTTAATAATTGGATGTTTAACTACAATTACTGAAGTAATCGTGTAAGGCGTAGGTTGAAGTAATAAAAACAACTACCAATCACAGACAATTTAATTAGACTTTTAGTTTAGCAGCATTTTCAACTTTACATGATTACCTATCACATTTAGTAGCGCTAATGACGTAATATCGACTTTAGTCACATATGTTCTGGGGCCCTTAATGTTTCTTACTGTTAGTAAATTAATTCTAAATTTATTCCACATCTGGCTATTATCTACAAATTATGAAAACGTAGTGCCGAACATGCGGCTTATCGAAACATTACGAACGCAAAAAGACTTCTCTTTCATCGTTCCAGAGCCTGGGAAAGAAAATTCATCCATACCACTTCTGTCCATATTAAGAGTTATTTACGCATCAGTCGTGCATCATATGTGAATTTTTGTGTTTAATTCAAAATTTGATTAAACTGTCTTTAAAGTTTCGGAGAAGATCTGAGGTGGTTTAGCACACAATGTATGCGTTATACTCACCGAGACATCGGTATGGCTTCACCCACTCATGATGAGAACCTTTGCACTTCTTGTGGCCGACTTTGCACCAGTTGGAAACCTTCTGGTAATGGCTCGCTTCCACGATGTTGGTGATGTCACGTTTAGGATATACCTGCAACAAAGGAAAACATATAACTTCATTTACGTACTAATAGGGCTTTGTTTGAATCTGAACATATCACAAGCAAATAGGGTGCTATTATAATAAAAACAAAATCTGATGTCATCCATTCACATGACTTTCTATACATTTCTGCAACAAATTATTGTTAGAAACCTTATGCTTCTATTTACTTCATGCTAATCGAGAAAACATTAGCAGAAATAGTTTTATTACTTGCTTTCTAGAAATTAGAAGCGAAATAAGGGACTACCATAGGTTAAAGTGATAGACAAAAGCTGGTTGCTACGTGACTGAAGTTGTATCGACAGGAGTTGACAAATTCCTGTATGAGAAAAGTATGTTTTTCACAGCTGAAACTAAAAATAAGGAATATGTAAAAAACGATCAACAAACTAACGAAAAAAAAATGTATATAACATAAAAAGTGCGTTGCAGAGGCTATTCCCAGAAAATTTTAGATGCACATTTTATTTGTCAGGTAAATATCTTTAATATACGATATTTTAATCAAAATCGTTGCAGCCATTTTTTAGAAAATCAACATTTTCGAAAAAAGTTCCATGTAAAGGGTAGTTTGGGATGCGGGGATTTTTCTCAAAATCTTCGTGTCGCATCCCTGGAAGAAACTGAACTTAAATACCAAGTTTAGTATTTTACCGGAATTGTCGTTTTTGAGTCATCGTGTTCACAGACACACGGACGTTTTTCTAAAAATGTTGTATACAGGGGACCTTAAAACATGTATTTCCGGTGAAACCTCGGTATCGAATTTTTGAGTGGAGTGCAAAAAGTAGGAGTAAAACAAATTAGCACTTTCGAACGAAATGTTTATTTTATTTTTCGCAATGCGCATTCTGCAGCCGTGTTTAAAAATGCTGTGTGCATCGCCAACATTTTCGATATGAACGCAAATATTTGAATTCCAATGCTCAATATGTGTTCATAATAAATCAGGCCTTGTAATGAACAAGTGGAAGGGTGGTCATGTCATCTTATTCCCACTACTTGACCATTCAACATGTAAATGCATTCAAGTTCTGCAGAGCATATTTGTCCAGTCCTATACTGCACTATATACTTACTTGCTACACTACATTTGAATTACAGAACGGAAGAAAATCCTGAATTTCGATCATTCATTGTTATATGTGGCAATCAGTTTATCATTTTACGATTTATTCACCTATATTTCGTGTTCTAAACAATCATATCATTTGTAGCAAGTAAATGTAAAAATGAAATGTATAATAATTTACCACTCTTGAAATACAAACAAGCTGATTAATTTATTACTTTCTCTACACGCACTATGCACATAGTGTATAAGAAGGTATTGTAATGCACCCAAAAATTCGATACCGAGATTTCACCGGAAATACATGTTTTGGGAGATCCTGAATAAAAAAATCCATTTTTAGAAAAATGTCCGTGTTTATGTTCCTATATGTGGGACTGTGGGTAACATAGCTCAAAAGCGAAAAGTCAGTTAAATAACAAACTTGGTATTTAAGTTGAGCACCTTCCAAGGATGCGACACGAAGATTTTCAAGAAAATCCCCCCACCCCAATCACACTTTATATAGAACATTTTTCGAACATTTTTATTTTTTCAAAAATTGTCCTAAATAATGTATACGATATTTTATGACAAACGAAATTCTTGAATTTTCTGGAAATAGCCTCTGGATGGCTTTTATATAACTAGAAAACTATAAGAGATATACAAAAACTTACTGTACAACAAATGTAGATCTCATTAAAACACACAATTTGTCATATACATTTTTCCCGAGATATTCCGCGATAGTTATTCACATATCTGAATGGGGTTTCAAAATAGAGGTAGACTCTCCACCAATAATTCTCACGAGGACGGAATTTATTTAAGTCGATGATGATGAGACTTAATGCTTTGGTTACTTTTCTTTGTACTGTTTACTTCTTTCTCGTAATTTAAGCAACCGATGGTAATAGCTTTAAGAAAATACTTTTGAGATTCGTTTTAGCATAGATTGCTCTTATATTAATCTCTATTCAAGAGAAAAGTTATGTCAATATGTAACAATACTTATAATAATCATAATATTCATCTTACTCTATTAGGGAGGTTGCCACATGGACAAAGCATTCCAAACAAACAAAAAGATAACAAAAATATGTGAAACATAAAAATATGAGTACGGACTGAACACTGAATTACAGTGAAAGTGAAATTCAAGAATAGTGATTATGTAAAAGGATTTTGGACTAAACATGTTTCGAAACTAAAGAGAGTGAGCAAAAGATAAAAATTTTACTTGTAAACAATTATTAATGTAGTGCATATAAATTATGTTTCTAAATGTTGTGGGACCTTCTTAAAGCTGCAACAGTAATATTGTATACATATAGAATGATAATGTGTAGCGAGCTGCCTCCAAAGGAGCACAAAAATGAAGTGTTGGTATATATAGCTCTGACCATTGCACATAATAAAATAATAGAATTCACTATAGGAGGCAAAACATTTATTTCGTAATTGTAAGCGCGCATTCGGAAGCGACCGAGATGTTCAACTTGCCAATATACCTTATGCCTACTGCGATTTCCTGGTTTTTCATCCCTTAAATCTTTTGGAACGCGGTGGAGTATAAGAGTTTGGAAGTTGAATGAAAAGTAATATCTGCGCTGGCATAATGTGAGAGCAGATGGTGATGGGGAAATAAAACGGGATTGAGTCGCGATGGCTCCTCATCCTTGACTTGATCGTTTAGGACGGGCGTCTCCATCAGAGTGGTGTCATCCGGTTTATGACCGCGAAATAGCTTTCCTTGGCCACTTTTATAGAGACGTGTTCAACATCAGCCTCCTTGTGTCCATGTGTGGCCCAGCGAAGAAACAAACGACATTGCAAAGAGCTTATATAACCCTCTTTACTGCTAACCCACATTCCTGGGGTCTAGTTTCTAAGCCTATCTTAGCAGCATCGTTATGATTTCACTCCACTTTTATTTCATCAAACAGGATTATATAATCCTACTAGTAAAAATATTGATAAAATAGTCACCCTCCGTGGTGTAATGGTTACCATACTAACTTCATATACCCAAGATCGCGGATTCAAACCCGGCGGAGGACGATGGATTTTTTCAAGCGTTAAATCCTTAGCATGGCTTCCTTCGGAAATGAAGTAAAGCCGTTGGTCCCGTGTCATAGATTTACGGCACGTAAAAGAACCTCAAGTCTGAAAGAGAGACCTCGGAGCAAAATAAAGCGGTATTTCACGCCCAGTATAGAATGGGACGCTGAGAACACAACAGTTAAAGAGCGTCCATAAATAAAACGCCATTTCAATTCATTTTAATTGATAAAATCCCTTTTTATTTCATTATACGGTTTGGCCCGTAACTATAGTTAGAGCACTTGGCTCCTACTGGATGATCAACTTTCACGGCTGATAATCGGCCGGTGGTGAAGTGTGAGGCTTCATTATGTGTTGAAATCTTGCAACTATGTTGAGTGACATTGTTTATGAATTGATACGAGCGTATTGAGCGAAATGGCTCTCTTTTTAGTACCATTTCACGCCCCTGTTCTACCGAAGTATTCATTTATCATTCATACGTCCACACAGATTTTGCAACTGACCTTCGCGATCCCCCGATTTAACCCCTGTAATTTTTATGTTTAGGGGGGATTAAAAGAGAAAGTTTATAAAACAAAACCGCACACTTTAGGCTCTTAAAACTAGCATTTGTCAAAAAATTGCTGACATTTCTCGTAATGAACTGCGGGGTCAATTGCCAATTCCCTAAGCAGGTGCCATAAATGCTTGAGGGGAGGCACTTCCACATCTGGCTTATATATAAGCCAGATAATGTATAGTATTATATGAGTACTTTTTTTTTTAAGTCCTTAGTTTGTTTCTTTGTTACGAATAACTTACGCGATAAACCTAGTATATTTTCGGTGGATATGCTATCACCCACTTAGCACGCATAGCAAGCGTTCTTTAGTGGATCAAGTATATTTTCAATGATATCTCGATATCGAATTTTTGGATGAACTAGAAACTAGTTAAAAGTGGAACTAGAAACAATGTAACTAGAACGGTTTCTTGATTGACCAAAACTCCCTAATTATTAAAAGCACTAGACAGAATTAAAAACAAACTTTATTTTTCATCATATTTAAAATAACATTTTGGAACTAATTTTGCAAAAAAAAAAAAATAATTGAAGCTAAAATATTAACCTAAGAGCGAAAAAAAAAGAACAAACAAAAATGACACACAAAAAGTTGTAAAAAAGAGAGTTTTGGGTTCATGCACTTGATCCGAAATTTAAATTTATTTTTGAATAAAATGCATACCTCAATGCACTCAAGATCAGTCGCGGGAAAATATCTTCCAGCCTGAGTCACAGAAACAGGTAATCTATATAACGCTAACTAGCAATAGTCATCAGACAAATTGAACCAACTGCAGTGGAAGCAACGAAGGAAGTCCAAATGTAATGGCCAATCTCCACTACTCCTGGCGGAAGGAATTAGAAGAAATAAAAATGCGTTGATACTTTTCAACTTTGTGCGCTTCCCTCTTTTGGAAATCATTCTGGAGTAACAATTTATGGAGGACAGTTAAAATTTAACTGTTAAATGCAATACATATATTATTGTTCTATGTTGAATTTTTTTTTTTTTTTTTTTTTTACATTCCTTTTACAATTCTGACTTTGAATTTCGATAATACGATTTTGAGCGGTTTCATTGTAATGAAGAAAATTAACGTAAACATATTTTCATGTTCTCTTGCAGGGAATAAAAGATTAGCTTAAAATTGTCATTATTTAACAGGTTTAACGTGGAAGATGTCCAGCATTTATATTGCCGGGTCATCTTCTCTGGCCGAGCTGTCCTACGCTATTTTGTCTTTATCATACTGGGCACGCCCTTGCATCCAGAAACTTCTGGGTGGTCCCTCCTGGCTTTGGAACCCACACCAATATCCTTCCTGATCACCTTTCTTAGGCTTACGCACGCTCAACGTGTGCTGTGCTCATATAACGATGTCCCTTTGCTTGCTTAGCTTATGTCTTTTCAAATTACGAAGCTTTCACTAAAAGTTACGATATGGGATTATACCTAACATCTGCTGCTTTCAGGCTAGACCGTACGTCGATGTTAACCTATGACTACAGTAAATTTATCATAATATTTTAAACTTAAATACAAAACTTGGTTTTAATTTCAGTATCTTCCAAGTCTGCGACACGAAATTTTCAGAAATATCCCCATATCCCAAACTACCCTTTACATAGAACATTTTTCGAAATTTTCAATTTTCTAAAAACTGGCTGTAAAGATTATGATTAAAATGCCGTATATTAAAGATGTTTACACGGTGTATACAATATATATATCCTGAAATTCTTAGGAACAGTCCCTGAGGTCCTCTTCATTCTGAATGACTTTTACACAACTGATGCACCCTAAGAGACAAAAACTTATTACAAAAAATGTTAGATTTCGTTATATCACACAATTTATGCCTTATAGAGCATTATGAGCGAGGGGGGGTTAGAATTAACCAGAACATTCCCTGTTATTGGTTTTATTTTTAAAATACTTGAAAACTTCTCTCAAACGGAAAGTCCTCATCCGTTTGATATTTCTTTTTACTTTCTCTAGAACCTATGTATAATGTACGTAGCTGAAAGAGAAGTTATTATATTCCGTCCAAAATTCGATATCGTGATTTCACCGGAAAACATGTTTTGAGAACCCCTGAATATAAATATATATAGCTTACAAACGGTAAGTCGTTAAATGCCAAACTTGATTTAAGATCAGTATCTTCCAAGAAATCTGTCATGAAGATTTTCAAGAAAATATCACCCATCCCAAATAGCCTTTACATGGAAAAAATTTCGAAATTTTTTGTTTTCTAAAAAATGGCTCTAATGATTTTGATTAAAATCTCTTATATTTAAGATATTTACATGACAAATAAAATGCATATCTTGAATTTTCTGTGAATAGCCTCTGAAGACCTCTTCATTCTGAATGACCTCTGTATAGCTTTTGTATAACTGGTTTACCGTAAGATATAGACAAAAATTTACGACAAAAAATGTAGATCTCGTTAAAACACAAAATTTATATCTTATACATTTAGAGTTAATCATTTTCAAGATATTTTCAGTTATCGGTTTCAAACTACCTAAACTTTCCTCATACGGGAAGTAGATATCTATCTTTTCTGTCTCTTTTGTTTACATTTATCAAGCAAATATAACTGAATTTCAATTGTTTCACACAGCGACCGACTTTTAAAATATTTGACTATTGGTTTAGCTATACATTCCTTATTCCCCTTCTACTTACAAAAAAAAAAAAGTAATAAGAGAATTCGGCTAATATTAACGGGATGTCGATTTTTGTAAGAAAAATGTATTTCGAAACAGCTAGAAAACAGATTTTGTGTTTTACTACTGGCCGTGAATAGAGAACCGAATTTAAATGACAGTTCATAGCGATAGCTTTTCAGACATTTGACTGTTGTTTAGCCTGGTGTATTCCATTATTTCCCTTCTACTTATAAGAAAATAAGTAATACGTTTATTTTCTGAGAATGTTTATCTTGATTAGCATTATGTAGACAAAAATGTTTCATAAATTGTTTACCTTCAGAACAGATAGAAAAAGTCATGGGAATGGAACACATAAGATGTTTTTACCATCTGAATAACGTACTAAGTGCATAAAAGGAAGAGAAAGTATTGCATTCCACCCAAAAATTCGATGTCGAGATTAACTGGAAATATGTTTTAAGGTTACCGGAATCCAAAAAAAAGAAAAGCACTTTCCGCATGTATGTGTGCGAGAGAGAGAGAGAGAGAGAGAGAGAGAGAGAGAGAGAGAGAAAACAAAATAACTTAAAATGAATAATCCGTTAAATACCAAAATTAGTATTCAATTATTTTCCCATCTTTGAAGGGTGCGACACAAAAAGTTTCAGGATAATCCCCCCACCCCAACTATAATTTACTTGGACATTTTTCGAAAAAGTTTACTCTCTCAAAAATTGCTCTAAAGATTTTAATTAAAATACTAAATGTTCAATAAGAAGTACATTTCTTGAATTTCTGAGAACTTCCGAAGACTTCTTTCTGGATGACTTTTGTAGAACTACGATGTACGTAATGGGTGAAAAATGCTCAAATGAGCCCGGAATCTATCGAGCTTAGAGTTACTAAACATTCCTCTTCCCAGGGTAGAGGAAAACGTCGGAAAAAACTATATCCGGGTAACCTACTCTAATCAAGATTCGAACTAGGGACCTCTTGCATGTGAGGAGACACGCTGCCACACTACAGAGGTGCATATGGTTTCAACTTTAAAATGTTTATACTTTATTTTTTCAAACAGGAAGTCTACAATAGTTTTTCTTTTGTTTTACTCCTGGCCTTGCAAACATAACCGAAAAGCGACATCTTTTAAAACGTTTGACTATCACTTTAGCTTACTCCTTGTTTACCTTTTCTTTAAGAATGATAAAGAAAACAATTATGAACAACTTTCATACAGGAGCACATGTCTGGAAATGTGTCGTTTGATAGGTACAAGCATTAATGTGTGCTAGAGGTGTGACTGGCAGTTATTTTCACGTAACAGCTATAACTGTAATGTTACAGTTCGATAACGGTTACCAGTAATGATTAAGCTATTTTGTTTTAAATTTTAGGAACAGTTACCACTAACGTTATTTGTTTTTATGGTTATCACGTTCGCAATTACATTACATTAATGGTTAAAAGTAACGATTAACTGTAATTATACGACACTGTGAACAATTTGATAGACTTACTCTCTTATTTGATGCACACTAAAAACAAGTTTCTCTACCTGTGAAAATACAGATTATTGCGATGGTTTAAAATCGCGAAATGCATTCTCACTCGCTTCTATATTCCTTACTCGCTCTCGTACACACACACACACACACACACACACACACACACACACACACACACACACACACACCAAAATGTATTTCTCTCCCGTTGTTTACATCTTAACTAAAGCTTCGCGTTCGCACTTGCACTCTTCTGTTATCACGTTTAAATGAGGAGGAGGGGGAGATTATGCATATTGTGGTCGAAAGTATGCAGTTGTGCAATATTAATCAGAAAATTCATCTTACAATTATGATGTGCTTGGTTATGAAGCAGCTCTTTCATCTCCGAGGTTTGATTTCAGAAATCTGTTGTGTATGTGACGGAGTTTCTATGTTTGTTATGTAAGGTTAAGTATTCCAAAGGCACGGAAACTGTAGCACATACTTTCACAAGTGATTTTAGAATTCCATAGTTGGACAAATTTCATGTTTCTTTAAGCAATCTTGGAGAATTGACATAACCTTGTAATTGTGTGTTGATACAGTTCTGTTAAAACTTGCGCATCCTTGTTTAAGTTTACCGGAAAACGCACATTTCGCTAATACGAGTAAATATTAGTAGTTAATTGATTTACCTGCGAAGTTCATATAAAACTTATGCACTTATAAAGCGTTATTGCATCTTAATGCAATGAATGAGTTTTGCTGCATGTGACCTACATTTGAAGTGGCAAAGATTGCCATGTAATAAACAATACGTACTTGTAAATCCATGAATGATAACCCAAACTTGCTTAACACCAGGGTCTATTCCATGGGTGAAATTACGCCAACGTATGTGTCTCATCCATGTATTTGAAATCCGTATAATCTTCGATAACTTCTAAAGAAACAAGAGGAACACTTTTGTTTTAAAGTTACAAACTTTATTTATATTACAATAAGCTCGTATATGCGTATGACAATCAATAAGAATGCTAGACACTTATGTCATTGTTGCCATGAGAAATAAGAATAAAGGAAACAGGGCTTAGTATTCTAAATTGCCAATGAAAATAAAAATTACAAAAAAATTATCATTCGATAAATCTATAAGGTAAAAGAACATAGGTTTAGATAACTAGGTGTTCTGCGTCAATTACACAGTGCGCTGTTTTGGTTAGTTTCATTTTTTTTTTCAAATGCATGTTAAAACACTTTGTTGTTTTACTAAGTGGCATCTGAGAAGGCACAATATGTAGAGTAAACTTGTTAAAAATCTAATGTGTTCCATTCACATGACTTTCTCTACATCTCTGCAACAAATTACTCTTAAAAAGATTATACTTCTATTTACTTCATGTTAATCAGACTAAAATTGCAGAAATGGTCTTAATACTTGGTATCTTGTTGCTATGTTTGCTTTGTTCGTTGCTGGTTGCTATGTCACTGAAGTTCCTTTGTTTGTATGGAAGCTGTTGACAAATATGAGAAAAGTTTTAAGTTTTCATAGCAGAAACCAAAAACAAGGAATGACTGAAAAACGATGGCTCCACGAAAAAAATGTATATAACATAAACTATGTGTTTTAACGTGCTCTACATTTTTCGTGTAGTAAGTTTTTGTCCATCTCTTACGGTTTAGCAGTTATTAAAAATTCCGTAAAATTCATCCAGAATAAAGTAGTCTTCAGAGGCTATTCCCAGAAAATTCAAGATATAGATTTTATTTGGCAGGTAAATATCTTTAATATACGACATTTTAATCAAAATCGTTAGTCATTTTTTAGAAAATCAAAATGTTCGAAAAAAGTAACATGTAAAGGGTAGTTTGGTGTAGGGGGATTTTTCTGAAAATCTTCGAGTCTCGTCCCTGGAAAATACTAAATTTAAATACCAAGTTTGGTATTTTACCGACTTTTCGTTTTTGAGTTATCGTGTTCACAGACACACACGGACCTTTTTCTGAAAATACTTTTTTTTTTGGATAGAGGGGACCCTAAAACATATATTTCCGGTGAAATCTCGGCATCGAATTTTTGGGTGGAGTGTAATACCTTCTCTATAGTACGTGTAGAGAAAGTAAAAAAGTGCCTACTATAAGAGTACTGGATTAAAACATTTCTTCACTTAACCCACAATAAATATTAATAGGGTTTCCAAAAAACAAAAATACAAAAACAACGAAAGCTTTTATATATTTCTGATCCTCTCTATTTAAGTATATAATCACAGATGCAGCAACTGTTTATTTGGCATGACACTACTGAGAGTTGAAATTTAGAAATACCAATTGTTACACATTCTGCAAAGTGAGACGTGCGCATCTTTCATTTACATAATATAGGTCATTTTTTGAAAACATGTGCTCATACGGAACTGAGGTGGTGATGACACAAAACCGTTATGTTAACAAGGGCTGAAATTCAGCAAATAGTAACTTAAATATTATCGTAGAATGTTACATAAAATATGGTAGCGACATTTTGAAAGGTGATATTGTTGTAGAAGAGCAACAATAAGGCCCAAACACTCAATGTCTAAAATCACAAAAGATGAAGATTATCAGTTGGTTACAAAATATAATATAGCAAAGTGCAATTACTGTTAGTAGGCATTTTTCTCGCTAGGTGCTACATTAGATGACAATGCTACTCGAGCATTCACGATCTCTTGCGGAGGAGATAAGTTGAGAACTATTTAGTTCCACGTAAGCGATACCAATAAAAATTACAACACATACAGTGAATGATGACTCGATATCCGTTAACAAGATAACTGGGTACTGTCTTCGTTACGTTGATAACCGTTACTGGTCAACTAGTTACTCTCGTTCTTCGTAACTTCTGTAAAACCGTTACATTACGGTAACCGCTACGTAATTTTCTGCCCATTCCTAGTGTATGCTGTCAGAATAGTACCTGAAATAGATTCGTAGGGTGAAGCTTTGCGTCCTAGATAATTAGGGGCTGGTAAATGTAGTGTGTTCTTTAATGTAGACCAAGATGTTTTGGGAGTAATATTTACATGTTGGTATGTTAGCATGCTGTAATTATGGAGATCTTCACATTAAGAGAACGTTCTGTCGTGCATTTAATTTATGGGAAAGTAGACGGCGATGGAAGAAAAGCTCCAAGGCTTTATCGTTTGATATATCCCCTTACGGCGCACACCAGGCCATGCCATTTTTACGACACTTCACTGACGTCTGCAAGAAATAGCGAGCCTGAGAGCAAACAAATGAAAATGGTGGAAGAACTTATAGAACTTTTCAGTTTGAGGAACAGATGTCGGATCTTGTAAGGGAACAGCAGCATTTGCAAACGTTATGGTTCCACATACTCTATAGCGTGTAGTTATCAAAACAACAATGTCTGTATCCATTTCATGGTCAGAAGGTCAGGTACAAAGTCCAGCTGATTATTATCGACATTCTGTGAATTCTCCACGATTACGACAATGTTAAGAGACCATATTATCACAGAATAGAGTTATTCTGTGATATTATTATCCTTTAAAAAAGACGTGAGCAGTACAAGAAGTGGTGGGAAAGAAGCGGAGACTGGAAGCGTTAGCCATGGGTATATAAACACACGAAGATATAGACTGCCGGCCGACTGCAGCAATCAGATCATGTTTTCACCTCACTCGTCTACTTGCACGCATAAAAGTATATGCTCTATATTAAAGAACACAATACAATTTACTAGCCAGCTTACCACTTTAAAATACAAGGCTTCAGTCCACCAATCTATTACAGACAGCATTCTGACAACACATACAAATGTTTGTGCCTATCAAACGGCACATTTCCGGACGTTATAAGTACATTACAGACTACCAGGTCACTTTCTACCTCTGAAGACAAACTTTAAAGAACGATCAACGTACAGATTTCAACAGATAATCAGGAATCAGTTTTGATTTAGAAACATCAGCAAATCTGAAGTTAGGCTTTTAAGGTGATGCATCTGTGAAATTTGACCAAAAATTGAGAGAAATTAAACAGTTTTTACATAATAAAAGAATATCATCGTGTGTATTTGGTATAAATGTTAATAAGCTTGCATACTGAGTGGAGTGGGGTGAATTTACATTTTTTAATAGATGCATCACCTTAGGGAAAGTTTCAATCAAATTAAACTTCGTCATAAATAATGAAATAATAGAAGAAGTTAACATCTTAAATTAGTGTTGAATGCTGCTTTCATACGAAAATTAAAGATATAAAACAAAATCTTGTGAAGTTTCAACACACGTACGACACTATACAAGCAAATCTAAAATGAAAACTAAAATATATACAACTATAAGATTTTCATAATGCTGGCAGTCCCTTTACGGTCATACGTCCCAAATGCAATTTCTTAAACGAATATCAAGGTATACATTAAAAGGTGATAACCAACACACAAATACAGGAAGAACTACATACAACTATATGAGAGAGAGAGAGAGCGAGCGCTAAGTTCCCTATTATACCAGTATACACGAACAATGGTTTCAATACAGAGTGAATGACGGCCTTCAAATACAAATCTGGACAGCGCTCAAAAGGTCTATGCAGAGCCAAATGGGAAGATGTCTTTATATCGGAACGGGCTTCATAGCCTAACCATGAAGAGGAAAAACACCTGAGTAATTTACTAAATGCCGGGATTGATTATGTCAGAGACAATAACAATATATTTGTAAATTATTTGTTTCTTATACATCGCAGTGTGTACAACAGGAGTAAGAAAGGTAGAGTATGACTGAAAATTAAATGCCATAACTGAGATATGAACCACGTATCTCCTGAGATCCGTCCAGTTGCTCAAAGCACTAAGCTACCATGACAACATGCCTTAAATTCGCCAACTGCTCCAGATTTTCCCGGTAAACCACAAAATTTGAAAAATGTTTGAGATAACATTCCCCAAAGGGATATACAATAATATATTTACATTTGTCGATCTGGGTGACTCAGTTGGTTAGGCGTTGGTCTTCTGACCCAAAGGTCGCGATTTCAAATATAACCCAGACTGATACTTTTTAGTGTGCTTAAAAATGATAGGCTCCATATCGGTACATTTACTGGCTTGTAAAATAATTCTGTGGGTCGAAATTCCTGCACAAGAGGCGCTGACACAGTCCTGGAAGTTGACACCATGGTTAGCAAACAAGCCTTTAAATGATTTAAATTTGTAAGGTGTTTCCAGTTTACTTTTTCACTAGATTTATATCTATTTCCAGTAGGCCGTGAAAATACATACGCCGGCTTATGGGCTGTGGAAAACTGCGCTACTATTTTCGCTTTTAAAATCAGGCATTTTAGGGACACATTACCATGATGCAAAAATGGAGTTTACTGAAGCTGACTTTCAGCAGTGTTTTTCCATTTGTCGTAACATGCATTATTCAGTGCAACACTCCAAGAGACCATGGCTCAAAGGAATAAAAAAATCGTCGCTTTTTCTTCAGGATGTTCATTCCTTGAGCTGTAGCTTGCCTTCCTTCAAGAAAATTTGTTTCTCCTTTAAAGCTATGGCATCGGAATACGATAGCTAATTATACGAGTATTGAGTTCACGGTACGCTTCTTGGAACAAGTCAGATATTAAAGTCTTATTTTTCAGAAAGAGATGTGAATAACCTTTTGATTCTAGTTTCGTATTGCGTTTCCTTTTTAGAACCTCCATTGAAGTTAAATATAGCATATCTGTCTTTAGACTATTATACCACAGGCGGAAAGAGAGCTCTGTAATGTATTGCCAGTATGTAACGTAACTTTTTCTCAGACACTAATATGTGACATGACCTAAAGTCTCAGGTACTACGTGGTATAAGGTTTTTGAATCAAGTAAAGCAGGTGTTTTAATTTAATAAACCTTAATTGTTATTAAAAGATAGTAGTATAATTTAATTGCATTGCGCAATTTCTGGAATTTAAAGAATAATCATTATCTAATTTACTCTATTACATATAATTTGTAAAGTGTATTTAACAATATTTTTCTCTCAACAATTATGAATGAAATTGTATATAAACGTTGTACGAAATACATTTTGGAACATATTTTAATGTGCGTTGCTTAAGTGTAATGGCAGCACAATAAGTGCAAAAATGACATTAGTATAACATTAGGTAGCAAAAAATGTACTGGAACACATGTCCCCTAGCGCATTTAAGCAATACGCCTGAAAACACTACTGTGATATGAACTCGCAATAAGCGAATATACTCGAATAAGTAAATTCCCCATCTCCCACAAGAAGGCTTAAGAACGAAAAGTATATGAATGCAAAGTCTATCATTGGTATTTAAAGCACAGATGGTAGGAGGACTACTAAGATTTAAATTTTCTAAAACGTTTTCCAAATCTTATTCAAATTTGTGCAAAATAGTATGCGTACTTTGGAATACACAGATGCTTTGCTAAAACGCAGTTATCCCGGAATCTGACATTAATTTGTTATCCTGGCTTATCTACCTTGAGGAATGTGAAATTTTGAGCGTGGATTTTGTTCGACGCGATTTATATCGATTAAAGTAAAGTGTCCTACAAAGCGTTCTTGAAAGCACAGTTTTGTCATTCTAGTTTAGAAGCTGTTTTCACCATCTTGCGGCATCTGTCAGCCAGTCAACGTGTGGCATGAAGGTGTAAGTTCCACTTGTAACAAGAGGCCTTTGTGCCAGGGGTTTGGCTGGAAACCACTTGACATGCAGTACGCGCAGGTGCGTAAGATCCCCAAGTCGATTCTTTTGTCATGCATTTCTCTTCCAAGGTAGGTGCAGCTATTTGCTTAACATATGCCGTCTTGAAAGAAGCACTTTGTGTGAACTATTTCCGGAAGCATTTGCGGAGTACTAAGGAAGAGGTTACTTGTTTCTTTACATGACGGTCAATGTTTATCAACCATCTGCTCCCCAAAAGATGTAGCAGTTTTCCATATAATTGGCATTTTCCCAATTATAACAACAAAGATATGTAAGGAAAAAAGTGCAGACATTCTCAGCGTTTTGTTGCACTCGTACGAGACCTCCATCTGCTCCAAACTTGAGCACGGATGTATCGTCTACACCGTAGAGTATACAGCACTACGAATAAGCTGAGGAGCATTTTATACCAGCCCTACAAAGTCTGTGAGGCTCTATTGGCCATCACAAGGAAAATGCCAAGTATATTTTTTGTTGTTCGTATGGTGGTTGGACATGGAACAACTACAAATCAATCCTACGTGTTTACCACTAACATAGGGACAAGTTCTGCCAAGAATCAATTTCAACAGGCCAGCTTAGTTAATCATCTCTCTCAACATCCTGAGGAATTGAACATCATATTACGAGAACTCTAATTCTCTGTTGCACCGGGAGCTCATACCTCACTCAGTTGCTATCTCTATGTCCATATACAGCAAATCTTGTACTGAGACTGGGTGACTAAATTGGTTAGGCGCTGGCCTTCGATATTAAGATCACGTATTCAAACCCGGCCTAAACCGATGGTTTTTAAATGCACTTAAGAGTGACCATACCAGTACATTTACTGGCATGTAAAAAATCTTACGGTACACCGGCGGCTCTGATATTCTGATACTGACAGCGTCATTAACAATAATCTTTTTTCTATTGAGAGCTCTATTTTGTGAAGCATGTTTAAAGATTCCACACATATCAAATTCATCTTCATTTCCGATTTACATTATTGACGCTAAACTTGACAACTACTCTGGCGCAGTAGTATTCCGTGAGTACACTATGTTACATAGTTTACCTACCTCAGAATCTACAAGAATGGGCACGTGTGAAATAAATTAAATATACTTTGTTCTGGAATATATCCTATACAACATACAGTATGACTCCTGTGAGAGGAATCCATGGATGTATTGTTAGCATTACATCAAAAAACTTTTTGTCACGCCCATTGGTTGCAGAACTTGAAATGTTACAGCAACTCAACCTGATAAGCATATCAAACTTATCTGGGTCCCGTCTCACGTCGCATTTAAAGTATCCAGGAAACCGATGCTGCAACTAAAGAGGCTGCCAGGATCCTCCAAAGAACTGTAAAATACTACACTGAGACTTCTTCAGCTATATCTACAAGATGATCACATAAGCAGTTTTGGAACAGCTCATCTACTAGCAAACTACGAGATGATCACATAAGCAGTTTTGGAACAGCTCATCTACTAGCAAACTGCAAAATGTATATTCTCTTCGTTCTTTAAATTCCCGTTGATTTTTCTTTCTGGCAAGGACCAAGCTGCTTTCAAACGCTACGCTTAAACCACACAGCCATCAACCTTATACTCAGATGTAAGATTTTGTGTTGACAATTACTTTTAAAAGTCGCATTAATAATTTTAAGTAGTGGTGTTTTGTGTTGAGTATTTTAAAAATTCGCATTAATTTTGAGAAACAAGAATTTTTCTTTATTGGTATCTTATTTTAGTATGTTGTAAGTATTGTAATTGCTTAGGTACTTCTTTTCGTTAAAATTCTAAACATTGCTTCACAACTTCCACGTAAATTCATGGTTTAAAAACACAAATGTTAAAATAAAAATTTATGTTAGACCATAAAGTATGTTATTCTTGAAAATATGAAAATTTTTCAAAACTTCAGGCAAAAATAAGCCAATACATCATTTAAAATTGCGGCATGAATATAAAACATTTTGTTTTTTAAATTAACAACTTTCTTATTTATCGTTAAAAATAAAAGTGGTTGCCTATGCTTGTATCTTACAACTCTCCTCCACTTGTAGGTTTTGCAATTGCTCACTTACTTTTTCCTCATATATTTCTGGATTGACGAAAACCATCATACATATACAAGGTGAGATTGTGAAGTTTGGACATCACAACATATGACGCAATCAGCAGTCCATTGCTTCAAAAATTATATTCAAGTGTGTACATTAAGATAACTAAGAAATACGCCAAACTATAACGCTCTCTGACTAATGTAATTGCTCAATGTAATATTATATGCTGCTCTGTATCTTTATGATGCGCAATGTGACAGTGAGTTCAAGTGACTTAAAATGAATTTTAAAATTTTTTTCTCTTTATATGCCATGCAATTAAAACAGTGAAAGTACACTAAACTAATATCTGCTCTCTCAAATCTGAGAGATGCTCTAGCAAGCAATTTCTGTTAATGAGCAAACTTGCGTATACGTCGGTTACACCCAAGCTTTAGCCGTCTTTTACTTAATGGAACATCTTATATGCCTTTACTTTTGATTAGTAGCTCCGGGCATTTATTTTGTACAAGCCTTCTTCAAAGGCAACTCTTACGTGAATCTACTAAAATATGGAAAACATCTCTACTTTAAATTAAAGTTCCAGACAGAAATAGATTACGTATATTTGTGAATCTTAAACTGAACACTCAGACTATTGACCTTTGTTTGTTCATCCTTTCTTTCTTCCCTGATTATCAATGAGTCACTATAAAGGGTTATTCGATCTGATCCATTTTGGATATGGATCCACAATAATCAAATATAAATTATATTAGAGATCAACGACTGTTACGGTTTGTTCCAAATGCAATAATCTTAAAATGAGAACTGATGCAGCTATCACACCCAAAGAATTCGACTCTCAGTGCTTTTTCTTCTCTTGGCGATTGCACATTCGAATTCTGTGTTTTAGAAGGTGGCACAATGCGTGCAGCAAAGATATTTTTACTATTCCTGAATTATACTAATATTACCCTATACTTGGTTTCGTCAATACAAGTTTGCTTTTTCCCCGTTCCATAATTTAAAATAATTAAAACAGTTTTAGTAACGATAGTAAAAATTTTAATTCCATTAACTACTCAACTTTCAACGTGCAGGCAAACTTTGTTTTGTGATATACCCATGTTTAAGATGTGTGCTTAACAAGCAAACCTAGTTCAAGTATTTAATATCTTTAAGTGAAATTAAAAATCACATATAGAATATCTTACGCTATTTTCACGGCCGGTGTCGTAATATTTAAAAATTGTATTATCCGAGCTGCTGTTCCGTGGTCGTAGGTTGAAATGACAACCATTTACCTCCTACAGTGACTACCACTGAAGATACTGACCGTAGAAGACGGCGAAACGTAATTTTAATCTACGACCACAGCACAACAGCCCGGATAATACAGTTTTTAAATATAACGACTCCGGCCGTGAAAATATCCTAAGATATTCTATAACGAACCTCAACGGGGAGGAAGTTAAATATAAGGTATGCAGTTTTGAACAAAACTGCGCAAGAAGAGAGGTATGCTGATATCAAATCTAACATTTTTATGCCGTTGCAGAGATAAAAAGATCGTACACATCTTCGAATTCGTCGAAATATTCCATCAGCCACGGCTAAAAGAATTTACAACAGAGCCAGCTAGGCTCTTACACGGGAACAGATACGCAGCACGAGAGCACAACTCAGTAACATTTCCAAACAACTTTTAACTCTACATATTTCTCTCGCAACTATTATGACTACAGCATTTTGAGACAAAATTGATTCCATCATTTACACCTCTGCCGAACTGCACGCCTTTCGAGCAACCGAAAGACAAAAGAAGAAATTTAATCGTCTCAACATTGAACACGCAGCTAAAGAACTTGATGTCAACAAGGTGGTGGTCAGTTTGTCAAGCTATGAAATATCAAATGATGCCAAAAACCTTTCGGCGAAAGGACACAATTTTGCTGTAGTTACTAGGAAAATCCCCACTGAGGCAACCATCACACAGGTCGAAAATGTATTTCTAACCTACCTGCTATACATGCCGAAAAGGTGCGTGCAGTAGCATGCCAAATATTGAGGAACGCAAAACCACCAAGAAGCAACCTTTCGCAGTTTGAAAGACAGGAACTAAAAAAGCTACGGGAAAACAATGAAAGCATTTACCTCCTACAGTGACTGCCACTGAAGATGCTGACCGTAGAAGTCGGCGAAACGTATGGTTCACATTTTAACCTACGACCACGCCACAACAACCCGGATAATACAGATTTAAATATAAAAATCAGATATAGGCATTCCTAACCCCGAGTCTCAACGTGTATTACGCACCTCCATCCCTCCCCTTCTCGTTTGCAATACACAGTGTTCTAGTGTAATAGTAGAACATTGCTGTACGTAATTACGAAATACATTCTGCAAGAGCTAGTCACACATTTAGATTGGGCTCTTTCGCTTTTTGTACCAAAGATATTGCAAAGTACTCTGCAAAAATTCTGTAAAAATGTAAATATCCAGTATTATCTGTCAATTTTTAAAGCTTATAATCGGCATTATATTTGGAAAGTTGAGAATCAGACTGAAAAATTCAATGCTATAGCTGGAAATTGAGCCATGATCTCCTGATCACCGTCCAGTTGCTCCAATCACTGAGCTACTATAGCAATACGCCGACACGACATTAAGTTCCCAAACTGACTCAAGATTTTCCCGGTAAACCACAAGGCATATTAGCATGGTAGCTAGTTGAAGCAACTGGACGGAGACAACAGATTCGTGGTTCAAATCCCGGCTACAGTATTGGCTCTACCTTTTCAGCTTCGGTTCTACACGGCTAGTGTGCAAAAAACAATTAATTGTCAATGATTGACCCGATAGTTGGTTAAACTATGAGGTCTGGGACTTAAAGTATTTACGACACTGTAAGTCATGATGCGGCAATGGCCACAAAATAATTTGAGATCTCCGTGAAGTTAATCAATTCACCGATGAGTCGTTGCTAAACAGTGCGGAATAACAAGATGTAACTTCACCCGGAATATACATCTTCTTATTGCTTACCGAAACCTTATCAGCGCTCAAGGATGAAACTGAGCATATAAGGTAAACCAAAAACAATTTTACAAAGTATTGCCAAGCGGTGGAACAAGAAACAATGAATACTACGTGTGAACAGTATCGAAATACTTTTGACGTCTCAGTATCAAAAGAAGCAATGTGTTTTAAATGAATTATGGTGATACATTTTAAATAAAAATAATGGTTAATATACCTCTAATATTTCTCTCGTGGTGAATGAACATTTCATTCAAACATGGAATATATTTTTGTATTTCCAACAAACCACCTTGTGCATAACCTTAGCTACACACGAGAATATACCAATTTGGAACTAACTTAACCTCAGTAGAACTGGCTTTTGGAAGGAGATGGTTTACTAACGACGTTATTAATTCCCAGGATTATATCGGCGCCAATGATATCTAGGAATGTCGTCCCGCCAGTAAATCTACTGTCGCTTTTAAACACACTTAGAAGCCATCGTAAGGGCCGGATTTCAATCCGCGATCTTTGTATAGGAAGTAGAACTGAACTGCATTTCTTCATAGCTGATATCAAAATGTCACATTTTAGCAAACTGTTCCGCATGAACTGTCTGACATGCTTTAACAAAAGGAATCACTTCGCTTTCAGGCATACAGATATCTATCTTGTGACCCAATCTGGAACAGATGACATGGATTAAATATCGCCGTTCTCTCCAACATCGATAATAATCCTGGGCAGAATAAATGAAGTAGGTCATGTCCCAGCATGTACTACCTCAGGGCTGGGTTCGGGTCGATACGACCATCAACGTTGAGGTTACAGACAAGGTTTTCATTTCTTGGGTGCCGTTCCAATGGGGGGAGAGAAAACCGATATTGCCTCCCTCCCTGTCGAGTTTTCTAGTACGGTTTTCTTATAAAATATAGGCATGCCATTTCTAGCTTATCGGAGAGTTGTTCAATAGCCGTTTCTTTTTCCCTTGTTTCCCGAACTGTAGTGGGAATATACCAGTCACTCTCAATGGGTGTGTTTTGGACTGCGAAAATGACTGCTCATCCAGTAAAATCTCTCTGGCCGTGATATTAACATACTTTTTATCACCACTACGCCATACAAACTATTGCAGGTTTCTTACCAAGCTGTAGCCGCTAAAATCAGAATTCATAAGCGACAGTGGAAATATAATAGTCGACAAGCAGAAAACTCTAAGCGGAATTCCTAATACACACTCTGACTGTGATTACAATCGGCAAGGCAGTGTTTTTATTTAATGCCAGCCCATCATTAGAAACAAGTGCAATGAACAATTGATAGAGAGGAAGTCATGTTCTGGTAGCTGAGCATTTTGGAGTGGGAAAAATTATCGAAAAAGTAAGACTATATGGTTTTTCTTTCGCTGCTTGTTGATTTTCTCAAACATGGAGCCAATGATGCGATAGTCTATTCTTTTTAGAATATTAAGCACACAACCCTAAGAGGTATACAGAGAGGGGTTTATTTTTCTCTGCGGTGATACCTTTCTTACAATTTTGAAATTCTGAGGAGCATTCTATCAACAAATCAGAACTTACTCCGTAAAATTTCCAATGTTTTTGCGACTTCAATAGCGACACTTATGGACCTGTTTCAGAGGTTGAGATAGATTATACATATATTAGTAACCTGAAAATGTGAACATTAATGGTCTCTTATCTCCAAATAAATGTATTAAGTTATAGTGAATAACTCACTTTTACTAAGTTTTATTATTTTATCGACGAATAATATAGTAGGAAACAGCTTATTTCAACTAATCATGGCTATTTATTACCATACTTTTTATCGTGTCCATTGCATTCGTTTCTTTTGTGAACATTTCAAACTGCAAATTCGCTATTCCTATATTACCCACATGTCTAATATAACTAACTGAATCACCAACCACTAATTCATTCAAATTTAAAAATTTAACTTTTAATAACTGTATCTTTTATGCAATTGTTTTCTATTTCATTGTCTTTAAACATGAAGTTGTTATTTTTTCCCCCTGTTATTTAGGTTACGCAATCGTTTATGCTCTTTGAAATTATGTATAGTCATGTATAAATTGTATTTTTTTAATAAACATGGATTTGAATGAACAAGTCTTCTTGAACATTTCTTGAATAGTAATCGACTATGAAAATATGCCTAGTTATGCATGGGACACCACTACTATAATAGGGTAAACATGAAACTGAAATAACAAAGTTTTCCCGACCAGTAATTGTCCAAAAATCCAATGAAAAGTGTACAGTTTGACCAATGGTAAGAATAGAACGGCTGATTATAAAGAATTGCATAGAACAATTAGATGGTACAACAGTACAGTTTCAAGACAATTTGTATTTTAGCAAATCAATCTGCACTATACAAATGGGGTGTGTCAAAACTGTACATACACTTTAACAAATACAATTTTGTTGTGTGTTTGTATTGAATTGTATATCTCACAATTTAAATAGTTTCGTTGACCTACTTAATTACTTTCAGTTCTCAAAATTATTGCCATTAGCGTCCACAACACACATATAACAGTAAAGTTTGCTTGAACAACGCTGGTTAATTGGACCGTAGGGATTTCTGCCCATGCTGATATAAGTCTTAATAGAGGGTCTTCCGTGTATGTGATATCTTGTAATACACGATAACCTTCAATGTCACCCACAGCCAAAGGTATTAAATCTGGTGAACATGTTGAGAACTCAAATCCACCTCTTCGTTCGATCCAGAAAATTTATGGGTTTCCAGATACCTGTCATAAAATGTACTCCCTTCAAAAAGAAGGGTCCTATTAAAACCTAAATGACAGTTAACACCAGATTTCATCTCCAGCAGATTGATTGCCTTGTCGCCAAAAACGTGTAATTTTCTGGGGCTTAGTTAACGCAATTACAAGATCCATGTTCCGTTTTAACTGGACCGCATAAGACCTCACAATCTTCGTCAAGCTCATTCTGATTTTCCATTTGCTGGAATCTTTCACAAAATTCAATTCGGCGATAAACACCACTCTCATTTAATGTGTGCAATAATTCCGTTTACCGGATTTCAGAATGCGTCGTACGCAGTACAAACTTCTATCTCACAAGCACAGTATGTATTAGACTTCTGAGCAACGTTGCACATTTTTCTAATACAATAGTTGAAGAAGCAGGAGTTGCAGCTGTGCGAGGTCCTCCGGATTTTCACTGTGAACATCATAAGTGATGTCTCACACTTGTCACAAAGCCGTGTTGGAGGATGTGTTGCAAACTAACGCTACACGCATGTTGTACAACCACTTTAAAAGGAGAACTTCCCTTCCTCAAACGTCAAAAATGCTTCGGCCAACTTGATTCATTATTATAAGTCACATACTCTTAAGTGTCATACAGATACCGACATCTGTTGAGAAAACGCTATACTACGAGGGTGGTTTACAAGTATAGTAAATGTCCATTAAAGAACGGCATAATTTTTTGCGGCTACATAGTTCATAGGCTTGATTATTCAAATGATTAATTTTAATTAAATAATTGTTTTTCCAAAATGTATAGCGTATAGTTCATTGTTGACAGCTGTCTTAATTGATCAATAAGTCGACTGCAATTTAAAATGAAGAAAACAGAGGTTCGTGCTGTGATTAAATATTTTCATTTGAAGGGTTAGACTGTGCACAAACAAAACAGAATTGGATGAAGTTCACGCAGACTCTGCACAATAATTGAAGACCATTTACTTTGGGATTAATGAATTTAAATGTGGTCAGACAAAGAACGAAGATGCGCTCCTGTCGTTCAATTGGGGTCACCACAGAGGAAACTGTGGACAAAATCCATTATATGGTAATGTAAGACTACCGAATAAAAATTCGTGAGATTGCTGAGACAGTAGGCATCTCAAATGAGTAGGTGCATAACATTTTGTACTGAGAATTGGCTATGAAAAAGCTGTGTGCGAGGTCGTTGGCGCGATTGCTTACAGTTAAGTAAAAGCACATCCGGAACATTTCAACACAATTCCAGGTGATGTTCAATAGCAATCCGCAAGACTTTTTGCGGTGTTTTGAGACTTGATGAAACGTAGATCCATCATTACATACCAGAGTAAAACTGTAGTCAAAGCAATGAACAAAGACTGATGAAATTTCACGAAAGAACCCAAAGACTATTTGTAAGCTGGTAAGGTGATGTTCCCTACTTTTTGGGATTCCCAAGGAATAATCTTCATAGATTACTTGGAAAAAGGCATAACTGGACCCTATCAGGCTTCATTGTTGGATCGTTTGAAATGTGCGTTGGTTGAAAAAAGACCAAGGTTAGCATACAACAAATGTGCTCTTTCACCAGGATAATGCTCCCACACATCAGCGATAACAACGGCGAAAGTGGATGAATTGGGCTTGGAATTGGTTCTCATCCAGCCTATGCACCAAACTTAGCTAAAAGTGACTTCTTCCTGTTCCGAATCTTTGGCCTGGGGGGGAAGAAATTCTCATCAAATGAGGAAGCGATAGTCGCAGTCAACGAGTATTTTGCAGAGTTTCTATTTATCCGATGGGAGGGTCCCTGGACCAAGTGTATATCCCTCAAAAGAGAATATGCGATAAGTAAGGCGAGTTATTTACAAAATAAAAATGTGTTGTTTCTTTTTTTAGCAGATTTGTCAAACCACCCTCGTACATATTTCATAGATAATTAAATACAACGCTGAAAACAATACACAGATAACTATCTTTACAGAGTGTGTAATTTGCTTTGGATCCCGTATTTTCCTCTAATAATAAAAAATAGTCAACACATCCGGCTTTAGATTTCATTCAGATATGTCAAATCTCTGATGTAGATAATTATATGCAGGCGCCTTACAGCGAGCCACATTTTACTAGATTTGCCTTCGGATATACTGATATATCAGAACATGTTGTTTAGTAACTAAAACGCATTTTTCTTCTCCTACATTAATTAGCTTTATTCTCGTTTATTTGTTGTTATAACTTCGAATATTAAGTTATTAACGAGATAGAATTTCAGGTATCTATCCTGTCCGATATGTAATAAAAAACAAACTAATGAAATTGTGTATGTGTTTTGCTAAGCAAGATGAAAAGGATATATCAATGACGGACGATACTGCTTAGGTATATATTAAGTCCGAAACGAAAATTGCACGTTCACCCAATGCAATTATCTCACCATATACAACTCGTAAAAAACGGAGTTACCTTGGTAATTTAATTTCGTTTTTAAGCTCACGTTTTTTGTCATAAGATAGTTATGACTTGACCCTCTGTATCCAAATAATCATCATGACAAATATTCGTTGACCTCAAATTACCAGAACCTATCAACACTGGTACTACAAATACTAAATATTAATTGATATTCTGACGTGTGATCTATTTTCTACTTGTGAGGTACGTGGGTATTACTAACAATTTCTACAGAAAGTCAAAATAATAGTGGAAAATTACACATTTATTAAATAATTATATACATTTTATTCTTTTTAGATTTCTTTCCTGCTACTTTCCAGTAGAATTTGCTACTCGATGGTGATGAATTTGAAATAATTGAGGTAATCAGTTAACAGTGATGTATCCCTCTCTGCCATATAAATGTGAGTTATTGAGGCTTCTGTTAAATTTTTACCAGATGTACGGTACATCTTGGAAACGCTATGACACGCTTTAAAGGCATATCGAGATGCATTAATGAAATGAGAAAGCTTATTACGCTCACATGGATCTAAAATGTAGGGCATTAGCATGAAAAGCTGAAGATCTCTGTTAATTATTGTTCTAGTCCTGAAAGTTTTTACTTTTTCTAACATGTGCAATGTACATTGTAAGTAGAGAATTTAGTGCTTTTTACCGAAAAATTCGATACCGAGATTTCTCAGGTAAAAATGTTTTGAGGACCCTGAATATATATATATATATATATATATATATATATATATATATATATATATTGCTTTTTGATGGTTTCAACGTGCTCTGAACACCGTACTGAAAAACGAAAAGTCAGTTTAGTGCGAAACTTGATATTTAAGCTCATAACTTCCAAGACAATTTTCAGAAAAATCCTCTTCCCAAACTGCCTTTTATATGGAAGATTATTCAAAATTTTTGATTTTCTCAAAAATGCCTCGACAAGTTTGATTAAAATGGCACATGTTAAAGATATTTACAAGACGAATAAAATGTATACCTTGAACCTTCTGAGAATAGGCTATGAAGCCCTCTTCTTTCTGGAAGCCACTTGCCCTTCTGGTAAACAGTAAGATATAGACAAAATCTTATTACACCTAATGCAAATCTCTTTTAAACACAGAATCTGTCAATTTTGTTATTTATTTATTTATTTTATTATGAACTTACATATTTTATTTTTGTTCATTTATGTAATTTATTTATTTATTTATTTTCGAGTAGACCATTTCCGAGACTCCTTGTGTTTGGTTGTAGTTTCCCAATATGGATGTTATTTAAATGAGAAGTCCTCTTTCGTTTTTTTTTCTTTCTTTATCCTTGTCATGCACATAAAACAGGATTTTAAGTCATCACTTAGCGACTAGCACTAAGAATTTGATTATGGCTTTATCCTAATGTATTCCTTTATATTCATTGAACCTATAAGGAAAAAAAATATAATAAAACAGTTTATGCTAGTGTGTATTTCGATTTAGCATGAAGTAGATAGAAGCAACGCTTTTGAAAGAATAGTTTGCTGCAGAGTAGATAAAGAAAGTCATGTGAATTTAACACTAAGTTTTTGCTACTGGGTTCAGCTTTCAATGTTAGCCTAACTTGGTCAAAGAGCAAGAAAATTAACGATATTCTCAAAACCTTACGTGATGTTATATCACGATAATTTTGCCGTAAATTAATTGTTGTATGTATATTAAATCAAACAGATCACTCAAAATGATTTAGTTTCAAATTTAGCATGTGTTATACACAGTGATAATTTTCAACTATTGAGCCTAAATTAGGTGTCGTTTAACTGAAGAAAAAAACTCAGATTTATATTCAGAATCTTACTTAGAAGTACCCGACTGTTTTCCCTGCTTGAATTTACCGAGTTCCAATAAATGCCGAAGGTACGAGACACTCAAATTAAAGATTAACGAACCAAGTTAAAGGCTTTATTATTTATGGCATAATTCTTTCACACACCTCGTGTGTGGTCTATAGTTGGAAAGGTGGAATAAAAATGATAATTCAATGGCAACCAGAAGATGATCCAAGATCTGCCAGCACAACCACCCCACTAGCTTATATTGTGGTACAAATCGTCAATAGGGTATATTATGTCAAAACGAAATAGAGAATATCTTTTGATTACCGATGCAGAGAGACGGGAATTAATGTCATGTGGCATGTCGCCAAGTTAGCTTGATTAGTTCCAGAGCAGTTTAAGTCGGCACGGTAAGTCGAAGATCCGTGAATCAAATGCCGGCTAAGTATTTGAGTTTTCTTATTTTAGTTATTATTATTATCATCATCATTATTGGTGGTGGTGGTGGTGGTGGTAGCAGTAGGACTACTGCTAGAAATATTAGTCTTTTTCTCTAGTTAAGCAAAATTCGGCAAAATTCATCCAGAATAATGAGGTCTTCAGAGTCAATGTTTCTGTCTATCTCTTACAGTTTAACCACGCATAATAATGTATTTACAAAAAAGAACAATAGTTAAAAAAAATAAATAAAAAATCATCTCTTACAACTTTCGAAATTGCTAAAATTTTAACTTTCTTAAATATTTGATTGCAAGTTGTTTAAAAAAATCAAAATAAAAGAATGTGATTTTTTTTTCATTTTTGTATCGGTTCCCATACAAAGATTTTGAGAAAAATCCCCTACTCCTAACTAAGCTTTACGTGAAAAAATACTAGTATTAGTAGGCGGCGGCAGTAGTAGTAATAGGAGTAGCAGTTGTATCTACTAACAACAAATTACGGAAAATTATGGATTTGGTGCCCTTCAGAAATAAGCATCTCTGATTTTACTAGGTTTATAGGAGTAGTTCCTAATTGAACTAGTTGCACGCTTTGTCACACGTGCTGCTTAAGAGAAGCGATTCGTAGCGACACGGGTTAGCTAATGAGATTGATACTAGAAGTGGCTACAAATAGAAGTCGCTGGCTCATCAAGAGAATTCACAGTCCCCTCGTTAACCTGGTGATCGTCCACAAGAGGAAACTCCTCCTTCATTTCCTGTCTGTCGGACATGAGGGCTCCAAGGTTCACTTAAGTCTCCTACATAATTGACTACCTGAGGATAAAGTGCCGGAACGTGCAGGCTGTTGCCGCAGTATCTCCCTTATTTAAACAGTGCAGGAAACCCACTGCGTTGCGGAATTCACTGAGAGACCTTTTTAGGCGGAATCATCATTCGGAATAGTAATTAATTAATCCGTTAGGTCAGATTTCCTTATGGACATCTGACACTTAAATGTGATTCTCTGCCGAATGGTTGATTCATAATACGCCTTGGTACACTTTTGATTTTTCTTACTGCACCTTTACTGGTCGGTAGAACAATGGCTTGCATATCAATAGGGTCATCCAGAAGATAAAGAACGATTTGGCATAACTAAATAAAGGAAGATATCAACACAAAACTTTATTTTACAAAGTAAAACTACTTTACTCTATTTCTCAACGTAATCGTCATTGCTGCCAAGAAATTTATTGTCACGTGGCACCAGTTTTTCAATGCCGATGTTATACTCTTTACCGCCAAAGGCCTGATTAGTTTTTTGAATGCACAAATGTTCGGTCATTCGAATTTTATAGGCAAATAACGCAACTGCATGTTAATGTCTTCAGTGAGGAAGTTGTGCATAATGTTTAATCAAGGAAGAACTAGTGTGCATAATGAATCTGGAATTCGTCGATCGTTATGGAAGAGTTGACACCAAATTATGAAATTTACAGAAAAACCGTCAGTTCACTTTGCACACCTTAAATTATTTTTTTCGGTGCAATGATGAAAACCTCAAAGCGGCAATCTTTGGCGGTAGAAGTGTATAAGTGTATATATTGAAAAACTCGTACCCGATTACAATAAATGCCTTGATAGCAATGCCGATTACATTAAGAAATAGAGTAAGGTGCAGTAATTTTGTAAATGAAGGTTTATGTTTATAATTCGTTTATTTATTTATGCGAAATGGATCTTTAGTTTCCAGATGCCTCTAGTATAAATCACGAAATGAATGTTCATTCAACAAGTAGACGCATACTGAGAGAGAAAATGGAAGATTGCTGTGTGGCCAAGGTTTACACTGAAGCATTTATACGGAACAAAATGTTCCAGATTATCTAGTAGTTATCGCATACAGAATTCCCGCAGCATCAGTACTCACAAAGATACAGTATTGTGAAATCGGTGAAATAACTCTGGAAAATCCTGTATTCCGTACTTAACAGTTGGTTAATGTCTTGGTCTTCTATACGCTGCAAATACAAAGACATATAGTTAGAGGATGGAGACGATCCCTTTGACTTATTAAGGACTAATTAGTTCATAGTACTACTATTTCTAGTTTTCGCTACCGAGTAATTGTGCGCTATTTTTCCATACCCTTAAATTAAAAAACCTTCATTTTCTGCTTTTGTGATATTCCATAAACAATGACAACAAAAACCGAAACATGCTACGGTTAAGGACCAGGAAAATATAGTATAATGATGAAAAATGGAATTTCATTATTATAATTTATTTTACACCGATTTAAGCTTAAAAAGCGCATCGTAAAACTACAATTAACAATTGGCAGCGTACTATTTTTACACACGTACACACACACACATTGTTTGGTTTTAATTATACTAAAAAGAGAATGGTTTATATTTTTCAGCCTTTAATGTACAATTTGGCGCTTTGCCTGAAACTTACAGGCGGTCTATATCATATATAATGCATAATTATGCAAAAAGAATTGTTTATATTTGCACAATTTTACAATTAAATACTTGAATATACACAAATTTCTTTAAAAGTGTTTCAAAGCATTTATTTTAAATTGTCCTCTTGCATATTTATAGAGTGTTTGTTCTATTTATTCTTAAGATAAAACCTTTACGTAGATTTACAGCACGTAAAAGAACCTCGAGCCTGAAAGAGTGGCTTCTGAGCAAAATTAAGTGGTCTTTCACGCCCAATTTACGAGAGCCGTTTTTTTCAACCTCCGATAGGATATAAATAAAAGACAATTTCATAGAAATCAATTATTTTATTACTAAGAGTTTTATACACTTATGGTCACTTTTCAACATAATTACCGAAAAGATTGAGACATTTGTCGTACCTGTGCCCAAGTTTTGCAATACCGACTTCAAAAAATGTTGCCGCCAATGATTTCAAGTGAGCATTGACGTTGCTCTGAAGATCTTCGTAGTTTACAACGTTTGCGGAGAGCCATTCAAAACAAACGAAGAGGAATGATGACTTCAGGAATTGTGTTGATCCATGACAACGCTCGTCCACACACTGCTGGCACAACCCATTGACTCCTTGAACATTTTCAATGGGACTTTTTCGATCATCAGCCGTACCGTCCTGACCTGCCACCCTGCAACTTTGACCTTTTCCCTGAATTGAAGACGTGGCTAAGAGGGCAACACTTTCAAAACAACGAAGGTCTTTAAAACAAAGTCAATGCTCATTCGAAGTCATTGGCGGCAACATTTTTGAGGCAGGTATTGCAAAGCTTGTGCACAGGTACGATAAATGTCTCAATATTTTCGTTTATTATGTTGAAAAATAACCATAAGTCCAAGCGGGAGACCTGGGTTCGATCCCCAGTACCTGCGTGGGGATTTTCCCCCCGCTGGGAGACCTGGCCCGGGGTGCATTCAGCCTCGTACGGTCCCTGGGGGACCAATTGAGGAGCTACTTGATGGAGAAGTAGCGGCTCCATGTCATGTGGACCGCATTAACCGGTCGGGAGGACTCGAGGCGCTGGCCACGTCTCACCCTCCAATACTGCACCCCATCCATGACGTCTGTAGTGGACCGAGATGGGGGACACAGCGGCCGGGCGGTAGGTCAAGGTTCCCCGTGAGCTGGCCTGCCATGAATTAAGTAACTATAAGTGTACAAAACTTTTAGTGATAAAATAATTGTTTTCTATGAATTTGTCTTATTTATAGTCTATCGGATATTGGGGAAAAAAATGTAAAAAAAAGGCCCTCGTAGAATGGGACGCTGAGAGCCACAGTAGTTAAAGAGCGTCCATAAATAACATCATATTTTTTAGGTAGTTCTATTGTTTTACTGTGTGGGAAATATATGACTGGTCTGAAAATGGAATCAATGTATTTGTATTCTTTTGTGATATGATAATTCGTTAAAATATCTTCCAGGTAAAAAGTATAAGAATATAAAATGTTGATGACCTCCCTCCCTGAGCATGAGAGAATTTCTTTAATGACACGATCGGCGCCCGAATTGCTCTCACGATGTATTTTGGAATATGAATTCGTTCGTGTAGGAGCGGTGAACCTCAATATTTCTCCCCTTATTAATGATAACGGCGTGCTCCCCTCCCCCCCCCAAACATGAAGAGGTTAATTTACATTTTGTTATATTATGTGATAAATAATGTCCCTCTGTGTGTGTAAGCTGAGCTGGCATCTGTTAAATTATATCTACAACGACGAATTTCTGCATCGGAACATTAGAAAATGTACAAAGGACACTTGTGCTTTAACTCTTCGAGCATATGAGCATTATTGGAATTTTTTTTTATCTTAAAAATTGTCCATGGATATAGATCTGGAGATCTAGTAAGCCATTCACTTATTCAGCCATCAAAACACGTAATTTGGCAACGGTCTTCTTGGACTCCTTTCCTAGACGTGCACGATGACAGATGATTAGTCCACTACCCATAGATAGCGTCACGAGAGATGGGAAACTGCAGCCATGAGATGGTCGAGAATTTTGTTCAGGGACCTTCAAAATAGATAATTTTTTACATGCAAACCGATACTACACGGGACCAAAGACTTTACTACTCCTAAGAAAGAAACCAGCTAGGAATTTTTACGTTCAAAAAACTCACCGCCCTACTATAGGTTTGAACCGCAACCTGGAGAAGAATGGTAACCAGAGACAATGGAGGGAGATTTAAATTATTAATGAAGGCTAACGCGTTGACTCTGGTAAATAAGTGCTTAAGAGTTGCATTTGAAGGCTCATAGCATCCTATTTTTTGTATTGCCTCTCTCATCTGTACTATTTAAGGTACAAGTTTTATAAACGGATGTTGTAAATGCAAGACAACTGTTTTAAAACTGCAACAGGAAGGCAGATTGTTACTACTCACTGAAATGCAATAATATTATTGATACACTCCTTCTCTTGTTAATGTTTCAAATCTGTTCAATCTTCTCTAAAATTTCATTCGCTTAGAATAAAGAATAATCATCACATACGGACATTGAGTATTTATCATTATGAGTATAACAGATGTGTGTCAAAAAATAAAATAATCTTATGTGTTCCATTTACATGACTTTCTCTACATCTATCTCAGCAACAAATTATTGTTAAAAAGCTTATGCTTCTATTTATTTCATGCTAATCGAGAAAAAATTAGCAGAAATAGTCTTATTACTTGCTTCCTTGTAAGTAGAAGTGAAATAAGGGACTACCATAGGTTAAGAAGATAGTCAAAAGCTAGTTACTATGTGACTGAAGTTCCTTTGTTTGTATGGACACGAGTTGACAAATTCCTGTATGAGAAAAGTGTAAGTTCTTCAAAGCTGAAACCAAAAACAAGGAATATCTTAAAAACGATCAACCCCACGATAGGTATATAACATAAATTGTGTGTTTTAATGTGCTCTACATTTTCTGTGTAGTAAGTTTTTCCCCACCTCTTACGGTTTAACAGTTATGCAAAATTCCGCAAAATTCATCGAGAAAGAAGTAGTGTTCAGAGGCAATTCCCAGAAAATTCAAGATATACATTTTATTTATCAGATAAATATCTTTAATGTGTGATTTTTTTAATCAAAATCGTTAGAGCCATTTTTGAGAAAATCAAACATTTCGTAAAAAGTTCCATGTAAAGGGTAGTTGGAGGTGGGGGGATTTTCTTGAAAAGCTTCGTGTCGCATCCTTGGAAGATACCAAACTTAAATGCCAAGTTTGGTTTTCAACGGGCTTTTCGTTTTTGAGCTATGCTGCCCCCCCCCCACACACACACCAATAAAATTTAGATCTCAAACCTTTTAACTAGCTAAAACCCTTTATATGTTATCTAATAAAACGAGTTTCTCTTATTACACATGCCTTCTTCCGACCAAGCGAGGTGGCATCGTGATAAAATAGGCGACTCGTATTCAGTTAAGTTCCGAGTTCGATCTCCAGCTATTCTGACCCCTTGATTTTTCACAGTTTTCCTAGTGGATATCCAAATGCTGGGATGGTTCCTATTCTACCATGGTTTCTCCGCCCCTTCATTTCCTGTACCCATAAATTCCTTCACTGTCTTCTGTTTCAGGGCTATCGGAACAAGCGATGGTGTTTGGTGGTTGCGGCGGGCGGTGAATGTGCGCTTTGTAGCGTCGCGTCGGTCGGAGCTTGCCTCCAGAAAGTGTCCCCCGCTCGTGGTGGGGTCAAGCGGTGACGAATGTGTCCAATTGGAAACGTTAGAAACCCGATGTATGCTTGTACCCGTCATCATCCGGGTTTAGAAACCCTTGGGATCTCTCCCCTCGCTTCTTTCCCAGGAGTCACTTTAGAAGTACAGATTCACACGGCCTACGTGCGGTGCTCTGCCCCGTTGCCTAACTTTATATTTACCATATTACCGCGTTTTACTGTCCATTTATCCATTTAGAGATCAATAACTGGAAATTATGTGTCTACAATATATTATATGCCCATTGAGAATTAATATCTGCAACTGATGTACAGGTGGTAATCATGAATATTAATGCTTTAATGAATGATGGACGGAAATTTGTGGCCATTTCCTATGAATTTCGGGTCAGTTCATTCACCTGTATACCAGTGTCCATCAAACGCACAACAAACCGAGTCATCCACTAAAATTGCATTGCATCTCATTAACGATTACAAATACATCATATAGCTCCGCAAAATTAATATTTGTATAGCTAAATCTGAACTGCTAATAATTCATTTCATTCTTGCTTTGAAAAACTACCATAAATACTACGGTCACAACAGAAATATTATGTATATGCATATTGCTTAAAAGTCGATAAAGACAAGCAAGAGGATGTTATACAATTCCAAAATAGCAACTCCACCAGCCATGCAGTAATGAACATATACATTACAGCATTTTGGTAATTGATTAAAAAATAATAACCTGATCAACAGAGTACTTTTGTATTAGAGCTCAACAGTTACAAGTATGTATGTGTAAACTTTAGAACCGTTGTGCGTAAGTGATTTCGAGTTCCAACTGAAGTTAATGTACACCACAAATCTTACAGAAAATTCTACTTAATTTTGCTTTTGAGATCTTGGGATACGCATACAAAATCAATCGCCCATAAATATTATTTTAGACCATGCAAACCGATACATGTAGATAATTTGATGATGAATGGAATCCCTTTTAACGTAGCGACCATAATATGTGCTTCAACTCCAATAACATACATAATAAAGGCATCATTCCTATTAATTATTAAATAGAAACAGAGTTCATTGACAATTTTCCTAAATCAAGAAGGAGACACATTGCGCGCAGGGACAGAAAATATTACCTGACAGAGCCTTCCAAAAAGTTAAAGGAATAAAATGATAAGTTTTGCAACTTGAAGATTATTTAAAGCAGTCATTAAAATGATTTCAAAATGATATTTTAGATTCACCTATGTAGCCTATTATTGGGTGTATAAATAAAATTATTCTTATCGAAGACAGTTTTCCAATATACTTCATTTTAATCAAAATAGACCTTTCCGGAAGTAGCTGCGTTAGCCATTTCGTTACAGATAGAAAAGAAATAGCGACAGCCAAATGTTTTAGAACGGAGGTTATACGCTTACATTAAAATGACGTTGCAAGAAACAAGAAAAATGGACAAAATTTTAAAGGAAAGAATACTTAAATGTTGAACAATTCGAACCGTTACTAATCTCGGAAACGGCCGATGCCACAAAGAAATTTATTTGAAACGAATTGCGCGCTTTGTAGAGGCTTTGAAGTGATAAGATTTTTTGTAAAGTACATTTTCATCTATCTTTTTAAAGTTTAGCAATTGTGAACTCGTATTATTTCGCTTTTTCTTGACAATTCCATTATAAGGGAAGTATGTAAAGAAACTGCAATAATCAGACATACCTAAATGATTCAACAATACAGTTTTCTGTCTAGCGTCGTAATAATCTTTCTCAATTTCTGCAAGTTTCAGAGCTGCTCAACGGTTGAATTAAACGAGACGATGAAAATGCTGTTCGTTCCATGCCAGTGTCTCTTGCATTCTATTTAGCCGTCCGTCTCATTTGTTTTCTAGGTGCTGCTAGGCATGCGTGTTGCATTATTGGGATTTAGTGAATGTAAGGAATATCCCCACCCGAACTGCATGAAGATATTGGCTTCGTATTTTTAACTGAGCTCATCCTCCATTGTCGTTAAACTAAACCGGACGCAGATCAAGATAAACGTCACCATGTATTTTCTAGAGGAAATGTAATACCAAGGCTCTTTAAATTATCGAATAATATAAAGTTATAAGTTCAATATTTTCATATGCTCTTCTAATTCAACCTTGAATTTCTGTTACTACTAGTACTAGCAGCAGTAGCGGTGACGTCATTACAGCCGGATCGTGTTTTGTTTACGCTTGTTAGTGTGGTTCAAAATGTTTAAGATAATCTCTGATCCCGCCGACTGTGAAATGCGTCCCATAATATGGTTATTGAAGCAAGGAATGTTAAGCCAGCTAAAATTAATCAATTTGTAGAGATTTGCAGCACCAATGTAATGATAGATGGAATAGTGAGAAGTACGGAATGGGCAGCATTATGTTGTCACTGATGGTTTGGTTGAACAATAAAATGAGGCAGTTCGTGAAAACAGACGGCTCACAATAAGAATACTTTGTGAAGTATTTCCACAAATTTCAAAAGATGTTTTGCATGACATTGTTACAAAGCGCTTAAATTGTCGCATTCTGTGTTCCCGTTGGGTTCTGGAGATGCGTAGGATGTGCACAAAACGAAGCCACTGGACGGTGCTTGACATTTCCTACCCGATACAGTGATGCAGGAGCTGAATTCTTAAGCAGGGTAGTGACCGGTGATGAAACTTGGGTTTGTCATGTCACTCCAGAATCAAAACAAGTCTAGGAGTGGAGGCACGCAGGATCCCTCAAACGACAAAAATTCAAAACAACTTTGCCCGCACGAAAAATCATGTGCACTGTGTTCTGGGACAGGCGAGGCATTCAATTGATAGTTCCTTCCCATTGATTCAACCATCAATGCGGTACGATACTGTGAAACATTGAGAAATTTTCGTCGTGTAATTCAAAACAAAAGGCGTGGAACTTCTCACCCGGAGGTCCCGGGTTCGATTCCCGGCTGGGGCGGGGAATTTTTCTTTAGCCAGAATTATTCCCTATCCCCCACAAAGTCGTGTGTGTGTGTGTATTTGCAGAAAATAACATGATTTAAACTTACAGACGAGCTGTTTCAAGTGCAAGGTGATATGACCTTTGATGTTAAAGGTAGCTATATAAATGAAACAGTTAGGAGAAAAAAAAAAAAAAAAAAGCGTGGAATTCTAGTCAAAACAATGTGTTGCTTCATGACAACGCACGTGTCCCCATACTGCTGGTGTCACACAAAACCTTATTCAACAATTCGGTTGCCAGCAGTTCAATCACGTCGAATAATCCCAATCACGCGCCTTATTCTTGAACCTAAAGCATGTATTCGGACGGAATCACTTTGACAGTATGAATATTTCGAGTCTCCCGCTCATTTTGATATAACTTTCATACAGGTACGCTAATTGTAAATAGTTTAAACACATCCTTGAAAATAACCCTTCGTAGTAGTATTTTACAACATTCTTACTACACAAAAATTGTAGATCCCGTTAAAAAACACAATTTAACGTTTTATAAACGGCAACGTTTACTTAGTGGAGTTAGCTATTTCCAGACATTCCTTGTTATTGGTGTAAATTTTAAAATACTTATCTTTTCTCAAACGGGAAGTCGTTCCACACCTCTTCATTTACTGCTCCTGGCGATGCAAAGATATTCGAATTTCAAGCCATCACACAGCGACAGATTTTACAGAATTTGACTATCACGTTAGCCTAGTGGATAGTCCCGTGTAATGTTAGTCTACTCGTAAGTGAGCCCTATACCTTGAAAGAAGAAGGTTCTTGGGCAAAATTCTGTCACTTCGCGTCCGCAAGTTGTGATTTCTTTCTACAGTGCCATCTGTGGGCGACGAGCTGATCCCTCGTCACCATTTCGGATAGCGGAGAACTCTCGAACTAGAAATTCAAATCGGATCACGATGCCCTATGCTCCACTTAGGAGCTACAGGAAATAACTACTTAGCCTTGTATCCCTACTAGTTATATGAAACCAAGTAATGAGACCATTTCCGCTAAGCTTTATCCCGATTAGCATGAAGTAGAAAGAAGAATATTTTCTAAGAATAATTTGTTTGCAGAATAGCTACAAAAAATATGTGAAAGGGGCACATCGTAACTTATTTTTTCTTTCCCAAAGATGGGTGCCTCCAGGAATAAAAAATAAAACGAGTAGTTTTTAAACATCTGAATGTCTGTTTCGGTTACACCTATAAAGAAATGTTTAATTAAATTATTCCTGTTAAGTTATACCTCGATTAACATGAAGCAAATACCCAATCTTTCGTAAGAGTAGTTTGTACAAGTTATATTAAAATAAACTATAGTTGGCAAAAATATATTGTAAATGTAACTCATATTTATACATTTTCTTTAAATACCAGTTAACTGGTACTATCCGAGCCAGTCACTCGATACTTGCCGTTCCTTTCGTTTGCAACTAATACGATATGTGGGGACTTTCTTCATTACCTACAGACGAACACCTGTCCTACATCAAGTCATTACATTAGATGAGTCATTCCAGCAAGATCGCTCATTTGCAAAGTGCATCCTCTTTTAGCACGCCCCATCGGATATGACGTGGGGCTGAATTCTTTTTTCTTAGAGATATATATATATATATTTTTTTTTTGAATGGTGAACGTCGAAACTTCGGTCTTAAAGATACTCCTTAGAGAGATTGGCTCTCGTTCTAATGTGGAATATTTCCAGCTCTGTCATTATTATTTGAACGGAAATTACAATTAAAAGTTTTCAAGCGATGTTAACATAATTACAAGTTGAGACGGAAAATAGGAACTAAAAGTAATGAGTAACACTTGCTAGAATTATCGAGGGATTCTGACAACCCTCTTCGCATGTCATTTTATTTAATCCCCTTTTCCTACATCGATGAAGTTTGCTTACTCTTCTTAAGTCTTCTGCTTTCATTTCACAGGAAGGGTCACGTAAAATCAATGTTGCATGGCATGGCAGATTACGATGCTACTTAATACCGTCTAAAATTTTTACTTTCTCTACCAAGTACTAAGTAAAAGGTAATGCATATAAATCCAACACTTAATATTTAGATTTTATCGGAAATACATGCACTGAGTAGCCCTAAAAATTAGCAGAAATGGACTTATTACTTACTTCCTTGGAAGTAGAAAGGAAATAAGAGTACCATAGGTTAAAGCGATAGTCAAATATTCTAAAAGCTGGTTGCTAATGCAATTGAAGTTCTTTGTTCATATGGCCAGGAATTGACAACTTTCCGGTTGATAAAAGTAGATATAATTATTTTAAAATTGAAACAAATAACGAGAAATATCTCAAAAAATGGACAACGAAACAAAGGCCCTTTCTCCCTAAAAAAAGAATTTTGCCCAAAATTCAAACTTTTAAGAAAGAAGAAAACCATTGGTTCTATTTTATATACTTTTAGTTATTTTTATACTCATAGACGCATATAACATAAATAGTGTGTTTTAACGAGATCTACAGTTTCTGTGCAGTAAGTTTTTGTCTATCTCTTACGGTTTACCAGTTATGCAATACTCCAAAATTCATCCAGAATAGAGATCTTAAGCGGCTATTCCCAGAAAATTCAAGATATACAATTTATTTGTCGTGTGCATATCTCAAATATAAGTAATTTTAATCATAATCGTTAGAGCCACTTTTGAGAAAATCAAAATCTTCGAAAATTCTTCCACGTAAAGGGTAGTTGGGGGTGGGGGGATTTTCTTCAAAATCTCGAGTTGCATCCTTGATTGGTGTTTAACGAACTTTTCGTTTTTGATCTATGCTGCACACACACACATTTTTCTGAAAATGCTTTTTACTTTCTCTATATATAGTATGTACATAGTGTTTAGAGAAGGTATTGTATTCCACCCAAAAATTAGATATCGAGATTTCAACGGTAATACATATTTTGGGTCCCCATGAATCCGAAAAAAAGCATTTTTGGAAATCGGTCCGTGTGTGTGTCTGTGGACAACATAGCTCAAAAACGAAAAGACCGCTAAATACCAAACTTGGAATTCAAGTTTGGTATCTTCCAAGGATGCCAAACGAAGATTTTCAAGAAAATCCTCCCACCCCAAACTACCCTTTACATGGCAAAATTTCGAAACTTTTGATTTTCTCAAAAATGGCTCTAACGCGTTTGATTAAAACTTCTTATTTTTAAGATATCCACCCGACAAATAAAATGTATATCTCCAATTTTCCGGGAATAGCCTCTAAAGACCTCTTTATTCTGGATGATTTTTTACTGAATTTTGCATAACTGGTAAACCGTAAGAGATAGACAAAAAGTTACTACACCAAAAAAATGCAGAAAAATACACAATATATGTCATATACATTTTTTTCGCGGAGTTGATCGTTTTTTAGATATTCCTGTTATTGGTTTCAGCTTTAAAAACTTATATTTTTCTCATACAGGAATGTGTCGACTCTTGTTCATGCAAACAAAGGAACTTCAGTCACATAGCAAACAGCTTTGATATTTCGCTCTACTTTCAAGGAAGTAAGCAATACGACTATTTCTGCTATTTTTTCTCAATTAGCATGACGTAAACAGAAGCATAAGATTTTTAACAATAATTTGTTGCAGAGATGTAGAGAAAGTTATGTGAATGGATCACATCAAATGTTTTTATTCGGGGGGTCTCAAAACATCTACTTCCGGTGAAATCTCGGTATCAAATTTTGGGGTGCAATACAATACTTTCTCTATACACATGTACTTAGTACGTGAAGAGTAAGTAAAAAGAAACATCTTTAGAACACAATGCTCGTGTATGTGTGCGCGTTCGCGAATTAGTGTGTGTGTGTGTGTGTGTGTGTGTGTGTGTGTGTTTGAGCACGTGCGCGTGAATACCAACACCCATAAGGGAAATGTCCAATAAATACAAAATTTAGTATTTAGGTCCAACATTTTCTAAAGGTACGACATGATTTTCAAAAGCATTTTCCCAAAACAAAGTATTCCTTACAAGGAAGACTTGTAAAATTTTCGAATTATACAAAAATCTCTTAAAGATTTCGATTAAAATGCCGTATTTTAGATAAATAACAAATAAATGTACCTACATCCTGAATTTTCTAGGAAGAAGTGTGAAACGCTGTTCATTAGGAGGATTTTTGTATTATCTGGTTAACCATAGTAATAGGCAAATATTCACTTCTCGAAAAATATACCTACATATCTTTAAAATACATAATTAATTTCAAATAACTTTTATTTTGTTACTGCCGTTTTCGTTATCTTTGTTATTGGTTTGAAACGGCCAACATTTGTCATTAAGTGATGTCGGGATTCAGTTCCTTACAGTGATGCCGTGGAAAGAGTAATTGGACATTTCTATGTCAGCATAAGGCATATATTATCGATTCCTTTGGTTCTTTCAACTAAATGTATAATGCCATTGCTACTTCAACTGTTTATTTCGAACATTAGTAAATAAACTGTGAAAAGAATAGCTTGTACAAGCCGAATAAAATAAACGATAGAAAGCAGAGGAAGGCATGTGATTATTATTGATGTTCTGTTGTTATTTTTTCCATTTTAGACGGGCGATCTGCAGAGCCATAATCACAGATACAATAAATCTCCATTTGTGCCCTGTTGAGCAGCCATACTTAAAATAGGTAATAATATATCGCCAGTACATTTTTATTGATACACCGGTGTGTAGTTTAGTTCTATTGTAAAAATTATATATTATTATTGTTCGAAGCAAAAATTGTATAGTACAAGCTCTTTGATTATAATGTACGAACAAAGGAGGTAAATAAGTTGTTTTTTATTTCTTCTAAAATGAGTAATATACATATAATTGTTTTTGTAATTTCCCTAGCCGTACTTAAAATTTATCAAGATTACAGAAGGTTTATCATTTTTCTTTTACTGCTATTCCTCCAGAGGATCAAAGAAATAGAACTTATCGGACAATGAATGCAATCTGTGAAATGATGCTCAAATTCCATGGAGCTTAAAGTTACAGACCGTCTTCTCGGGATAAGCAAAAACCCCGAAAAACCTCACTCTAATTCGCGACCTCTTGAACGTAAGGCAAACATGCTAACCTCACGCTACCGAGGCAGGTCCATGGAATTTTTAAATCTGCTCTTAGTACTTTTCTATTATTGTCATGTTCTAATAAGGGTATCCTCGGGTATGTAAACTTTGGATGTAGAAACGAGGCGAAGAATTCACAGTATCTAATAATATTAAGCGTGCATTTTTGTTAAATTTTGGGAGTTCTGGCGGTCAAAACAGCTACTCGTTTCTAAAACAAAAGTCTCATGTGTTATATTCACGTCATTTTCTCTACCACCTATGGTTTATAGTGGGTGCACACACTACACTTACGAAAGCTTATATTCCTACCTACTTTGAGATAAACCTTTGCAGAGATCGCTATTTGTTTTACTGTTCCATTTATAGCCTGCTTTAACTGCATGATCCTATAGGCGGAATTTCCTCTAGAACGTATTGCCTAACGGAAAAGGCATTAATTCGTATACTAATGATCGATTATTTGTCTGTCTGTCTGTCTCTCTCTCTCTCTCTCTCTCTCTCTCTCTCACACACACACACACATACACACATAGACCGCAGAGGATAGGGAATAATTTAGGTTAGAGAAAAATTCTCACCCCTAGCCCGGAATTGAACTCAGGATCCCTCGCACAGCAGACAGGTGCTCCACCGACTTAGGTACAAGGCCATCCGAATTAGCTATTACACTCTTTTCATTATAATAGAAAATGAATAATGATAGTAAATGTTTAACAACTGGACTATATAAGCTGACCTTACAACTCGGTGCTCTTTGTATGCAATCGCGAGAAACAACTGAACTTGGAAAGAATAACAAAGCATTGAAACCATTAATAATGGACGTCTCAGAAATGGCATTCCGTGCATAAATGTTATTTAAAATAAGCTGTGAGTGTTTAAGAGATTTATATTTTCGTTAGCACATCATCTTATATCGTTTAAAATGTATCAATTGAGTAAAATTCCTTCCGAAAGAAGAAAATAAAAACTCCCGAAAAATGTTTCCTGTGAAGGATAGTTTAGGGTGAGGGATTTTGTTGAAAATATGCTGACGCATCACACACACACACACACACACACACACGCGCGCGCGCGCGCGCGCACCTACAAAATGCTATTTTGGATTCAGGGAGTATCAAAATATGTATTTGCAGTGAAATGCTAGTATGGAATTTTTAGGTGGAATACAAAACTTCCTGTACATAACTACTATTTATAACAAGCAATTATTGTCACATTGATGATACAGATTGAGCTGCAATTTTTGTAATGAAATAAATTCCAAAATAAAACTACCTGTGTCTTGGCTTTCTCCCCCATAGGCCCAAGTTTGATTAATTAAAATGATGCATTAATAATATAAAATGAATGAATTTATGTATGTATGTATGTATGTATGTATGTATGTTATGTATGAGTGTATGTATGTAATGTATGTTTAGGCGGCGCCGCAGCCGAGTGGTCAGACTGCTCGCCTCCCACCTAGGCGGCCCGAGATTGATCCCAAGCGCCCGCATGTGGGATTCGTGGTGGACGAAGCGGCGTCCGAGTTTTCTCCGGGTTCTCCGGTTTCCCCCGCCACCCATTCTATCGATCGCTTTATCATCACCTTTCCTATCATCAATTTCGATTGCATTTCATATCGTCCATTTACTCACGCTTATATCTGACTACGGGCACTGGTTGCAAATTCTGTTGAATGCAGCCTCAATATTGATAGTTCACACCATCAACGGATTCCTGCATACCGATGGAACGATGACATACATGCAGCTGTCGATATCCGGGCACATCCACATCCAGTATGACGCAAAACTCCAGGTGGATATTGATTTTTTACACTAGAAATGCATGACGCGTCTAATTGGAACAAATTATTGAAATGGTGTATGCAAGCGGTACTAAAGTGCACAGAGACTCGCCCAAATTATTTGACTGAACGTTTGACGACTTACAATGGACACTTGACACAGCAGATGAACACTCTTCCAGTATAGAAGCATCTGCATCTCAGATCCTCAAACTATAGTGGTTCACATCCTATTATTTATTCCCCATTGAAACTATAGTTGTACAGAAAAAGTCAGCTGATTATACACAAATGCCTTGCTGAGTGCAATCATTGAAAATACAATACGTTAAATTAATATCACTGTTAAAAAGTAACCAGTAATGGAAACATCAACCAAGTTGTGGGCGTTGTTGGTCATATCCTGTGTGATACAAAAATATACTTTGCAAGTTAATAAAGGTACATCAAAAAACGCCTCATGATCAGCATAGATGGATCTTACCCGAGAACAAAGCTGCGTGCTTAGCAGACGCTATAGGAGGTAGCAAAGGTAGATTTAGAAGCATAGAGTCGCATGCTTTAGCAGTGTTTCTGTGTTTGACACATTGTGAATATCGAAATTGTGCATAGAGGTAGGACATTATGGATTCCTTATCTTACGAAGAATATATATCTTAAGTTGTGGCTTTATTCATCCAGCATATTTCATCATAGCAATGAATGATAGGGAAGTACTAGAAAAACCTGATGTGTTCCATTCACATATTTTCTCTACATCTCGGTAGTCCATTATTGTTAAAACCTTATTCTTCCATCTACTTTATGCTAACCTAGATAAGCATTAACAAAAAACGGTGTTATTACTTAGTTCCTTATAAGTAGAAAGGAAATAAGGGAATACACTATGCTAACTTGACAGTCGAATGTTTTAAAATGTGGTTGCTATGGGATTGAAATTCGTATCTTTCCATAGTCACCAGCTGACAAGTTTCCATATGAGAAAGGTTTCAAGTATTTTAAAACTGAAGCCAATAACAAGGAATATCTCGGTCTACTCCACGAAAAAAATTCTATGACATAAAATGTGTGTTTTAAGGATCTGTTTTTTTGTGTAATAGGTCTTTGTCTATCGCTTGCGGTTTACCAGTTATACAAAATTAAGAAAAACTCATCCAGAATACTTAAGAGGTCTTCAGAGAAGATTCCCAGAAAATTCAAAACATACATTTTATTAGCCATGTAAATATAAGATATTTTAATCAAAATCCTTAGCCACTTCTTAAAAAGACAAAATTTTAGAAAAATGTTCCATGTAAAGAGTAGTTTAGGTAAGGGATTTTCTTGAAACTCTTTGTGTCGCATCCTTGAAAGACATTAAACTAAATAACAAGTTTGGTAATTAACGGGCTTTTCGTTTTTGAGCTATCCTGTCCACAGACAGACACACACACACACACACACACAAGAACATTTTTCTAAAAATCTGATGTGTTCCATTCACATGACTTTCTCTATCTCTCTGTAGCAAATTATAGTTAAAAAGTTTATTCTGCTATTTACTTCATTGTAATCGAGATAAACATTACCAGAAATGGTCTTACTACTTGTTTCCTCATAATTAGAAGGCAAATAGAGTAAACAACCTCAAATCTTTTAAAACCTGGTTGCTATGGAATTGAAATCCGTTTCTGTGCATGACTAGGAATTGGCAAGTACCCGCATGAGGAAAGTTTAAAGTATTTTAAAACTTAAAGCAATAACAAGAAATACCTCGCAAACGATCAACTCCCATGAAAAAATGTGTATATAACATGAATTATGTGTTTTAACGAGATCTACATTTGGGTGCGGATGGCTTTTGCCCATCTCTTACGGTTTACCAGTTAATGCAAAATGCAGAAAAAATAATCCAGAATAAAGAGCTCTTCAGAGGCTATTCCCATAAAATTCAAGATATATTATTCGTCATGAATATATTTTAAATATAAGAGCCATTTTTGAAAAAAAAAAAAAAAAAAAACTTTCGAAAGTGTTTCCATATAAAGATTAGTTGGGGGTGGGGGTTCTTTCAAGAATCTTCTTTCTTCGCGTCGCATCCTTGGAAGATATTGAACTTAAATATCAAGTTTGGTATTTAACAGACTTTTCGATTTTGAGTTATGCTGCCCACAGACACATACACGGGCCTCTTTCTATTTTTTTTTAATTCAAGGGTTCGCAAAACATGTACTTCCGGTGTAATCTCCGTATTGAATTGTTGGGTGCAATACAATACCTTCTCTATACAGTATGCATGTAGCAGTGTAGAGAAAGTAAAAATGATTTTTTTTATTTTTGTGTGTATTTCTTATGAAATATCGGTATGAATCTTCTGTGTAATACAATACCTTCTCTATACACTATGTGTCTGTAGAAAAAGTAAAAAAAAAAAAGGCAAATCTGATGTATTGCGTTCACATGACTTTTCTCTATCTCTACTTTATTGTGCAGACAAACTAATCTTACAAAACATCATGCTAAACGAGATAAAAATTTAAATTGGTCTTGCCACTAGTTCCTTATATGCAGAAGAGAAATAAGGCGATATACCACGATAAAGCGATAGTCAAATATTTTAAAAGCCGATCGATATGTGACCAGTCAAGTTCTGTTCACTTTGCATTTCCAGAAAAACAAAAGGAGATGAAACGAATGGTGACCGCATTTGAGAAGACGCGCAGTTAATATTTCGGAAGGAATAACAAGGAATATCTTGGAAACTGTCGACTATGCAACAAAAAATTTATATGACATAAATTGTGTGTTTTAACGAGATCTATATTTTTTGCGTCGTAAGTTTTTGTGCATCTCTTACGGTTACCTGTGATGCAAAATTCAGCCAAATTCATCTAGAATGAACAGGTCTTCAGAAGTTATTTCCAGAAAATTATGCATATAAACTTTATTTGCGATCAAAATAGCTTTATTATATGATAGTAGGCATTTTTAAGAAAAACAAAAATTTCAACACTTTTTCCCTGTAAAGAGTAGTTTGGAGTGGGCGGACTTTCTTGAAAATCTGTGTCGCAAATTTGGAAGATACCAAACTTAAATACTAAGTTTGATATTTAATGGTCTTTTAGTTTTTGAACCCTGCTGTACATCGACGCACCGGACCTTTTTCTAAAATGCTTTGTTTTACTCAGCGGACCTAAAAACATGCATTTCCAAAGAAATTTCGGTATTGAATTTTTGCGTGGAATACAATACTTCCTCTATACACTATGTACTAGGGATACACACTATAAGGTGGGATACATACGCCGTTAATGTTATCTCGTGATCTTGAGGATGAAGACAAGGATCTCATGAAGAAAACTATGAGGAAACTACCAATGAATTGTAGATAGAGTTAAACAAAAAATAAATCGTATTTGCAGCGAGACTACTGTCTCACTCGAAATACTAAATGAAACATGTGTACACTTAACAACAAGTTCTTATTGATTTTCACAATAATTTGATACGATTTTTTTTTTTTAAGATAATAACTACAAGATATTCATGGATAGGAAAAATGGATGTGTTTCGTATTTTACAACCACGAAAGTGTACAAGACAAAAATAGTCGTTTGAGTAAATGATCTTTACCTGAAAGTTAGAACAGTTAACGAACAACAAGATATCTTTGTTTTCATGACACGTTGTTGTCAAGAACACCCTCTGAGGTCCGAGTATGTTTGAGTATCACTCGCTAGTGCTGTGCTTTGCTTAATCTCAAAATGATATAATTTTCAAAGTTACATAAAAACTTACTTAAAAGAGTTTCGAAGTTGCGACATAAAACTTTGGAGTAGTGCGAGTATAAACTTATAAAGACATATTAGTTCAGCTTACTACTGCATCATTATTTACTACAGAGCGCTCAAGAGAGCCAGAGATAGGAATATTTAGTTAGAAAACAATTTTGCACCTTTCACAACGTTAGGCATAAGCGTTAGACTCACGTCTCTCAATACGCTAAAGCACGATTTCTCCCGTACCTTCTACATAGGACTTCTCTCAAATTCGCAACACAAACACTTTCTCCGTAACATACCTAGAATAAAGATATATCATTTAACCCCAAAATTCGACACTTTATTTTACCAGGGAGTATGTTTTCAAGAACCTTGAATAAATACAGCACATTTAGGACAAGGTCGGTGCGGGCGACTGTGAAAGTCGCTTCAAACATGGATCAAGCAACTTCCGAAAGTGCATTTTCAGTAGGTTTCGTACTAGTTAGTGTATTGCTAAGCTATTTACTAGCGAGCTGAGTGGAGAGAGGTGGAAGTTTCGTGCGTTACTGAGTTTGTGTTATAGGTTGGCACATATGTAAGCATAAAGTTCTGTAGTAAATATAAGTTTTTTTTATTACAACGTATAGATAACTGAAATTGTCAGTTTCATATGTGATGTTTATGTGTTGACAACTATTGCAATGGATTACAATATGTTTTCTGGATGTATCAAAAGCAAAACAATATCTATTGGATTTCGTATTCTCAGAACAGGCTGTACACGCACTGATTGCTTAGAGTGAAAACGTGTGTGCACGTAGCTATCTCCCAGTCAAAGTGCAACAAAATCGCAAACGTGCCCGGGCCTAATAATCAGTCATTTATCCGACCTTTAAAAATCTTTATTCTTCAACTGCTTAACTATTTTTATTCAAGCAAATATAAGTTTGAGACAATCACAGGAAAATTAAATGTGTATAAAACGTCTACACCTTATTAACGTTATTGCATTTTCAAATGATTCTCAAAATCGCTTATTACAGGTAAAATACAGATATACGCAAAAGTTTGTAACGATATTCCTACAATATTGCCGAACACATTAAATTACATTATAGTCCAGGATAAGTTTATAACAAAACGGAACAGCCATACTTAAAAAAATCTGATGTGTACCATTCACATGACTTTCTCTATATCCCTGCAACAAACTATTCTTAAAAAGCTTATACTTCTATTAACTTCATGCTAATCAGTAAAACATTAGCAGCAATAGCCATATTACTTGCTTCCTTGAAGGAGAAACGAAATAAGGGAGTACCATAGGTTAAAGTGATAATCAAAAGCTGGTTGTTATGTCACTGAAGTTCTTTGTTTGTATGGACTGCAGTTGACAAATTCCTGTATGAGAAATGTATGTTTTTCATAGCAGAAACCAAAAATAAGGAATGTCACAAAAACGACGAACTCCACGAAAAAAATGTATATAACATAAATTGTGAGCTTTAACGTGCTCTACATTTTTTGTGTTGTAAGTTTTTGTCCATCTCTTACGGTTTAGCAGTTATTCAAAATTTAGTAAAATTCATTCAGAATAAACTACTCTTCAGAGGCTATTCCCAGAAAATTCAAGATATACATTTTATTTGTCAGGTAAATATCTTTAATATACGAAATTTTAATCAAAATCGTTAGAGCCATTTTTGAGAAAATCAAAATTTTCAAAAAAAGTTCCATGTAAAGGGTAGTTCGGGGTGGGGGGGTTTTTCTCAAAATCTTCGTGTTGCATCCCTGGAAGGAACTAAACTTAAATACCAAGTTTGGTATTTTACCTACTTTTCGTTTTTGAGTTACCGTGTTCACAGACACACGGAAACACACACACACACACGGACCTTTTTCCGAAAATGCTTTTTTTAGATAAAGGGGACCTAAAACATATATTTCCGGTGAAATCACGGTATCAAATTTTTTGGTGGAGTGTAATCATTCTCTATACACTATGTACATAGTGCCTATAGAGAAAGTAAAAATGGTTTCGATTGCTTTTGCGTTCTAAGCAAAAAGGTCCCAGCAGTTCACTGGAATAAAGAGGTTTAGAACTCAAAATTCATTTCGTAGTACTATACGCCTAAGCCTTAAGGGAGCGATAAAACTAACCCTTGCGTGCTGCCTAGCCCAAAATCTTTCTCTTCTCGTTGCGTGCAAGCGCCACTCGACCGAGCGGCAGCTGTTTGATATCCCCATCCTGCGTGTCTCTAGAGGGACCCGTAATGCGACTCCATTTTGAAAGATTGCATGAGAAAGGAAGGGAAGTTTCTAGGCTGATAAAAGAATAGATAAAGTTTTCCCAGTCATTATAACTTATGACCATATATCTATCGAGCTTTGAATAGTTAGGCGTATATTCTGTATTATATGGAGTTTATTTATTTGCTTCGTCATAATTTTTTATAATGTCTAGTTTTTCCTCTCTGTTTCCCCTCTTCTCTCAATTCGCTATCATACTGCACTGATCGCACCGATATCATAAAGAATATTAGAATTATAGTGGAATGTAATATAAAATAAAATCTGTATATTAAACCCTGATAACTAATTTCTTAAACCGGGGTAAAATATCTCACTTAGCCTAAACATTTTTATAAATACCAATTAAAGCCATAATTATTATCAATTAAACTGTGTGTTAATATTTAATTCATACAACTTCAATGTAATTAATATTATTATTATTATAATTTCGTATTTTTAATATATATTAATAATTTGTATTTAGTTTTAATGTATAATTTTACTATTACTATTATTATTAATTAAAATTTATTTTATATTGTACACATTTTATTTTAAAAAACATATTATTTTAATAATTATTCTATTAAGTAATTTAATTATATTACTCTTACTATTATTATATTATTACTTAAAATTGCATACATATAATTATACATATAATTACTGTATTATTTATAAAATATAAAATAAAAAAAATATTACTACATAAACTTTACCAAAAAATACCAAGTTATAATTATTTTAACTTTATATTTATATTTATTTAAATTTTCTAAGACTTAATATTATAATTATTTCCAATTATTTCAAAATCCCACAATTTTAAAATTAAATAATCATATTATTTAAACATTTCAAAACCATACATATTCAATGTAAATTTATACTCTATTTAAATTAACATTAAATCCAAAATTCAAAACATAGTTTAAAAATGTTATAATTTAATTAAAACAGATGTAAGGAATGTAATATGCACAAACAGTCTCTTCGGTACAGTATAAGCGGTTTTCGTTACTGAGAGCACTCCTTTGACCAAAATAGCCCCTTAACTGGAGAGGCTGAATGCCCTCCTGCCACCAAAAATAAAACATTTCGTGTTGATTATGGGAACAAAAGCTGTGCCCTCTCGACCTTCACATCCTTTAACCTAGTAGACCATATCAGACGATGTAATCGTGAGGATGTAATCTCAACTACTTCGGTTAAACCTTAGGATCTATTTCCCCCAAAATTCCTTTACAAAGGGAGATTCTTGTTGTATCAAGGTCCGACTTGTCATTTTGATAATTATTTCAGCACATTGAAAACAACTGTTCTTCCCGATTGACATATGATATAAGACACCTAATTTGAGTTCCTAAATGATTGTGAGCCTAAATACTGGAATAAGTTCACAGAAGAAATACTTACAAGGCTTTTTCATGCGTACTCACATATAACGTGAATGAAAATAGGACAGAATACGTGGATATTTCATTTCTAAAAGCACAGCAATACTAAAGACAGTCGGATGATTCATATTACGATATTCACTCTTTAATTGGCATTTTACTCAAATACTGCAGGTGCGCCGGAGTTAGCATTAAAACCCAGGATATTTTACACTGATTTACAGATGTAGATATGTAGTGAAGATTCAGGATACCAAAGATGCCAAAATCTTTTAATGTCGTTTTTGCAAGGAATTTTGCTTTGTATCCCTGTATGTTGCAACCAAGTTCATTGCTAGTGAACACTAAACATCTATAATACGTATACAAAGAGAGAATTGTGACCCAGCGCACTAAATAGATATTCATAATCAAAAACATAAAAAATTACCTTTCTCGATCAGACTCTCTACATTCTTAAGTGTTTAAATTTTAGGCATTCAATTTCATCTCTACTTGAATACACACAGATACACCTTTTTTACTTCCTCTACTTCGTACATAGTGCATAGGTAGAGAAGGTACTACATTTCACCAAAATATTCTATACCAGTTTTCACCAGAAATATTTTTCAGGGTTCCTTATAGAAAATAGGCAGTTTTAGGGGGGGTTGGGCGGAAGGTCCGCGCGCGCGCGTGTTTATGTGTATATGTCCATATATCTGTAAACGCGATAGCTCAAAATCCGAAAAGACTGTTATGTACCAAACTTATATTTAAGTTCAGTATCTTCCAAGGTTGAAGAAAATCACCCCCCTCAAACATATTTTACATGGGAAACGTTTCGAAAATTGTTATTTTCTCAAAAATTGTTCTTAATAATTTTGATTAAAATACTGTATATTAAAAATACTTGCATGACGAATGAAATATATATCCTGAATTTTCTGGGAACGCCTCTGAAGATCTCTTCAATCTAAATGGCGTTTGCATAACTAGATTTATTTCAATTTTAAAATACTTAAGCTTTTCTCAAATAGAAATTCCCCACCCATTTTTCATTTGTTTTGACCTAAGCCATACAAAGAGAACCGAATTTCAAAGTTAATCCCATAGCAACACCTATTAAAAGATTTGACTATCGCCTTAGCTTCTGAATTCCCTTATTTCTCTTCTACTTACAAGGAACTACGCAATAAAATAATGTCTGCTAATGTAAATCTCGATTAGAGTTAAGTAGTTAGAAGAATAATCTTTTGTAAGAATAGGCAGAGAAAGCCATTTGAATGAAGCAATTCATATTTTTAATTGTTTCATTTATACCCCAACCTTAGCGAAGCGATCATAGTTCTATTCGCTATGCTCCAATTTTAAATGCAATGGTCATACCGGAGAGGCGACTTTTGCCTTTAGAACACGTTACCTATCGGCAATGGAAGTATCTGTGTTTTCGTTGAGTTTCCGTTTTTCTTCATGAGATCGCACAAATATTTACACTTTCATACATACTTTCAGACTCTGGGGAGGATGCGAAAGAATCTTGGCTAGAGAAAAATTTCCAACACGGGACTATTTGCATAACAGGGAGCCATTTTGAGTATTGATGACAGGGTTTCTTTTATTGCGTGAAAACTGTGTAGACTTTATATTATGAAATGACCATGGGACCAAAACGAAGGCACAACATTTAAAATACTATCTATTGCAATTTATTTAAAAATCACTATCCTTCTGAAACTTCTTTCAGCGGTAAATAATATTTATTTACAGACTGTACAGCATTCTAGATTTGGAGGTGTCTAGATGAAAGTCAAGGAAATCAGAAATACAACCAGCGATATTTCACGCCCTTTTTTTTTATTATTACAAGAACTTGCTAAAATAGGTGCAAGATACAAGAAAAGAAATAAAAACCAAACCTAATAAGGTTGTCCAAACTCTACTCCTATGAATGGGAAAACTCGTACGTACTCAACCTCTGTGCCAGCTGAAGGGTGAGCATGATAGCCAATATCTCACTGGGTTAAAGTCATACATAGCACACGTGTTCCTGCTCTCACTTCATTCTGCTCTGACGGCTGAGACTGAGCCAGTAAGTGCGTAACTCTCTGCTCTTTGGAGTGCAGCCGAACTGGTACAGCCTTTCTACTAATGAATGACCACTAATCTCACAAAGAATACGAGGAAAGTAAATGGAATTACTTTTCATTCGAGGGTTTTATTCAATGAACTGATACTGAAAACAAAAAGAATAGAACAAGAAACAAAGCTAATCTGTTCCACTTACATGTACTATTCTTACAAAAATTACTCTTATCTACATCACACTGATCAAGATAAACATTAGCAGGAATGGTCGTATTATTTAATGCTTAAACGTAGAAGGAAAATAAGGAAGTACACTGGGCTAAAGTTAGTCTTTTAAAAGCTGCTGTCGCTATACAATTACATTAAATTTCAGTTCCCTTTCCATGGTCAAAAGTAAAACAAGAAAGATATGAAACTGATGGGGAGTTCCCGTTTGAGAAAGATTTGAAGTATTTTAAAACCGAAACCAATAACAGGGAATATCTCCGAATTAATTAATTCTATATTAAAAAAAAACCATGTAAATTACATAAACTGAGTGGTTTGATAATATCTACATTTTTGTGTAGTAAGTTTTTGTATATGTGTTACGGTTTTCGACCGTTATACAAAAGTCATTCAGATGAACACTTCAGGAACTATTCCCAAGAAATTCAGGATATACTCGTACACGGACCTTTTTATAAAAATGCTTTTTTGGATTAAGGGGTCCTCAAAATTTCATTTGGGGTGAAATCGCGGTATAGAATTTTTTGGTGGAATACTACCTTCTCTACCTTCTATGTACACTTCACTAGAGAAAGTAATGAATAATTGAGAATGGGGAACATGGAGATCAGGAAAGTATTGATTTATACCCCTTACTAAACCGCTCTGACTGGGTTGCTACACAACTACATATATGAACTTTATGCTAAGTATGGGAACACTCTTTGACCTGAATTACTTTATGTATGATAGCGTATTTTACTGTGGGTAAATAAGGATATTTATAATGCACAGAGCTACTCGCCAATTGCTATAATATGCTTCATTATACACCGTTGCTTCTGAATACCAATACACACAAAGCGATAGAATACCACAGATTAAAACTCTCACATGGCACCATGAATAACAAACACCATAGTATGGTTTGAAAACATAATTATAGAGACTTTATTCTCCACTAATTACGCAACTGGATATTTGGCATAACGTTAACGCACTGGTATTATCAGCATTTGCTGATACAGTACATGCAAATGTTGTACTTCATATTTACAAAATGCCTGCTAAAACAAAAGCAATAAATCATGACATATTAATATACTTTTTAATAACTTGCAATTAGGTGCATTAAATATAACCAAATTCCACACGCTTTGACCATTAAAAGGCTGCTTGTAACTGCCCACAATGTCTGTTTCACAGTTCTAGAATGTTCAAATTACAAAATGCTCCACAATGTTCCATCTCCGGAGAAATAAGCACGACACTTCTAAACGATTTCAGCAATTTTCAGGTACACACACATACTGAATACCTTATCAATCTTAATTTAACTGTACTTCACTTTATTTTGTTTAATTTTTTTCTATTATTTACTTAGGTCATATTGTTTCTATCTATATATTATAAGCAATTGACATAATCGGTGACACCGTTCTGGGTCAAGTCCACACCCCCCTTCCATTTACACACTCCCCTTTAACACCTACGGTCATATTGTGAGCTTTGCTTTATAAATAACTTGCTCAGTAGGTTCTTAAACGTGAGGTTTTTTACTCTTTTCTTTTCTTCAAACACATACTCTCACATACATACTTTTGGACTGTGGGGGATAGGGAATGATTCTGGCCAAGGAAAAACTTTCCCGCCCCAAATGGGAGCGCACTAACCACTCGACCACGGAGGCAGTCTGGTTTAATTTTGTTCAAAACAGTTTCATTTTTCTATCTTGTTTGTGTTGTTCTATTAAAACAATGTCATTTTTCTGATTCATGGTTTCCTTCGGAAGGGAAGGAAAGCCGTTAGTCCCGTGTCGTAGATTTACGGCACGTAAAAGAACCTCAAGCCTGATAGAGGTTAAGCAGTCTTTCACGCCCAATTTAGAATGGGAGACTGAGACACATAGTAGTTAAGGAGCGTTTATAAATAACACGCCATTTACATTTTAGATTCAATAGGAGATGGATTTAAGTCGTCCCGCGTGAGGTAATATTGTCCCAGGCAAATTAACACCAGATAGTTCGTCATATAAACAACCATGTACTCTTTTAGGTTGTTTGTCCCGTATAACGTCTACGAAGCCAATCAGGGCCTGTATATACCTACCCTACTACTTTAATTCAGGATATAAGATACTCATCCTCAAAACACACGCTCATTCCTAAGTCACGGTGATTATGTGGCTTCTTCCAATAACGTTTCGGATTGAAAATGCTCTGTATGAGTCTTAATATGTTCCTGGTGTGTTCTTCAAAACTTAGCATCCTTTAATCAAATAGCTATTTGGTGGCACTTCTGTTGCAGTGATAAAACTATTCTGATGAAAGGAACTTACTCCAAGCTTTTGGTAATGCAGTATCCTTGATAAGTAGCTCAAGCTTCTGCTTCCATGTACACCATTTATCTTATTTGTTCCGCTGCTGAATTGGTTAACTCCGATCAGAACTGTATGGGGCGCGCGCAAATTTGAATTGCCGGTTGAAACGCTTTCATTAACCGCTGCTTTGGTTATCTATGCTCTGCTGTATAAACGTACAGATATTCTTCATTCTGTTTTGACAAGCATTTCATAGGGCAAATTGATTAAAAAATAACAGAGTGCGTTAGAAATAGAAATTCTCCGAATAAATTTTCAATATAGGTTATAATTTCTCCTCAAATATCTACATACTACAAAAACGTCAACAAAATATAACAGATTTGAGGTAAAAAAATGGGAAATAATGCTTGTAAAATTATTTTAACTGCCAAGTGGTCGAACACCATCAAAATTAACAAACACGAAACTGCAAAGATGATTATAAAATTGTAAGGAAACAATAAAAGCTAGCCAGTCATTTATCTTCTTTTTATAATAGATGGCGATAGCCACAAAATAAGTCACAAGTAACGCCACTCCCCATGGCCGCGCTGGCTAAAGTGCTTCGCTTTGGTGCTTCGTAGCGCTGGGGATTGTGGGTTCAAGTGCCGCTTTGGGAATGGGTGTTTATATGTTTGTTGTGTGTGTGTGTGTGTGTTGACAAAAAAAATCAAACAGAAAACAAAGTAAATGCTAGGAAAATGAAAAAAGGAGGAAGAGAGAATACAGCGCCGGAGTCCCGACCAGACTCCGAAACTTATTTTCATATTTATAAAGTAAGAACGGTCTTTTGTCAGTCTGTTGAACTACTGCTTTGGTAAACTTATTTGGTAATGCGAGAGAGCATGATTAGTTACATAAAATGAGAAGTTAAGTCTACCTCTCTTTCTCTCTTAAGTATACCCTCTTTTGAAGCCCGTATTTACGGTTCTCTTTGACGCCTCTAGCCTCATTACTGCAGACGTGAACGTCTAGATTGAGTCACGTCTCTCTAACTAGAAATCAACTTGTTCAAAGTGTGCTAACAGAATTACAAATAATAGCCATAACGAAAATATAAGGCGAGTTACAAACACCCTAAATACCACTCTTGTGTAAAGGGTAGCCTGTGACGGATTTATTCACTGTTTAAGTTTACAACTGTGAAAAATAACGAAAGAAACTGCTAGTTTACATTCTTTTGTTTCTCCAAATCACGAGGCTAAACTTTACTCTAAGCAAACTTTTCGTTTTTCTTTTACGCCTTGTGCTTAAACGTGCTGAGGTAGATAGAATGTACTCTTAATGCACAAGACTTGACAAACCTATTTTAAGTGGCCGCAAAGGCGATGAACGTTTACTGGAAGATGGATCGGTTGTGTCTCTCCTCTCCCTTTTCTCTATATCGCACTGAAATAAGAGAAGGGATACGACTAATCTACACAGTAACGAAACGAGAACAAATGAGTCACGAAAATAAACGGATCTCTCTCGCCTTTGGTTTCCAGGTGATGTTGGCAATAAACGCACAACACCCTTCTTTGAGTCTTTTGAGACAGTTTTCCAGCCTGAAAATGGAGAGAATGTCGACCTAAGTTCCTTTTATCGCGAAATCAGCGGTGAATACATGAAAACTTAACAGTTCGCCGTTTTGCAATCTCTTTTGAACCTTTACGGTTTACAAGAGGCGCTTTGGTATGAGAACAAACACATAACTGGCGCTACTATAAAACGTTAGTTTTCGGGGTTTATTAAATTCCTTGCACACAACACACCAATCATAAAAGCTATTTGCACTTTCATAACATGCACAAAATTGTGGTTCTCTGGCGCTCTCGACATGAAATAAATTAGGGGAGAATAAATCCGAACAATGTAACAGGACATTTTAAATTGTTTGTGGAATCTTATAAATTGCAATTTCTTGATTTAATTTATGAAGATGTTATTACTGTAGGTACAAAACGTATATTTTAAATAAGTTTTAAAATGTCTTTGCATAGGTTATTTTGTACTAAATTCTATAGCACTTCACTGAAGAAGAAGAAGAAGAAGAAGAAGAAAAAAGGGGGAAAAAACTTGATGTGTTCCATTTATATGACTTTCTGCAAGTATTCTGCAACACACTATTGCTACTAAAACTTATTATAGCTACTTTGTGCTAATTGAGACAAACCTTAGCAGAAATGACTATTACTTATTTTCCTAAATTCTGAAGAGAAATAAGGGCATGCAGAAGGCCAAAGCGGTAGTCACATTTTAAGAGCTAGTCGCTATATGATTATTTGAAATTCAGTTCCATTAACAAGGCCAGGAATTAAAAATAAATAAAAACTTTCCCATTCCTGAAAAGTATAAGTACTCGAAAATTTAAAGCAATAACAAAAGGTATATAAAATGGTTAACTTACAAAAACTAAATAAATATTATTTGAAATAAATTGCGTGCTTTAAAGGCATCTACAATTTTTGTAAAATAAGATTTTCTCTCTCTCGGTTTTGCAGTTTACCGGTTATGCAAGTCATCCAGAATAAAAGACTTCAGAGACCATTTCGAGTAAATTCAACATACTCATGTAATTTCTTATGAAAATATCGTCTTAAACATATGGCATTTTAATAAAAATATCTAGCGGCATTTTTTTAGGGAAAATATTTTTGAAAAATGTTCCATGTAAACGGTATTGGAAAGTGATAGGATTTTTTTTGAAAATCTTCGTTGGAAGATATTCAAATAAATATGAAATTTGGTATTTAATGGATTTTTCGTGCTTTTGATCTCGGGCACAAACACACACGCGCGAGAGCGCTTTTCTAATATTTTTTTTTTACGTTCTCTACACATACTATGTACATAGTGTATAGAGAATATATTGTACTCCACCCAAAAATTGGATACCGAGATTTCACCGGAAATATTTATTTTAGGGTCCCCTGTATTTAAAAAAAAAGCATTTTTCAGAAAAAGGTCCGTGTGTGTATGAAGTTTGCTTCTCGACTCACCATACGAAAGAGTCTGTACCTGCTTCAAGTAAATATATACATTCGGGATATATTGCACGGATATAAATAAATATGTAGCTACTTATGAAATTTGTCTTATACTTTCCTCGTAGTTTGCAGAGGTTTTCATTACCACAATGGATTGTCAGGGGATCTGCAGTCTTTTTTATTTGGGAGGAGGGGGTTCTGCTAAGTCTCAAATGATCTTCAGTCACCAAAAATGACAGCTTATCGATAATTCGTTTGCCGAATGAAAATATGCCTGAATACGTTTATCTGTTTTTCCTGTTCATCATGAGATAAACGCTGGATAACTCTCAGCTAATCTCATGCTCACTCATATCGTTTACCCTCTCTATAAATCTTATTAAATTGGACATAAATCACTTCATTACGAGACGATCACGTAAAACGGACGTTCTAAATTGTCATCGCTTTGGGGGCGACATTAACATTTATTTTTGAAACTTACTATTTTAAAACTTAAGAAATATATTGAAGTTACATTTACATCCCTTTAATGTTTACTTAAAATAATTCATCATTATTCATCATAATAAATTGAACACAAAAAAATAGCAAGTTCACTAGTGTATCCCACTGAACCGTTTGTTAGTCATTGGTAAGCAGATCTCGAAGGTGATCAAAATCGGAGTGCGAGGTTTACAAGCACTATATAACATACCGATTTATTGCAATTTAATGCATGTGTTCTACGGTATACGAGGGTCGGCTGATAAGTCCCGGACCTCACACAGATATGGCGTCACTAGACCAGTTAGACGGTAGCATCGTATAGTGTAGCTCTAGACTAGCTTGTATTCATATTTACGGGTCAATAGCTTGTTTAGTTTTCGAATGACGGGATTTTAAACAAGACAACTTTATAGTTTTCACGAAAATGGAGGATTTGGAAAAACGAACATGATTAAACACTTCCATTAGAAAGGCTTAAGGCCTAAAGAAATCAAGGAGGAAATGGACAGTACATCGAAAGACTCTACCCCTTCATATTCAATGATTAAAAGGTGGGTTGCAGAGTTTAAAATGGGAAGTGCGAGAACTAGTGATGAGACTCGCTTTGGACGCCCTGTATAAATGACAACTCTAGAGATAATTGAAAAAAGTCATTGTTTAGTACTGGAAGACCGCAGATTAAAGCTGTTTGAGATAGCAGAGGCTGTAAACATATCAAAAGAAGTGCAGGTAATATTTTAAGTAATGTTTTGGGCTTTAGGTCTGTCCAAGATGGGTGCCGCGTTTGTTGACACCTGATCAAAAGTTGCAAAGAAAAACTGTTTCTTTTAAGAATGTGGAGCTCTATCGTAAAAATCCCAGTGGTTTTTTGAGACGGCTTATTACTATGGATGAAACTTGGATTCATCACTACACTCCAGGAATTAATCACAGTCAAAACAGTGGATTGCGCCAAGTGAACCAACTCCAAAAAGGCGAAGTCAACACAGCTAACAAGTTTATGGTGAGTGTTTTCTGGGATGCACAGGAAATTATTTTTATTGATTACTTGGAAAAGGGTAAAAGTACCACTGGTAACCACTACGCAAGCTTACAGCAATGTTTGCAGTAGGTGAGGTGAAAAGAAAAAGACCTCATTTGGCAAAAAACTTTTTTCGTCACAGCAATGATCCGGCCTATCGTTCAATCATTGCGCTGGGTAAAATGTGCGAAATTAAGTTCGAATTGCTTAAACATCCACCCTACTCGCCAGATCTAGCACCCAGTGACTGCCACCTGTTCCCAAACCTCAGAGAAGTTTTGGAGGACGAAGATTTCACAGCAACGAGGAGGACATTGATGCGGTAATCAGCTTTTGAGGACCTTGATAAATCGCACTACAGAGATGGTTTAATTAAATTAGAACACCGCTATGACAAATGTATTAGCCTTTCTAGAGATTGTGTTGAGAAAAAAAAAATTAATGATGTTTTCTTTGAGAGGTCTGGGACTTATCTGCCGGCCCTAGTACAATGTGTGTAGTAACTGTGATGTTCTGTTACTCTAACATGAAAACGATTTACAGCTGTAGCCTCTGTTGGCTACATGACTAATCGACCTCGAAGGCGACTATCTGATGCGGCAGCAGCAACATTAAAGACGCCGACATGTTCTTTGTATTGCTCCCTGACTGATAAGCACAATGGCGATCTGTTATGTTTGTGGTGTACACTATTCTATCGCAAAGAATTCCAGGCTCTGACGCATGTTTAGTCCCATCTGTGTTCCTTTACTTATTCATTTATTCTCAAGGGATTTACGATGTCTGTTATTCCCTGTGCATTTTTAGGGGAGGAAAAGGGGATTACTTCAGAGGGTTGCAAACCTCTAGAGAATATCCCTGTACTTTTAATCTGATCCAAGAGTTATAAAAGCATGCTGCGCGATGCGTTTGAAATTCTAATTTATGCATTACATTACGTAGGTGTGTTGTTAACATTTTCCCCCTCCGAGTTCCAAACAAGAACATAAAACGATCCTTGAGTGAAAGTTACCTACGGCAAGACAGTTTTAAAAGCTCTGGCTTTGAACTTTGCTTATGATTTGAAGAAAGTTGAATTAATAGTCATTTCTGTTCCCTTGTAGAAAATAAACTGGCAATACTTGAGATCAGGTCCCTGTTTAACAATATTTACAATTTACAAACGACAATATTTTCTATGCCAGTCGAGATTTGAACCATTGATCTCCCGGTCTCTTTGTGGTTTATCGGAAAAATTAAGAGTTAATTGGGGAATCTAATACCCCATCGGCATGCCTGCCATTGAACCAGTAGTTAGAGCAACCGAACGAGGCCGCGAGATCCGTGTTTCAAACCCGCACATGACATTAAATTTTTCAGTCTGACTCTACTTTTCCAACCGTTGTCTTACACTTGGTTGGTGAGGAAAAAGAAATACTAACAAAAGTTCTATTTACAAATATTTGTAAACTCTGTTTCACAATAAACGTTTATTAACTTGTAAAGTTTCATAATTTTTACTGATCCAAATAAATAATTGAAAAGTGATTGCATTTCAATATTTAAAATAGCAATATTGAGAATACGCAATCACAAATTTTGACAGGCTATGCTGATTGACTGTGATGTAATACGACGTAGTTCAACACTTTGTTACTTTATAAATTGCGTTGATTGCTATAAGCATGAACGTGAGATTTTTATTTTAGGTTCAGCACGAAGGCATAAGATCATAAACGAAAACAAAATAAACATTTTAGAAAAAATTAGAGACGAATTGACTAACAACTACACTGTCTATATCTGCTATTGCCAATTTGTATCCAAAGCAAAGCAACATACAGTATATGTTTTGAGATTAAGTCTCTGCTTGTTCCTGCTACATGCTGAATGTGAAGTGCAAAATATTGCAATAGCGATTCCGTTGCTAAAAACTCGTTTCAAAGCTCTCATTGTATACGTAAACAAATGTAAAGTTATTAAAGTCTGAGCTTAAATGTTGACGTCTTCCACCTCCTTTGCAATAACACCATTAGATATTATTTGAGCCACTAGCATTTTATGCTAGCAATATTTTGCTGTGTTCTTGCCAAAAAAGTAATATCCTTTTATCGGTCTTTATTTAATACATTATTAAATATAGCTTCCTTTAAAATCCTTAAACCATTTGCAGACATGTTGTTTAGTTTACAAATGTGCGAGATGATGCGAGTATGAAGCAAAACACTTGTACTTTCGCAAACTTTGTAAAACATGCCCCAGATCTATCATTTCCATGTTTCTCCGAATAGTATCCCAGCTCACCTTAAACATTTTCTAGTGTGTTTTGGATTCACTGTGAATTATTGTTGCCTCAACTATTATGTTGGTTCATCAGTTGAGAATTACGAACAATATAAGTGATCACTGGGCAATGTCTTAGTTCATAACCGTATAGCAGAAAACTTTCCGCCATCCGGTTCTGTTTGCCTACCTCGGAACCATGCTTGTAAGTTCTGGTAATGGAATCAGAAAGTTGTGTGCAGCTCTTTAAGAGTACACTTATGTTGGTGAAAAACAGGATCGCGCGCACTTTTTCTTGGCGTTGGCTCCCTAGTTTTTATTTCGTATGTTTCGCGCAATTTCGCAAACGCAGTATAGCGATAACATTCACACATGAAGTACTATCATCTAGTGACTTCAATTCTAAGGTTTAATTTTGTGTGTAGATCCCCAGTTCAAGTACATGCATATGTGTTTCTTTTAATAATTAAGCTAGTTCGCGTTAAATTAGGTGACCTATTCACCACAATGGCTGAGAGCTTCAAAGAAAGAAAATTTATTGACAACTTTTAAGATTGAAATTTATTGTTTTGATAGTGAATTAAAGTAATTAGTTTTCTCTTTAATTTGTATAAATAGCTTATAAACTTTTATTTATATATTAGAATAATTTAGCTTTTTGGTTAAAATGCCAACATATGGAAAGACAGACGATTTCTCTCTTCTCCCTTTGGACCCTCGCTTCACCATAAAACTACCGCCCAGGAAAAGCTGCGCGCATAGCACAAATGTCGGACATTTACAATTTATGATATGGTCATTTTATACAAAAACCCAGTTTAGGAACTCCGCGTGTGGCCCGAAGAAAAGCTGCGGTAATTGTGACATAATAGATACATTCGTAACTAAGGTAAGCATTTTCAACACCTATTACAATACAGGAAATAGACTGCCTCCGTGGTCGAGTGGTCAACGAGCTGAATTCTCACTTGGAGGTCCCCGGTTCGATTCCCGGCTGGGGCGGGGGATATGTCTTTAACAAGAATTATTCCCTATCCCCCACAGAGTCTGGAAATATGAATGTGTCTGTTTGAAGAGAATAAAACGATTTAAAATCAACGTAAAGTACCTATAGACTAGTTGTTTCTAATGCAAAGCCCCCGATAAGACCTTAGATATTAAAAAGGGCTATATAAATGAAACAATACAAAATAAAAACACTAAGCATGTCTCCTATCTATATATGCAGTTTCCTTTTAGGTCCGTTTCAGTTAATTTGCCTACGTTTTGCCGGCTGTTCAGACAGGGCGGGAGCTTCTTCTTCGACTCGCTAAGATGGCCAAGAAGAGACTGCGCAGATTCGCCGCTGCTAAGGCAGCATCCGTCGCCTCTTCCTCGGCAGCCGCCGAGGAGGCAGCTTCTCCGTTGCTACCGGTCCCGGCAAGCCCTGCCTCGCCGCCGGCCGCCACCACACGCTCGCCGCAACTGCGGCAGGCCGCCACCTCCGCCGCCCAGCTCCACGTCGCCGCCGCCCCGGTTCAGTGCCGTGGTACGGGGGGTCCCTAGGGACCTTTCCACCCGGCACCTCCTCGCCGCAGCGAAATCCAAGTGGCCTTCTTTTTTGAGGGCCACAAGGATAATTTGCAACCGGGGACCTACACCACTTGTGAGGCTGGAAATCAAGGATCGTTCGGACCTCGACGCTGCCTTGGCGTCAGGGTTGCCCTTGTTAGGGCAACTCCTGGTTGTCGAGGCTAGCAAGACGGAACCTAACCGGCCCTGCCGTCGCTGTTGTGCCTTCGGGCATAAGCCGACTCCTGCTCCGCGACGCCGCGGTGCCACTACTGTGGCTCCGCCAACACCACCGCTGAGTGCACTGAGCACAATCTTCGCCGTCGCCGCCGGTTCTGTGCCACCTGCCGTGGCACAGGGCAAGCGCAGTGCCCTCTCTACCCAAGGAGCAGCACTTCCTCACCACCTCCTGCGCGCCGCACCACTCCACCGCAGACATCTACCACCGAGGCCTCACCACCTGCACTCTCAACAGACGCAGCGACGCGAGAAGCCATTCAGGACCTCCACGCGGAGATCCTGAACGTCGGCGCTCGAATAGCTGCTCTGGAAGAGACATGCAGCCTCCTCACACAGAAGCTGCAGGAACTGCAAACTTCTAACGCCGCAGCAGCCACCAGCCAGCAGACTTCAGCCGCCGACCTGTCCACCAGGATCGACGCCCTCATGCAGCCTCTGAGGCAGGTTCTCCTGCAGCAAGCTGCATACTCTGCTGAGCTGTTTCAATCCAAACGACAGCAACCCAACACTGCTCCTCCTCCTGTACAGGCTGAGGGGCACGCACGGCACGGGAATGCTCGACCACCATCACAGTGGAAGACTACTGGGAGCTTCGTGGAGCAATTCCGAAGCAGGTATAATCCATAACGTCTACGTCCTATTCTCTCCTCAAATTTCCACCCTTTATTTCCTTTCCAACATCACTTCTACTCCCTAGGCTGCAGTCAGGTTCCATGGCTGTTAGCCTAGAAATAACCTTTCACCCGCTCCCGCACAACGTGCGGCAGCTTCCTATCTTTCGCCGACTAACGCGGGTGCATCAGCGGGACCGCGCAAAGCCACGAGATTCTCAACAAACTACTGTTATAACGTGGAGGGGTTTTTTAGTGGGTATGCCGCATGAGGAAGCGGAGAGTCCCACATATCCTCCCAGCCATTGCACTTCGGCTGGGGGTTGAATGCGTAATGCATTTTTCCCCTCCACGGTAAAAAAAAAAAAAGTTCAGACATTCGACTCTTGAGGATGGCTAAGAAGAGACAGCGCAGACTCGCCGCCGCTAAGGCAGCACCCAACGCCTCTTCCCCGGCAGCCGCCAAGGAGGTAGCATCTCCGAAGCCACCGGTCACGGCAAGCCCTGCTTCGCCGCCGGCCGCCACCGCAGTATCGCCGCAACTGCAGCCGCAGTTGCCGCCACCATCGCCGCCAACAACGTCTCCACCCAGCTCCATGACGACGCCACCCCGGCTCAGTGCCGTGGTACGGGGAGTCCCTCGGGACCTTTCCACCCGGCATCTGCTCACCGCCGTGCAGTCGCGGTTGCTTTCATGCTTGAGGGCCACCCGCAAATACTGCGACCGGGGGCCAATGCCGCTCGTTCGTCTGGAGATACAGGACCAGGCTGACATGAAAGGTGCCTTGGCGTCAGGGTTGCCCTTATTAGGGCGACTTCTGGTCGTCGAGGCTAGCCGACAGGAACGCCATCGGCCCTCCCGACGCTGATGTGCCTACGGACACACAGCTGAAGTCTGCTCTTCGCCGCCAACGTGCCACTACTGTGGTACCAATACCCACACTGCCGAGTGCACTGGGCACGATCTCCGCAGTCACCGCCGATTCTGTGCCACCTGTTGTGGCACAGGACACTTCACCGGGCAAGCCCAGTGCCCTCTCTACCCAAGGAGCAGCACTTCTTCACCACCTCCTGCCCGCCGCACCACACCACCGCAGACTACCCACACAGAAGCCACACCACCTGCACCCTCAACTGACGCAGCGACGCGAGACGCCATTCAGGACCTGCATGCGGAGATCCTGAACGTCGGCGCTCGCTTAGCTGCTCTGGAAGAGACGTGCAGTAACGTCATTCAGAAGCTACTTGAACTTCAAGCTTCCAACACCGCAGTCACCTCCACTCTTCAAGCATCTGCAGCTGATCTATCCACCCCGGGTAGACGGCCTACATGTGCAGCTGAAACAGGTTCGCAAGAAGCAAGTTCTCCACGTTGCTGACATGTTTTGACTCCGTAAACAGCAGAACATACCGCTCCTCCTCCTGCCCAGGTTGAGGGGCACGCACCGACAGCAGATCTTCAGGAGTCGACCACCTGGAAGACGCCTCGGAGCTTCGCTGAACATTACCGCAATAGACAGATCCAGTAAGAATTCTTCGTCCACATCTCTCCTCTACTTCCACCCTTTAATTCCTTTCTAACATCACCTTTATTCCCTAGGCTGCAGTCAGGTTTCATGGCTGTCAGCCTAGACACAACCTTTCACCCGCTCCCGCACAACGTGCGGCAGCATCCTACTTTTCGCATATTAACGCGGGTGCATTTGCGGGACCGCGTAAAGCCACGATCATCTCAACAATCTACGTGATATAATGTGGAGGGGTTTTTTACTGGGTAGGCCACATGAGGAAGCGGAGAGTCCCACATATCCTCCCAGCCATTGCACCTCGGCTGGGGGTTGAATGCGTAATGCATTTTTCCCCTCCACGATAAAAAAAAAAAAAAAAAATGTTCATACATAATTCGGAATGCACACCTAACGAACTGTGGGTGTAACATTTAAACCTTGCAGCTAACTCCTCCCAGGCACGGAAATATTTCTGGAGGGTGCGTTCCAATGGTATGTGAGTCATGAGGGAATATACACGAATAATTTGACGGTGCTTATATACACGCAATTTTCATTCATTAGGGAATTATAGGAACAAAAAGGGAAGGGGGGATATTAAATTAACTTTTTATATAACTTTGCTTCACCCGTTTTATTTAATTAGTTCAGTAATACAGCTGAATGCCACCCACATTCAAAGAAAGAAAAAGCAGTAAATTTCTCATTAACATATCAGAGAAGCCCTTCTGGATAATTTGTATTCTGGGAAAATGCAACAAAAAGAATGGGAATGGGAAAAGAATATTAAAAACAGAAAAGAAAAACATTAATTCGGTTTCCATCCAAGAGCCACTACCTTTTTAGTGCATAATGACTAATTATATCTGCTACCAAAAGAAAGACGCGCTGTGAAAAGGAGATATCCTAGTCACTCGTTGTGTGTGGTAATATAAACTTCGCAAATTCCTCGTATCACTACAGATCGTAAGAATGCTCAAGTTTAAAGCAGATATTTCTTGCTGAAAAACCGACAGTAGTGATACCGTATACCTTACTTTCTGTTTGAAATCCAGCTCTCAAGCAGCCACTCAATGTACTGTCCTTATTTGCATTACGTACCCATGGTGCAGTAACGTGTGTTGCCTAAAGTAATGAGTTCGAAAACGAGACAGAGTAAGGGAACAGCGCAATAGGTTGAGGTCACTTCTGCCACAGCCACACTACATCATTTTCTACCTCATGATCTTTACAAGGGGAATACTAAAGATAAAATTCTGTCTGTATGAAAATTTTCTAAATGTAACATAAATCCCGGTTAAAGATCTTTAACGGCATTTCCTAGCGAGCATACGGATATTTAAATGAAGCTGAAGCTACACCGTGCATTTTATTTAGTTTGTTTTATTACTTTAACATTAGGTTATTTCTATTGTACATCTTATTTCCAATACAGTATAATATCTGTAGGCTGACCACGTTCAAAAAACCGTTCCATGGCGCGTATCCCGTCACCCAAAAATAACCAAGTATACTTTACCTTCCTATTCTTTTCTACATGCAAGGCCTACCCTTAGGCATAGGCAACCACACGGCTTATATGTACTTCGGACGGTATACCATAAAGGCGAAATAATGCAGCAATGGAAGAAGTCGCACCGTGCATTAATGCTATTTACTACATCCGTATTTAACTTAGATCAGAGGGTTTCTAACTTTTGCTGTCGTAGATCCCTTAAGCTGCCAAAATCTATACATTTCATATTAATCGCCATCGAAATATTCTAGCATATAATAAATAGTAAATATCGTGCATGTATATAAATTAATACACACGCAAACAACAAAAATAAGCGAAGTGTATTTAAGGAATGTACAGTGAAATATAGTTTTATTGTAAGTCAATTGCTATGTATTCATTGTGTGACAATGAGATCATATGATAAGGAATATAAATGTTCCAACTATTGCCTTCTATGAAAAATAGCAAGAAGGCGCAAAAAATTCTTAGCCATGTTTGGTCCATTTCCAAGTGTTCTTCAAGAGGAAGTTATCTACAATTTGGTATTTAACAATGGAGTAACACTTGAAAATGTGCCGAGGGCGCTAACGTTACAACCCCTATAGGGACATCTCCGTAAAAGTTTTTCTTAAAAAAAAAAAAAAAAAAAAAAAAAAAAAAAAAAAAAAAAAAAAAGGTATCCCTCGATAAGTCAACTCCCTGAAACCACAATTCATCGTTGATGAAGCTATATTAAATACTGACCCTCTAGCAGCAGGAGATTCTATTTATGTGCTGAGATCATGACGAGGCGATTGAAATACTGCTTCTCTAGCGTCAGGTGTTCATACTGGATGAGTCGGAACTGTATTGACATACGCAGTGATTAGTCATGCTTGTGCGTCGTTCCATCTTGATTGCATTCAACCATAGTCACACGTTATGTTTTGTTCATATTGTCAACAAAAATAAAGTAAAATCTGATTTTCTCTATCTATCTTTTACTGTGGAAATGGGAGGGTGTTTGTGTGGGAAGGCTTCTTGCATTAATAATGCAACCACATAATTTCTAGGTATAACTCGCTGTGAGTGCTTTCTCTTCCGCTAACCGCTCTTTCTATTTAAATGTCGCTGTGACTAATTTCTTTTCAACAAACTATAACCTCTCCTCCTAGGTAGAGGCCGCTGTGATTTCTCTTCAGCAAACCATTAACGCTCTTTGAGTGGCGGTAGCTGTGATTGATTGCTTTCTCTTCCGCAAAGCATCGCCGTTCCTTTCAGGTAAAGGTTCGCTGTGGCTTAAATATAGGCTCACCAGTCAACTACGGCATGATTCTTGGTTTATTAGGCATGGGAGATGACGGGTAATAAAACCCAGTCGATAGACTCATTGCTCATCGTTTTCAGATGCCGCGGTATCATGTTTAGATAGCGATGGAAAACTCCTGCATTATTTTTTTCAACAGAGGATCTGTAAACATCATTCGAAGTATGAATGTAACATACTTCTTTAAATGTGTTGTACTGTGTGACTAACCACCTCGTGAAAAAATTTACGCCACATTTTATACAATGTCATCTTGTTAGCACGTTAATTTTATTCAAGTTTTATTCAATATCACTCTTGAACAATGGTTAAACAAACATTTATGGAAATTAGTTTTGATTTGCGTAAACACAAATATATGAAAGGGATATATTCATGCACTGTATTATTTCACGTCTTATTTGTTTCTGCTAGATTAATACATTTTTGATAACTGGAGTACATACGTGTAATACTGGAGAAAGCCATCGAGCCAGGACATTGCAAAAAAAAGTGGTTTAATGCGTTATCTCAACTAGCTTCATTCACAACTCGGTTAACACTGCATATTAGACGAGTACCTCTACCCTTTTCTGCATTATTTTGTATATTTTATTTAAGCACAGGAGCCTATGAAATGTTATATTCATTCATCCACAGGAAAGAAACGCAGCCAAGCCTGCAAGAACTATAGTGCAGCAACTCTTGGGGGACATGTGTAAGGCAGCATGGTGAAATTTCGATTCTTTCATCTAGCTTAAAGTTAATGCAACAACTTTCAATAATGCAAAACTTAAAAAATTAAAATGTTCAGAGTATTGAAGGGTTATCTTATTATATATCTATTTTTTTTACATTTTATCTCGTTTATTATTTTAGTAATTTATGCATTGAAATTAGGGATTTAGTAGCCCATGTTTTGAGAAAGATTAGGAATTTGCAGTGCTGAAAAAATCATTGCATTCGATTGATGTTTTTTGACATTATCCTCCACACATACATTACACACTCACATATGCATACATAAACAGATCTATCTTTATGGCATTATTGTAGATTGTATCGCAAATGAAATGCGACTGAAATCATTTTGTCTGCTCAGATACGAGTCTGGGCTTCCTCGGCTAAGTACAAGGTTAGTACCACAATTTGAAGATTCATACATGTATAAAATATATTTTATGAACCATAATTTTAAATATGCCAGAAAGAAGTCAAACGGAGGTTCCATGCCGAGTTTGAACATGGCGTATTCTCATGGACAGTGGCCTAGCTGGAACTAAAGGCTATACATTGGTTTTCGATGCCATGCAAATCCGTTTCAAATTTAAAGCTTGCAAGCGCGCAGCACGCAGGCTTAAGGTAGCTAACAATGTTGGTCAATAAGTTCCTCTCGGCTTTACGATGATGCTCTGGTGTAAAATCTTACCCTTCAGACATTTTCACCGGTATTCTTCTGGGAAAGTCCGTCTCGATGTAATCCACTCTTGATGAGATGGTGGCTGCAAAAAGATGGGAACAAAGACGAAGCGCGACAAGAAATATTACAGAGACTTGGCTCTTATGTTCCAGAATAGCAAAGTACTTCCGTCGGAGCGAGACAGAGAAAAATTCGCATATTAAGTCGGCCTTGAGGCTCTGCTCAATTTAAACCTGTAATTTAAAGGAATAGCTCTTCTTACCATCAGAAGAAAGTCTGGAGAAAAAAAATTCTGAAAGCATCATTAAAATAAGTGAATTGTTTTTGCTTATTTTCACATTCTATAAATAGAATCCTGCAATATTACATAATTGTCTATCACTATTTAAAAAGGGCTCTTCAGGAAAATATAATCAATGATTATATTATAGTTCATAAAAGTCATTATTTTATATCTTAATTACACTGGATGTAAGTAAGCTTTATTAAACTTAGTGAATACAAACTAGCAGAAGTCGAGTTCGCCATGGTAATACGGAAATGGCTTATAAGTGCAGTATTCTTGTAAGGGCTGCTTTACTATTCGTAAATTAACTGAAGAGGGATGTACATATATATTCTGTTCTATAAAATTTGACAATGTCACTTTTTGGTGAATTAGTCCAATTTGGTAATTACTTGTTGAATATCGCTTATCTTCAATTATTTTGCTGAATTAAATACAACCGATATTTAAAACTCAGGCTTCCTTATTTCTGTATTAGCCAGCCGTATTAGGACAATACAACGTGTAAGTATGTGTCATCACATTAATCTTTAAGAATTTTGAAATTGTTACGTAATATACCTAAATTACTGTCAACCCGCCTTTCAGCGCACACTTAGAAGAAAAAAGTGGTTCATTCCTCTAAACCGTATTACTGTTTCTATTTTCTTCTACAATTATCTAACAAACAGTCGATCCAACAAGCCTGTACTACCTCTCTTGAAAACAATTCCAAGAAATAAAGATGAACCAATTAGCGAAATTATGCTGTATGTGAAACGAAGGAAAGTAAAAAATACAACCTTTCTTGAATTCTATCCGTTGGCATAAACGGCTTATGCGAATGTAACATAAATAGCTTCTCCAAATTAGACAAGAAACGGTAGTGAAAAATTATTCACCTTTAGCTTTAAAATGCACAACAGCTACACTGTATATGTCAAAAGCTTTTCCTGAAGTACACATCACATGCCGTCATAGAAGAGGAATGTGAGGGAGCAAGGGCGGAGACATACCCTGAATAAGCGAACCTTGTTATGGAAAAGTTCTGAAGAATGAGGCTTCTATTTATATCTATTTATCAATTTCAATAGCTTCTTTGGTTCATAAGCATTTAGAATATGTTAGAATACAATTATTATTATTAATAATAATTGCAAAAAAAAAAAAAAAAGCACTGATATGGCTCTGGTAGTAGAAACCGCCATTAAATAACTTGGCTTATCACCCAGCCTGTTTCACATTACGGTACTCTCATTGCAATGTCATCCTCCGCTCATTCCTTGGAAAACTTTAGTAACTTCCCATTTACCTGCCATTCAACTTCAAATGAGTGGACTAATTGGAAACGTGATCCCGGGAAAGACTGGAGCTTTAAAATTGTCCCATTTCTATATGGTACACTATTTATACAAAAGCAAAACAACGAAACGTTGGGTAGCTGGAATGATTGTAACTTCCGGATACAGCTTGCATAATAAATTGTAAGTACATTTTAGAATATCCTAGGCTATTAATTTTATTACACCATTTGTTAAGTTTAATGAACCTTTAAGCTAAGCCTTTAAAAATCGGTTATATTAATTTTAAAACAGCGCCCGAACCCAAGACTACTTGCCGCCTCTATCTGTAATATGACAACAAAATAATTGATCAAAAGTTATAATTTTGTCGTGTTGTACAAATGTTATTATGGTTTTGTATTAGAATCAATGGCATAGCAGAAAACACTTTCAGGTAATTTATCATACTGAATTATATTGAACAATGAAAAAATTAATGTGTTTCAAATGAGATTTGCCATTTTATTCCTTATACCAACATGTTCACAGAAAATATGGTATTCGTCTTAAAAAGTTTAAAATATAGGATATCTTACATAAAAATCATCGAGCCATTTTGTAGTTATATAAAAGGAATGAAACATTTTATGCATAAGGGACTGTTTTTGGTGACGGTAGCGATTTCTTGCTAAATTTTGTCTTGCATCCATAAAAGGGGCTTAAGAATGAAATGTTGATTTTAGCGAAATTTGGGGCGGAATTGAAAGTCTATGGTGTATTGTGTGGGCTGTGTTGTGGTGTAGGTCTCAGGGGTGCTGTGCTTCTCGGTGTAGGCTGTGGATGGGTGTAGTATTAATTTTAAACATTTTTATAGGTTTAAATTTGCCGCTGTATATAGAGTTGGTAACTCTTGCTGTTGGCGAAACTGTAATTAACTATTTGCGCCAGACTTGATTGTTGGAGTAGTTGCGGCAAATTAACTTATTTTTGCACAGCTCAACCACGTTTTTTCGTTATAAGTGTACTAGCTTCAGTCAGTGAGTAAAAGAATCTTAACCTCCTTGCTTGGATGGGAGGATTTAATACTGTAAAGAATTAATTTAGAAGATTTCTTGTTAATTATAAACTTTTATTTCGTAAATCGTTGAAACAATGTGGTGAACTAAGGCACGCTATTTAAACTGAACTCTTTTTGAGAAAACTGTGCCAAATATATACTTTGTAGTCTGTACTTACAATAAATTTCTTGTTGATAATCAGTAAAATACAATATTTAATACTGAATTCTAAATTAGAGGTCTCGATTTGCGAGATTATCTCTTGGCGTCTGTATCCCTGGCTTCTATCTTATTGAACTGCGTCCCGGAAGCTTTTAAAATTTTCCACATATATACAAAAGTTGAAGATCAATATTTTATAACATTATAATCTATCCGTCACCATGGGAACGGCAGATTTCCTTAATCACATTTCGAGAAATAAATATTTACAATAATTTTTACATACTTATAACAATTCAAATTATTACATTTGCATACTATACATGAAAATGCTGTAATAAATAGTTGGCATTTTTAAATCAATTTTGTTTGCTCTGTTCTTATGCATTGTTACCGGTATAAACAATTTATAGCATTCGGTATCTCGTTCCCCTTTTGTTATTATTCTTCCTCTCTCATATTACTACTTTAATTATGTTTTATTATTAATATGCTTTTCTAACCATAGATTCTTAGTTATACGTTATAATCTGTTGCATTCGTTACATAACCTTGGCTATGTTATTTTCGTAAAAGTACGCTATTTTAGGCTATTTCCGTGCGTATCGTGAGGCGACGACGTCACGCTGCCATTTTTACTTTCTCCATACGCACTATGTACATAGTGTATAGAGAAAGTATTGCACTCCACCAAAAATTCGATACCGAAATTTCACCGGAAATATATGTTTTAGGGTCCCCAATATCCAAAAAAAGCATTTTCACAAAAAGGTCCGTGTGTGTGTGTGTGTGTGTGTGTGTGTGTGTGTGTGTGTGTGTGTGTGTGTGTGAGTCCGTGTGTCTGTGAACACGATAACTCAAAAACGAAAAGTAGGTAAAATACCAAACTTGGTATTTAAGTTTAGTATCTTCCAGGGATGCGACACGAAGATTTTGAGAAAAATCCCCCCACCCCCAACTACCCTTTACATGGAATTTTTTTCGAAAATTTTGATTTTCTCAAAACTGGCCAACGATTTTGATTAAAATTTTGGATGTTAAACATATTTATCTGACAAATGAAATGTATATCTTGAATTTTCTGGGAATAGCCTCTGAAGAGTAGTTTATTCTGGATGAATTTTACTAAATTTTGAATAACTGCTAAACCGTAAGAGATGGACAAAAACTTACTACACAAAAAATGTAGAGCACATTAAAACACACAATTTATGTTATACACATTTTTTTCGTGGAGTTCGTTGTTTTTGTGACATTCCTTATTTTTGGTTTCTGCTATGAAAAACGTTTACTTTTCTCATACTGGAACTTGTCAACTCCTATCCATATAAACAAAGGAACTTCATTTACATAACAACCAGCTTTTGACTATCACTTTAACCTACGGTTGTCCCTTATTTCGCTTCTACTTACAAGGATGCGAGTAATAAGAATATTTCTGCTACTTTTTTCTGATTAGCATAAAGTAAATAGAAGTATAAGCTTTTTAAGAATTATTTGTTGCAGGGATATGGAGAAAGTCATGTGAATGGTACACATCAGATTTTTATACATACAATTCTTTGGCTTACTTTGCAAAACAATATATTTTAAACTTTATTTTAGGACCGTATTGTTTCATTTTCTCTTGACTTGATTTATTTAACATTAAATCCTGCGTCAAATTATTACAAAGGAAGAGGCACCATTTGAAGTATAAAAATATTATGTGTTCCATTTACATGACTTTCTCTATATCTCTGCAACAAATTAATGTTAGAAGGCATATGCTTCTATCTACTTAATGCTAATCGAAAAAAAATTAGCAGAAATAGTCTTATTACTTGCTTCCTTGTAAGTAGGAGCGAAATAGGGGAATATTAGGTTAAAGTGATAGTCAAAAAGTGGTTGCTATGTGACTGAAGTTCCTTTGTTTGTATGGACAGGAGTTGACATATTCCTGTATGAGAAAAGTTAGTTTTTTAAAGCTGAAACCAAAAACAAGGAATATTTAAAAAAACAAAAAACGATCAACTCCATGAAAAAAATTATTATAACATAAATCGTTTGCTTTATCGTGCTCTACCTTTTTGTGGAGCAAGTTTTTATCTATCTCTTACGGTTTAGCAGTTATGCAAAATTCAGTAAATTTCATCCAGAATAAAGTACTCTTCAGAGGCTATTCCCAGAAAATTCAAGAAATACATTTTATTTGTCAGGTAAATATCTTTAATATTCGAAATTTTAATCAAAATCGTTAGAGCCATTTTTGAGAAAATCAAAATTTTCCAAAAAAGTTCCATGTAAAGGGTAGTTGGGGGTGGGGAGATTTTTCTCAAAATCTTCGTGTCGCATCCCTGGAACATACTAAGCTTAAATACCAAGTTTGGTACTTTGCCTACTTTTCGTTTTTGAGTTATCGTGTTCACAGACACACGGACAAACGGACACACACACGGACCTTTTTCCGAAAATGCTTTTTTTTTTTTTTTTTTTTGGATACAGGGGACCCTAAAACATATATTTCCAGTGAAATCTCGATATCGAATTTTTGGGTGGAGTGCAATACCTTCTCTGTATACTATGTACATAGTGCGTATAGAGAAAGTAAAAATCACAGTGTCTAATACATATTCCGATGTGATTAAGGAAGACACCTATGGCATGGATAAGAACTTCAACATGTGTTTGTTGTCTGTTCAACTAAGAGCTCTCCGTTGTTCTCCATTACCATTACGTCAGGCATTGTTCTGTATGAGGTTGTTTATTCTACAGCAGTGGCCACAAAATTGAGCCATATAGCCGACATGACTGTCCTAAGGGAATATTCAGTGATTCTGCGATGTGTATGAGCGATGGCAATTGGCGAACACTTTGTGATATCCGAACCACACAGACCAAAATCTGCTTCCCAAAGCGGTATTATGTTAGAATCAGAAACGCGATAACCACACAGGGTTCACAGGTCTCTGGCCTTTAACACAAACAGCGGTTTAAAACAAAGCTAGAGCATCTTTTTCCATTAATAAGATAAAATAAGATGGCAAATATATTCACAGGGGTAGGTTAACTTGTGCTATCTAGAATTCCATCGAAACTATTTGCGGTGTCTAAAAAGATCCATGAACATTTTGTCACCTACTACACCACATCCATAGGGATGGCATGCACTAATATTTTTTTGTTGTATACCAAAATTATAAATCAGCCTTTATTAATTTGATAAATTACACATTAGCTGAATAAAATTAGCATAGTAGCGATTACTTTATAAAGTTCACAAATTACAAAACATAAATCATATGTTTTTTAGTATGTGCCAGCACCAATGATTCTGAAATGTTCATATTTTCTCATAACCAGCATATGATTTCCTTGTAATTAAGAATCAAATTAGAGAATGCTAACATTTTTATGTTAGATATCAACTTGTCATAATACAAATCCACTTAAATTACAGTAATGAGTATGGTACCAAAACTTGATATATTACCTACATATCAAGGTCTGCCATATATTTTATCTACAGAAAATCATACATCTGCTGACTATGGGAACAACACTCATTTAGATTTTTCAACATCACAGAAAGCACCGTTTTTGACTTATAAAAGCAAGTGGACATCAGCTATACCATAACGTCACAGAATTCTGCTTATTCAATTAAAATTTCTTCTGAAAAATCTATTTCTGCTTTTAATTTACAGACACAAATAACTACAATAAGCTCCATAAATGTAATGGCATAAAAACATACACATACTTCACATAATTCCTTGGGAAATATTAATTTAGCTGTTATAATTTTATCTTAATCAAATTCATAATGCTACACAATTAGTATGCTACATTCACAATGAAATGCAAGCGCAGACGTAACAAGCATAAGCGCAGATGCAAGGAAACACCATTCACAATGCAGTCGTAAGCGCAACGCAAGAAGTTGTCATGGGTTTCTAGATACTCAGGTTACATGCGAATATATTTCAAGGGCTACGCAAGTTACAAACTGAATAACATAACCAACAATTCCACATACGAAAATTCACTCATTCTTTTACAAAATGAATGCGTTACATACTAACAACTGACACACGTGGCAGTGGCGTCATAATGATTGCTCATTCAAAATTGAGATAATTCTTAGTTCATTACATGTGTAGCTTCATCACTTACTACAGTCTCTATGACTGTACTATTTTCGTCGGTAATTCTGCACAACGGCTCTATTAATTCTACCGTCTGATAAACGGAGATACGTCGGGGTATCTATAGCTGGAAATAAAAGGGAAATGTGTAGATTCTGTGAAAACACAGAAAGTAATTTAAAAACGGTTAATAAATAGAAAGTCTTCAATTCAGATCCAGCAAAGGCAGTTAATTCAATACAATACATAGAAAGTCTAGAATTCAGATCCAGCAAAGACTGTGAATTCAATACCCGCCAAATTATATGTAAATCAGGGTAATTCTGCACCTTCTATTTATTAACCGATTTTAAATGACGTGTTTTCATCACAATTCGCACATATCACTTTTATTTCCTACTATAGATACCAACATAGTAGTTTCCGTTTTGCAGACGGCAGAATTAATAGAGCCGTTGTGCATAATTACCGAAAATAGTACAGACAAGAGACTGTAGAAAGTGATAAAGCTACACATTTAATGACCTAAGAATTATTTCTGCGTCTTCAATTTATGAGAACCAATAAATCTATACACAGATGATAGTTACATCCATTAAATCAAAGGATTCGCAAGGAGACTGTCATAACCATTGAGGGAGATTAGAGATGGGGCGGCACGACCAAATAGAAGAGCATGCATGTACTGCAGGCCCTGCAAAATCTTGCAGTGTGATTGTTTGTTATTGAATTCATAGCCAATGGATAGAGAAAAGAAGCACAATTCTTCCTCTTTGCACGCAACGCAAGGATAAAGTTTGGAGTTTGCACAGTCACAGTAACATAAAAGGTCCATGTTCCCTGGTGTGGAGTTTACGCATCTGCCTCACATTCCGGAGGGCCCAATTTCGTGAATAATTTAAACAATCTGATGTGTTCCATTCACATGACTTTCTCAAACTGTTTCACAAAAAAATCCTTACAAATGGAATCTATGTCTTGCTAATCGAGATACGCATTATCAAAATTGGTCTTATTACTTGCTGCCTTGTAAGTAGAAGGGAAATAAGGGAATACACTGGGCTAAAGTAAAATCGTTTAAAAGCTATCACTATGTGAAACAATTGAAATTCGGGTTTCTTTGGTATTCCCCGCGAGTAAAACAAAAGAGATGAAACGAATGTCCACTTGAGAAAAGTTTAGTAGTTTAAATTGAAGCCAATAACAAGGAATATCACAAAAAAGGTTAACTCTACATAAAAAAGAAAAGAAAACATACGTGACAAATTGTGTGTTTTAATGAATCTACATTATTTGTGTATAAGTTTTTGTCTCTCTCACGGTTTACTATGATACAAAAAGCATCCCGAATGAAGAGGTCCTCAGAGCCTATTCACAGAAAATTCAAGATATGCATTATATTTGCATAAAAAATACGTTATAAACAAATGGATTTTTAATCAAAATAGTCAAGCCATTTTTGAGAAAATAAAAATGTTGGAAAAATGTTATATGTACTGAACTTAAATACAAAGTTTTGTATTTAACAGACTTTTAGTTTTTGAGCTATACTGCCCACATACACACACAAACGGACATGCTTTCAAAATGTTTTTTTTTATTCAGGGATAACTTGTTTACTATTTGCGTTGTACATACGTGCCAGAGAAAGTAAAACGCGTTGTTTAATCACACTTTCCTTTAAGGTACAAAGGTTTCCTATTTGTCTGCTGCTTCAAAGATATAACTGATTTTCAGATCTTTCTCCACGTATCACTAAGTCAATTACGTAAAGTATAAGCAATTATTACAACATGCCCACGCATATAAAGTTTTCCAATCCACAGCAAACGGATTGGTCCGCGCTCTATATATCTTGATTAATTTCTATCCTTGTGCCAGATCAATAAATTGCTTAATGGGCCTTCATAAAATAAAGTTGCAAATGACCCCTTTTCTTTTCTTTTTTTTTTTTTTTTTTGCCGTAGACCACTTTACTGCTCCAGAGAGATGAACACAAAAACTCCAGAGATTCATAAGGATATTGTACTGGAGCCAAAAGATATAGTGAAGCTAATATAAGTCACATCGCTGCACAATAAATAAAGCAGATTTACACAAAACGCATACCCATGCCAAAAGCTAAGTTCCAGGAGATAGAGAATCTTAAACAGTTACGCGGCGTTCTATTATCCATAACTACTTAATAGTGATCCCTTGTGCAGAAGAAATTTATTTTTAACCCGCTTAGTGTTAATGATGATTTATTTAAACATATATGCAGAGATGCATTAAATCAATTAAAAACCATTATACTGGATAGAAAATAGTCAGAAAAATAAACAAATCTAATGCTATATTCATATGTATTTCTCTACGTACTTTGAAGCTAATTATTCTTATGAGAGGTTATTCTTCCATGTACTTCACGTTAATGGATATAAATCTTTGCAGACTTTCTGAAAGCAAACGGCAAATGAGGGACGTTAGGCAAAAGCGACACTCAAATGTTTTAAAAACTGTTATGTGATGATATTGAAACTCCGTACCTTTTGCATTGGAACAGAAGGAAAAAAAAAAAAAGAGGAAAAGCATCAGCATTGGAAAATTTAAAATCAAGGATACGGATACCTCTTTCGCCTCGATAGTGTGGCAGTAGCGAATCTGCCTTAAGGTGAGTTACCCAGATAAGGTTTTTATTTTTTTTCGAGATTTCCCCTTATCCTGAAAAGACAAATGTCAAGTAACTCTAAATCCCATGGACCGCGAGACCATTTGAGCCATCATTTCACCGATTTCATTCATTGTCCGATATGACCAAAAAAAAAAAAGAACTATCTCAAAAATTTTATGGTATAACGAGATATACATTTTTGTGTAGTAGGTAAGTTTTGTCTATCTCTTACGGTTTTCTAGTTATGCAAAATCATCTAGAATGAATAATGCTTCAGAGGCTATTTCCACAAAATTCCAGATACACATTTTATTTGTTATGCAAATATCTTTTAATGTACAGCATTTTAATCAAAATTACATGGCTTTCTCCACCCATGCTACTACCACAAAAAATCTTTAAAAATGTCTTCCTTTGCCTAGTTTGCTTCAATCGAGATTAACATTAGTAGAAATGTTCGTATTGTATATGTCCTTGTAAGAGCAAGAATACAGTCGGCGAATGCCATAGGCAAATCTTTTGCTATCTGGTTACTTTGTGAAGTCTGTTTTGGGTTGTAAGAAAATACTTCCCCTACCTGCTAACATAAAACAGAGAAGTAAAAATCAAAATTTCAACATTAAATGCTTCCATACGAGAAAATTGAAACACAGAAAGCGTGTTCTGAAAACGGTTAGGGGCATGCAAAGCTTACATACTTTTCATCTTTTAACCAGAACTGCATTTCTCTTTCAGTACCCTTTGTCTGCCGTTTAATGGACTTTCATAATAAAATAGTTCAAGACGTTACACAGAAAATCCATGATCGTTCTGGTATTACCTCAAATATATGACGTAAGGAACTTTTTTCTAGAGGTATTCAAGGGTTCAAGCTAGGATTTGATGGAAACATCAAAGAATAATCTGTTCCTGAAATTGCAGAACTATTGTAGTTTCTTTTATAGTAAAAGAATTTGCTATTTTGGTTATACGCATACAAATCGGGCGATTCACTTTAAAATGTTTATGGACTATACAAGACTTATCACAATTTTCAGATTTGTCGATTCATACCTATGTTTTCCATGGACTTCTTCAGACTTAAGCCTACACTGAAGAAGGGAATAGTGTGCGGTAAATGAAGCAGAATATTTGATAAGTCTATTGCTTGAAAAATAGAAGTTGATATACAGGAGTCTAAAAAGAAATGTTTGTTAACTGCAGTTATTTTATATGAAATAGGGAATGAATATAATATTTTGCAAACTTCTTCCATTTCTGCGCTGACTTCCCAGTCTTCTAAGCACAGAAACTGTTGAAGTCTAATCGCCTTAAATTTCAGTAATTTTTCTGTGAATACTGTATTTCACTTCTTCAAGACTTTGTGGAAAACACCCTGTTACTCAGATACCCCCATAGAGGTAGTCGTGAGCATAAAAATCTACAGTCTAAAGGAACATTTTGTTTAAGTTATGGATGAGAACGTAACATGCATACAAAGGATGCCGTTTAGCATTTCCGGCCTTCTTGCGGTGGTTGGGCTGCCACTGTTCTTATACGATGTTTATATCTACGCCACTAGATCTCCCAATTTATCAGAATGGCACGATATTAGCAAATAGCTACCATCGTATCAGTATTTTTAGTATTTTACAATACGCTTTGAGGAATATATGCGTATGACTGATTCTGGTCTGGTTGTTAACATGTTAAGCGGATAGATTTCCTGCTGAAATTTTCTTCAGCTATGATTATTTCCCCATCTTCTTCTGTTCTGAATGATTATATTTGTTCCAAGAGAGCCTAATAGAGCATACACAATCTAAGCGCATTCCAGGGAATTCTAACTGCGTCCCGTATTGCATTCAGATATTCCAACAAATTTGTGATTCTGTTACAGATAAAAATCTCTAACTAATGGCACGTACCGATTCTAATCAGTAACCATTGCTAATCTAGGGCATGAACCGATCAGAAAATTAATCACAAAAGTCGTGTACGAAGGTACACAATGTCCAAAGAAAAACAGCTTACATGATATTGAACTGCTATATAAAGTGGAAAAGTGAAAATAGGAGCCAAGTCAAGTTCCATTCCTTCTAAATGAAGTGAAACTTCAAGGGTTATTCCCAGAACATTCAAAACTTGCATACACTGTGTCACGTAACTCTTTAACAATATGAAATTTCAACCAAAACGAATAAAACCTTTTAGAAAAATCAAACATTCGAAAAGTGTTCGATGTGAAGCGTAATTGGGATGGGGGGATTTTCATAAATTCATCTCACACCTTTGGTAGATAATTGAACTTAAATAAATACTAGGTTTGTCTGTAATCTGACATTTAGTTTTTAAATTATACTGATCATATACTCCCGACGTTTTTGAAACATGCTTTATTATTACAGATGATTTCACGGGATAGCAACCGAGTTAAATTGGAATCTGAGAAATCGCAGCTTTTGACCATTTTGACACTGTGGTCTTTTGTCAGGGAACTGGCAAAACTGGCATAAAAAACGAATATTAATAGCTTGGAGGTGTACCATGTCTGATTGGTTGGGCTGAGCACAACTACAGGTACACCTCCAACCTATCAGTATTCGTTTTTATGCCAGTTTTGCCAGTTCCCTGACGAAGACCACAAAGTCAAGATGGTCAAAAGTTTGGATTTTTCCGATTCCAATTTAACTCGGTTGCTATCCCGCGAAGTCACCCGTAATAACCAATTCCGAGAAACCTTCAAATCTTTAAATGGGTATTTATTTATTTTTATTATTATTATTATTACTATTATTATTCAAGCGGCTTCAACACATGTATATACGATTTTTGGGTAGATTGTAATATATTATTTTTACTATTATGTAGGTAGTAGAAATATAACAATTAGTAAGTGATTGAATATAGCCGCCGATGTTCCGAAGACAAAATCGTGTAACATATAGAAGGCACTATATAAATGGGTCAAAAAACAAACTACTTACACAGAGTTATATGTATTTAAATATTACATTACAGCTTATTATAAGAGGAAATAAGTATCTCTTATAGTGATTTAGTTTTAAAAACCATCAAGTCCCTTCAGTCCAACCCTGTACAGCAATAATTCTAGAGTTTCTCCTCACATCATCACAGAAGATGTTTGGCTGAACAAGAAGAAAAGGAAACTAGACTCTACGGTGAAGTTATCACTGGGTCTAGAAACCCTTGCAATAAGCGAGCGTAGAACATAAGCAACTAACTCGCCTCTTTCTTTAGATGAACCGGATATGAAATACAAGTTCACGTTAAGACGTGCAGCACACCGAAGTTCTGCAAACCTTCTAAGTTTCAGTTCCGGAAAAGGGATGATGGTGTCAGTAGGGGAGAAAGAAGAAGAGTCTGACGTTAACAAACCCACATTTGCAGATGCTGCTTTCCTCTCCCGCATGATGTGGACTTCAGAAACGGATTTTTCTGTGCTACTGCTTGCAGTAGATGAGCCTGATGAGCAAGTTACAGCTTAATAAAGCTGGGATAGCATTTGAAATATAGTACACGTGTGATCCACCTTCGTGTAATTACTAGGCCGAGGATTTGTATATAAATGCATGCTTTTATTGAAGGATCATATTCAAGAATTTCTTACCTATCACTGCGTTTTCAAAGAAACATGTCAAAATAAGAAAAAAATTATTTTGCATATTTTAAGGTTTTATGCGAAAAAGTATTTGCGTTTTCAAAGAAACGTGTCAAAATAAGAAAAAAATTATTTTGCAAATTTTAAGGTTTTGGAGGAAAAAGTAATATTTTATTTTGTACATAACTTAATTTTCGCATTTTCACCTTTTTGTAAAGCGTTGAAACTCAAGAAATTTAGGTGAGAATTTGGTTTATGGTTCCGAGGAAATATTAGCTCATGTACATTCAAAGTAACTGAAATTCTAAAAATTTTATTTGTTCCATTTACACGATTTTCTCTTTACAACTCTGTAACAAATTATTGTCAATAAGCTTATTCTTCTACCCACTTTATGCTAATGAGATAAACTCTAGCAGAAACGGTTTTATTAGTTAGTTGCTTTAACTAGAATAGGAACAACGGAATACACTAGGCTAAACCGACAGTCACATGTTTTAAAATGTGGTTGCGATGGGATTGAAATCAGTTTCTTTGCGTGAACAGGAGTTGACAAGGTCTTGTATGAAAAAAATATAAGTATTTTAAAACAAAAGCCAATAACACGGAATATCCTGAAAACAGTCAACTCCAGGAAAAAAAATGCATAAAACTCAAATTATAGCCTTTAAGGATATCTACATTTTTTGTGTAGTAAGTTTTTGTCTACCTCTTACGATTTACTGCTTACGCAAAAGTTAGAAAAAAAAATCCTCCAAAACAAACAGGTCTTTAGAGGCTATTCTAGAAAATTCAAGACATACATTTCATTTTTCATATAAATATCTTAAATATAAGATATTTTAATCAACATCGTTAGAGCCATGTTTTGGAAAATAAAAAATTTCAAAACTTTTTCCACGTAAAGGGTAGTTGGGGGTGAGGGGACTTTCTTGAAAACCTTCGCGTCGCATTCTTGGGTGTTTTTTCTATTTTTGTTTTTAATTCAGGAGGTTCCAAAACATGTATTTCCAGTGAAATCTCGGTATCGAAATTTGGATGCAATACAGCACCTTCTCTATACACTGCATATAAAACGTGTAGAGAAAGTAAAAAGGGCAGTACTTTTACACTTCAGGTAGTCTGTTTAACAGAAAATGATTATCGACCTAAACTATTTGTTAGACATCGCTAATCAGCAGGTAGTTGTAACTAATGATCCCAAACTACATTGCTGGTTTACATGGATAAGAGAGCAAAAATTAAGTACACTGTTGTTAATATGATTAACTGCCGGCCTATGCACAGAAAGTGAAATCTATGTAAACAGACAATCAGACTCTCGATTAAAACATAAACTGTTTAGAGTTCTATTTTTTTAAATTTACCCGGTAAGTTATGACGCTAAATGATTATTTTCAGTCACAAGGTTGAATTGACGGCGAAGTTTCACACCAGAACATTTGGAGAGGACTGCTGTGTATTGTAACAACTATGGCAAAATCGAAAAGAACTTGCATTTTTAAATATTCATTACCTTTTCCCCCAGTAAAATTGAACTATTTAATAGTTTCTTATCCACTCACAATTTGTGTTCCTATTTATTTCACTAGTTTATTTTAGCATTTGAAGTTTTAATAATAGTTTCATAAAGTATTCCTTATTTTTAATATTTCTATTCGACATGACAATTTTATAATTGCAAAATACTTGCAACGAGGCAAAGTATTAAATTCATTTAGTTAAAAATCCCAAGTATTTCAAGAGTATTTCAAACAAACTTGAAAGAAGATTAAAAATCATGCAACTGAATTTTAACTATCTAAATTAAAGGACAATTTTAATTTAATAGTGCATATTCAAGCACGCACTTCAATGTTTTAGTGCATATTTTCAATTATTGTTGCATGCTAAATACGTATTTCGGCATTTTAGTGCCTATAAATCATCCGTCTAGTTATTACATGTATCGTCTGAAGTATGAACTTTCATTTTTATTGTTATTACTTGTACTGCTGTTTACCTACAAGAAGTAGATGACCTATTACATAAAAAAATCGTTTCACTGGAAATGCACGTTTTCAGAATCAAAATAAAATATGTTTAATAATACACAGACTGTGTGTGTGTGTGTGTGTGTGTGTGTGTGTGTGTGTGTGTGTGTGTGTGTGAACAGCATAACTCAAAAACGAAAAGTAGGAATATAAAATTGACATTTAAGTTCAGCATATCAAGTATGCGACACAATACTATTCAAGAAAAAATATCCCCACCCCAGATTACCCTTTACATGGTTATTTTTTATTCTCTCAACATAACTGACGATTTTGACTCAGCATCGCATGCTTAATCTATCTGTATGGTAAATGAGATGCATATTGTGAAGTCAATCTGTAAAATTGTCAATTTGTAAAATTGATGCGCTATCCAAGATAGGCAAAGACTTACTTTACAAAAAATGTGAGTCTTGTTTAAGCACACACTTTACTTTTTTTTTTTTTTTTCTAATGTGGAGTTAACTATTTTCGATATTTTAGCCATCACATAGCGACGCATAATTTTAAATTCCACTCGGTTACTGGTACCATGCCCGCCAGATGGTAAGTGTTGCATTGGAGCAGCATTGCCCTCTAGGGGCTTTGCCAACGTCGATTAAAAGAAAAACTACTCAATTTGATTTCCATATAATGCTTAAAGATACGACAATCTACAGAACAAAATGTATAGTAGGGCGTTTTCTTACATCATAGATTTAAAGTAATTATATTTAATATTTTTAACATTACTAGTTATTGTTAACTGGAATTTGTAAAAGTTCTCAGCCTTGTAACCATTGAGAATAATTTCATTGCTCATTATCATCTTTATTTCACATGCTTCATGTAGTTTTAAAATCTAGTACCATTTATTGCTATTCTAAATGTTAAGTCAGTAACTGTTCATATTCACTGATAGGTAAAGCATAATGTTGCATTAAATATATAAATTTAGTACAGTTTCGTGAAAATAGAAGTTTGGTTATTGGAATGATAATCGGTGAACAGCAATACCTACTACAAATCCTAGCACAGCATGATATGGGTTACGAGCACATACTAAAGTTAGCTGCTTGAAGCAGTGGCACTTTATTAAGAATAGCTGTACACAAACTTTTATAATTACATTATCGTAATTAATTAAATAGTGTTTATTTATATTCACTTCATAAATCCTTTCTTCTTTGTTAATTCCAGGACGAACAGCAGCTGATTATTATATGTTATTTCATTTGTGCTAGAAATATGTCGCTAGAAGGCAGGAACGTTCCACTACTAAACTAGTGCAACACTGCTACCTAGTTACAACAGACGTGTTAAATTAAAGCAAAGTTTATCTGCATTAACAAGCAAATAGAATAATAACAGTTTGTAAGAATAGTTAGTAGAAGAATTAGAAGAGAATCGTATGATGCAACTTTTTTTTATATTGGTCATATGAGTCATCCTCTATACCTTGTACTACCTTTTTGGAGGTGGATATTCTGCCAGAACGAATATTTCCGTGTCTCAGGTCCTGTATGACGAAGTAAGCAACTCTGGTTGGCAGGAAAAGGTACGCGGCGGGTCGGACGCTTACAGAATGAAAGGGGAGACGCTCTAGACGTCAGCACGTTCTCTAAGGGAGGGGCGAACATCTGGAACCCCATTCCAGCATCCGTAAAAAGGTGGCAAGGGGGTAGATAGTTCAATGTTAAGAGGTTAGTGAAGCCAGCAGAGTTACTGGTTCGATTACTGTAAAGACAAACATTAAGAAAGCTTCCGAGGCGAAGTACCTAGAGGCTCAGATCGACAGCTGTAGAATAGATGAAAAAGAACGAGAGACTTACAGAAGTGCTAAGAAAGGCAGTTATACCAGATAAGGTTGAAGTTTTAATTGATGGAAACAGAATAACTTACAATATAACAGTATCTAAGGGCAAAGAATACCTACAATTGTTATAATGAAAACCGACAGTGGCGAAAGATTTCAAATTTACTACAAGTTTGTCTTTGGTTCTTCCTTAAAAAGTATTGAGAAAATTGAACTGATTGAATTGAAAATTGCATTCGTTTCATGGAAGGATGTCTACATCATCTGAGACGAATTAGCTCCAAAAAATAAAATATTTCCCTTAAAAACTGTATCTGCATCAATGTGCCACTTACGTTCATTCATTACTGATCATCAATGCAGAAGTACAATATAAACAGCGATGCCGTTGCTCATAAGTTAATCTACTTGAGAACTACCTGCCATGAGATACAACTCGTATCCGACGAATGAAGAAGGTCGGATGTCTCATGTCTGCAATGATAATTCAAGTATTAATTGTTCTTTATTATTAATCTAAAGAACTGAACCTGGTCTATACTCTCTTTCTATCAAATATAATCAGACTGATGGTGCACATTCTGAATCTTTCCTCATTTTTTTCAAAATGTTTCTAAAACTTGTCTTTACTTTTACATTATTTACAAAACAAGTTTTTGCTTTAATTGAAATTGAGGCATATTTAATGGAAACGGTATGTTGTCTTTAATGGGTGATTAAAATGTGTTAATATCTTTGTTTCCACACTGAGCGTGCCCAAAAATCTGAAATGCCATTAGTTTAATAAATATGATGACAGGTTTCTTTAATGAATTCATAATATTTAATGCCTATGATCAGGGGATTATGGGAAAAGTACTATGAAATTCCACAACTGACTTTAATTTGTCAGCACACAAGAATCTCCATAAATACTTTTATTTTATGATTTTATTAATTTAATCCTCTAGTTAAGACAACTAAACAAGGAAATGTTCGTAAATATCGCATTATATCATATTACTTCTTTCTGCTGGCCTACCTCAAAAAGTTACGTTATAATTAATTGCATATGATTTTAAAATAATTGCTAAAACGATAATGCCATAAATAAGTTCCAATTTTGTGATATGGGTCTCAGCATTTCCCAAACACGCAGCTGGGAGTTTTTTTTTTTGTTTTTTTTAATAGCATATACTACAGTTTTAAATAGTTAAAGCTCTGAAAATGTAACATGATATACTTTGTTCATATGTTTTGTAATGTTTATTTTTATTAAATTATAAATGTGTTGCAAACACATAATTTCTATCTCTATATCTCTCTCTTTCAAACACACACGTATGTACATAAAGGATGAGGCATTTTTTAAATGTTGGAATTACAAAAGTGCAAACATGTAAAGAAAATTTAACTTTGCAAGTCCAAACCTAAGCACAACTTTGATACACGCCTTCGCTTCAGGATCTAAAAAGCAGCAATCATTGAATGCCTTTTTTTTTTTTTTTTTTTTTTTTTTAACAGTAACGGAGTCTGATCAGGACTCCGGTACTGTATCCCTATTTACATTTCCCCCTGTAGGTTTTACTGATTACTGGTTTTACTGTTTCTTTTACAAACATATACACATTGCACAAACATATAACATCCATGCCCAAGGCGGGACTCGAACCCACGATCCCCTGCCCACGAAGCACCAAAGCGAGACGCTTTAGCGAGCGTGGCCATGGGGACCGGCTGCCTTCAGTGCGGATCTTGTCATGGCATTTACCCAGTAAGTAATTCCAATCCACAGGAAAATATCCTGCATTCAAATCGTTCCTTGAGAAGTACAGGCAAAGGCGTACTGAATAAGAGCACCCTGAGAAAAAAAAATTATATATAGTCAATTTTGAGAACCTCTTCGAGAAAATAAAAGAGGCGATGAATGAAGTGGGATTCATCTTAGATGAAATTAACTGCTGATCAGCTGCAAATACTAATTTTGAATGAACTGGTACATATTTCCATTATGTGATGAATTGGTGAAATTTGTGATTTTTAAAATATACGGATAAGACAAGTGTCTTTATATTAATTCAATCATTCAATGACTATGTATGGCCATATATATAATGCGACAAAGGAGACTTCCCCTGCCCCCTTCTGACCAGAATCTCCACCTTAAAATTATTTTAATAGAAAAGACTAATGGAACAATTAAGGCATGTTAGGTTTTGCTTGTTAGGCAATATAAAATTTGTGTTAGTGGTGCAAGGTTCCTGCTTTAACAATTTTTCTGATTTCTTCGCTATGGGCCACCCCTTCCCCACGATTTGTAGCCAAGTTGGCTATAGAGGAAACATGCCAAATGGCTATAATGCTGCCAGAATAAACAACTTTCTCTTCTAAGAAAATACAAATAAAGGAAATGGAATACTTATTGTTGGCAATACCATAAGGAAGAAAAGTGTATATTTCATAGAAATGGACGGAATCAGTGGAGATTCAAAAAGCTAGGAACTACCACTCATGTTAAAATTTTAATATCGGAATATATGAAGCCACGGTGAGTGATCCTCTCAATAGCAAGGGAACTATTTTCTTTTGGACATGAAGTTTACTTCCCCATCCGGATTTACTCAGTCGCCAATGAATGCGGCTTCTGCCTTCGCCACTCGGCAGACTTGCTTTGGTTGTTGAAATTTTAATATCTCCTTTTTATTTGTTCAACATTTTCAAAAGTGCTCATATTCCGAAGGAAGGCAGAGAGCATGAATACGAGGGTGGCGTCATTGATCGAGCGCTGCGTCACACACAAGAGCCGCTCCACTTTCTTGAAAGAGCTCCTTTACACGCTCAGTTAGAAGGCTTGTGTTCAAACAAGCGCGCAGAAGGTTACATGAAACACTCTACTCGGTTTTCTTTTTTCTAAAATCCCAATTTTGTTTTTCAAGGAGTCTCGGTTCTGCAGTCCTTAAGATACTGCTGCAGGTATATAGATATATTACATAAGACTTCAACCATTCAGCAGTCTTTGAATTTCTACGATGTTAATTAATCCTTTTTGTCCACATAGTAACAAATGCACGGCTTTCCAAAACTTAGGTTTACATTACACGTTTTTTTATACATTTAGACTTTATATGTCATACAATGTTTTCGCTGTGTGCTTGCTACAATGTCTAACCAGCTAATATCAACCCGGTCTTCCTTAAGGATTAACGTATTCTCATGTTGACGCATAAAAATAGCTGCTACCATCTGAAATATTTTATATGTAAAACTGTGTCCTTCCGTTAGCTTTATTGGATATACACGTCTCAAAATGTGGCGCATAATAATTAGCATATAAGGACCAAATTTTCCCACTTAAGCTTTTATCATTTAGTTCCGGAGTCTTGAGAGCAATTTCGCGGGACCTCAAGCAGTTGTTAAGTTGTAAGTCGTGCTCACGGCTTAGCAAACTCACAGCTGTTTATTTCCTCCCATATGTGCTGCTCCTTCAATTTCCTCCTAAAACCAATATGGCCCACTAATACCTACATGTGTAATGACATAAATCTCCTGAACAGCAATACAGAAACGAATAGAATCGTTTTATAAAATCAGCCTGATTTTCAAATGGACGAGTGATATATCTCTTTCCAACATCAGGAATGTGTTTATTTGAGCATGCCCTAAAGGGGAGAGGGGTACTGTAATACAATGAAATAGGTATATGATCACATCCATAGATAATAGATGAATTCGAGATAAGGGGGCTTAATTTTCGACACGCCGTTCTGTTACGCTCCCTCATTTCAATTTCATTTCTTCAAACCACAGAATACTCGCAGCTCTGAAGAAAACCCTCTGGCTATTCAGAGTTTGTTTTTTCCAACAAGGTTTTTGAAAATGTCTATTTCTGGTACTGAATGAACACGATCAAAGAAGCTGACGTGGGACATTACAAAACAAATAGTACAAAAGTATGTCAACGTTGATGTAATGTGATGTAAAATAGAATGTCGAACATGAGATTGCTTAGCGAAATAAAGAATAGCCAACCGTCATCAGTTCGAAGCTTATTGGTTTCAGTCATGCTCAAGCAAGAGTTGTATTCAGTAAAACAATTTGGATCCGCTTCATTTGTTTGCTTGTTCTTTCAATTATGTTTTATACCTATTTAAAAGAAGCATACTCTAAAACACTCGCAAAAATATGAATGTACAGAAATTAACCATTAGTATTTCTCTATTAGAACAGTGGAACTTGAATAATTTAAGGGTACTGAACAGCACAAAAAATTTAAAATCTGAGGTGCTCCATTCACATGACTTTCTTTAGCTGTTCCAAATACGAACTATTCTTGCAAAAGATTATTCTTTTATCTATAGGTACATCGCACTATGCGAGATAAACATTAGCAGAATTGGTCTTATTACTTGCTTTCTTATAAGTAGAAGAGAGATAAGGGAATACATTTGACTAAAGCGATAGTCAAATATTTTAAAAGTTGATCGCTATGTGAAACAATTGAGGTTCGGTTAGCTTTGCATGGTCCCGTTTGAGAAAGGTTAGGTGGCTTAAAACTAAAATCAATAACAAGGAATATCTTGAAGACGGTCAGCTGAACAAGAAAAGCATTTATGACAAAGTATGCGTTTTATCGAGACCTACATTTTTGTGTAGCCAGTTTTTGTCTCTTACAGTTTAACCGTTATACAAAATTTTGCAAAACTCATCTAGAATAAAGAGGTCTTTATAGGTTATTCGCAAAAAATAAAAATATACATTTTATTTGTGATACACATATCTTTAATATTGGTTATTTTAATCAAAATCATTTGAGAAAAACAAAATTTTTAAAACTTTTTCCATATAAAGGGTAGTTTGTAGCGAGGGATTTTCTTGCAAATCTTTGTGTCGCATCCTTGGAAGATACTAAATATAAATAGCAAGTTTGGTATTTAACGGTTTTTTCGTGTTTGAGCTATGCATCCACGGACACAGACACAGACACACATATGGATTTTTTTCTAAAAATGCTGTTTTCGGACTCTGGGACCTCAAAAAACATATTTCCCGTGAAATCTCGACATCGAATTTTTAGCTGGAATACAATACCTTTTCTAGCTACTATGTACATTTATATGCATACGGCTAGAGAAAGTAAAAAATAATAACCACAACAAAAGGAACACACTGAAACATTAACTCTACCAGGCTCTATATGCGCTGGCAAGCCATTAAGTACAGGATAATTATTGAATTCAGGATGAGGTTGAGAGAGAAAGGAATCAACTGAAACTGCAATATTTGGCCAGGAAGTTGAGAATTTTGGTGGGCATATAGTGGTAAAAATGTTGGTATATTTGGAGGCACCTATCTATAGCAAAAACACAATGCAACGAATACTCGCATTTTGCCGCATAGGAATCAGTCTGTAACTCCTATTAGCTCATAACAAATGACATCAACGGAGTTAACAATTATTGTCATATACAGAAGCCAAACTTGTTCTTATTCACAGCTCAAAATGTTAGCACCACAAAAAAAAACTGGAGCAGTGAACGTACAAGGAATCTCTACTCTATTTATTTAGGCAACACGAAAACAGTTTGCCATATCATATTCAAACTGTTGGAAACTGACACGTTTAGGATACACACAACTCTTCAAAATCACATCAAGTTCACAGCTAGGAAAAGAAGCTGTAAATCAGAATTTAGTAAACGAACATGACTTCAAAGTATCCTGAGCAGCATCATGTATTTAATTAATGCATGTAATTAATTTTGTATACCTTCCAATTTATTTTATAGGGCAAGATATCTTTACTATAGTGCAGATAAAATTACAGAAACAATTGGAGAATATGAACAGAAACTGGTTTACTTTACACTTATATTTGGCATTCAGGCGTAACGGACTTGGACATCAGGAGGATAAAATCACTTACATAGTATACAAACACAGAAACACTCAAGACAAAACATGCATGCACATACTGGCATTCGAACCCGCGACCTTTTCGCAGCAGAACGTCAACGTCAAACGCGCCAACGATCACGGCTAACAGTGCCGGCAGAAATAGGTGCCATCTGAAATATTTTCATGCACTTAGTTTAGTCGTGTGTCGCTTTTGTGGTGTTTTCTTTACATCTTGTCTGAAAGAAGGATTTTTATTGAAAATCGGAAAAGCAAAAATCCCAATTTAGATATATATATATATATATATATATATATATATATATCTATATATATATATAGATATATAGATATATATATAGATATATATATATATAGATATAGATATATATAGATATATATAGATATATATATAGCGCACTGCTATATCATCACTGTTGTCAATGTAAAATAAAAATGTATTTTTACTTTTCTTATCGCGTGTTTTTGTTTGTTTGTTTGTTTTTTTCGATTACTGTTACGTCTATATTTTGAAAGAAAAATTCGTTACTCTAATTAAGGTAATGTATCTTGAAAATTGGAAAAATCCATAATATGCAAGATATCCTACTAAAATTTATACAAGCTATTACACACAATAACAAAATAGTTTTGTGATGTTTCAAAATTATAACTTGCATAGTTATTTAAATAATAATTAGTGCTCAAATTTATGGTTGTAATAAAAATGCCCCTCATTATGTATTATTAAAATTATTCACATTAGAATTTATGTACAAGAGTTTGCAAATAGAATCCTAATATCAGAACTCCTAGAAAAATAATTACTTTCCAAACTCGTTGATTTTTTAAAGTTCATAATAAAGTTCTAAAAATTGGAGCACCATTTCAAACCGATAAGGCAAGTTTTACTTTCTCTAGCATGTAAGCACAATGTGTATACATGTTAGAGAAGATATTGTATTCCACCAAAAAATTCGATACCGAGATTTCATCACAAATACATTTTAAGGACCTCCTGAATCCAAAAGAAAACATTTTAGAAAAATATCTGTGTTCCTCTGTACGTGTATGTGTCTGTGGGCAGCACAGCTGAAAAAGTCGTTTAAATACCAAACTTAGTATTTAGCTTCAGTATCCTCTAAGGATGCGATACGAAAACTTCAAGAAAAGTCCCCCAACCCCCAAATACCCTTTACATTTTGATTTTCTCAAAAATGGCTCTAACGAGTTTTATTAAAATGCCATCCATATGTTTTCATGACAAGAGAAACGCATATCTTGAATTTTCTGGGAATAGTCTCTGAAGATCTGTTCATTCTGGATGAGTATTGTAAAATTTTGCGTAGTCGGTAAACATAAACAATAGAAAAAACTTACTACAAAAATGTAGATCTCATTAAAACACAATTTATACCATACACATTTTTTTTTTGGTAGAGTTAACCATTTTTGAGATATTCCGAGTTATTGGTTTCCGTGTTAAGCTACTTAAACTTTTTTCAATTTTTCGTCTCTCATTTGTTTACTCCTAGCAAGCAAACAGAAGCGAATTTCAATTGTTTCACAAAGCGATAGCTTTTAAAAAATTTTTAAAATGTTGAAAACAGCGAAAAAACGTTAAAATTTGGCCGTATTATTAATAAACATGCACCTGCCCTTGTATAGTTTCAGTTAAATGCTATTTCAAGTATGTCAGGTAGATAAAACGATATCTTTTCTTACAGTTTGGAATTTGCATTATTTTTATTCTTATTTTTTTTTCATTTTTTTTTATCAAACTTCACAGATGCATCGAGTATCTTTTTTGTGCAATAATTCTGGCATGAGATATCACATTTAAGCACACCTATGGCATTGCAATAAGGGATATATAAACCACAGACTCTGGTAAAGTAAAGAAAAGCTGAGCTTTTGGCATACATTGTATTTGATTCGATCTCCCTTATACATAAAATGTGTAGGAATACAGAACGCATGCTTGAGCAAAGCGCTCTTGGCAGTAGAGTTACCAACCATGGTTTATTTGCAACAGATCCACTAGGTACAGGAGATCGAATGCTCGTTAACCGTAACGAGGAGATATCATTATCGATGAGCGTACTCGCGAATGCTGGTTAAGGGGTTCGCTTATGGCATTAATCGGACAAAATCTGCACCTAACTCGTTTAAAAGGCGATGCTGAAACTGTATGCAGAGACTTCTGTTTGCCAGTATTGTCATCAGATGCTTGCAAATTCATCAGTTCTACAGTTTCCATCTCTTGTCCCAATTCCATAATCCAGTGTTTCACAGCCAGCGCTATAATTGTGATTCTCTTGTTGATGTCAGATTGAACTTTACTTCTGCAGATTGAGCACGATTCCTTTCCTAACATCGTCCAGTTTTTAACGTTTAGTTAAAAATAATATATTAGGATGGGCCAGAACTTTCCAATACTTTGCCCTCATGAGCAAATATTTTAACATCAGTACGAAGGCCACTCTGAAAATGTTTATAGAGAATCAAATCATGGATTACTTTTATATAATTTAATGGTTTTATTCTTATTAAAATTATTCCCTTTTAACATAAATTTATTTTTACATTCGAAGAAACCAGTCTTTATAGCAGTGATGTCACTCTTCCTGAAACACTTCGGAAACCACGTTTTTATAATGCTCCTCTGCTTCATCTGGTAACGGAGAAGTGGTTCCACATATTTTATCTTTAATTTTTGGAGCAAACAAAAAGAAACCACAAGGTGTTAAGACAGGAGGGTTCATGGTCTGACCATTAGGGTATCCAGTTACCCTACTGTTGGTTTTGCTATAGAGAAAATGCATTGTTATTTTTCCTTCTAGGAGTTTTTCGAAAACTTTCAATAGATTTCGGCAAATACACACTTATGTACCAATCGATAGTTATAGTACGTCTATCGTCGCCCATTTTAAATAAATAACTAGAAACCGACTTCTTACCAATAGGGCAACTTCGTTATACTTCTGTAGGCAAAGGTTCTATTCGAAAGAATCATTGAGCCGACTGACTTTTAAGGATTATAACTATAAATCCAAGACTCGTCACCTGTAACTATATTCCAAATCAAATTTCCCAGAGTTTTTCTATTCCGATCAATGCGTTGTCGTTTTGATTGGGAGTGAGTTTATGTGAAATCCGTCGACAATAAAGTTTTCTACTTTTGGGTCTCATCAAAACATAGAATGAACAGTTTAGACAGTTTTGCTAAATCTTCAGTCTAGCAGTTTAACACAGCACCAGATGATTCCTTCAAATACCGGAGAAACTAGTAATTTCAGAAGCACTTTGTATGTGTGAATAGCGGCATTTCAAGTTGTTCGACTAAAGTTGTAATGCGACGACAGGCTAGGGTTTCCTTTTTACTTTCTCCATACGCACTATGTACATAGTGTATAGAGAAAGTATTGCACTCCACCAAAAATTCGATACCGAGATTTCACCGGAAATATATGTTTTAGGGTCCCCAATATCCAAAAAAAGCATTTTCACAAAAAGGTCCGTGTGTGTGTGTGTGTGTGTGTGTGTGTGTGTGTGTCCGCGTGTCCGTGTGTCTGTGAACACGATAACTCAAAAACGAAAAGTCGGTAAAATACCAAACTTGGTATTTAAGTTTAGTATCTTCCAGGGATGCGACACGAAGATTTTGAGAAAAATCCCCCCACCCCCAACTACCCTTTACATGGAACTTTTTTCGAAAATTTTGATTTTCTCAAAAATGGCTCTAACGATTTTGATTAAAATTTCGGATATTAAACATATTTACCTGACAAATGAAATGTATATCTTGAATTTTCTGGGAATAGCCTCTGAAGAGTAGTTTATTCTGGATGAATTTTACTAAATTTTGAATAACTCCTAAACCGTAAGAGATGGACAAAAACTTACTACACAAAAAATGTAGAGCACATTAAAGACACACAATTTATGTTATACACATTTTTTTCGTGGAGTTCGTCGTTTTTGTGACATTCCTTATTTTTGGTTTCTGCTATGAAAAACGTATACTTTTCTCATACTGGAACTTGTCAACTCCTATCCATATAAACAAAGGAACTTTATTGACATAGCAACCAGCTTTTGACTATCACTTTAACCTACGGTTGTCCCTTATTTCGCTTCTACTTACAAGGATGCGAGAAATAAGACCTTTTCTGCTAATTTTTATATCTGATTAGCATAAAGTAAATAGAATTATAACCTTTTTAAGAATTATTTGTTGCAGGGATATGGAGAAAGTCATGTGAATGGTACACATCAGATTTTTTCTAGTATAAAACAACAGAGATTAAATATCAAAGATTAATCGTTTTAAAAATAAAACTCCGAGGTAGAATGCTGTGACGTGTAAACGCATCTGTATTCGACATTGTGCTCGAATGCTATATTGGACTTTTTTTTTTTTTTTTTTGTTAAAAAATTCACAAGAGCGTTCAGAGTGACTTTATACAGTTCCTATACCAGAATATTAACATGCTGCAGGAATTTAATTGAAAAGAAGCCCTGAAAAGCTGTAAACAAATGACGCCCGATCCTCGGCACGTCAGAAACACTTAGGAGCAGCAGCAGCAGCGATGGGAAGAGGCACACGGCGAGGTTTTGTAATTAATGGCAAACCAACTCCAGCTGTTATGTGATGTAATGAAGGGAATGTCTATTCAGCTAGCATTTTTACCCGCAATCTGTCACCAGCCAGATGTCCTATATGCAGCGAGACAATGGAGCTCGCATGCAACATTTGTGAAATAACAGATATTCCATTCCACATGCGAGTGTTTATTTTGTTACTGTCAATTGCGTTGAGGACCGGCCGACAGATGTTTTTCTTTCAGAGCTACACAATGGACGGAAATGGAACTGGAAATGAAGAAGTAAAAGCATGTTTTAAAGTATCCGATATACAGCTTCAGAAGCAGCATTGGATGTTTGTTTCCCACTTACTGAAACTTCAAGATGTGGTGTTCATTTCTAAAGATATAAGTCACAGACCGCTGTATTTTTACTTTTTCGAAATCGTAATAAAACATCGCTCCAAGCGAATGCACAACACAATTCATGATTTCTTTTTCGGATTATGGTCGAGGCACTTGATTATAAATAGGAACAGCCAAAATATAAGTGTAAATACTCTTCTAGCACTTGGGCAGCAAACATGTTTATGCTTCATATCCTAGTGTGACCACTGCTAAGTGATTTTAAATGCAAGTAAGGTCTTACGGCAATGAAATAAAACAATTGGATTAGAGCAACAAAACTGTATCATTACTTTGTAAATTACACAAACATCACACAATTTAATAGAACAAATTAAGGTTTTTTTTTCAAACATTTCCAATTGTTTCTATTAATGTGAAGGAATTTTTAATCACATATTGGTCTTCAGGGGGGACCTATTTGGCCATCAGGGGGGTGGAGAAAATAACGTTCAACATACACAGAAACACAAAAACACCTTGCCCAAGGTGAGACTTAATATGAAGCTGTGCTGCAGTAGATACAGTGCGTTAAGGAGAAGAGTTGATAGGTTTAACCAAAAATATGAATAAAAAATCATAAAACAATATGAATTCTAAAACTTAAGAAAATATTTCCACCAATGAAATGAAACTATAAATGGACATGCGTATGCTTGCAGGCCAAACTTTAAACCTCGTTTTCTCACAAATTGTTGCAACGGCATTTCATTCTCAAAATGCACGATACAGTTTTTACTAATTTGTTTAATTATTTTTGTATTACCTCTCAAAAGTTTGTCACAGAACATACCATACAATGTTTTTGAAATAATGCTCCAAGTTTGAGATATAAATTCTTAAAATGTGAAAAATCAGAAGTTTTTGAAAAGCACAAAAGTAATAATGTTTCTAAAATAATTTGGGGTTAATATTACATTTTTGATATAATACACTTATTTCATAACTCATTTACTGTAAACCTATATTTTCTAGAGTTTTCAATTGTGTGAAGCATTTTCTTTAGAACAATGAATTTACACAGTTCAAATTTGCATTGTAATAACCATGCAAGTCAGAATTTTGAAACATGTCAATAATACACTGCTATTGTATGTAATAGCTGCTATAAGTTTGAACAAGATATTGCATACTGTGGGTTTTTCAAAGTTCACCTTAATTCATAAGTATACGCAGGTGGTCTGTGAGACCATCAAGAATATTTTCACACACATACATACAGTATTTGACAATTAATACCAAGGAGTTCTCTTCACAGTATTTTTAAGCGAGCTTAATAGGAGTATTTACTTCCGGTGAGCTTATGACAAACAGTTCTAGGGCATCACAGACCAACCGTGTTCACTGGTGGCAGTTTATTGCTAGCTAGTTATTCCCGTGTATCTTTTATGCATTATTGACTTTGCCTAACGTTAGAACATTTTTTCTTGCTTTGTACCTTACTTTAGTCTTTTATAAGTATTGTAACTGCATCATGCATATTCTTACGAGCTAGAAGTAGTGAGAATTGGGCAGTTGATTGGAGAAGTGATGCCCTTGAGGCAGCTTACTTTTACACTTCTACAAGACCATCTCCAGCAAAGAGTTGTCAAAATCTTTGACAAAATAAGTGAGAGAACTGGGGTGCTTTCTGTGTGAAAACTTCTGAAATTGAATACATTGCGAGCTCACCAGGATGCTGTGTGGACTGCAAAAGCAAAAACATAATAAAATATATATGTTTGTAAAAACTTCAAGAAATATATTTGAATTGAACATTCTGTTACTATAAAGGACACACACACGACAAAATATGCCACTGAATATATTCATTATTTTGACTGCAGCTCATTTATAAACATCTTCATTTTGCGTAAATACTTTTGCTCAAAATAAAAAAAAAATCTTTTAAATGAGTATATTAAAGCGATTGGTAGTGATATTACTTCATTTACTAACACCTCCCTCCATGATATAACATAATGAAAGCGATACAAACTGTGTGATGACGTCAGGATTCCAGGTGCGTGCTCAGCCGGGTTAAGGGAAGCGGGATTAAATGGCGAAAACGTCATAAAAGGACATCTTTACTGACTTACTTCTTTAGTGTCTACATCATCCTTCTCTCAATCATCACGGAAGATGTTCGCTTTTTCGGTCACAAATGCTAACTTATGCTACACGGTTTTCCTTGAGAGGCAATTAGTTCAATTACAATGCTATCTTTATTTATATAAAAAAATGATATTGGACTAAAGGAGAATGATACTTGCCAACTGAATCTCTACATCAGTTACCTGAGTGAAGAGTCTAAAGAGCAACGACAGGAATAACACACTTTCCTTAAGTTTCTATCTCAACGATAGTCTATTTCTGCTCGAATGGAACCTACTCATCGAGCGTGATCGATCGTCGACCATGAAGTGTAGGTAAACAGTAGCATCTGTTTAAGTTCGGTGCACTCCAGCTCTCTATATGATGAAACCACTGATGTTTGATAAGCACTTACAGATGTAAAGTTCTGTGCTGTTAAACAATGTTTACCTTAAAACCTATTTTGTGTTTCAAAATCATATCTACGTTTTTGTGTGGAACCCGTTCGCTTTACAAGTTACGAGAACATGCTGCTTAGGCAAACTAATTGCATCCGGATGAATAATTTTCTTCTTTCTTGCTACAGCCTATTAACGGCTGTTTATTTTTCTCCAGAGTGTATCAATGTTTAAAGCGATTGGTTTCAGCGTCTGCACTGTCCAATTACTCATTCACTCTTGTCACTTAACGACACAATTCAATTTCGGTAAGATTTTTTTAACATAGGTCAGATGCACGCATATATACCATCAAGGCTTAAGAACATGACAGAAAGGCAGAACAATCTTGACTGCATAAATATAAATTTACTACATATAGAATCATATATGTAATATTCGTAAGCACGGTAGAAGATAAAACTACATTTCCTCCAAAGAAAGGGTGAATTTCAAAATTAGAGCTACGAATACCTGGAAAAGCTTTCCATTCATTTCAAACTGTTATTTTACTTTTATTAATTTTCTATGCGTGTTTAAGAACATCAAGTGGACACGATTTCTATTTCTACTGGGAAGATGACAGGCAAATCCTGAACGCCTGTGCAAATGGAACCTATGGTATAATAAGGAATACAAGGCATACATGCACTGTTTCTACTGCAGTGCCAAATTAAGCTGTTAGCAATTTTAACGCTTAATTGTTATTCAGGAAGATACAATTAAGGACTTTCATCTGTTGCATTCTGAGTACATCTGCTATTTACTGCAAAATCTGTTCAACAGGGAAAGACTACTTTAGCACTATTACTGAGAAGTGAATGACATCTTTAGGTGGATCAGCTAACTAAAAGCATTCCAGAAACCAATTTACACAGCATTCCATCTCGATTCACTTGATTGCTTCAGTTGTCAGCTTACATGGCAATTATTATTGTTGGGAATGTTTGCTGCAAAGAATCAAATTTAACATATGAAACTAACTTGTAAAAGTGTCAAAACCAAGTAACAAATACATTAGGGAAGCAGTTTGCGATCCAACGCATTTCATGACTGGAGGCTCAGAAGGAACTGCAGAGATATTTCAGTCTTTACACAACACATTTATATGGGAAAACCCTCAGTTTTGGTAATTGACAAAACTTTCTCTTCTTTAGTCCCACAACACCAAGTTTATCTCCTTCAATGTCTACTGTTCCTTTCACGTTAAAAACTAAAGTTTGTGCACAGGCATGATTAACAAATGTGCTGAAACATTTTATTCCATACCTCAAATTAATCTCTACTAGTTTTTTCTTAATCTATGCGTTTTATAATACCGGCTAATCACGTACACTGAATGGACTATTGCTCAAATCAAGCGAGGCACGCTCAGTCAATAACCCGTTACTTTGGTTTAAATACAGATATTATAATCGTATTATGCAAAATACAACTTACATAAATTTGCGTCCAGGATATAAACACTGATATTACCAAGAACTTATCAAATGAACAGAAGACGAATAGAGAATGTGTTCGTTATAAATTCAGAATATGAAACTCCAGTCATATATTGGCTGGTAGTTTGTTCAGCATGTGTCCTGTTTTATCATCTCTGCTTTTAGTTGCATAATGAAGGGGATTCAGCTGCTGTACAACTATTTAGTGTTTATTAATATAATCTTAACGTAGTCAATTCTTTTATTTTTTTTATTTCGCATTTCCACCAGCCTTTCGTACAGCCTCGCTGCTTAAGTATGGAACGGTGTACTGTTGCATTTAAGGCACAATTTCTGTACGCCCATGGATTGTTCGGGAAAACTGGCACAAAACTCTTCCAGAAGGCAAAACATTCAACTTCATGAAACGCACGCCATGGCAAACGCAGGCCTGTCAGAGGGTAATATTTCTCATTTGTATTGGCTCACGTATTAGCGCGATTTACCGGCCAAATATTCCCGACATGCGGAGCGCCATCTTGAAGCAAGACTAACCTGGATCAAATCAGATAGGTATATTTGGGGGACATTGTGCTATGATTATGTTATAATACCCAGTTGTGATGCTACTTCCAAAAGAAGTTATCACTAATCCTTGAGATGATAAAGGTCATGGTTACTTTGCCTTTGAATCGTTGAAGTACATGCGGATGAGAGAGAGAGAGAGAGAGAGAGAGAGAGAGAGAGAGAGAGATATGCAGTGGGGATTTTACCAATTTGTGAAGAACTTAATGAGTGCTCACAAAAGCAAGCTAACCATCACTTTTTATAAACAGGTTACCTACATGCTTTAATATAGAGAAAATTTATATAAAGATGTACTTTTAAGAATGCTTATTGAAAGCATGCCATTTGAGTGTCTAAATGAGTACCAATTGGTCTTAAGTCCAAACTGGCAAAAATTAAGCTCAATTCTGTAAGAGGGTGTTTTGATATTTTATTCCTATGTGTGCTAGAATCTATGGAAGATTCAAATGATTGGCATTCACAAAGATAACTTTTCTCTGTTCTGATAAAATAATGATTAGCCCTTTTGGCGAGCACCCATTCAACTGCTCCACGACACTACTCTCGTCGCTTTCCGTGGTGAAATGGTTACCATGCTGACTTCATATACCCAAGGTCGCGGGTTCGAACCCGGCGGAGGACGATGGATTTTTTCGGGCGGGAAGTAAAGCCGTTGGTCCCGTGTCGTAGATTTACAGCACGTAAAAGAACCTCAAGCATGATAGAGAGGCCTCTGAGCAAAATTAAGTGGTCTTTCACGCCCAATTTAGAATGGGACGCTGAGAACCACAGCAGTTAAAGAGCGTCCATAAATAACACGCCATTATCAAAATCTCAATTAATGCAATGTGGATATATGTGGAGATTTTGCCATGTAAAGCTTCAATAATAAGACACAGTTTGGATGTTCAAGTATTTCTAGATGTGAGTTGTGTGTTAAGTGTTTTGTTCTTGAAGAATTCATCTATGGAAAACATGCAATGTGTGCTATTTGAACCAAGGAAATAATTGCCTTAATTGTATCGTGGATTCAGATTACTGCGCAAATAAGATAACCGTGTTTCAGGAGACAGGATGTTATGAAATGAAATGGTCTGTTATTTATGGACGCTCTTTAACTGCTTTGGTTCTCAGCGTCCCATTCTATATTGGGCGTGAAAGATCGCTTAATTTTGCTCAGAGGTTTCTCTTATCAGGCTTGAGGTTCTTTTACGTGCCGTAAATCTACGACACGGGACCCACGGCTTTACTTCCCTTCCGAAGGAAGCCATGCTTTTACGCCCGAAAAAATCCATGAATATAGAAAACACTGATGCAAATAAACAAAAATACGAAGACAAAGAAAAACTGCTGTCCAGTACTTGACTGTTAATGTGATATTCCTCGTATTATGAAAGTAAAATCAGATAAGTGCACCGTGCCAACACATGCGATTTATTTTTAGAAGTAATAAGATGCTGATATGCTTTTCTTCAGCTTATGAAGTTGTATAAGCCAGATTCTTAAAGACAAATGAAAACAAATCAGTATATATCAGGCGTTTATAAACACTTTTCTTCTATTGTTCATAGGCTTCTAAAAACTGCAAAGGTATTTGGCAATAACGCATTTCCCCTTGCAGATGGGCGATACATCATCTGGAGATTGAGGTCAAACCTACAACGGAATAGAACGTGGCCTCAGATACCAAAACCGCTGCGATTTGATTACTATGTATGGGTTTAATAATAACTTTGCTAAAAGTGTTTAAATTCCAAAACATTTCTTTTTCTGTATTTCAGCAAAATGATTGAAGTTTTTAATGAAGGCAATTAAAGCCCGTCTGAATGAAGCAATAAAAGTAAGATGTTTAAATTAAAAACTTTAGTTATGATGCAGCTAATGTAAACACCAAGCGGCTGCAGTAGTGTTGATAAATATCAGAAAAAAGGTTCATATGCTTGCTTATGAAAGTATTTACTGAAGAGAAAAGAAAATGAGCACTTTTATTTAATAATTGAATATATATACAATACAAGGTAATAAAAACTGTGTGCATTGAAGATATGAACGTGTGGTGGCCAACGAGAGAAACTAGTGTGTTCGATCAGTTTCTTGGACCACGTTGCCATGTCGTAAGTCGAGTGTAAATTACAATTGGCATAAAAATAATACCTGAATGTGGCGAAACACAGCTATTCAGGGAAACTTGAAAATAAAACCAGGATTATTAGTAGCCGTTCTATTTTATACTTCAATTAAATACGTACATGTATTGTTTTTCATATGCTTTACAGTGCAACGATGAGTACGACAAACACTGTTTCTGCTAAGTGATTATTTACGCCTTAAATTGGTATTGCAGTCCCCTTTTGGTCTTTATAGAAGAATCAGGATGACCACAATCTTTCTTGCCTCAGTATAATTATTAACTACTTCCTCCCATTCTATCCTGAAAACAGAACAGACCAGCAACTGTTCACCTTAACTCGAAAATCGGGTGACATCAGTTTTGAAAAATATCTGTTCCGTTTGATAGAAAAAGTGATCTCTGATATATACCACCCTATATGCGTCTTACATAAAGCGTTCTTCCGGCTGGCACCTCACTTTATGTACCATAAACCAGACAAGAATAGTAGTCTACAATGTACTTGAAACTTGGAAGGTGAAGCGCAAGAGGGACACGCAAACTTCCTATTAAATGCTCAAAAAGAAAGATGAGAAGAAATTAACTAAGAACGTGACAAGGCAGAAAGAGTATTGAACTTCAAAGGCAGATCACCTAGGATCTGGATGAGAAAAAAAAAGTATTTACAGTGTGCCCATAAATAAAACATGACAAAGCAACACGTGCATAGGAGATTCCCGATTTCCACAGACGTCGAGAAAAGCTTAAAACTCAAACACAAGCAAGTGTTTTAAGGAATAGAAAACCAATAATATTTCTGCTACTTAACGTTTCTCTGCAAGAAATTTTACGAAAACATTTAAGAGCGAGTCGTTAATCGGCACAGTGGTCTTCTTTCTTTTAGGTCTGCTACTGTTTCGCTGCCAAAATTTTCTCATAATATAACTATTTCGTCTAGCATTCTCCCCACTCCTTCGGAATGGCTCGATTTCGTCTACCACGATTAGATTGCTGTGGTTGTGCATGTTAAAAGTTGCTACATCGCTGGATTAGATTTTGGAATTTGTACATGATTTTATATTCGCATCATTGGAATTTGAACTAGATGCTAAATTTTCTTCTATTTTTAAGTATCTGTGAGATGGTCTTTTTGTCTTAATTTACTTTTCCAAAGGTTACTTTTGCATTAACTCCTAAATTAAAAATTAAAGTATAATTTGGTCTGATTCCGATTTTGCAACCTCAGCCTACATATAGCATGTTGAAAAATCAGTTCATTGCTGTAAAATTAAATGTACAATGCTGCGAATAGTTATATGGCTAATTATCTTTCTTCGCTATGCTGTTTTTCTCTGAGTAAGAGAATTGGCGCTGTTGTATCGTTCTGGCATCCCAAATAAAACTTTTTACTCTTAATGCATAAATGGAAGTACCTCAGTTTTCTATAACGATTCAAAATACTCTTATCTGTGCAGGTTGATTCATTTTCGAAAGAAAAATAAATGTAGGTATTCTCTCACGACATTTCAGCCCTGAAACTCTTAGTTCCGAGTGGGACAGTCACTTGAATGGTTAACGATTAAGCGGCTGATATTTTAAACAGTTATCCGGAAGAGTATACTATTCTTTGGTAGTCAAAATGGAACTCATAACCACCATTAAACACATCAGTGTGTTGTGAGATCGATGAAGTGAACAGCAGGAAATAATCCTTTAGATTTACTCACCTTCTTGCAGTACTCGAGGATCTCCAGCTTGTCCTTGAGGCAAGTGGCCTTGTTGTTGAGGTCCGTCACCCAGTGGCCGCTTTCCGCCATATACTGGCTGTGATATGCGCCGCCCTTTTCACCTCCACAGAACATCGCCACCTGGGGCTCGAAGTGTGCTGCCGGTACATCCACCGTTCCGGAGAGTGCCTGAAAATATTAAGTATTTTTAAGAACATCCTTCTTCGTTAATCACGATAAAAATACTGCTACAACGGGGGTAAATGAAACAAAAGGCTACAACTCTAGAAAACAGAATGCATCTCAGACCAACTAAACAGCAGTTCTGCAGCTGGTAATATACACAAGAGTATTGTTTTTTGAAAGAAATATAAATGGAGAATTTATCAGTGCTCAGTGAAGTAAATATTGTTTTTAGTACTTATACTGAGGTTTTAACCTAATCTTCTTTATTTGGTTTTCATTAGCATGACAGAATTACCGCTTTCATAATAGAATTGCACGAGGTACAGTCGAACATTCACTAAGAGAATCATGAGTTGCAACTTGTATTTCATTAATATTTCAACTTTATATTTTATTTTGAATTAATTTAACTGAAAGAAAAAACTGTATTTTCATTTAAACTAAAATAGTACTTTTCAGTTGAAATGGTATGCAACCTATGAATACCGCTCTGAAATTGAAGTTCAGTACTAGTGTGTGTGCGTGCCTGTGTGTAGTTGTATATTTACAGTGCGGTGAAAGCCAAAGTTACTATTTCTTATCATGACAGTCAGAATTTTTTAAATATAATTGCTGGGGTTTCAATTTTGATACGCATTAATGATTCTTTTAATAGAACATAAACGATAAAACAGTTATCTTTTATAATCCATTTATGTTTCCACAGACCTATTACACTATTTCTGTACATGTTGACAATGAGTGCCTGTTCCATTACCATATTGAGAGATTGGAGCGTTGTGTATGACGTCATACAAGGGGTGTTGTCCATGCAAGACGTGGATCGGACTCGTGGCATTAGAAAGACATGAAGTTCAAACTTCTCAATAAGCTGGAAGGGATATCAATATCATTAGCTTTTTTTTTTTTTTTTTTTTTTTTTTTTTTTTTTTTTAAATATAGTAAACTGTTTTAACATGTGGTGGGGTGCTAATGTAGTACTGGAGGAAAGTAAGGTTAATAATCAAAGGCTAGCTTTTAACTATTTTGTTTCTCTTTAGCTTGAGCGAAGCATTTACAGCATCGTAGCTAATACAGTTACACGGAATACATTTGTAAGTTTTATCAAACCATCCGGATATTAACTACAATTTCAAACCATTTCCCGCGGATATTTATGAATAATAGGAAGCAGAAAGAGGAATACAAGTTTCCTTTAAATACCTTACTAACTGATGAAAATCAAAGGATTTTACGCAGGCAGATTTGGTTAAGACCAACAATGACTCCAAGAAAGGCGGTAGAAATTATTCTGAATTGAATAAAATAACTATTAGTAAATTAAGTGGGAAATCAATATTAATGGGACAATTTTTAGGATTGTTACAGATTACCTATGAAAATACATCTAAAGAAAGTCGTGCGAGTATTACACATCGGATTTTTACTAAGATAGCTGATTCAGCTTGCTAATCGAATTAAGTTGTTTCATGTACTGCTGCTTTATTATTATTTAAAACGAATTTATATTTCACTGAAAAATCTTTAAACGGCTTCATACTGCATTTCATTATATTAGATATTATCATCGTTTCTGTGTCCCCTCTGATGTTAAGCCCATAAAAAGAGGCATTCAGGGAAACTCCAGGAATAATTTATCACATAATATCTCAATACTTCAAGTCGCCCTCCGTGGTGTAATGGTTACCATGCCGACTTCATATACCCAAGGTCGCGGATTCAAACCCGGCGGAGGACGATGGATTTTTTCGGGTGTAAAAATCCTTGGCATGGCTTCCTTCGGAAGGGAAGTAAAGCCGTGGGTCCCGTGTCGTAGATTTACAGCACGTAAAAGAACCTCAAGCCTGATAGAGAGGCCTCTGAGCAAAATTAAGCGGTCTTTCACGCCCAGTATAGAATGGGACGCTGAGAACCACAGCAGTTAAAGAGCGTCCATAAATAAGACGCCATTTACATTGTTTTTATTTCTCAATACTTCAAACTCGAAAAACGTACCAACAGTATAGAATGCTTCGCTTAGACTAACGCTAAAATAAAGTTAACATCAATAAGTTTGTTTGTATTCCTCACGGCTTCCATCAGGTCACAAAATCAGAGAACTTCACAGATTATTCCTATATAAAATCGATGATAATGTTTTCCCGTCAGAATCAAACAACAATACCGTAATCAAAAGCGTTCCGACTTTTTGAGAAAATTAAGATTAACAACGATTTTTCTATGTAAATGATTTTCTGGAACGGGGAAGCGCTCTAAACTTTTGCCTGGTAGATATCTTCAAATGTTAGTTCACTCAAATACGAAATTTGGTATGTCTTCAAATACTTTTCTTTTGAATAATGCTATTCACAGAATAGCTGAATCCGAAAAGGCAAAGAGAATGAAAGGCAGATATATATATATATATATATATATATATATATATATATATATATGATTTAGATGATTGGTTTCCAGATATAATTAAAGTTACTACAATTTCTAGGGAAATATAAATATCAAAAGCTGGCTGTTGCTTTGCTAAATCTGTTAACATCTGCTACTTCAGAAATTAAACACCGTCGCCTATATATGTTTAACACATTAGCCTCTAGTTCCCAAGGTAAGGGTTCCAACACGGCGGAGGAGGGTGAATTTTTTTCGGGTGTAAAAATTGGCTTTCTTCAAAAGGGAAGTAAAACAGTCCCGTATCGTAGAACCTCAAGCGTGACAAAAAGACACCTGAACAAAAGTCGTCCTTCTTGGTATAGAGGTTAACATGCTAGCCTCTGGTCCCCAAGGTCGGAGTTCAAACCGTCGTAGGGCGATGGATTTTTTTTTCCGGGTGTAAAACTTTTAGCATAGTTTCCTTCGGACAGGAAGCAAAGTCGTTGGTCCCGTATCGTTGATTTACAACACGTAAAATAACCTCAAGCCTAATAAAGAGGCATCTGAGCAAATTCAACCAATATAGAATGGGAAGCTAAGAACCGCTGTAATTAAAGAGCTTTCTCTCTTTCTCTGAGCTAAATTAAACGTTGTTTCATGCCCAATATAGAATGGGATGCTGAGAACCACATAATAAATAAAACAAATTTAAAAACACAATTTAATTTGTATATTAGTTTACTTCACAATATGCTAGGAAAGAATTATGACCCAATAAAACAGTTTGGATTTCGAACTCTTTAGTTTGGCAAAATTATGTAGCGCTTTTCCTATTAGGGTCACAAAAGCTAAGCGATGCATCCTTCATACTCACCTGTTGATCTTACGCGCTATTTCTAACCTCTCCCATCTCCAGAGAACTGGAAAATACCATTACGGAGAGACAGGAAAAGATGTATATATTCCACGGGAAACAAGACGCGGTAGGAAGTAAATGTGGTGGAAATGTTCCTCTAAGAGAAGGGAAAATGTTTGTTTTTTGTGGTTGATATATTATAGTAGAAATCTACATACCTCCCCTTCCTTAACGCTGTTTCCCTGAAATTGTGTCCGACATAATGCTGGTTAATGAATGACATATGTCTCCTTTATATTAAAAAGCTGATGTGTTACACTCATATGACTCTCTCTAGCTGCTCTACAAACCTCCTACAAAAGATTCTTCTTCTTTATACTCAATGTTAATCAAGATAAATAGTAGCAAAATGTTATTACTTAGTTCCTTATAAGTAGAAGGGAATAAGGGAATGCACTATGCTTAAAGTGATTGTCAAATGTTTTAAAAGCTATCGTTATGCGATTGTCATTGCAAATCACCTTTTTTGCTTGGTCAGGAGTAGAACAAAAGAAAAACAGACACTTCCTGTGTGAGAAAAGTTTAAGTACTTCACAATTGGAACCAATAACAAGGAATATCTTTAATGATATTAAATATCTCAGTACGAGAGGACCAGATATTTGAAATAATTTTTATTAAAATTGAATTTTATTAATTTGACTATTTAAAAAATAATAAATCATAATATTTAAATAAATTAAAATAATAATTTAAACCAATAACAAGGAATATCTCGAAAACGGTTACCTCCACAACAAAAACGTAAAGACAAAAATTATGTGTTTTGTTGTGAGGTACATTTTTTTGTGCTGTACGTTTTTTTCTATCTCTTACGGTTTAGCAGTTAAGCAAAATTCATCCAGAATAAAGAGGTCTTCAGAGGCTATTCCCCAAAAATTCGAGATATACATTTCATTTCGGACATAAATAGCTTTAATATACGGGATTTTAATCAAAATCGTTAGAGCAATTTTTAAGAAAATCAAAATTTTCGAAATGTTTTCCATGTAAAGGGTAGTTTGTGGTGGGGGACTTTTTTTTTAAAAAAAAATCTTCGTGTCGCATCCTTGGAAGATACGAAACCTAAATACTAATTTTGGTATTTAATGGACTTTTTGTTTTGGGGCTATGCTGTCGACACACACACACACACACACACACACACACACACACACACACACACACACACACACACGGACCTTTTTTTTAAAATTACAAAACATATAGTTCCGGTGGAATCTCGGTATCGAATTTTTGGGTGCATTACAATACCTTCTCTATTCCTATGTACATTGTACATATGGGGCTAGAGAAAGTAAAAAAAAAATAATTTAAATTAAACGAGAAAGAAACAATCCTTTGAAATACTCGCAAGGAATTAGTGAATTGAATACAGCAAATAAAATATATCAAGACTTTTCAAGAACAAGAGTAAACAAATAAAGCGGGGAAAAAAGCGGATTCAGAACTGAGAAATATTGGCTTCGGATGGTTAAGGGAGTAAAAAGAACTTCATTTGCTTCACTTTTGTAGATATGGAATCTTTGCTAGACTGAACATGGAAAAACTTTATAACATAATTAGAAAACGAGAATATACTGTGCTTTCAATCGAAAGCAAATAAGAGTCTTTGTAAGGGCAAGTTCTAACCTCACTTATAAAGATAGAAAATGCACAATCTAAAGCGTCTAACAGGGCTTTTCTTGTAATTTTCGATTTTTAATTTATTTTTGCAGTTAAAATATGAATTCTAAAAAATTGTATGATGCCTTAGTTTTATATGTAAGAATGGCTGAACCCCCTGCTATGAAAGCTGGCATATAACTTAAAGGTTCTACATTGAAGGTGGAGTTAGCTATGGATTCTTATTAGAATGATGTGAAATAAAAGTCGGGATATTTTATTTATTATTCGGTTTCTTGAAAAATACTATATAAGTTTATAACCACAATGTGTGTGACAAATTTTGTTATATACACCATTTCAATAAAAAGATAAGTTAAGAAGCTGTACCAACTTTTGTTTGGCCGCCACGATAGTGTGGGGGGGGGTAGCGTGTCTGCTTCACACTAAAGAGGTCGCGAGTTCGAATCTCGCTTAGAGCGGAGTTACCCAGATAAGATTTTTTTAGGGTTTTCCCTAATCCTGAGAAGACAATGTCTAGTAACTTTAAGCTCCACGGCCCCGGGATCATTTCGGCATCATTTCACCGATATCATTCATCGTCCGATATGACCAATTAGTTTAAAGGACTTTAACCCACAAAAAACTTTGGTTACTAGTATTCCAATACACAAATTCGTTTCAATGGAAAAAAAATATGATTTCTACCATTCACATGACTTTCTCTATATCCCTGCAACAAATTATTCTTAAAAAACTTATACTTCTATTTACTTTATGCTAATCAGAAACAATTAGCATAAATAGTCTGATTACTTGCTTCCTTGTAAGCAGAAGCGAAATAAGGGACTACCATAGGTTAAAGTGATAGTCAAAGGCTGGTTGCTATGTCACTGAAGTTCCTTTCTTTGTATGGATAGGAGTTGACAAATTCCTGTATGAGTAAAGTAAAAGTTTTTCAAAGCAGAAACCAAAAACAAGGAATGTCTCAAACACGAACTCCACGAAAAAAATGTATATAACATAAATTGTATGTTTTAACGTGCTCTACATTTTTCGTGCAGTAAGTTTTTGTCCCATCTCTTACGGTTTAACAGATATTCAAAGTTCCGTAAAATTCATCCAGAATAAAGTACTCTTCAAAGGCTATTCCGAGAAAATTCGAAATATACATTTTATTTGTCAGGTAAATAGCTTTAATATACGATATTTTAATCAAAATTGTTATAGTCATTTTTGCGAAAATCAAAATTTTCGAAAAACGTTCCATGTAAAGGGATGTTGGGGGTGTTTGGATTTTTCTTAAAATCTTCGTGCCGCATCCCAGGAAGATACGAAACTTAAATACCAATTTTGGTATTTTACCGACTTTTCGTTTTTGAGTTATCGTGTTCACAGACACACGGACACACACACGGGCCTTTTTCCGAAAATGCTTTTTTTGGATACAGGGGACCCTAAATCATATATTTCCGGTGAAATCTTAGTATCGAATTTTTGGGTGGAGTGCAATACCTTCTCTCTACACTATGTACATAGTGCGTACAGAGAAAGTAATAAATAAATAGGAGTACAATGGTATGCCACGGATGAGAAATAGGAAAAATCTGATGTGTTCCATTCACATGACTTTCTCTGTATCTCTGTAACAAATTATTGTTAATAAGCTTATCTTTTATTTATTTCATGAAAATCGAGAAAAATTAGCAGAAATAATCTTATTTCTTGCTTTATTGTAAGTAGAAGCTAAATAAGGGAGTACCTTAGGTTAAAGTGAAAGCCAAAAGCTGGTTGCTATGAGACTGATGTTTCTTTGTTTGTATGGACAGGAGTTGACAAATTTCTGTATGTATGAGAAAAGTATAAATTTTTCAAAGCTGAAACCAAGAAAAAGGAATATCTCAAAAACGATCAACTCCACGAAAAAAATGTATATAACATAAATTGTGTGTTTTAACGTGCTCTACATTTTTTGTGGGTTAAGTTTTTGTCCATCTCTTGCGGTTTAGTAGTTATGAAAAATTCATCCAGAATAAAGTAGTCTTCAGAGGCTATTCCCAGAAAATTCAAATATGCATTTTATTTGTCAGGTAAATAACTTTAATATATGATATTTTAATCAAAATCGTTAGAGCCATTTCTTAGAAAATCACAATTTTCGATAAAAGTTCCATGTAAAGGGTACTTTGGGGTGGGGGGATTTTTCTCAAAATCTTCATGTCGCATTCCTGGAGGATACTAAACTTAAATACCAAGTTTGGTATTTTACCGACTTTTCGTTTTTGAGTTATCGTGATCACAGACACACGGACTCACTGACACACGAACACACAAACACACGGACCTTTTTGTGAAAATACTTTTTTTTTATACAGGGGACCCTAAAACATATATTTCCGGTGAAATCTCGGTATCGAATTTTTTGGTGGAGTGTAATATCTTCTGTATACACTATGTACATAGTACGTATAGAGAAAGTAAAAATATGCTGTAGTTTTGCTGTCGTTTAACCGAGTTGGCCATCGGGCGATGAATGTTTGAAATGAGTGTAATGGTGCTCAAATAAACCCACCGTTTAAGTTAGGTGCCGCCCTAACCTAGATTCCAAATCGGGAACTCTTGAATGTGAAGCAGACAGCTACTCTCGTAACATGTCGGCAGGCTAATTGTGTGTACTACAACAGCTTTTATTTCTCTTTTACTTTTCATTAATGTCACAAAAATCAGGTTTATCACCAGTTTTCAAACATCGCATGGCATCTGATTTGCATAGATAAATCACAGAGCACGAGAACGATAGAGAGATTGAGAAGGGATGAAAAGGAGAGGCAGTGGAATGGAAAACAATCTCTGAATTTAAAGCAATAATGCGAGCAGAGCTACAAGTAGAGCTGCAAGTTCTGCTAATAAAGGTGCAACTCTTGTGAGAATTATATTATCTGAACTACATTTATATAATGTAAAAAGTAACTTAAAGCAGTAACATTTTAGACTATGAAAGTGAAGTGTCTATATGTCTCTCTCGCATACATACTCTTACTCACTCAAGAAGTCACTGAGGGTGTTAAAAGTGAGTTCAAATTAGGAAATCATCCAGTTTAAAACCTCTTTAACAAGAACCAAAAATATGACTTTCATGGAAAGTAAATGTTAATAACAAAAGTAAGTTTAGAGATGATAGTCTAAAATAAAAAGTATCTTTTCTAATTTGAATACAGGCATACAGAATAAATATAGATAGAGGCATAGAAAATGTAACGCAGTCTGTATAAGTAAAATCCGCTACAGCAGCGAAACTGCAAAAAGATAAAAGGAGGTTTGCTGATTTTTTTACACGCTATTAACGAAATTAGTGCAAGATGATAATTGTTTCCAAACATGCAAGATGGCTGTGATACATGAAGCTAGCTATTTAGTTATTCTTAATAATAATAATAATAATGATAATAATAACAATAATAATTATTATAATAATAATAATATCATACACCAGTTAAAAGTTGAAACAACAAAAAATAATGAAGATAAATTGCAATATCAGTTAACTTTTAGAACATTTTCTGAAAACACATTCTTTAAGATTTTCAGAGAACCATATATCTCATTCTGTAACCCAAGATGTTCATCTTCTGCTTTTTAATAAACTCGGATCAAGTTTGAACTTGGACTACTCATGCAATTTCTGAAACAGCAGTGGGGTAAAACCCTCGCCAACCAGGGACGATTAATCAACAGGAATTTACTGCAAAAAAGATGGAGTTTTGGCACGAGGTAGCTACACAAGCCGCGTGTATCTTACTTTACCGTGGTGTTCCAGTCCATTTCACATCTCATTTTGGCAAGCACCCCGTGCAATTTCCGGACGTTGCACTGCCTCGCTATACAGGACATAAATCTTGAGGACTGCCTTCCCATGCTACACGAGGAAGGAGTCTCCAGTACAATGCGAGCACAAAATGTGCCAAAACGTTACCTACCGTAAACCTCCTTCGGGCCAGGATGCAATATCTGAACACTTCCTCCGAATAAGGATCTATAGTGCAAAATTAAACTATTCACGAGAGAAGAGAAAAAAAAAATCATTTCACTGGCAAAGAATCCGATGTAAAGAATGACGCTTGAATCTCTGTACACTATATTTGTTAATAAAGAAAACATATTTGCCTAATACTTTCAAATACTAATATTAAAACGCTTTATAAGCTGATGCAGCTGTTAAGAAGCAAAGCGATTATTACAGAGCTCATGAAAAACAGGAACGGAGGAATGAACTTTTTACGGAAAAATCTGATATGCTATATTCACAGGACACACACACACTCTCTCTCTCTCTCTCTCTCTCTCTCTGCCTCTGCCTCTTTTATTAGTATAATAACTATTCTTACAAAATACATGCGAAGAGTACTTAGGTCAGAGTGAATTAACACCGCAGATTTTGGAGTAGTTAACTGCCAAGGGTGTTACTCTCTGGAGATGGAACTGAAGAGTTGGCCGAATTGTCGAGTTTAAAAATATTACCCATAATCCATGACCTTCCAGTCCGACAAAGCAGTATCTGGTTGGGTTTTCTCCAGATTCTCGGTTTCTCGGCCATTCATTCCACCGATTATATCATTAGCTTTCCTATCCTCCATTTCGCCCTCATTTCAATCATCTACCTCCTCACTCTTAACTCTGGCTACGAGCCGATCCCTCGTTCCGTCCTTTCATTATATGATTAAATGCCAGCTCCTTGACAGACAGACCCTGGGCAGACAAATGTAACTCCTCCTAGAGAGTATAACTCCTCCATACAAAATGGAAAATGGCGTGTTATTTATGGACGCTCTTTAACTACTGAGGTTCTCAGCGTCCTATTCTAAATTGGGTGTGAAAGACCGCTTAATTTTGCTCAGAGGCCTCTCAGGCTTGAGGTTCTTTTACGTACTGTAAATCTACGACACGGGACAAACAGCTTTACTTCCCTTCCGAAGGAAGCCAGGCTAAGGATTTTTACACCCAAAAAATTCATCGTCCTCCGCCAGTTTTAACCCGCGACCTTGGGTATATGAAGTTAGCATGGCAACCATTACACCACGGAAGGCGACTGCCCTCCATATGGGGAGGATAAGCCGATTAAGTTAAGTAGCTATAGTAGTTTATCTTCCCATCAATTTTAATTGAGATAGACCTATGCAGAAGTAGTTTACATTAGCATTTCGTTACTAATACAAACGACCAGTATAAGTCAAATTCATAACTGGTTTTATTAATATTAAAATACTGTTTCCATGCGAAAAACAACGAACTACCGAAAGGACTTCCGTGGCCTGGGGGTAACATGCTAGCCTCTAGTTCCCAGGTCGCGGATTCAAACCCAGCGGAGGTACCGATGACTTATTTCAGGCGTAAAAATCTTTGGCATGGCTTCCTTGGAAGGGAAGTAAAGCCGTTGGTCCGGTGTCGTAGATATACGCCACGTAAAAGAATCTCAAGCCTGATTTTAGGCTACACCCCCTCACCCTCAGCCGCCACTTTGAAATTTCAAACATCATCTCTGTACTTTTACACTTAAATATGAAAGATTACTCAATAGTTTATTCATCGAATGCATTTATTTTACTTCTTTTGTTTTAAATCTTTGACTAGCAATTTGGATTGTTACTGTGGAAGACCATTTTGAACATTTCCTGTATATTAAATGTTTGTAAAATGGTATATTCCATTCAAGAATGAAGAAAAATGGTATTTATTTATGGAAGTGTATACACAGATAATTCTACTCTTCTATCATAATCGTCTTCGCTGAGCTGTTGGTGAATTACTATTTTCTAGGGTTAAAATATGCTCATTTTTAGCACTTTATATATAGAACCAAGCCCAGATTGGTTACAGTATATACTTTTGGAATGGACGTGATTTGTTCAATACTGAAATGACTTAATATTTCAATCTGCGAAATTTTATCGAGATTTCTAGATTGTTTATTTACTTTATTGCTCACAGGACCATTTCTTCACATTTACATACTAGATCTATATCAGTTACTTACGTTTTTCTCAGAATGCCTCTAGTTAAAAGCAGTAGCAGTCCTGCGAGCACAACAGTTTCAGCTCCATATATTGATACAGTGCGCCAGAAAACTCTCTCTGCACCTGGCAAGGCGTTAAGGGTCTGCCCGTAGGTCACGGCGGCAAGAAGAAAGGGGAGGCATGGAGAGGGTAGAAGGTTAAGAATTTTTTTTTTTTTATTTAAATACAGTATCGGAGTCTGATCAGGACCTTTTTCTTTTTACCTTGTTTTTGCCGTATTATTACCGTTTTCTTACTTTTACAACACACACATATACACAAACATATAACACCCATGCCCAAGGCGGGACTCGAACCCACGATCCTCAGCGCTACGAAGCACCAAAGCGGGACGCCTTGTCGAGCGCGGCCATGGGGACCGGCATCAGAATTAAACCAGTGGAGTCTCTGTGCTGATAATTCCACAGGTAACCGAGATATGTTCCAGCTCGAGTCTCCGCAAAAGACTGCCGGTTTCAGTGTAATTTATTAGAGAAATGTGGACTAGTACAGTTACATTGGAGCCCGGCTTACAGGCTTAAATTTACATCTTTATAATTATTAAATATATTAGATGGCTCTTGCCATTTGTCCGCCTTTTATACCTGAGTAATTTACCTGTGTTGCGTGATCTATTTACAATAATCTCAACAAAACTGCTTGTACATGTGACGAACTAAGTTTCGGTTTTAGCGCGTCGCCTCACTTTCATTTTAGACTCGTAAGAAAATATTTGGGCAAAAAACATTGTCAGGAAGCAGCATTAAGCTGTTAGCATTTCCATTTAAATGAAATAGTACAAATTACAAGCTTAAGTTCCCTTAACCTGGTAGCTCATATCAGACTGAATGAATGAAACGGATGAAATGATGCTTAAATGAGCCCGGGGAACATAGAATTTAAACTTGTCCGACATTCCTGTTCTCAAGATAATAATAAAAAAAAAGAAAAAAAAAAAAAAAAAAACTTGACTCATCCAACCGAGATTTGAGGTCGGGATCTCTTGAATGTGAAGCAGGCATGCCAAGGCATTGTTTTGACCATATAAATATTGCGGTTTGCTTTGTTTGTACATGTAGCAACCAGGTAAATATGATATTGCCAAGTTACGGTCATGGTAAATATTAGAAATTAATCTCGACATTCCAAACGAAATATTACAATTTCAATAGCAGTCAGAGACAGCATCCAGCGGCGCAGACGGGAAAATTGCGGGTATATATTATTTCCCTCTTCATCACTTCAATAAACGGTGCAGTAGAGCGCGCACCCAAAGCATGCATATATTAACTATACAACAGGATCCTCGTCTCTAGCGATTTCCACGATGTTTGCAAAGCCTGTCTAAGCTACTTCGGAAAGGAGACATGGGAGGCACGAAATGTTTCCTCTTTGTGTGCCTTTGCCTTCCGGGATTTCAGTTCCACTACAAAACGCATTAAACGTGTCTAGGACTTTTACTCGGCAGCACGTTCTTGAATGCTTGGTACAACATTTATATACACGACAATAAGCAACAAAAAACACGCCATATTTTATCTGAAATATTTTCCCTAAGGTCAGTCAATATAACTTTTCTCTGTTCTTTTATAAATAGAATCAACAATCCCGCGACACAATTTTATTTTAAATCCATATATGTACACTACTGGTCCAAAATTTGCCCAGCTTATAAGTACTACAATTCCCACGACCCCTTCCGAAGTGCTTATGATGGTTACATCAGAAAAGGATGCAAAATAAACGAGTGACTTTCAACGTTTCAAACTGTAAAGTAACTGCTTTTAGCAAAAATTTAAGGATATGTGTTACATTCACATGATTAAACAGTAGCAGTTTTGTTCTTATTGCTTGCTTCCTTATAAAACCTAAATTTTATGTGTAGACAAATAAGTGTAACTTTATTTGTGGAGCTTAAATCGTAGAAGGGAAGTAAGAGAATACACTATGCTAAAGCGTTAGTCAAATATTCTAAAAGCTGGTCGCTATGTGAAATAATTGAAATTCGGTTCTCAGGCGAAAACTATTAAAATGTGTAGATTAAAATTCAAACTAACTCGAAATATCCCGGAAACGGTAAACTCTACCACAAAAGTAGATTCGTGTATGACAAATTGTGTGCTTTGACGAGATAAACACTTTCTGTGTAGTAAGTTTTTGTCTATCTCTTATGGTTTAACAATTATACAAAAGTTATACATGTCATCCAGAATGAATAGGTCTTCAGAGGCTATTCCAAGAACATTCAAAATATACATTCCGTTTGTCATTAAAATATCTTAAACATAGGATATTTTAATCAAAATCGTTAGAGCCATTTTTTAAAAAAATCAAAATCTTCGAAAATGTTTCCATGTACGAGTATAGGGTAGCTGGAGTAGAGGGATTTTGTTGAAAATCTTCGTGTCGCATCCTTGGAAGATACTGAACTTAAATTCCAAGTTTGGTATTTATCCGACTTTTCGTTTTAGAACTGTGCTGCCCGCAGGCACACACACGCGCGCGCGTGGACATCTTTCTAAAAATTCTGTTTTTGGATTCAGGGGGTCTCAAAACATACATTTTCGGTTAAATCTCGATATCGAATATTTGGGTGAAATATGATACATTCTCTATCCACTATGCACATTGTACATACAGGTTAGAGAAAGTACTAAAAATGAAAATTTAAGGCTATAACATTATATTTGTATGAAGCTAGTGCTTCAAAATTAAATGTTGGCTTGAAGAGAAGTTTAAAGGAAAATGTACATTTATTATTATTACTTTTATTTTCTTTTCCGGGAACCAATTAAATTCAAAGGCATTGCTCTTCTCACTTTTAGAAGTCTTTATTTCCAGACACTAAACTAACAACGGACGCAGTTATTCAAGGTCCTGCGTATCTAATCATTAAATGGTAATATCTATAACAATAAAGAAACATTTCAGGTTATTAAAAGTGCATATATTTAATAATGTTCCGTCTTTCATAATTGTATTAAAATGTAATAAAAACAAATTTATTTATACTTTAATAATGATTAGATATACCTAAAATCTTTATCAAAACTATTTCGCTTGACATAAGTAATTTTTAAGTCCAGTAAACAAACCTTAAGAGTTTAGGACGGTCAGACTGAAAAATGTCATAATCAGGATTTGAACCACGGATCTCACGGTCTCTAGCCGGTTACTCTAACCACTGAGCTACTATAGCAACACGCCAACACACCATTAAATTCCCCCACAAACTTGCATGTCTGACTCTCATTATGTCCCTCACACGGCTTGTGTGAAAAAACAATTAATTGAAATTCTTAGATATTTGCGCGCACAGTACATAAAAAAAACTGTTATTTTGTAACGATACAAAGAGATTTCCGCGTATTGTCCCATTTCAACCGCCGTCTTATGTGGACGAAGGAAGGCTTTCTATATGTTTCATTTTATTAAAGAAGAGCTAAGCTGAGTTTAAAACAAATGAGTTAATGTTACAGAGCAGAAAAAAATCAAATTCCATAATAGTTATAGTGCAATAAAATACGCCTGCGGCGTTTAATCACACCTATATAAAACGTGATTGCTTGGATTGTTAATTTTCCTCTAAAAATGTGTATATGTTTCAGATAAATATATCTCACTAAGATGGATATTAATGTGACAGTGCTTTGGTGAAACATATTTTCTAAATAAAACTCCTAACGTGTATAAACTTCTTTTCTAGTTGCAAAGTGCAAAGATACCAAGTTATTCTTAGGTTAGATTCTTTTGAGACATCAAAGCACAATGATAGAGAACAGGCTGCCTCTGCCCAGATCGGTTACCTTACGGGACTTTGTGTAGCCACGTGACGCCCGTATCTCCTACTTCCGCTGTCTCCACAGACAGAGAAAGTCGTGAACAGAACACATCAGATTTTTAACTGATTGCACATAAAATTGCTAATTGAGACCAAGTCAAACCATAACTTTTATAGCACTGAAATAAGTAAGTTTTACACAAGCATGCCAGTTTCTCCATCAGCAATAGCTACACTATTTTCCCTCTCCCTCTCTCTGCTGCCAAAAGCAATACATCCTTTTAAATGCTGGATTTGTCCTTTGAAACATACGTCTATGGCATCTTACTTCTTATTTAGAATTGTATGATGTTCCTCCAGCTTAGGAAGCATGTTAAACCTGTTAATAGGATCAAGGTTTAACCGGTTTCAGTAATATTCCTATCAACATGATCTCAAGCTCTAGGTAATAATAAAAGTGTAACTCACAGCAGCAAAATGTTAAATTCTCAAATGATAATCTGCATCCCCATTTATGAAAATGAAAATGCGAGCGAGTATAAGAAACATAACTTGTCGTGCAAACCGTACATTGAAAATTATACATTGTGTAATACAACGATGTTATCAACGTAAAATGTTTGGATTGCTTATTCCACACCAGAGCACTCTGCGAGTTTGTCGTAACTCCAGTTATGCCAATTGAATATTTTCAGTAAAACACAAAAATCTGAAGGAAAAAAAGCTTACAAAAGCTATACTACTCATTAAAGAATATGATGCAGACTTCTCGTGGTATTATTATATCTGAATTTCTGCTGAATTTTTAAATTACATGAAAAACAACTTTTCAAATTAAGTGGTCATTATATTTGCGCGAGTTAGTAGTTGAAATGCGTATTTCATCATAAGGGAGCTAGTGGATACAAAGAATATGAAATACATTGAATATAGGCAGAGAAAACCATATGCAGTTTAGATTTTAATGCAATATTTTCTTAAGTTCTTTTGAACTTTTATAGTTATCCTGACTGCTTTAACACGCTTTTATCTTAAATTACAATGTTTTTTGATGTAGACACAACTATCTTCAGTGAGTGCCGATGGTTTTTTGGTAATTTAATTGAAGTTAACCAATGCTTGTCAGGATCGTTAATTCGAGAGCGAAAGATGAGAATGAAGATCTTGTACAACTTATTTCATATTTTGAATTCGGAAAGCACTAAATCTCACCATCTTTGCAGCACATAACACGAAACTAACATTTACAGTTTGTTCCAATTGCTAATACTGAACATAAAAATGGGCTAGAACACGATTCCTAAATCCCAAATCGAATCTAAGCAGGGATTGTAGGAATAAAGAAATGAAGTAGGAGTAGACACTATTATTTTTACTGCCGTGCTTAAAATTATCGACAGGTTTGATTTTAATTGATGAATAAGGCATCTATATGGTGAAAGGCACTCGCGTGCAATTATCGGCAACATTTCCGGGCACAACGTAGATAGAAACGATGCAATGACGTAGTACGGGGAAAGAATTTTGGCATAGAACGTTGCAAGATTGCCCCTTGATAATCTGATCACTTATTGCTCCGATGTGAGCCCCGGCCTGGTGCTGTAGAATGTAATCTGCAGATACTGTTGACATGTCCAATATCTCAGTGATCTACAAATGTCTATTCTGCAAAACCTGTTCTTGCTTTGGCAGCTAATCACTCCATTCTGCTGCAGTAATCAACGGGACCTGCAGAATTCTCCCTCGAGTGAGTTAATTCAAACTTTTTTCAATAGTTGTGCACACGATACATTCTACGTAAAATGTACTGCATCCAATTTGTTGCGGTTGTGCTAGTTCCACTGGTTAAACCTGCAACATTGTGACTGCACTCATCCCTTTTTATCCCTCATTACCATCTGTTTAAAAATGTTATGTTAATGTATCCCCTCCCCCCCCCCCCTCCTGAGCAAGTGTGACTGAAGTCCTTAGAGAGATAGAAATGTTGATTAAACTGGAGAAGACATATATTTGATGGACACTGATATTAAAATTCCAGCTTAATTTCCCGATGCTCGCTTATTAATGCAATATGGTCCTGAGTTTGAATCTCGGTTAGAATAACTTACCCAGACAATGTATTTCCGGGAGTTTTCTCTTACTCTGAAAAGATGAATGTCGGTTAACTAAACTATAAACCCTGGACTAATTTGAGAATAATTTCACATATTTCATTGATTCGTGGTCCGATTTCACACAACAAAATATGATGCTGGTTAACTGGAGTTACATTTTCTCATGCAAATATTTTAAACATGTTATATTTTTATCAAAGTTGTTAGCGCCAGTTTTGAGTAAATAAAATATAATGAAAACATGGTAAACCTGGTACACGGAAAGCGATTAGTTTGGGGTAATGGGTTTTCTCGAAAATGTTAATGTCGCACTCTTAGAAGATACCTACTGAAGTTAACTACAAACTTTGAACTTTGACCGAGCTTTCTTTTTTGAGTTACGCTGTTCAGGAAGTAATATCAGCAAAGACACCACTATAAAGTGTTGTAAAATCATGGCAATTCCATGAGAACTTGAGTTACGCTGTTTAGGAAGAGCGAGCGAGAGGAGAGAGCAGTGGGGGCGCTATTCCAGTAAAAATACCGCTATAAACTGTAGTAAAATTATGGCAATTCCAGTGGACATAGAAACACGGTAATTAGAACTGCAAAACATTAGAAATAAGCTGCAGAATAACAGCAGTTTAATTTGCAGTACAAAATATTAAAGTGGCTGAAAACAAATATTAACTTCTTAAGACGCAATAATAAAAAACCTACCTAGGTGGATGGGACATCATCATCGTTAGAATTCCACTACTTCAGTGCACAAAACTTAGGAAAGTGAAATACAGGTAATTTAAAATGTCTGAGGAGGATGTACAAATAGTAATTTTTATACAGCTGGAACTTAAAACCAGAAGTTTACAGACTAGACATATTATCGCATTTATGCCACTTCACTGTTAAACTTTGGTAACTTTGGTAGATCTAATCACATATCAATTACCTTTTATATTTGCACAATATGTTTGTTATTCCTTTACATTGCAGCGTCTTTTTCCACGATTGTCATGACGGTGCATGAATTTATCGCAATGCTTTATCCCGTTAATCTGTTCCTTGTGTTGGCAGATCTGTACTTTCTTGAATCTGAATCAATATTCTTTTATCTATGCCTGAAACATCGGAAAGATTGCTGCAGCAGGTACGAATATCGATGAAATAGAAATCCAAAAGCCGGACGAAACTCTGAACATTGCCGCAAGAGTAACATTAGAATTGCTATCAAACAATCAAGAAAACAGTAGGATATAAGTTGCATAAATCACTACATTAATAGGTACAAGGTAAATACTGCTAACGAATCAACAAAACTTCAAAACATCTACATTCTCGCTGCACACTTTTATTGATTTCATTATAGTTCCATATAAACCTGAAATTGAGATGTCCAGTATTATTTTAAAAATTTCTCTCTACAAAAGATGTGCTTACGATACAGATAAAAGCGATTTTATTTTACTAGCAGGACTATTATGGGTCCATCCTGCAGCATTACTACTCGCAAAATAAAATCCTACTTTTAGCACTTGTATTATACATAACCATTGTGAATCTTGTGTACAAGAGCAGGATTCTGGCACGAGTGAATTTTCAACACCATTCTCTAATGTTCACGCGCTTAATCAGAATATCACAAATAATTGACGCCAGCTGCATACAACATTTTATGCAACCCTGTCATAAATCAAAAGTAAGTATAATCTACAACGTGATTATAAAGAACTTCAAATGAAAATGGCAGATTGTGAGACATCATTGTTAGTATTTTATCTTATGGCGTGCACTATGCTAAATGAGTTATTTTTAATGATTGTAGTACGTTGTTTTAATAGAAGTGTTAAATAACGAGTTGTGTTTCTCTAATTATTTGATTCAAGAAATCCTATCCATCGCATCAAGTTAGGTATTGAGAAACGTTAAGCTTAATGTTTTTATTTTGATAAAATAATTGAAAAGGAATGTTGTCTTCGTTCAATTTCAATCGTATAGTTGCTTAAAAGGCGGCAAGATGACGTCTAAGGTGGGAATTTTAACTCAACATTTAGTAATGTAAACAAAACTGTGTTTAGGTGGTGGCATACTTACTATAATCAACCGTCTGTGCATTATTTATTATTTTGAATGTTAAAATATTTTTATATGAATCCTATTTAGGCCACACCTGAAATGACAATCCACTGGGAATCAGCCTCATGTATAATACATTAGCACGATGAGACAGAAACATTCCCCTATGAAAATGAGTTGGGATGCTTGTGCAGGCGGGATATGTGGCCATGGAACGAAAAAGTTATGAGATGTCACTCCACAATTTTACGTGTTGCTTTATTGAAAAACGCTTCCAATTTCTGACGTAAATCAACAGTTCATATTCTGATGGAGCTAACCGTCAATTTTAAAAGCTCAAGACGAAATTAAATCTTGTCCAGTATTGCTGGAAGTTTTCATCAACTAAATGAGTCTGCATGAAGCTTTATTCTAGCCGTCCACCTGTTTTACCGATAGCTGACAACTGAGAACCTCAAAGCAGATTTCTGGCAACAATATAATGGAATTCTATGCTTGGGGGAAGAGAGAAATAAGCCGCACTTAGTTCAACATGAGGTTCTAGTTCTCGGAATGTCATTACTTTTTCGTCATTCTCTCAGGGAGCCATTAGCTTTAAATAAAAAACAAACTGCTTTCGCTGTAAATTAATTTTAGTTTCTTACAAATCACTTCATTTTCTTTAATTTTTTATTCTTTCTTTTCAAGTATTTTAACTTGCTCAACGCCAAATATATCTTTGTTGTTATTCTTCTGAAGTTCCATTAGCTCTATGGAACATATAAACAATTTACTTATTTCTTATTAAAGCGAACAATTATAGTGAAAACTCCTTGTGAAGTTAACCATTTCAAGGATATTTGTTGCTGGTTTGAAGTTCAAAATATTTATTTTTTTCAACTGGTATGTCAGGTCACTTTATGCAAATATGAAGCTTCACGCTGTTTAAAGAAGCTCTAACAATCGGTTTATGTACTGTCCTATAACGCAATATGTAGGTATATATAATGAAAATGTATTGCATTAACAAGAAATAGGTTGAATAGCACGCTTTTGTAAGAATAGGTTCCAGAAGAAGGTGTACAAAAAGTCGTGCGAGTGCAATACAATCCTCTCTTCTTTTTTTTTTCTTTTTTTTTTTTAAAGAAATATAAGTTGTGCTATGTTGGAGTATTCAATCAAACCTCATCTTGGTGCTTCAAGCTCTATTTTCTGATGGAACGCTGTTATTGGTGGTGTATTTTCATCGGCGACAAACGATCTCTCTTATTGTATATTGAACATAGGAAGCCTTCTCCCCCCCCCCCCGATCAATAGGCTGGTTAAGGGAGCTAATAGATTATAAAAGGGGCTGCTTTGATCATGAATTCTTGTAATGAGGAGGGAAGTCAGTGGTCGATACAAAGTGTTTTACTTAGTGTACCAACATTCTTAATGGAGCGACACCAGCGAAGCGACATGAGCCACTGTCGATTGACCAATAGGAATTCAGGATGAATTCTGTACGATGAAAGTTGAAAATCTTTTACCGCGCGGCATGGGAACAACCACAAAAGTTTTTTTTTTATTTATATATATATATATATATATATATATATACACAAATATCTTTTGTTTGTCTCAGCGACCGCATGTGGGATTTGTTGTGGACAAAACGAAAGGGTTTTCTCCGGGTACTTTGATTTCCCTCGCTAACACATTCCACCGGTGCTCCATCTTCGTTCCAGGTACCTTCAATGCCATTGCCTGCGGTACCTTAGCAGTAAAAAGGGGTGTTAAACACTATCAAAAAAAGTTGCGAATAGATTAGGCACAGAAATTACATCTTTCTGTACACAATTACAAATACTATTGTATTTTGTAGCATAGTATGGCTCGAATTCCAGTTTCGGGATGAGGAAGGTATTTCTAATCTCCATCATATTTTCCAAGTTTGTAGTTAATGTTGGTGTGACTTCTATCAAAAGTAGAATCAGTGCAGCACACTGAAAATGCTTTGAGCGAAGATATCTCAAGTAAGCCAAAAGAAATTTCAAGACTCGTGGGGAAGCAGAAGCCTCATCTATGGACATCCGTATTAAAATGCTTTACTTAACACAAAAGCAGGATAAGATATAGTAATAATAAAATGCGAATGTTCTCCTCCCATTTTTCATTTTTCTTCTGCTAAAACATATAAACATATTTTAAATGTATTCTTCATTAATAACTATATTCCTGTCCAACCATATTGATAAAAATCCTCATTTAAGAATATCTTATTTTACAATATTTTTTCATAACAATTATTGAGCAGCAACATTGATATATTTTTATAGAGCATTGAACGTGGATCAAAGAAAGGAATATTTGTTAGAAAGGCAATGAAGCTAACTAAAAACGATAGAAAAAGTGGACAACTTTAGATGAATTAAGGTGTATGATTATTGCGAATATTTCATAGAGCTAGATTTTTTAAAAGCCAATTAATTTAATATGTTTAAATAAGTTTTGGAATATTAGAGTTAACTAGGTTATATTTTACAGCTATAAAAGTATAGCACAGGAAATTTTACTTTCTCCTTTTCTTGTTCTTCATCATTTCTTTGATCCACTCACATGTGTAACTTCTGGCGGCTTATTGTGCTACACGTCGTTTTTTGCATTGCTTGCAAATCAACTACCTACTAAAATGAGAATAGGCATACTAGCGCTGAACTTGGCATGGCAAAGAGTGCTTCGTTGGAGGCACATCGAAATATCCTAAAGAATTTTAGAGATTGAGACTGGGAACACTGTTCGAGTTACTGAATATTCTAGTTGACATTGCGTCCAGTATAATAAAAGAGTTGCTGACCAGAAGACGCAGATTACGAGGAATTATTGATAACAAAGTTTAAAAATAATACCCTAAAAGGATACATGTTAACGATACTAATTAGCAAAAACATTAATATTCCTGATTATATTTAAGTAACTTCTGCAACCTTCTCTTTGTTTTCCGTTATTCTTTTAATTGCACATACTTAGCTACTTTTGTATGCCATTTTCTACTCATCTCGTGGAAACTTCGGAAAGAGGGTAAATAAACTCTTAATGTAATTACTAATTATTTATTACCGTAATTATAATAATGATAAGATTACACTCTATTATTCACATACAATAATTGATAACTTCGGAACATTTATGCAAAGTTTTTATAGTTATTTTTTGAAAGAATTACAAGTAGTGAATTAGATTCATAAGCCATGCTTGTGGTTGTTTGCCAAACATTTCGGAGCACATTTTAAAAAGTCTTGTTTTATTGTTCAAGCGAAAAATGCAGGAGCCCGAGGTAATAACTAACGAGTTTCCAACGACGACATAATGTTAATTTTATTTTTAGGTGGAATGTTTATGGAATGTAAATGTTTCACGACCATGTCTCGTTAAAATGTAATTAAGGATAAAGAACCCACTCTTAGTTTTACTTTCCATTTTACGCCGAGCTTAGGCTTAGTTGTTTCGTTTGTTAAAGAATAGGATGCTATATTCCGGCGGCGAGACCCTATATTCATTTCCATAACGCTTTATGCAAATCAAATCAACTAAAAATTTACTCATTCATACATTATAACAAGTTATTGCTATTATAGACAGTAGCTGTTCTGAAACAGTTTTGTTCTTTTCTAGGATCGACATTTTGATACTGTTTCTTCTGCCCACGTATATCTTATTTTCCTTTCTGTTTTTCTTTCAATTATTGCTAAGGTTTAGAACTATACGAAATGACAAATTCGTAAAAGTACACAAATGAATGTGGAAAATACCTTGAGGAAACCCCAAAATTAATATATATATTCATCAGAAAAATTTAAGAGAAAAAAGATGGAATAAAATCCTCATGCCTAAACTTGGTATGTTAAGATGTCTGAAACTAAGAGCCTAGGCTACAACAAGGTACTATCTAAAGTTAAAAGAAAGTATTACTGATAGGTATTTATTAACAAGCGGGTGTAAAAACCGTTTCTAGGCTCGTCTTAGTGAAGTTTAGGTCGCAATGTTCGAAATATTTATTTTTTTCAACTGGTATGTCAGGTCACTTTATGCAAATATGAAGCTTCACGCTGTTTAAAGAAGCTCTAACAATCGGTTTATGTACTGTCCTATAACGCAATATGTAGGTATATATAATGAAAATGTATTGCATTAACAAGAAATAGGTTGAATAGCACGCTTTTGTAAGAATAGGTTCCAGAAGAAGGTGTACAAAAAGTCGTGCGAGTGCAATACAATCCTCTCTTCTTTTTTTTTTCTTTTTTTTTTTTAAAGAAATATAAGTTGTGCTATGTTGGAGTATTCAATCAAACCTCATCTTGGTGCTTCAAGCTCTATTTTCTGATGGAACGCTGTTATTGGTGGTGTATTTTCATCGGCGACAAACGATCTCTCTTATTGTATATTGAACATAGGAAGCCTTCTCCCCCCCCCCCCGATCAATAGGCTGGTTAAGGGAGCTAATAGATTATAAAAGGGGCTGCTTTGATCATGAATTCTTGTAATGAGGAGGGAAGTCAGTGGTCGATACAAAGTGTTTTACTTAGTGTACCAACATTCTTAATGGAGCGACACCAGCGAAGCGACATGAGCCACTGTCGATTGACCAATAGGAATTCAGGATGAATTCTGTACGATGAAAGTTGAAAATCTTTTACCGCGCGGCATGGGAACAACCACAAAAGTTTTTTTTTTATTTATATATATATATATATATATATATATATATATATATATACACAAATATCTTTTGTTTGTCTCAGCGACCGCATGTGGGATTTGTTGTGGACAAAACGAAAGGGTTTTCTCCGGGTACTTTGATTTCCCTCGCTAACACATTCCACCGGTGCTCCATCTTCGTTCCAGGTACCTTCAATGCCATTGCCTGCGGTACCTTAGCAGTAAAAAGGGGTGTTAAACACTATCAAAAAAAGTTGCGAATAGATTAGGCACAGAAATTACATCTTTCTGTACACAATTACAAATACTATTGTATTTTGTAGCATAGTATGGCTCGAATTCCAGTTTCGGGATGAGGAAGGTATTTCTAATCTCCATCATATTTTCCAAGTTTGTAGTTAATGTTGGTGTGACTTCTATCAAAAGTAGAATCAGTGCAGCACACTGAAAATGCTTTGAGCGAAGATATCTCAAGTAAGCCAAAAGAAATTTCAAGACTCGTGGGGAAGCAGAAGCCTCATCTATGGACATCCGTATTAAAATGCTTTACTTAACACAAAAGCAGGATAAGATATAGTAATAATAAAATGCGAATGTTCTCCTCCCATTTTTCATTTTTCTTCTGCTAAAACATATAAACATATTTTAAATGTATTCTTCATTAATAACTATATTCCTGTCCAACCATATTGATAAAAATCCTCATTTAAGAATATCTTATTTTACAATATTTTTTCATAACAATTATTGAGCAGCAACATTGATATATTTTTATAGAGCATTGAACGTGGATCAAAGAAAGGAATATTTGTTAGAAAGGCAATGAAGCTAACTAAAAACGATAGAAAAAGTGGACAACTTTAGATGAATTAAGGTGTATGATTATTGCGAATATTTCATAGAGCTAGATTTTTTAAAAGCCAATTAATTTAATATGTTTAAATAAGTTTTGGAATATTAGAGTTAACTAGGTTATATTTTACAGCTATAAAAGTATAGCACAGGAAATTTTACTTTCTCCTTTTCTTGTTCTTCATCATTTCTTTGATCCACTCACATGTGTAACTTCTGGCGGCTTATTGTGCTACACGTCGTTTTTTGCATTGCTTGCAAATCAACTACCTACTAAAATGAGAATAGGCATACTAGCGCTGAACTTGGCATGGCAAAGAGTGCTTCGTTGGAGGCACATCGAAATATCCTAAAGAATTTTAGAGATTGAGACTGGGAACACTGTTCGAGTTACTGAATATTCTAGTTGACATTGCGTCCAGTATAATAAAAGAGTTGCTGACCAGAAGACGCAGATTACGAGGAATTATTGATAACAAAGTTTAAAAATAATACCCTAAAAGGATACATGTTAACGATACTAATTAGCAAAAACATTAATATTCCTGATTATATTTAAGTAACTTCTGCAACCTTCTCTTTGTTTTCCGTTATTCTTTTAATTGCACATACTTAGCTACTTTTGTATGCCATTTTCTACTCATCTCGTGGAAACTTCGGAAAGAGGGTAAATAAACTCTTAATGTAATTACTAATTATTTATTACCGTAATTATAATAATGATAAGATTACACTCTATTATTCACATACAATAATTGATAACTTCGGAACATTTATGCAAAGTTTTTATAGTTATTTTTTGAAAGAATTACAAGTAGTGAATTAGATTCATAAGCCATGCTTGTGGTTGTTTGCCAAACATTTCGGAGCACATTTTAAAAAGTCTTGTTTTATTGTTCAAGCGAAAAATGCAGGAGCCCGAGGTAATAACTAACGAGTTTCCAACGACGACATAATGTTAATTTTATTTTTAGGTGGAATGTTTATGGAATGTAAATGTTTCACGACCATGTCTCGTTAAAATGTAATTAAGGATAAAGAACCCACTCTTAGTTTTACTTTCCATTTTACGCCGAGCTTAGGCTTAGTTGTTTCGTTTGTTAAAGAATAGGATGCTATATTCCGGCGGCGAGACCCTATATTCATTTCCATAACGCTTTATGCAAATCAAATCAACTAAAAATTTACTCATTCATACATTATAACAAGTTATTGCTATTATAGACAGTAGCTGTTCTGAAACAGTTTTGTTCTTTTCTAGGATCGACATTTTGATACTGTTTCTTCTGCCCACGTATATCTTATTTTCCTTTCTGTTTTTCTTTCAATTATTGCTAAGGTTTAGAACTATACGAAATGACAAATTCGTAAAAGTACACAAATGAATGTGGAAAATACCTTGAGGAAACCCCAAAATTAATATATATATTCATCAGAAAAATTTAAGAGAAAAAAGATGGAATAAAATCCTCATGCCTAAACTTGGTATGTTAAGATGTCTGAAACTAAGAGCCTAGGCTACAACAAGGTACTATCTAAAGTTAAAAGAAAGTATTACTGATAGGTATTTATTAACAAGCGGGTGTAAAAACCGTTTCTAGGCTCGTCTTAGTGAAGTTTAGGTCGCAATGTTCGAAACCGAACCGAAGTGAATTAGTGCTCTCAGTATACAGAAATGAACCGGTTCACGTATCACAGTGTACTTACCTTATTTTTTCAGTCCCCATGATTATCAAACTAGAAGTGAAAAAGGCAGGTCCATTAATACACGTCAGAATTTGGAATCTCGCGAGCTAAAGGAAATATCTATTGTGCGGCCACGATGTATGTGGCCGCACAATATCTCTATGAACAGTATAACAGCAAAAGGAAAAATCCAATAAAAAAACTCGTGTTTAAGCTGGATGTCTTAGAATGCGAAGCAAAGAGTTTCACCAAACTCCCTCCAGCAATAACAGCTCTTTACCGGTACAAACGTGACATGCTTTATTTTATCAAAAATTGTCCTAACATTTTCGTTATTCTAACGTGTTATTTTCGGAACCTGTACAATTTCCTCACTACCTAATATAAACCATTTATAGGAAGAGGTTTTATATTTATCAAGTGACATGTGCGCAAAAAAACAAGTTCTTACACTACCAGTATAACACAGGAAGTGTTATGTACTAAAGGATTAAGAGGTTATAAAATGCCATTCTCCAGCCCCACCCCGTCATCTACACGAGGCTAATTTAAGGAAGAAGTTTTGTGATCATATCTTGAACCGGTTATGCTTAAACACTATCATATACTATCGTATCTGCAGCCTCATTAACACATTACGGAACCGCTGATTTATCTTATGATTTCAACAGACTTCTTAAAGGACTTTATTTAATTTTATATGCTCCTTTCGTTTACTATTAAGCTGCGTTCATATTATTTTGTTGTACTACACAAATTAATGCTAAAAATACATAATCAGATTACTGGAATGTTAAATAGATCCATTTCAATATGCAATTTGCAGTATCTAAAGTTCACTAGAATAAATTTTAGAGGCCGAAAGATAGCCTAACGATATTCTTTTACAGAAACAATAATTCATAAATATCGAAACTTACCATAAAAAAAATATTCTTTATCACTTAAATAGTTGAAGTCTCGCAATCTGAACATTAATTCCCCAGATGCACGAAGTTTTAAAAAGTGGATAGTTTAAGAAATTAAATGCTTGCATGACGTTAGCTAAAACTACAACTGTCATATAATATTTGAAAGGGCAAAACCGTATCATAGGCATTGTTATAAATTACAACATTAAAAGACAGTGTGTTTAGTAAGCAATTAGAATATATGCGTAAGCTTTCACGGCCGCTGTCCATAGTTTTAAAATTTAAAATGTTCGGGCTGTTTTGCCGTGGTCTGTAGGTTAAAATATGTTTAGTTAAAATATTTCTACCTAACGTTTCGTCCCTGTCTGTGAGGGACATCTTCATAGGCAATGCGCTCAGTCGCTAACTCGAAAAGGATCACAACAGTGCGGGTTATAGCCAGTATATATACTCGGGCACAATTAGGCGGGGTCAAGTGGACAGGTTCTGGTTTGTTTATTTGGCCTGGAGGTTACAGAGCTGGGAAATTATAGGGAACCAGGTGGAGTTTAATTTAAGTCCTTCGTCTTTGTTGAAGTTGTTGGTGTTCTTATAAATCTCAATGGCCTCTCTGTATAAACGAGGGAAATAATTTTTAGTCGTAGCTATAACCTCTACTTTATCATATTGCATACGGTGGTCATCCAAAGATAAAACATGTTGCGCCACGGCTGATTTTTCTATTTGTCCGAGGCGGCATTTTCTTTTATGTTCTGTGATGCGTGTGTTAATGCTGCGCTTTGGAGTGCCGATGTAAACTTGGCCACATGTGCACGGGATTTTGTAAACACCAGATTTTGAAAGTGGATCGAGTCGGTCTTTAGCTGATTTGAGGAACTGTTTATTTTAGTTGCCGGCATGTATATGGGTTTCACGTGTTGTTTCTCTAAAATCTTGCCGATCCGAGAGCAGGGACACGTCTATCTGTCACACCTCGGGCTGCCCTCAGCCTGCCAATTGCTCTGGTCTGGTCTGTTGTAATCCTTTCCGAGTTAGCGACATGAGCGCATTGCCTCTGAAGATGTCCCTCACAGACAGGGACGAAACGTTAGGTAGAAATATTTTAACTAAACATATTTTAACCTACAGACCACGGCAAAACAGCCCGAAAATTTAAAATTTTAAAATTATTAGAATATCTACGAAGTAGTATGTGATTGGTAATAGTAGACAACAGTAGACAGATTGCATTCCACACAAAAGTTCGATAGTGAGATTTCACCGGAAATATATGCCTTGAGGGCCCTGAATAAATAAAGTATATTTAGAAAAAGACGTATATGGACAGTTCAAAAATAAAAAGGCTGCTAAATATTAAACTTGGTTTCTTTTTGCTTTTTTGGCAGTGTTTAACGCCCGTTTTAACTACTTATGGCACCGCAGGCGATGACACTGATGATACATGAATGAAGATGGAGCATCGGTGGAATGCGAAGGCGGGGGAAACCGGAGAACCCGGAGAAAAGCCGCCCCTGCCCCGCTTTGTCCACCACAAATATCACATATTAAACTTGGTATTTAAATTCAATATTTTCGAAGGATATTTAAATTTCCTTCCCTGTATTAATTTATTCTAGTAAAAACAATTTTATCAATTTATTCTTCCGGAATTTTTTCTAAAAACGCCTTTTTTGGATCGGGGATCCCTAAACATGTATTTCCAGTCAGATCTCGGTATCGAATTTTTGGTGTAATACGATGTACATAGTGCATATAGAGAAAGTAAAAAGCAGCTCCCTATATATTGATTGTGAAAAAAGAATGGTGACAGCTTTAATAAGACAAATATTGCAAAATTCAAACCAATAACAGATATGTCGGAAATGCCTGATGGTAAAAAATAATTGTTTGAAATGAACTACTTTATTATACTTTGAATAACAGATTTATAAGTATACAAAATTATAAAAATTCAAAGCTTATTTGCCGAACAGTCAGTATGTTATGATGCTATTTTAATTAAAAGAACAATTTTTTGAGAAAATAAATAAAATAATTTACAGGTAAAGAGTATAGAGTAAGTTACCTGTGGGAAGGGGTTATTCTCGAAAATCTTCGTATTGATCTTTGAGAAATGCGAAATTTAATCATGAAGTCTAATAATTATTGAACTTTTCGTTACTTTCTCTACACGTTTTATGTACATAGTGTATAGAGAAGATATTGTAATGCACCCAAAAATTCGATACCGAGATATTACCGGAAATATATGTTTTGGATCCCCCTGAATTAAAAAAAACACATTTTTGGAAAAATGTCCGTGTGTGCGTGCGTGTGTGAGGACAGCATAGCTCAAATATTTAAGTTTGGTATCTTCCAAGGATGCGACACAAAGATTTTCAAGAAAATCCTTCCACCCCCAACTACCTTTACATGGAACTTTTTCGAAAATCTTAATTTTCTCAAAAACGGCTTTAACGATTTTAATTAAAATCTAATATTTACTATATTTACATGACAAAATTTATTATACAAAAATAAATGTAGATCACGATAAAACACACAATTTATGTCATATACTTTTTTTTTTTTTTTGTGGAGTTGGCCGTATTAGAGATATTCCTTGTTATTGATTTCAGCTTCAAGAAACTTTATACTTTTCTCAAACAGGAATTTGTCAACTCCTTTCCATACAAACAAAGGAACTTCAGTCACATAGCAACCAGCTTTTGACTATCACTTTAACCTATGGTATTCCCTTATTTCGCTTCTACTTACAAGGAAGCAAGTAATAAGACTATTTCTGCTATTTTTTCTCGATTAGGATGAAGTAAATAGAAGCATAAGCTTTTTAACACAATTTGTTGCAGAGATGTAGAAAGTCATGTGAATGGAACACATCAGTTTTTTTTTTCCTTCTTTTTTTTAAAAGGTTTGCTGGTAACACATTAGAGACGACTTCTTTCTGTCCTTCTCTCTCTCTATCTCAAAATGTATTATTATTATTTAGCAATCTCAAAACATGTATTCCATATGAAATCGCTACGCTTAGTTCTTAAGAGGGATGCAATTACTAGCCTACCTACTACAAGCAGATGCTAAAGACAGAAAAAAGCATAATATCTCTATGCGACTAGAAACTACGGAATTAGCTCCCTTATAATTTTACTCTCTCTCTCTCTCTCTCTCTCTCTCTCTCTCTCTAACACGTAACTGATGCATAGGTAAAGAAGGTATTGCATTGCACCTAAAAATTGGATATCGAGAAATACACATTGGAGGCACCCCTGAATCAAAAAATAAAAGCATTTTTTGAAACAGTTTCGTGTGTGTCCATGAACAACATAACTTAAAAAGAAAAACCGTTAAATACCAAATTTGGTATTTAATTTCAGCACCTTCTAAGGATATAACACCAATATTTTCAAGAACATCCCACACCCTAAACTTCCCTTTACAGGGAAACAATTTCAAACATTTTTATTTATTTGTTAAATAGTTCTAACGATTCCGATTAAAATACCGTATATAAATGTATTTACATGACAAATAAAATATATATATATTGGATTTTCGATCTGAAGTCCTCTTCAATCTGTAGGACTTGTGCATTATTGATAAACTATAAAATATAGACAAAATCTTACTACACAGGAAACGTAGGTCTCGTTAAAACAAAAAGTTTATGGTCTATACAATTGAGTTAACAATTTCGAGATATTCCTGGTTGTTAGTTTCAATTTTAAAATAGCATACCTCAAATGGGAAGGCATCATTCGCTTCATCTCTTTTGTTTTACTCCTGGTCATGCAAAGTGAATTGCATAGCAACAACTTTTAATCGCTTTAGCATAGTGTACTTGCTTATTTCCCTTCTACTTACGAGGAAATGCTAATTCTGATAACGTTTATCTCAATTAGCATGAAGCAGTAGAAGAATAAGCTTTTGAAAGAATAGGTCATTTCTTACCGAATAGGCAGAGAAAATCATGTAATGGAACAGATCAGATCAGATTATTACCAATTAGAGTAGGTTTTATCAGGGATTTTTAAAAGAGCAACTCATAAGTGTAGTGTTTGACAAACCTTTTAGAAATCTGCTCCCCCAACTCACTGCAAATTGCATGGCCTACTCTGTATAAAGCGTGGCAGCCTAAGTGAAAGCAAGCACAATATATTGCAGTGCTTAGCCGGGTTTAATTAAACGAATGAAGCGCTCTACTAGGTGAAGCCTTCATGGCTGCAAAAGGAATTGTAAATTACTGCTACTTTTAAGAGCGCTTTGCTCGTTCCACCGTTTCCAAGAATCGGTTTCCGCGAGCATGTAACTGCCCCATTTCCAAGAAACTCGTGTCCGATATTGGAACAAGGATCAATACGCTTTTCCTTTAATCACCCAAGCCTCTATCAACAAACTGTCCAGCAAGTCCGTCCATTCACTGTGCGCGAGTAATCAATAATGAAGGTGGATAGGATACGTGCGAGGGTAGAAAGCTCCCTTCAGACAAAGGTGGATGTTGGACTGAAGAATTCACGCCCAGCTGACAAGACAAGAGAATGCTCACATCAGGCCAAATATATCTTTCTTTTGCTCTTGAGAATGCAATTTAATTTGTCACTGAACAAATAAGAGTGCACTTGTAGATTCCGCATTCTAATCTACACTTTCCCTACTACTAACTTGCGGTGATTAGACTTATTATTTTTTAACTCCCCCAAAAATTAGTTATCAAAATTTCACTAAAAACGGAGGCGAAAATTCTGAAAGCATCAAAAGAAACAGTTAAATACAATTAAAAGGGAATCGGCAATTAACAACAACAACAAAAAAAATAAAAAGGAAAAAAAAAGGAGAATAATTACCTTAATGGAGATTATAGAAGAGTAAGAGGTTATTGTCGTGAATATTTATTACTTATGCTACATTGATTACCTTTAAATTTATTGATTTTGAAAAGAGATTTTGTATTAATTTGATTTTAAGTGTACTTAAGTAGTTTTAAAAATTGTGATTTGTGTTTATACCACTGAAAAGACCGTGAAAATATTTCAAATGTTATAATTTTGGTGAAACAATTTTTTTATCATTCTTTTGAACTTTTGATCATAGTTATTGTTGGTACATTGCTATATAAAATACTGGACAAACTTCCTATAAAACTATATCTTAGAAATGTTTACATTATGAATTACCATTCCTGCACATTTATAAATAATAAAGCTTTAAATAAAGTCTGCATTTGGATTTAATCATGACAAGAGGATTTAACCATTGATTTCAAACAAATTATTTAATAAGTCTAATTAGTTTTTATTTTCAGAATAAATTAGTACAAGAAACACACTTTGTTTCTTTTAATACTTCGTTAAAAATGACACAAATGAACCGTTTTGCTTTTATTTGTAAATCCACAAGTGAGGATCGGTCAGTCCCATTCAAACCTACTGTTTAAAGTACCTACCGGCGCTAGGGAAGGGTTTTGGAAGTTGAAGTTCCTTTGCTAAAAGTATGTAATCACTAAATTGATTTTTTAGCAATATTTCACCTAATAAGTAATATATATTCATACTTTGAATTTATACAACTTATTGAAGAATGGATACCCAAAATATCCCCTTTAATAGTTTTGTCTGTCACACTGCCCCCGTATGTATAACTTAATTTACTTATCTTCCAACTGACAAGTCAAAGTATTGACGTTCGAACTTTAAAGAGCTCCAATAAGATGCTATGTATGTTACTAGCAGAAGCGAAATCCTCCCATCACGAAAATATAGACACATGACCACATGTAAGATATCGCGATGACTGACAATGTCAGTTTCTGACGACGTAGCTACACATCCTGTTAAACAAACTTGTTACTCGCCATGCTCTAAAATGTAATAAAGTGCGTGCACGACAATTTTGCATATAAAGCATTTGAAAGAGTATAATCAACAACAGGGAGTACTATTCAGTAATCAAGTATATATCCACAAGCTTAAAAAGAAAAATAGTGCAGCGAATTTAGAAAATTGTAATACGCACGAACCAAAGAACACTGATTTGCCATATTAAAGAAGAACATTACCCAAAGTAGCCTCACAGATCTCAGAAAGAAACTATATGTGAACGGCGCCTAAAAAGGTATAAAAATGTGTTCCTGAATTATATTACAGGGTTCGAAATAATTATAAATAGCAAGATACGGTTTAGTGGGGATAATTTTACAAGAGCAACATCTTGCACCAGGTGAAGCGGAAAGGTTCATTGAAGTTGGAAAAGTAAATGAAATTATTGCAATAATTACTGGCTGGAATATGACGTGAGGATCTGTTCTGAGAGAAACGCGCTTCCAAGATTCCCGATAAGAATATCAGAAATATCGAACTCGGCTCCTCGCCGGGCAATATAACAATCGACCTTAGGAGGCGCCTAGCAAGATAACAACGCCTCAAAAAGCTCGTTTTAGGGTTTACTGAACTAATAAAAAGCATTGTTAGATGAACAGATGAAAACCAGTTTTGCATGTGGGTGGGGGGGGGGACAGCAAAAATCAAAACACAAAACAGTAAAATGAATATCGAATATCAAATTTCAAATTTGGTTCCAGCAATTTCAAAGAGTAACATTCATGAAATTACCGCACTTATTACAGTCGGCTACATGGAAAACATTTCTTCCGCCGTGGCCGAGTGGTTATACCGCTAGAGTCTCATTTAAAGGACCTGGTTCGATTTTAGAGGACCTTATGTGGGATTTGTAGTGGACAAAGCTGTCTCTGGAGTGTTTTCTCCGAGTTCTCCAGTTTCCCTCGCCATTCATTTCACCGTCTGCACCATAGTCACATTTCCTTTCATTCATTCCACCGTCATTTCATATCTACTTCCTCATTCTTTTACCAGTCATCGGGCTGCTCACCCATCCCGGCTATCCTGATGCAGAGTCCGTCTGCTCCTCGTGTACTACATTTTCCCAAGAACAGTGCACACCTACGTTTTACCTTTCCCCGCTCTCGATCTTAAAATCAAAACTGCAAACTTTTCATAAGCACTCTTAAGTACATCATCCGGAATTTGATAGATATCACATAGCGATTCGTTCTTTAAAAATTCTGACTACCTTTTTAATGTATTGTATCCTTCTTATACCTGCACAATATCTATTAAGAATAGTGCATAATAAGTTAGGACTTTAGGATCACACTTGTTTTCAAAGAAAGGCATAGCCTATCGTGTAAATGTGTATTAAAAGTTTCTCTCTATAAACAAGAAACAATAACGTTTACTAAGAATGGTTTGTAGAAGATTAGAGAAAACCCATGAGAATGTGACATAGAAGAGTAAAATATGAATTTTTAATGACTACAGAAAATATTGTGCGTTTCATATAATAGTTTTTAGCTTTGTCTACTTCGTACATAGGCAGAGAAGTTATTGCACTCCGTCCAAAAATTTGATACCGAGAATTCACTGGCAATATACTTTTAGGGTCCCTGTATATAAAAAAAATCGTTTCAGAAAAAGGTATGTGCGTGTGTGAAGAGGGTACTCAAACGAAAAATACCAAAATTGATATTTAATTTTAGCATCTTATAAGGTGAAACACAAAGATTTTCAAGAAAACCTCTCCGCCCAAAACTATACTTTACATAGACATATTTTCGAAATGTATGATTCTCTCAAAAATTTCTTTACGAATGTTTATAAAAATACTGCATATTAAAAATATTTATATGACAAATAAAATGCATATATAGAATGTTCTGGAGCACTCGTCATTCTAAATGGCTTTTGTGTAACTTGGCAAACCGAAAGAGTTAAGACGAACTCTTACTGCATCAAAATATAGATCTTTATATACTTATTGTGGAGTTAACTATTTCCAAGATATTCCTTGCTATTGGTTTAAATTTTAACGGTTTATAGTTTTCTTAAACAGGAAGTTTCATTCGTTTTTCTTTTGTTTTACTCCTGGCCATGCAAAAAGAACAGAATTTCAGTCAATCGCAAAGCGATAGCTTTTAAAAAGTTTCGCTATCGCTTTAGCATTGTATATTCCCGTAGTTCCCTTCTATTTACACGGCAGGTACTAAGCAATAAGACCATTTCTGCTAATGTTTATCCTAATTAGCATGAAGTATATAGAACAATAATATTTTTAAGAATAGTTTGTTTGTTGAACAGATAAAGTTGTGTGAATGAAACACATCAGATTATTTAGTGTTTATTAAGCGTTTTATTTTCAGATCCACGAATCGTCTATTATCAACGTCAAGCAATGGCAGTGAAGTAATACCTACTTGTTTTCCACCCCATGAAATGAATCTCATCACTATGTAATGCACGTAGTTAGAAGTCTTGCAAAGTAGCACTCCGTAAAGATAGGCGTTCATCTTTAGCACATCACTGATTTGAAGAGCAGAAAGTTTTCTACCGCCAAGATCTGCTAAATTACAACCACTTGTCTGCCAGTCTTTTTGCTCAAAGTCAAAAGTTGTTAGAAGATATTTCAACTTCCAAGAAAAGATGTTAGATTATACCGCTATCTTGTCGAACACCGTTAAAACTTCTATGAACACATTGTCTTTCTTTAACCCTAGAGCCCTCGGCGGTTAGCGCTAAAAGGGAGAAATGGCAGAAAGCGGTTATAAAATAGTACGCTTACCAAAGGAGGTACGAAAAGTATCAGAAAGGGAGTAGGGGGAGAGGTGAACGAATAAGCGAAGACCTTTCTTTCAAATATGAACAGTTTTCTGTTTTATACGAAATACCTTATTTGAGAGGGGCGTGAGTTTGGTTAAAGCAGCATGTCTCAACCTCTTGATTTTAGAGTTGTCATTTTTATATGAAGAAGTTAATGAATATAAGTGTAAAGGGGAGTAAAATCTGCACAGCTGCCTCAAGGCAGGATGAAGTAGAGTGAGCGTAGGAGTACAGACCTTAAAAAAATAACAATAATAATAATCTGGTTTCAGCTAGCCCGGCTGATAGTACTGTAAGGGTCCTTGTCTAGGGAACAGATATTGCTGCCTTGTAGGGAACCGTTCGTCAATGGTTAGGTAGGAAAACCTAGATAACTAATAACCCAGTTCTCCAAGTTGGAGGCTATAAAAAAGCCGGACTATGAAATTATAACAATGACGACGAAATAGAAATTTGGGTGTTTAACTTTATCTACGAGATTTTGGATAGATGTCCTACTAAGAATTGTGAAGTTGGTCAATTAAGTTCTGGCAGTTGCATGGGATGAAGCGTTAAGAATGGTTAGTGGCAAGTTATGTACTACTATTGACTACATTATGACCATTTGCGTTTAGGTATTCGACGCGTTTGGGAAATACCATATACGATAGAAGTTTGCCAAAACACGTTTAAGCAGGTGGTCGTAATATAGTCAACGTTAATGAATAACTTGCCATCAACCATTTTGAATGAGTAGCACGCTTACAAGAAAATGCCAGAACTCATTTGACCAATGCATGCTTTTCGCGTAAGCTTGAGAAGCCAAGAAATAGGTAACCCTAGGATCGTATTGACGTACAACTGGATACTGATTTTAAAACAACGATTGCTTCAAACGTCATTTCGCAGCAAACACAAATAATTCTGCTGCAAGATTAAAGCATATTTGAAGTCATGCAAATTCATTTGCATCAGAAATATATTCTCGCAATATCTGAATTTGTCCTCTTAAGCTTACAAAAACAGCAAATAAAACTGCTTACATAAAGTGTAAACATGAAATTCCAAAGAAAGACTTATTGCGCTCTCCTCTTATGGCGCTGTGATTCTGAAATGAAGCAAAATTCCCAACTTGCAAAGTATTCATCTCCACAGAAAACTTAAAAACAGTACTAAATGTTTGCTAATATTGCAACTACACAGACAGAAAAGAAGAGCGGCACTTCAGTGCTTACCAAAGATAGGCGTGACCTCTTTTCTACCCAGTCTGCTATTTGCGTCTGCATACAGCTCTGCATATTAACATTTTTCTTGCATATTTGCATGTATATTTTACGATCTGTGTTTGCATACAAATTCACAATCTAGTAATTACTTTGTTTTCCTTCAACAGAACAGCCGTCATAACAGTTTTTCATATAAATGATCCTGCATCCCCCTGCTAGAAAATAAAGTAACTCGTGCTGTTTCGGAATTATTGCCGTTTAAAAGCGCGTATATCTCGTAAATCAGCAACCAGAAATAACTACTGATTTTTATCGGCAGTATTTCTCTCTTCAGGTCGCTGATATTTGATTTGGATAGCTCAACGATCACTTTCCCACTTATAATTTTTCCTTGGATCGGCGAAATATGGCAAATATACAGTGGTACAAAAATAACCTCCTTTCATTTTAACCAACAAATGTTTTATACTTTTGAACCCTCATAAGTCAGTGACGTTATGAAAATTGCGATATAGCTCGCTAAGTTTGTAAGGTCTGCTAACCATTAGCCTAACATTTAATCAAGATGGTATTGCTACAAATATGCAAATTGACACACATTGAATAGCTTTTATAAACTCGGTATTATTCTTTCCTCTGTGTGTGCATTTAAATGCTAAATGTTTAATTTTCTTTGGTTTTAATTATTGAGTGTTAGCAATATTCGGGAAGCTCTTTGTTGCACGCCGTATTTCAAAATATTTACATAAAGTTGGTTGGAAATTCAGAATGCTGGTTTCCCTAGTAACTGTGATAGTAAAGTTCAGAAGAGGAAAAGAGAAAATGATTGGTAAATTTATAAATGTTCTTTTACAATAATACAATCAGTACATACGTCTGCGCGTAGGCATATTTTGTTTCATAAAAATGTTTTTCTTTCTCCTGAACTAAAAGGATCTGCAAATCGTTTCGGTAAAACGATATAGAAAGTTTGGATGTATTTTGGATGCACTCAGTCAAATTATATGACTGATCATGATAACCTCATAAATGGTTTAACATTCCGATTTAATTCTTTCCGAAAACTAATTGGCTTTTTGACGGTATCCCTCACTGTCAAAAATTAATTTAAAGTGTAAGTAAGTATTTGTATATGAACCATAAACTTTCTTTATTCAAATATTGAAGAAATAAATTATATTTCATACTATTATAATAAAAATAATTATTTAATTTTAATGTTGTGTGCCGGAATCATTTACGAAATGTATATTTTTCCCCCCTCTGCAAATTCTACTTTCTTCAATAGCACTAAAGGCAACACTAAAAATTCTAATGTGTTTCATTAGCATGACTATCTCTGTCAAACAACTCTCAGTGGGTTTGAACCCGCGACCTTGAGTAGATGAAGCTATCATAAAATGTAAATGGCGTGTTATTTATGGACGCTCTTTAATTACTGTGATTTTTAGCGTCCCATTCTAAATTGGGCGTTAAAGAACCGCTTAATTTTGCTCAGAGGCCTCTCTATCAGGCTTGAGGTTCTTTTACCAACCTTTTTCTAAATATGCTGTTTTTTGGATTCAGGGGTCCCCAAAACATATATTTCTGGTTAAAATTCTGTATCGATTTTTTTGAGGGAATACAATATATTTTCTAACCACTATGTAGGTACATTGTACATAGGTGCTAGAGAAAGTAAACACGTTAAATCTGGTTTAATTTTATGAATATTCTGATATTCCATGCAACAACCACTTCGGTTATGAGAACAAAGAGAATTTGTAATAAAGCACAAATTGAAAGAGTATATTAAATTACATTAAAATCAGTTAGCTATAGCATACCGGTGTAATAATAATAGTAATAATAATAATAATAATAACAGCAACACTAACAGCAACAACCACACCCATCTCCGCGGAACTACTGTTGGAAGATGGTAACCCTGTGAAAGGCGAAGCGGACGAACGCATCCAGCGCTCCACAAAGTGTAGATATTGCGCAAAACAAATGAGATGTTGCATCGACCAAAGAAGTTAGGGACGACCGTCTAGAAATGACTTCATCAACACCGGCTTAAGTAATTCTCATTTGCTTAATTCAAAAACGAACACAAATAACTTTTCGTTAATTACTGTGCGTTCCAGTGATATATCCAAAACTGTTATTATTGTTGTATAAAATAAAGGATATATATGCACTTAAAATACATTATATTTGAGTTCTCATAAAGCATATTCCGGACTGCCTCTATAGTCTAATGGTTAGCAGATTAGTCTACAAATCCGAAGGCTGGAGGTTGGGAATATTTATTTAGTCAGAAGTATTGCCTATCTTCCCTAGAGCCGGACGTATGAAACAAGAGTGCGAATATGTGTGTGTGTGTGGGTGGGTGTGGGGGTGAGTGTGTGGGTGTGCGCATGCGCGTGCGAGTGACCACGATACTTTTTATGCTGTAGCTCATTAGACAGTAAAAATAAATATAACCAAATTGTAGCGTCAACAGTAAACGAATGGACACTAAAGCCATGAGCAATTGTTCAAGAGGCAAAGGCCCCGGTATGACCTACCTGTTAAAGGTGGCAAATATATGCCCTCTCCAAAACAAATGCCATTAACTTCCCTAGTAAGCGACAAATGTTTGTAGCGACTTTTCTGCAACAATAATAGCGTTCCTGATATACCTGTGAATAATAGCTTCCATTGGTACCGAGTAACATCTCTAATTAGCTGCCATTCTCAATGTATATGAACTCCAAGTGCCATATTCATTATTCTAATTACTATGAATCCTGGAATTGGAATTATGGATCTATAACGTCACGAAATCAAATGAAACGAATGTGGTTTGTTGGCATTGCAAGAAATAGTTATTAAAGGAAATTTAAGTCCGACAGACACCAGAGACGAGGAACACATACTTCTAGTTTCATAAGCGGTATTCTTGAGTCAATTACGGCCTCGTGGAATGGCGGTAGATTTTCGTGAATCATGGAAATGTATGCATATATCACATATCCAACCACTTTTTAAAAACTCTTATTTTTACTTTCTCTGCCACCAACTCATTAAGAATAGGAAGCATTATGTTCCCTAAACTTTCGATACCGAGATGTTATAGGAAATACATGTATTGATGAACCATGAACACACACAAAAAGGAAAGAAAAAAAAATTCAGAAGAAGGTACGTGCGCGTGGTGTGTGTGTCTTAGAACAGTATACCGAAACGAAAAATTTGATAAATACCGAAATTGGCGTTTACTTCATCATCTTCTAAAGATGCGACACGAAGATTAAAACAAAAAACAAACAAATATCCTCCGTTCCAAACTATCCTCTACAGGGAAGATTTTTTTCTCAAAATTGTAGATTTTTTCAAACATGGTTCTTAACGGATGTTATTAAAACACCACATTTTAAAGATATTTACTTGACAAAATGTATATATGGAATTTCTGGGAATAGCACTTGAAGCTCTCATTCGAAGAAATTTTATATATTTTATGAACTATAAGACATACGGATAAGTACTACACATTCTCAGATCTCTCCTAATAGACATTTATTTCAAACAGTTTATTGTGGTATTAGTCTTTTCCAAGACATGAATAGTTATATTTGTTATTTTAAAACTACTCTTGCTATTCAGTAGTTTGTGATATCATGGAAAGAGTATGGAATTTCTCGGCCAGCATAATATAGTGACAGTTTTTAAACATCTATCGATTCGGCTTGCTCTATCTCCCTTGCATCTATGTACAATGAACTTGTTAATGACATTATTGCAATAAAGGTCTATCTTTGTTAAAAGTAAGCAAATAGAAAAATAAGCTTTGGTAATAATAGTTTGTGGACATTATATAAAATAAACTATTAATAGTCACGTGAATTTAACTTTAGATATTTATTTAGACGGCCTCAAAAAGCATCTATTTTTGGTGAAATCACTTTGTTCACCGTATTCTATTTGCTCACCATAGACAGCAAAGCAGAGAAAGTAAAATAAATAATGGTATTTCTCTGCTCCTTGCCAACGTGTAATCTTGTGAGAGGCTGATGATATTTATTTACGTTACTTTCAGAAGACAGCTCATAAAGTAGGAAGCCTAGACATGGGTTCATTTCACTTTCACTGATATAATCCTAAAACGAGACATAAATGTGATGACTTTTTGCGAGTAGAGTAAGTAGTATGTAGACGAAGCAGCAGCGCACAGTGAAATTCTGGATCTTGTATTACCCTTCTCAGAAAGTCCTGATAAGAAGTTGAAACCACTGGATCTGACGGCAGAAACTCTCATCTCCTAGTTTGAACATGGCAGCAATTTTTCACATCCTTCCTTGTAACAACACAGTATTCATTTGTCTTGAGCGAAGCTCTCAGCTTGCGCTATTGCAAAATGTTGCAGCTATGCAATCTTCAGCTCTCATCCAAATCAATTTCGCCGCGAGGCAGGCGCTGACAGCTGCTGAAAAGTTTCCTAAGAGGAATGGGGAGCAACTTCCGGTCCATCGATTTTGTTCAAACTTGTCTTGCAGTACAGATGAAGTAAACTGCCAAGGACTCTCTCAACCAAGAGTTTACAACCCCAAGATGCAATTCGAGGTTTAAAAGCAACAAAGCCCTCAATCGTAATGGGTCCATAGTGGAACGAATAATTGAGAAAAAACTGAACACATCGTGAAGTTGTGATAAAGTTGAAAAAAATCTTAGGAATTACAAAATACATCTGAAAAGTATATATCAACATATAACAATCTAGTATAGCCATGCTCATTCATTTCAGGGTCACTAGACATTTTCATGTCCAATGAAAAACCCTCTAAAGTCGCGTGAGAAAGAGAGAGCGAGAGAGAGAGAGAGAGAGAGAGAGAGAGAGAGAGCATAGCTCAGAAGTGGAGAACAACTATCGAATTTCACACTTAGCATTTTCTTAAGCTGCCAGGTAAAAACATACACGAAAATCTCCCCGAGTCAAACTACGTATCTACCCTTCAGAAAACATTTATGATTTTCTTAAAATAATTACTTTGAATAAAACGAACTTGAAACAGTCGGAAGTCTTGTAGCATCACCACCAGAAAATTAATTTGTGAGAGGTAGCATTTGAAAACTTCGTTCAAAACGAATACTTCTCTTCTATGAATTAAGTCTCAACTATTTATTTTAAGTGAACCAGAAGTTCAACACTTCACAGTATCTATTTATACATCATAACATTTCTAGTTTAGTCGCTTGTCGATCGTTTGCTCTGCTCTTCCCTCTCAGTACATACCAAACGAACGTTATGTGAATCTTATTACAAAAGCTCAACATACTTTGTTTTCAGTTTCACCTCGTTGGAGGCAAACATCAGAGCATCAATTAGCGCGGAACACATCGTTACAGTACAGAAATATATGTTCAATGATTAGAACCTTTAAATTGTATTGTTGCTTCATATATGTTTTAAAAATATTAATGGTGTTTTAGCTTAACGTCATTTAATCTGGTTAGTCATATCGGACGATGAATGAAATCGATGAAATATGCTCAAATGACCTCGGAGTCCATGGAGCTTAAAGTTATCCGGCATTCGTTTTCTCAGGATAAGGGAAAACCCGAAAAAGAAACCCTATTCGGGTAACTCACCCTAAGGGAGATTCAAACTCGCCACCTCTTGAATGTGAGGCAAACATGTTACCCCCACAGTACCGAGGCGGGCTATATTAGTGTTGTGAGGGTTCTAAATATTCATAAAAGTTGGTTTTGAAACAGAAAAAATGTAGCTGGTTTTAAATAGCAAATGCATGCTCATTTGCTTGAATTGCATATTGAATATGTGGATCTTAGCTTCAACCCTTTAATGTTATAAAAAAGCTCTCTTTCTCTCCAACAACTCTTTACTTCTTTCATAAATTTATTACTATCAGTATCTGCTCACAAATAGCTGTCTTTCGTAACGATTCAACGTTCGCTGCGGCGACGATAAATTCGCCACGAAATTCGTGTCGAACTCATTCAACTATTGCGCACGGTGAATTCCCAACGAAAACTGAACGCTGAGCAGGGCTTCGTTGTCCTTTTTAAATCAATGGTCACGTGATTAGAAATTTCCAAAAGCCGTCGCACATGCAGTACACCGCAGGTATTCACTCCAGTTTAACAATGCAGACCTCGATGTCAAAGAATCTTCCGATCATTTCGCACCGGTGCGACGTAAAAAGAACTTTCCGCCTGTAACAATGGAGTTTCATAATAAACTCTACCTTTATTGCTATTAGTAATATTTCATTGTTAAACGAGCATATCACTTCCACACCTGATTCTCTAAAAAGCAAGCAGAGATTTCACTGAGTTGGAAGGTTACCCGGTTCAGAAATAACCCAAACTGATATTTAGGGCAATATCTTTTATATTTAAGGTTTGAGCGATTGCGTCTGTGTTTAGCGCGTAGACGAAGAAAAGGCAATTATGTCAGAAAGAGCGAAAGAAACCGCTTTGTTGAATGGTTCAACGCGCCTAGCAGAAAATCGACCACTCAAATCTTGAAACCTCAGAAACAAGTCTAATCATTATCTAGGATTAAAATTGTTTCAATTTCCTGGAAATACACCACGTCAAAGAGTACTTCGTCCAGCTAAAGGATGTCAGCTAAAAACGAGCAGAGTGTTGCTTGTAAACTAACACATAGGTAGCACCGACATATATTTTCTTATGCGGTAAGTTAGGTTTCAGTGCATAGTAATATCAAATTAATTATTTTTTATGACTGCCTATGTTATTATAATTGGTACTTCGGTACAGTATCAACATGTTTTTTCAAGATGAATAATTTGATGCGTTTACTTTTGTTTTTGTTTTTTCAGCTGTTTCGCGTTAACGATAAAAGATAAACTGTGCTTATTCGTAACAGGAGTTCCAGGTTCTGTAATTTTACGTTTCAGTCTTTGGTAAACATAGTATGCACTTTGACACTGGGATTTCGAACGTGCAACAGAAGCGAAGTCATGAGAAATACTTAGAGCACCACTTACATTTATTTTATTTGTTAAAACGTGCACACACTTGTTTTCACAGTTGCGTTAATATTCCTTCTATGGATGCTGGAAAAAAAAAAAAAAAAAAAAAAAAAAACCATCGGGAAATGTTGATACCAAGTTCCTTTAGATAGGTACTACAGGTAAGCTGAAATGTAACACAAGACAAGTTTCACCCAAAACGTGTGCTGCTTTAACGTTACTACCTTCAAGTTCTTGAGTTCCACATATGATTAGGTATCCTACAGATGACCTGGTAGTCTAGTCGTCTCTCTATATACTACCTATTTCGATGTATTGTGAACTGGATTTTAGCGATCGCGTGATTGCTGTTTTGAGTACATACCCGCATTCAACGTTATAGTCTTATTTGCGTAGTCGCCTTCCTATATCTTCTACTTAATTTTGTTTTTGGGTAGAGCTTAGGGTTGTAGTTTTCAAAATGCAATTTGATATCAACGAGGAAAAAAACATTATATTTTATATTGGATTTGAAGCGAATTATCGAATGGGAGTTACATACGCTACCGCCTAAATAATCACGCATGGTATTTTGCCAATTTCTTTGAGGTGTCAGACGTTGATGTCGAATGATGTCTTATTCCCATACTATATATTATCCCTTGTTTTTTTCCCTACTTCCCTCCCCATATCAAATATGCCTTATTTCTTGTTTTTCTTCTGCCTTCCTATTCTCTGACTGGAGTTTAGAAATGGTGCCCATATTAACAGCATTAAGAAGCCTGACCACGAAATGAAAGTGGATATTCTGCAATATGGAACCGGTGTGTACACCAAGTGGTTCTTTCTTTCTCTCTCAAAAATTCAGAGAGCAACCGAGAATAAACATCTCTCTAGCGTTTGTATGTTTATTTTTATTTATTTATTTATTTTTTGTTCATTCTTTCATCAGGCAGATCCATCAACATCTTGGAACAAAGTTTAACTTGACTCGTGATATGCTCTACATTTCAACGCCTAGTTTCGTTTATGTCAATGAATCCACATTATAATGTTTCTGTGGTCTAGAGAACATGTTAAGCCTCCTAAACCAGAGGTCCTGGGTTCGAGGGTGGAAATCTTTTTTGGCTAGGACTTATTCCTCATCGCCATACCGTCTAAGGTCTGAAACTGTGAAAGACATGTGCATATGCGTGTGTGTGTGTGTGTGTGTGTGTGTGTGTGTGTGTGTGAATTTAAAAAGCAACAGTCGCCCATATGAACTAAAAACTTAAGACGTTAAAGACGGTATATAAATGGAACGCTTCATCCTTGGATTATCCTCCTCTTCTGGTATGACTACACCCTAAGAACTTTCAACCCAGTGCCTCAAGTCAAAATCCTATCGAAGAGAACCAAACTCTGGATCATGGCATATACAGGATGGGTAATAAGCGCAAAGCTTGGTATGGCGGTGAAGAAGAAAGAATTGAAATGGAGTGACGTGTTGGAAGGGATAATAAGCACATTCCTTAATAAAATTAACCACCTCGCATTCGCCTAGTGACCAAGGAAAAATGTGTTACATTCTATCAATCTTCAACTATCCTCATTAAAAAAAATGAATAAAAACATTCTACTATATATTTCAGGTTAAGAGTGATTTTATTATGTCTGTCCCTGTATAAGATAAATACAGCAGGCTTAAGCAAAAGTGAAATTTTTAAAGAGTTGATCTCTAGGTATGTGATGGCTTTTCAATTTCGTTCTCTGTACTTCTTTAACAGATAAAAAAGAACAAATAGCGGCTTCCCATTTCACTTAAGTAAATTGTTTTCAAATTGTAACTAACAATACAAATGTGGAAGGAGTTATCTTCACGAAAAAGGTGGGGTGAAGCATTTCGCAACGATTTTGCTAGGTATCTCTTACGTTTACTGTTATCCAGAATGAAGGGTTCAGAGGTTATTCCCAGAAAATTCAAGATATGCATCAAAATTGTCGTGAAAATGTCTTAAAACATTGCCATTTTAGTCAGATTCATTGGAATCATGTTTGAGAAAATAAATTTTGAAAAATTGTCTATGTATAAAATATTTGGACTGGGAGATTTTTTTTGAAAATCTTTATGTCAAAGCCTTGCTGAACTTGTATAACTTTTGTAGTTAACAGACTTTTCGTTTTTGAGTTATTCTATTCACATTAAACTAGGAACACAGGGTCGTTTTCTAAAAAATGTTTTACTCAGGGGACTCAAAACGTGTACACTTTACGATGAAATCTCGGTATGAAATTTTTGGATGGAATGTAATACCTTTTCTACTAGGTAGGTACATGGAAGTTAAAAAGAAATTGTAATGTGTTTGTATCAAAATATACCAAGAACCGTTGGATAAGCAGTGAGGCTGGATGAAATAATAACTTGGACCTAAACCTTGCATATCCTTAAAATAAGCCCTGCAAGTTTAGCACAGTGTTTAGTTTTAACACAAACAGAGCTTTGTGAAGTTCAGAACTGTAATTTTAATGTTTAATATTCCAAACGTTCTAGGCAACTCTTCAAACGTTGGCAGGTTCGTACAAGTAAAAAGCATAATATATTTCTCCGTGCTGCTTAATGAGCTTGCCTTTTAGCAACCTCTGCCTTTTTTAACTCACATAAAAGTCGGTATTCTTCACAAGTCCCCTCCAAGCGGTCAAAAAATGGACCGCTTTAAGATTGCGTTATAGGCAGAGTGCTTCAAAATATCTAATTTTATAGCCTCTGTGTTCTAGGCCCGAAAACTAGATATTAATATTGAAAACTGGTCGAGTGGTCAGCGAGCTGACTTCTCACCCGGAGGTCCCGGGTTCGATTCCCGGCTGGGGCGGGGAATTTTTCCCTCTCCCCCATAGAGTCTGGAAGTATGAATGTGAGAGTGAATGTGCGTGTGTTTAGTAATATAAAGTTTAACCTAACGTTCTGAACCTACAGTTTCACAAGTGAAAGCCCCCGATATGACCATTGATGTTAAAGGGGGCTATACAAATGAAGCAATAAAAAAAAAAATATATTGAAAACGTTTGTCTTTGACTTTAGTATTCCGTTTTATTATATTTATGAAAGGAATATCCAGGTTTTCGTAAACTGCAAGTTCTATTTTCTTTACACCTATACAATAGAATAAAATAAACTGGATAACACTAAGACAATCTCAAAACAGTTTATTTTTACACCCGAAAATATCCATCGTCCTCCGCCGGGTTTGAACCCGCGACCTTGGGTATATGAAGTTAGCATGGTAACCATTACACCACGGAGGGCGACAAAGATCCTATATGTTCTACTGTCAGTCCTATTAGCTTTATTTTGAAATCAAAACTCTGTTCAACCCTGGAAAAGAAATACTAGTAATATATAATGAAGAAAGCTAAAAATGGTCCGCCTATGCGGTGGAGGTAGCGTGTCTGCCTTGAAGTTTGAACCTCGGTTATGGTGAGTAACCCGGATAAGGTTTTCACGGGGTTTTTCCTTATCATGAGAAGGCGAATGTCGAGTAGTTTAACATCTATGGAGCCTGAGCTCATTTGAGCATCATTTTCCGATTTCATTCACCGTCCGATACGACCTAAAATGAATTTGGTACTTAAAACTCTGACAAACAAGCGGCGATCAGGAATCCTTCCACATAGCAGGGCGAAGAGAATGGGTTAATACATTTCTTAATATCACTAGTGCCACTAACGCCTCCAGGAAAGCTGCTGTTCAACTGTACTTCTTTTGCTTGTGAGGCAGGATTAGCCCAAGCAGCTACTACTGTGAGTTTCCAAGATAGATGACGAGCGTTCCCCTCACGTTCCACCGTCCTCAGCAACAAAGAATCCGTTTTCCATTTTACTGCTCATACCGCAGGTTGTCATCACTCTTCTCTGCCCGTTTACCCTCCTCATATGAAGGCCTTACAAGCCAACGCCTGGGGTCAGGAGTAGGGATGGAGATCAGCCCAATGTCTGGTGTGAAAGCGAGGAAGTAGATATGAAGGTGAAATGGATGACAAGAAAGATGATGGAGGAATTGATGGCATGAATAGCTAGGGAAACCGGAAGACCCGGTGAAAACCGACCCAGAAGCCGCTTTGTCCACATACGGTCTCCTGCGATTGAACTCTGGCTGCTAATTAAAAAGCAAGCGGTTTAACCACGGCGCGGTAGTACCTCTGCAGAGGAACTTACTCGATTCTGAGTACTTACTTTGATGCAAAACCGAGCAGCTTATTGCTCTCTTGCTAAGCCGGATAAACAAGACCTCTGTTGTATTAACCACAACATTGTTTGTCTTGTACAACTGATACGTGAAAGAGGAGTTGGATGAGGTGCAGATCACTAAGGAGGGAAGAACGACTCTAAATCATTGCAAAGAATGGACTATAAACAGATAAACAGAAACAGGTAATCAGCAGAGACATGACGCACCTCTTAAACAGTCCACACTTTTGATGATACTGGTTATTACGGTAACCTTAGTATAAAGATACGTCGTTCACAAACTGACGTTCCCTTTCTTCTTTATAACACATTTTACCCTGAGTATTGGACCCCAAAGATGTGTCCAAATATAGGATGGCCATAAAGACGCCTCATTGCGCATTACTATTTGTTATTTTACATAGAAAATATTACAGTCAAGGTCACAGTATTTCAATTTTGTTCTGCTTAAGCTTTGGCAATCTGGAATTTTGTTTTATACTTATTGAAATTGAATTTAGGTTAGTAAACATCCTGTGTGACCATTCACATGACTTTGTCTACATCTCTATAATAAATGTTGTTGAAAACTTTATTATTCTATCTACTTCATGCTAATCGAGATAAATATTAGCAGAAACGGCCTTACTGTTTACTTCCTTGTAAGTAGAAGGGAAACAAGGGGATACACTAGCCTAAAGGGATAGTCAAATCGTTTAAAAGCTCGTTGCCATGTGGATGAAATCCGTTTCTTTGTATTGCCAGGAGTTTACAAATTCCCGTTTAAGTATTTTAAAGCTGAAAGCAATGTCAAAAATATCTTCAAAATGGCAATTCCATGAAAAATGTATACATACATTGTGATTTTAATGACATCTATATTTTTTGTGTAGTAAGTTTTTGTCTGTATCTTACGGTTCACCAGTTATGCAAAACTCAGAAAATTTCATCCAGAATAAAGAGGACTTTAGAGGCTATTCTCAGAAAATTCAAGGTATGCATTTTATTTACAATATAAATATCTATAATGCACGTTATTTCAATCAAAATCGTAAGATTTTTAAGAAAATTAAAATTTTCGAAATTTTTCAAGAGAAGGGCAATTTTAAATGGGGGGGTCCTCAAAATCTTCGTGCTGCATCCCTAGAACTTAACTTAAATACAAAGTTTGGTATTTTAACGACTTATCTTTTTTGAGCTATCGTATTCATGAATACCCGCACACACTCAGGGATATTTTTCTAAAACTGTTTTTTTTTTATTCGGGGACCCTAAAACGTGCATTTACAGTGAAATATTGGTGTCGAATTTTTTGGTGGAGTGCGATACCTTCTCTACCTACGTACCATGTACGGAGAATAAAAAAGACTTAAAGGTTGACAAGAGATAGGAATGCCATATAGAGTGTAATAAATTCAGTAACCAATATTCAGCCATTGACAGTTTAAATCACAAGATTAGGTATAAAAAAGTATGCCGTGTTCACTCACACGATTTCCCCCCCAAAAAAAAAAAAAAAAAAATTCACCTGACGCGAATAGAGCCAAAAGTGGTTAAAAGTGTGTTTACGGTGTTACGCTTCTACAGAAATTATGACTCAACGTGTAACACAAATTTTAGTTAAAGAAAGAACATTTTATTTGACGCTGTCAAAGCTTAGGGTATCATGCTTTACTAGCAATCCGTTACAGAAGGGAACAAAGTTTTCTTGAATGGTTCACACCACGCCAGAGGAGAACTTTGGCAGGCAGGTTAAACATTCTACAATTTCAACAACTGTTAAAAAACACTAGAGTGATTTTATTGTCATTGTTAGTTTTCTGAACAACATTTTGCAATGTGCATATAAAATGCTTCATTTCCTTAATAATTTTTGTGCAGACTGCAATGGTGTTCTATTACATTCCTGCAACACGTCATATTTGTGGAAACGTTCGATTCTTTTCCATTAACACCGTTCAGGAGGAGACTTGGGGTTTAAACATCGGTTGTTGAATTCTATATTACTTCTCTTCGCAGGGTAGCGATACTGTTTCATTTTAAGCACTAAGTAACGTTTGTGCCCATGAAGTTCTCTTTTAATACACAGTAGGGCCTTAAAGCCTTCATGTTTGCAAAGAACACACAACAAGTAACATGTTGGTACAATTAATGCAAATGTGACAATTCAACTTAATAGCACATAACCCATGAGCACAGCAAGAGGATCCAACACAATACTGCTGATTCTTTGTTCGAGGGTTCCTGGATAAGATCTTTTTTAAGGCTGGTATGCGCTCGACAGCTACACCTTGGTACCGCATAATCAAGAACACAGTATATGGAACTTTATCTAGAAACAAAGAGGTGCTGAATATGGGTAAAAATGGCACCTTAACAAAAAGCTATACTTCTGCTGTCACAAATACCATAGGTACAATTGTATTCAACTTCCTTCACGCCATGTCAGCGTATATTGAGACACCTACAACGGTTTCTTGGTAACATTTCTAGTCCTAGAGTTCGTCACTATGTATATTCGGTGTTAAGGCTCCATAAGTGGCACCATAGGATGAAATCACGACGCGGACGTAAAAAATGACGAATTAGCTCAGGGACCTTTTTTTTTTTTTTTTTTTTTTTTTTCAGGAAGGTCTTTTACATAAACATTATGCGGACCAGCCTTTTTACTTACCTTTTTAAGGAAGGCATCTAAGGATTGTTATGTCCTAAAAAAACCATCACTCTCCGCTAACTTTGAACCTGTAACCTTAGCTATTAGAAGTAACCTCTACACATGGAGAAGGACAACTAATTTTTATATAGTAAGGTATCTTGACTTAGGATATAGGGATTGTAGTATACAGGATAATCAGAATAACACCGGGTAATTTTAAGTCGAGATTCGGCGCTAAATTGGGTATTTTCTTACCGGGAATTTGTCCGTGAATGTCTGGTTATCGAGCTAGAGGGCATTAAAATTCTTCAACACCGTGTCGGGTTAGATAAATCCTGGTTGGTCACATCGGACGATGAATGAAATTGGTGAAATGATGTCGGATCCATGTGGCTTAAAGTTACTGGGCATTCGCCTTCTCTGAATAAGGAAAACCCCCGAAAAAACCTTATCCGGGTAATTCTCGAACTCACGACCTGAATGTGAGGCAGACACGCTACCTCACACTACCCAGGCGGGCTAACAAATTATTCTTAAAAAGCTTATTCTTCCATATACTTTATTTTAATCGAGGTAAACATTAACAGAAGTACTCTTATTGCTTGTTTTCTTTTAAGTAGAAGGGTGCTAATGGAATGCACTACGCAAAAACGGTAGTCAAATCTTTTATAAGCTGGTTACATTGTGGAGGAAATCCGTTTCTTGGCACTGCAAGGCATTGACTAATTCCTAAATGTATTTTAAAACTGAAACCAATAAAAAGGAGCATCTAAAAATGATTAATTCCATTAAAAATGTAGATATATGACATAAATTGCGTGTTTTAACGAAATCTATATGTTTGTGTAGTAAGTTTTTGTCTATCTCTTACGGTTTACCAGCTATGCAAAGTTCAACAAAATGTATCCTGAATAATCTCTATTTCCAGAAAATTCTAGATAGACATTTTATTTCATATAAATATCTTCATTACACCGTATTTTAATCCAAATCGTTAGTCATTTTTGAGAAAATCCAATTTTCTAAATTTTTCTATGTAACTGGTAGGATTGGGTAGGGAGAATTTTTCTCAAAACCTTCGTGTCGCATCCTTGAAAGAATTCCAAGTTTGGTATTTTCCACAAACAAATTCTTCTTACAAAATATTATTCCCTTATCTACGTCATACTGTACATTAAACAGAATTGGTCTTATTACTTGATTCTTTGTAAGTAGAAGGGAAATAAAGGAATATATTAGACTAAAGCGATAGTCAAATGTTTTAAAAACTGGTCGCTATGTGAAACAATAGAATTCGGTTCGCTTTGCATGGTCCCGTTTGAGAAAAGTTGGGTAGTTAAACATGGAAACCAATAACAAGAAATATATCGAAAAAGATCAATTCTACAAGAAAAAAATTATATATATAGTGTGTGGTGTGTGGTGTGTGGTGTGTGTGTGTGTGTGTGTGTGTTTTAACGAGATCTTCATTTTTTTTTTTTTTTGGTAGTTTTTGTCTCTCTTACGGTTTACCAGTTATGCAAAATTTTGCTAAACTCGTCCAGAATAAAGAGATCTTCAGAGGCTAATCGCAGAAAATTCAAGATATAAAATTTATTTGTTACATAAATATCTTTTATATGCAATATTGTAACCAAAATCGTTAGAGCCGTTTTTGAGGAAATCAACATTTTAAAAAAAAAATCCATGTAAAGGGAAGTTGGGGTGGGCGATTTTCTTGAAAATCCTCGTGTCGCATCCTTGGAAGATACTAACTGAAATACCAAATTTGGTATTTAACGGACTTTTCGTTGTTGAGCTATGCTGTCCACAGACACATTTGGACCTTTTTCTAAACATGCGTTTCTTATTATTAGACTAGGAGGACCTAAAAACATATTTCCGGCGGAATCTCGACATCAAATTGTTGGTTGAAATACAATGCCTTCTCTAGCTACTACGTACATAGTGTATACATACGGCTAGAGAAAATAAAATTCAAATGAAATTCCATTCTCTGCTTGCCAGGAGTAAACAAACGAGAAACGAGAATAAAGATGACTTCCCGTTTGAGAAAAGTTTAACTGGCTTAAAATTGAAAACAATCTAGAATATCTTGAAAACGATTAACTCCACAAAAAATGTATATAGCTATAATTCTGTGTTTTAATGAGATCTACACTTTTTAATCAAAATCGTTAGAGCCATTTTTGAGAAAATCAAAAATTTCGAAAAATGTCCCAGGGTATTTTCTGAAAATCTTAGCATCGCATGCTTGGAAGATACTTAACATAAATACCAAGTTTGGTATTTAACCGACTTTTTGTTTTGGAGCTATGCTACTCAGACACACGCACACACACGGACATGTTTCTAAAAATCCTTATTTTTAATATGGGAGTCTCAAAAATGTATTTTCGGTGAAATCTCGGAATCAAACTTTTGGGTGCTATACAATTACCTTTTTATGTATATTGTACGTGTAGAGAAAGCTTTTTTTTTTTAATACAGGGGACCCTATAATGTATATTTCCAGTGAAATCTTGGTATCAATATTTTGGGTGAAATGTAATATCTTATCTAAACACTATGTACATAGTACGTGTAGAGAAAGTAATAAATATCCTTCCAATAATTACTCTAGTATATGCTGTCTTTTTACCAAAACTACAAAGTGCAGTATAATATGCAACAGAATCCCTTACCATTAAGTAGCATAAAAAGCAGATTTTAGGTGAATGATGATATAAATATTGTTAAAAACAGAATACAAACGAAATTCCAAAACACAAGAAAAAACAAGCGATATTCCAACGCCGAAACTGAAACAACGATCTGTGTAACAGAATGTTATCTAATCCAAAGCGAATTTGAAAAACTTTTGTTGTCTATCGCAATAATAAGACCTTTACATATTCCCGAAAACATTCAATTATAACCCCTGAAAGTCGCCTTAAATTTCTTAGGGTCATTTTGACTAATCCTGTATAGAATAAGGTTTTACGTTTTGGAGAACAGCGTGCAAGTCATTGCATAGAGTCAACAATCGCAGTAATTTGAGTCGGGTTGTAATTGCCCTTGACTTAAAATCTAAAGGTTTACCGTAGTATCTCCTACCACTATTGTTTTAGTTATAGTTTCTTTACTTAGGTATACCAGTTTCTTAACTATGCATTCCTTAGGACGATTATTTGGATTCATATATTTTCCTACCTAGTGTTTTCACATTTTAAGTGTGTATGAGAGGTACGTAGGTGTTTGTTTCGTAAACAACAATGTTCCATCAATCAGGTTTATTTCAGATCTATGGAGATTAACCACATCTTCCGTAACAGAGGATATACTAAGCTTGCATCCCTCTGTTTAAAACCATCATAATTTGTGCTTATGATTAAACCACTCAACAATGATTCTTCGAATAGTTTAAGGTTATGTCAAAAACTGGTTCCGGTCTTGACAGGATATCTGAGTTTTCTTTGCCTAAGGTTCCCTTATGTCCAGGCACCCTACCCAAGATTAAACTAGTTGCGTTTTGTCATTGCATAAGAATTATTAGGTAGTTCCTGACTTAGATGTTGTCCGATAAACTATATAATTAATTCGATTGGGTCGAAAATCGGTATGTATAAAAATAGCAAATCCAGCTCAAGCCACTAAAGCAGTGGTAGACCACTCGTGAACGGTGCGTCATATAATATACTTCCCCTCAATCACCGAGAAAAGCGAATCAAAAAAATAAGGATGCATGAAGGGGGAAAGAGAGTAACTCAATGGCAGCTCTACGGCTGCGCTTATGAATAACTTGTGTGCTATGATATCGAGATATCTAAATGACCTAACCCGCGGCTATCTAAAACCAAAATAGTCTCTAAACGCATCCATTTATAAATTTGTTGACCGATTTACAAGTGCTGTTCTTGCACAATAAGATTATTTTATGGAGCAATGAAATATAGAGCGCTTAACTGAGTTTGAACACAAAAGGTGATAAACTTGTTAAACCAGTTAAATTAAGAGAAAGAAAACCCTCCTTTCCCTGTGAATATTACTTAATTCTGGTCATAACTCTCCATACTGCAAAAGACGTAGATCCAGAGGCACGCGCCAGAGTTAGGAAGTTCGGTCATTATCTTTGTTCACTGACCATATCCCGTTCACTGACCATATCCCGTACACTGTCATGATCGATATACGTTTTGTACAGCAATGATCGCAATCTGATCGATTGAATAGCATTCTTGTCATGCAGTCGGCTATGTACTTCTGTTTAATTCATACTGAAAGCCCTGTTCTGCTGTATGGTGCATTAATCTTTAATGCCAACAGACAGTTTATTTCAAGCTCTCTTTTCAATCGAATCGCCCTGTTGCCAAAGCTAAAACAATCGCTTGCGCAACGTTTGCTGAATATTCTCTGGCATCATGCAACATGCATGGATTCAGCAATTTATTCAAAGCGCCTCACGGGGTTTCTACGTGATACATAACATTTTGAAATGTATGAATCCGTAAACCCAGATTCGTGGTGACATTTGGTGTTACCTATCAAAAAACAGCACGTGCTGCGCAATCTCTCCCCTACTATTTTTAAACCTCCCCCCCCCCCCGAGTAGGGATGAAATGCCTTTCACGCTTTACAGTAGGGCCGCACAGTAAATTGCACCTTCGAGCGAAATACGTGACCCAGGGGCCGTGTATTCCACTTGTCTGTCGCAAGTCAATACTGCCTGGGACGTCCATTTCCACTACAGAAGGGCCATTTTGATGAAATGCGCCAGGGACCGCTTACATTGTGCTCTCTTTTGTTTCAATGGAAAATCACAAAGCTACTGTTTTATTGCATACCTAACTTCATTTCCTGCAAACGTCCTTACGTTTATCTGTAATTCTTTAGTTTTCACTTGTTTTAGAGTTATTAAATAAGGCAGAAGCTAGAGTTGCTACCGGCACAAGAGTATCACAAATTTGTGATTTCCAGTCCACATTAATCTTTATGTCCGCTCATTATTATATTTATTATTCATGGGCAATGTGTTGGTATTTACCGGCAATATCTAGTTTATTCCATTTGCAACCAATTTTTCAAGTTGACCAATATGCTTTGGTTATACATGCACACGCACAAAATGGTGTAGCTTAAAGTTTTACACCAAGCGTTAGCATATCAAGGTTTGCAGCAACCTATTGTTAACAGTCGTTAAGAAAATCGCCAGGAAGCATAAGGAATATGTGTATATCTCGCAACTGTTTGTTTAAAATCTCAAAAATTCATCCTTCTTTCTGATACAATCATTGGTTACCTTTGCATTTGCCTTGCTGAGACTTGTTTTCTTTTAAAGATAAAAGTCTTTCTCTGTGCTGTGATGATTAACGCTTCTGACTAGCATGTAAAAGGACTCAGAAGTACTCCAAGTCGGAGAAAGGGATGTTTCAGTGGTGGCAAACATCCGTCGTACGTTCAAGATTAAATAGGTATGGTGTCACTTTACTGCACCAGCAATGACAGACCACCAAAGTATCACTTTGCCTCGTACGTATTTTAGTAAGTCGTGATTGTAATCTGTGGCTTACACTAAGTGGGCGAAATCTGCCTGGGGGCACAATGCCCAATACTGTCATCATCACCGTCACCATCTCCTACCCTAAACATCAACAAATATTAGCTTTAAACATACAGGAAAGGAAAACATATAAATATATCTACTATGCGCGCACCTTTTCTTGGGCGCCAGCATTACGGAGTAGCGAGGAAAGGGGAAGAAAAAAGAGCTCGCCCTCCTGTCTTTTCGAGGTGTTGCCTACCAAAGAAAGTTTCTTTCTTTGAAACCCTCAGTCATTGTGGTGGTCTAATTTACCGTGAACTGGCTGAATTATAAAACAAAAAACACAGCGCACGTGTATGGTCGTGAACTTTGGGATCTACAGAAAGAATGAAACCATAGCATTGAAGCCTCTGGATATCAGAGTCACATTGTACTTCTTGTCTCAATGTTGTCACTCTACTCTGGTTCCGAGATTGTGCGAAACCTGCCGAATGAAAACTAGGAAGTCGAGCGACCAGGAATACATGCGCGCATAGTACTGTCACCTGTAGAAAAATGGGAAATTCGCACACTGGTACATATTATACCTGCGTGTTTCCCCTGTACATTATTATTCTTGAGGCAGGCAATATCTCAGACTCTGAGGTCAGTAAATCCGTAATGCCGTGTTTCTGCACCAACTGCTGACATATAAATTCAACCTTGAGGAATACAGGCCTTAGCTACATTCATTAAAAAAAATAATCGTGCTGTTTAAATGAATGTGTCTAATTCTGTAATTAATTAAAATATGTTGTGGCAACTAGTTCGAAAGGAATTTCCAGGCATACCAAGGGTGGAAAAACGTGATCGTCCAAAACTTCGGTGTAAGGGACTAAAATCTCACATTAAACGGAAGTGGTACTTGGGCATCGATATCGGCATCATTGTATGTTCTAAGAGCGCTGATCGATGCACAACGACCAAACGTTTATTCGGACCGCCTTATGATGTACGACAATGAAGTTGGCGTGGTGTATGGGAATTTGTCTCTATGCCAAGTCTCTCAGAAAAGAGGGCCTGGTAACTGCGGGGAAAGAAGAGGGCTGTTTATTTTCATCCCTAATTGATAGCCTGGTTTTCCCCTACAGCCATAACTCGTTAAAACGACTTACTCGCCATCCCATCCCATGCTAGGGTTAAGTTGACGAAACGTCTCACTACCCCTCCACCTCCCGAATATTTCAGTGTCGCCAACAGCGGGTCTGGCCTGGACGGAATAGATCTAGACCCTAATTACCGATTCACCCCTGTGGCGAAATCTAATCGCCTCTAGAAATAGTTATAGGCATCTAGGGACCACTTTTAGCGCTTGTTCCTCTACCGATTCTTTATTTATTTACATTTCTCTTGGCTTTAATCACAGCAACTCTGCAATTCAAGTGACGAGATTTCTTCTGGAGGATGGAAGTCCAGGGTTCATTTCATCGCAAAGTAGCTGAAGCTGTAGATCCAGCAACGTAATGTCGCATGTAAAACGAGTCATAGCCTGAAGAACAAATTATCTGGACAAAATTAGGAAATATTTCACATTGCATCTCTGGTAGCGAGCGTCGAATGTGCGCACTGGTTCATTGATTTACACAATATCACTTATACAGAGAAGGCATTTCTTTATAAAACAGAGTCGGCGTTCTCTCTATCTCCCTCCTCTTCCCCCCTCTCTCTCTCCCTCTTTTTGAAAGAGAGAATATGTATCCATTTTAAAAGAAACCGGAAAAAAGTAAGAAAGTGATATATGACGTTTAATTCATCAGCAAACGACTTTCGTTGTGCAGTGGCCTTTCGTTGCACCTTTTTGAGGAACTTGCTGATAGTTTTAATTGCATTTAAGTGAAAATTTGAGGCGTGGTATTGAATATCCAATTTATTATTTATCTTCCCAAAAAAAAGACTAGTCAGAGCAGATGGTATACGGGATGTGAATCAGTGAACTCCTGAATATGGGACACAGACGCTACCGCCTGACCCAGCTCGCTGTTATTGTGTATTTCTTTTATTATAGAGCTCATGTTGACCTATTCTGTGTTACCTTGAGACCTCCAAATAAAATTCTGATATTACGTTTGAATAATACGCTAAAATATTTAGATTTATTGTACTTGCATACTTTCTTCCCAGGGTCTTTGTAGCCTTCTAACATCTCTCATGCTACCTGATTAAATTGCAAGACTTGTTTTGTGTTAAACACACGTATTCCATTCACATGGCTATCTGTTCTGCAAACAAACTATTCTGACAAAAGATTATTCTTTTATCTAATCAAGATAAACCTTATCAGATGTGGCCTTATTACTGTCCCTTATAATCAGAAGGGAAATAAGGGAATAAAGTACGCTAACATGTGTCAAAACTTTTAAAATCTGTTGCTATGTTCGGTTTTCTTTCCTGCCCAGAAGTAAAACAAAAGATATGAACCGTACGAGGTCCTTTGAGAAAAATTTTAAATATTTTAAAATTAAAACCAATAACAGGGAACAACTCTCAAATGATTAGCTCCTCATAAAATTGTTAATGGCATAAATTGTGTGTTTAGCGAGATTTACAATTGTTGTGCAGTAAGTTTTTGACTATCTCTTACGGTTTACCAGTTATGCAAGAGTCACTTAAGAATAAAGGGTCTATTCCAGGAAATTCTTGATACATTTCATCATCATATACGGCATTTTAATCAAAATTGTCAGTCACTTTTAACAAAATCGAACATTTCGGACATTTTCCATATAAAGGACAGTTTAGGGTGGGAGAATTTCCTGGAAAATCATCGTGTTGCATACTTGGAATGTGCTAAACTGTTTAACGGACTATATCCTTTTTGTAAGTTAAGGCGTCCACATTTGCACACAGAGACCTTTTTTAATTTACGGGTTCTCAAAACATATTTATGGTGAAATATTGATATCGAATTTTTGGGTGGAACACAATACCTTCTCTGCCTACTAAGTATATTATACATGGGTGCTAGAGAAAATGAAAAATTAATCATTACATTTTTATAGTATTTATATGTAGCAAACGGCATTATCAGGCAATTTCTTCGCACATAACTGTTTATTAGTGGTGCTTTTTATTTACACCACATTCGCTGTGGTGACTGCTTCAACGACTTCAAGCACTCTGTCAACGCCCACACACGATGTCGAGTGGTAGAAAGATAGTCACAGATCTTTAAAATGTCTAATGTTACATTTTCGGTGAAGCCTTGCCGGTCATACACAATCTTCATTTAGCTTCAATCTTCATGTATCTACAATTTATTTACAAAGGTTTCGATGAATATGCCTTTTAACGGAAACGATTCAATGTGTGACTTTTATTTATATTGGTTACGAAGATGGAGAAAAGGTAAAAACTGATGGCATGTCATATTACAATATAGCTGTAACGCGAAAGAATATATTACTGTGCCTAAGCTATATTTATACCTTCTCTGCCAGCTACCAACCTCAAAGTGAGCAAATACTACATTCTACCCATAAGTCAAAAACAGGATGGTATCGTACACGCGTATTTATTATGTATAGGGAGAAAGAGAGAGCACAGAGAACAAAAGAACTCAAAAGCTAAACACCAAAGTTGAAGACCCGGAAAGTCTACCCGTCAATTGTGAACGCTTCCATTGAAATGCATGTACCTCAGGTCTTCAAGAAAATTCTGCAACCCTAAACTACCTTTCACAAGGAATTGATAGGATATAATGTCCAGTCATGTTTCAAAGACTTGTTTTTTTTCAAGCAAACATGGTAGTCATTTACCCAAACGTTAATTTAGAAAATGGTCCGCGTGTGAGTCTGTGTATGGCTAAACTCAAAAACGAAAAATTGGTTAAGCACCAAACTTGGTTTATAAAGTTTAGCATCTTCCAAGGATGTCATAAAGATTTTCAGTAAATCTTGCTACCTCAAAGTACGCTTTATGGGAATATTTATTTTTCTTTTTTTCAAAAATGGCTAAGGGTTTTAATTAATATTGTATATATTACAGATATTTACATGGAGTAGTGTATATCTTGAATTTTCTGTACATAGCCTCTGAAGCCCTCTTCATTCTGGAGGATTTTTGGCTTACCAGAAAACAGTCAGAGACGGAACAGAATATTACTATAAAAATGTACATTTCTTTAAAGCACACAATTTTTCAGATTTTTTTTTGAGTTGTCCATTTCCTTGATATTCCTAGTTATTAGTTTACTTTTAACGGAAATCTTCATTCATTTTTCTTATGTTTTACTCCTGACCATGAAAAGAGATCCGAATTTCAAAGTTGTCGCGTAGCGTCAGCTTTTCAAAGTTTGAATATCGCTTTAGCCCACTGCAGGTGTCACCATCTGGCTGCCCTTTGAGAAAAATAAAGACAGCAAAATTTCTCCTTGTCCTGCGAATCGCATTTTGTGCATTTGCATCCAAGAAGCAAGAACCGATAATTCCTTCAGTGCTGTGGCAATTCGCAACATTTTGTGTTTGAAATACGTAATCTACCTTTCATAGGTGAATACTCCTATTATAGGCTCATGACTTGTACAACAAATGCTCTATTATGTCTCCTGCGTTAATATTTATACTTTCGATATGAGCATATACACGTTTTCGTAGGTTTAGTGGCAACTGTTATCGTAACATATATATTTATAAAATAAATAAATAATGACAATTTTAGTATTAGCATAATAAAACAACAATCACTTTAACTTAGTTAATACCATTGCAAAAGCATATTTTCGCCGATCAGACTCATTAATTTATAACGAAAAATGTTTTCACATTTATAGCAGTGAATATGAAAATATGTTTTATTTGAACCAGATAATATATATATATATAAGATGTAAATGGGTTTAAATAATATTAGCTAATTTAGTTATTAATATTATTCTTCATGCTGTGCTTACATTACGTTGTTTCTATGGGAGCTGTTTTTGCTATTATTGTTTACATTTACACATTGAAGTACCTAGTTAATTAATTGGAATCGAACACAATTTTAGAGAAACGTTCTTCTCTTTGGCTACCGTAGTATTCCCTTGCATGGGTTATGTAATGACGCTGCTAATTGAATTTTGGAGTACTGAAATTTGCAGCAAACTAAACCTTATTTCTCCACTTTCTGTAAATAAAGACTCCTCTTAGGCAGCCATAAACGTAACAGTGATAGTCTGGATGCTTCTGCATTGCTTCTGCTCCAGATATTGACAACACGACGCACTATATAAGTAACACAGACAATCCCCACTGTCCACTACTTGCACGGAGCAAGCCACAAAATCTGGTCTAGTGTATGTATTCCCTTAGTTTCCTTCTACTTACAAGAAACTAAGTAATAAGAGCATTTCTGCTAAAGTTTATCTTGATTAGCATTAAGAAGGTAGAAGAAAAAGCTTTTGTAAGAAAGGATGTTTGCAGAATTATTTAGAAAAAGAAATGTGAATGTAATACAGCACTTTTAATAGCCTGAACGATTCAGGGTATTACCTTGCACTGCAACTAAAATAATCATTTCGACATTGGGCACAAATTAAGAAACAATATGCCTACTACTTCGTCACATACATCTAATTGTGCTTTTTACTTTCTCTACACGTACTATGTACATAGTGTATAGAGAAGGTATTGCACTCCACCCAAAATGCGATACCGAGATTGCACTGGAAAGATATGTTTTAGGGTCCCCTGTATCCAAAAAATGTATTTTCAGAAAAAACTCCGTGTGTGTGTCAGTGTGTCAGGAATTCCAAAGTAGTTAGCTTCAAGTTAGCTACATTTAAATCAATACACAGAACATTACACAGCAATTATGAGTCATTGACGGTAGGTAAAAACCCTTTCCGTGATTGGTCTGCACTCTCCAACAGGCTATATTGGTCGCCAGAACGTAAAGTTCGGTAACAATTCAACCTCACTTCCTTACATCTTAGTTCTAATGCTTGGTCATTTTTATACCTGTTAACAGAAACTAAATTACAATATATGAAAATGAGTCCTTTATTTTATGAACATAAATAATGTATAAGAAGTTTCACACTTACGTGTGTTCAAGAATGACGATTCTGTGCTGCCTCACAACTTCATATTTTATCAAAATCAAAATATTCTCATTATGCCGGTGCCTGGTAATGTTATTCCTCTGTTGATTTTCCTTTGTTTTTCTCTCGTGATTTATGCTTTACATACCCCATACTCGTTCTTCACATACAAAAATTATATTGCTTTTGTATAGTTCAAAGCTTCGCTGAAGCTTTTCGGAAATGCCGCTATCATTAGTGGAGACTTGAGGAGTGTCTAATTTACAATTTAAAACTGCTCTTCCTTTGAGGCGTGCGCACGTTTTTAATCAAACCTGTTTTGTATGTAGTTCTGAACAGCTAATTTCACATTCAAGCCCAAGGGATATTTGACGAAGACGCCGAATGGCTTTACTTCCTTACCTACGGAAAGCATGTTTTCCAGTTGTTTTTTTTCTGGGGGGGGGGGACAAACAAAGAAGGGAAATGCAATTTACCTGGATGACTATAGCATAAAGAATGGTAAAAACTTGACTCCGTGTTGGTTTTGTTATGACTTGTGAGAGAAATTTAAACTGCTAGAAGCGTGATAGAATGATACAACTCGAATCAAAATCCTTAAGTATCAGAGAGTGGCATTTCATATAGAAACATCTCATGTGTTCCACTCACATGACCTCTCTAGCTGCTCCATAAAAAAACTTTCCTTATAAAAGTTTTTTTTTATATTCATGCCCATCAAGATAAACATTGCCAGATTGGTCTTATTGTAAATAGACGGGAAATAAAGGGAATATTCTAGGCTAAAGCGATAGTCTGATATTTTGAAAGATGGTCGCTAAGTGAAACGATTGAAATTCAGTTCTCTTTGCTTGCTAAGAGTAAACAAGCAAGAGATGAAAAGAAAGATGTCTGCCGTTTGAGAAAAGTTTACTTTAAACCTGAAACCAATAACTCGGAACATCTTGAAAACGGCTAAATCTACAAAAAAGTGTATATGACAAATTGTGTGTCTTAATGAGATTTTTTGTGCAGTACGTTTTTGTTTATCTCTTACGGTTTATCAGTTATACAAATGTCTTCCAGAACGAAGAGGTCTTCAGAGGCTATTCCCAGATCAAGATATTCATTTCGGTTCTTATGAAAATATATTGAATGCCATTTTAATAAAAATCAAAACCATTTTTGAGAAAATCAAAATTTGTGAAAAAAAGATCCTGTAAAGGGTAGTTTGAGTGGGGATGTGGAATTTTCTTGAAAATGTTCGTGTCACATCCTTGGAAGATCCTTAGCTTAAATACTAAGTTTGCTATTTAACAGACTTTTCGTGTTTTAGTATCTTGCTCAGACTCGTACACGGAAATGTTTCTAAAAATAAAAAAATGCATTCAGGGATTCTCAAAACATGTATTTCCGGTGAAATCTCGGTATCGCTTTTTTGGGTGGAATACATTACTTTTTCAATCCACCATGTATTTTGTACATACTAGTTAGGGAAAGTAAGAAGAAAACATTGCCCCTCCCAACAAAAAACAATAGGCTATGACTTAATTATTCTTCAAAATCTTCTCGGGCTTCTAGCCAGGTAATAACTTGGCTTGACACCAACGTTTCGAAGAAGTGCATCTTCCTCGTCTTCAGGGTGAACTGATGGTTTGAGCTTGCGGAGACTGGTATTTATAAGAGCTGGGATGAAGCTAACATCTGATTGGTTCGCGAGATATTATGGCTTTTTTTTTTTTTTTTTTTTTTTTTTTTGGAAAGGGGAGACAGAGAGAGAGTTGGAGGGTTGAAAGAATGGCTTATCTCGCCATTGGGTGAAGATTAGAAGGGAAAAATCGGGTGTGATAGGAAAGGAACAGTGAATGGGGAATGATGGAGTTCCGCGGTAGCACCTCCGTGATTATTGGTAAAGTTGATGTTGCTGCAGCATATGGGGCTGCAACAAGGAATGGCTTATCTAGTCTGTAAACATGACCCGAGGGCCCTGAGTACAGCGCTAGGGAGTCTTGGGTGTGGTTTAGTACTGATGTCTGGTGGAACGGGTGTGTGTGAGAGGGCATGAAGTTTTGGTGGTAAGGTCCTGAAGAATCCGTTGGTGACTACTTGCAATTTGCTCGGCCACATTGTTGACTGTCAGTTCTTGGCTGTCAAGAACTGCAGTATAGCATTTATTGACGTCCTTTCGGGTTCCCTTGAGTAGGTCATCCAGAAAGGTGAGGCGTACTGGCAATTTTGAAGTTTGAACATAGAGGTCCTGGTTGGCCTCCAAGATCCTGGCGTTTACGTCGTGGATTTCCTGTAGTAGGGTGTAGAGGACGTCCAGCTCCAAGAGGAACTCAGACGTGACCTTTTTCTGGGCTATGGCATCGGTGTCTTGACGGTTGGCTGTAGAAGTGGTGTGGGCGTCTGAGATGGCTGCGGTCATGGTAGTGAGGGCTTCTTCCAGCGTGTTCAATCGGCCGCTAATGAGCAGGACCTCTGAGTGCAGGTCCTGCACGGCGTCTTTAACGGCGCTGTCGGATGGCGCTTCTGCCTGTGGGGTGTTAGTGGCGGCAGGCAGGTGATGGGTGATGGAGTCTTCCGTCTGCGTCGAGGTGGTGGTTGTTGCAGTCCTCGCCTTTTTGTCTATGGGTGTGGCGGCAGAGGCTGGTGTCAGGTGGCGGCGGCTGCGTGGGTAATAGGGGCACTGCGCCTGTCCTGTGAAATGATCAGGGCCATCACAGGTGGCGCAGTACCGGCGTCGAAATCTGAGATCATGAGCTGCGCATTCAGCTGTCAATCTGGGCGCCCCACAGTAGTGGCACCGTGGGGGCTCAGCGCAGGTGTCGGCGGTGTGGCCGAATGCGCAGCAGCGGCGACATGGAAGCTGGCGACTACCTCTGCTGGCCTCAACTGTGTGACGGCGCCCACAGATTAGCAGACCGTCAGTCAAGGCTGCAGTGTAGTCGGTTGCGTCGGAGAATTCGAGGCGCACCAATGGTGTTGGACCCCTCGAACTAGTGATACGGGAAGCCCGTATCACTGAGGGCCACTGGTGGCGAGCTGCTGCGGTGAAGAAGCGGTGGGGGAGGTCCAGCGGAACTCCCCGGATCACCGCGCTGTGCCTCACAGGAAGCACAGGTTGGTTGGGCTGCGGCGGCTGCGTTGTACATGGCTCGGTCACAGCGGCGGTGGATGATTTGCTGGCCGGCAGGTGCGGCTGCAACTGCCGGCATTCTGCGGCGGCTGGAGGCGGAAGGGTGGCACTGCTGTCAGCCGAGAGGGCCGGTTGGTGCTCGGCTGTGGCTGCGGCGACTGGAGGCGGAAGAGTGGCACTGCTCTCAGCCGAGAAGGCCGGTTGGCACTCGGCTGTGGCTTCGGCGGTGTATGAGGCGGTTTGGTTTCCGCGTTTCTGCTTGGACGGAAGTGAAGGCGGCGCTGAGGCCGGCAACTGCGGCAGCAGTTGCCGGGAGCTTGCGGCAGCGGCGACCGGCGATTGCGTTGGCGGTTGCCCGGCAAGAGCGGGAGCTAAAGCCGGAGAAACCGTCCAAAACGCGCTGCCATTCCTAGGTGATGGCGGCGGCGACTCACCCGGTTCAGCTGACGGTGAGGTTGCGGCGGTAGTCCTCTTCCTTCGGCGACCTTTCTTCGTCATCTCTCCCGATCGATACCCGATCCAAAAAAAAAAAAAAAAAACATTAGAAGGCACTGCAGCCCCCAATCCACCAGTCGAGCGTCTAAACTACAATAAAGCAGACTGGGATAGGTTTGCAAACACTATCAACAAGCACCTACATACTACACAGCTAAATACAGCAGAAAACATGAATGAAGCTGTAACTCAACTAGAAAATGCAATAAAAACTGCAACCAAAGAAGCTGTACCAATAAACAAACCTAAGCGATACCAATCACAACTACCACCTGACATCCAAATGCTAGCAGCGGAAAGAAACCGAGCTAGACGGCGATGGCAGAAAACACGTCATATTGTAGACCAGGAATACGTTAGACACTTAAATACCCTTGTCAGAGAGAGAACAACAAACCATCTCTCTCAACAATGGCAGAATACACTTGAGAACCTCGACTACGAACGAGACTCGGTGTGGAGAATTGCACGCTGTCTAACACGCGATAAAACACAAATACCACCATTACACCACAATCAAACAATAGCATCTACAGACCAACAAAAAGCAGATATGCTCGCAGACACACTGCAAGAAATCTGCACGCCTAATCCTACTCCCTGCTGCCCTCAATTTACGGAGGCAACGGAAGAGGAAACGGAAATTTTCAAAGGACAGGCAACCCACAACTTAGTGAGAAAAACCTGCCCGAGTGAAATAAACTGGCTAATCAGGCACCTCCCAAAGAGAAAAGCCCCGGGGCCAGATAACATCCCAACAGTGGCCCTAATGCATTTGCCCGAAAGGGCAATTAAGCTACTGGCTGACATATTCAACTACGTGCTCATTAGTGGACATTACCCTAAAAGGTGGAAACTAGCCACCGTGGTGCACTTCCCCAAAAAGGGGAAAAACTTGTCTAAACCGCACAACTACAGACCAATTAGTCTACTAAGCACACTTGGAAAACTTCTCGAAAAAGTAATTCTCAAACGTCTCAACTCTCAACTAAACAAACAAAACATACTAATTCCAGAACAATTTGGATTCCGAGCCAAACACTCAACAACTCTACAACTAATCAGGGCAACAGAATCTATAACGCACGGTTTCAACATCAACAAATCAACAGGTGCTTTATTATTAGATGTCGAACGAGCCTTCGACAGAGTATGGCATGCTGGCCTACTAAAGAAGCTCAAAACAATAAATATACACGACTCGCTCATTAAACTCATAGCAAACTACCTAAGTGATCGAAAATTTCAATGCAGAGTAAATAATCACCTGTCATCCGAACGCCCAATCAGAGCCGGAGTGCCACAAGGCAGCATACTCGGGCCAACACTATTTAATATCTATATAAATGACATCCCAAAAACCGAAAATACAGAATTATACATTTATGCGGACGACACCGCCATAATGACCCAATCGGGAAAAACGAAATTCATTCACAGCAGACTCCAGAGGTCCCTTAATAACCTAGAGGACTGGCTTACCAAATGGCGAATCAAAGTAAATGCACCAAAAACTCAAGCAATCATATTCACAAAGCGTATCAATCACAGATTTCCCATCTACCGCCTGCCTCCACTTACCATATTTGGTGAAGATATTGGATGGACAGATACGGTAACTTGGCTTGGACTTAAAATGGATCAAGGTCTAACATGGAAAAAGCATATTACACAGACTCGTGGAAAAGCCAATGCCCAATTGGGCAGGCTATACCCACTCATCAACATGGGCTCACAACTAAGCCTTAACATGGGACTCACACTTTACAAAACATTAATCCGACCTATAATCACTTACGCATCCCAAGTATGGGGGTATGCCGCCGAAAACCACATCAAAAACTTACAAAGATTCCAAAATAAAATTCTACGCTTAGTATCTAAGGTACCATACACAGCTCCAGCTGACATACTCCACGAAGAACTCAAAATACATACAATCGAACAATTCATTAAAAAGCTAACCTACGACGCATATCAAAAATTAAGTGCACATCACAACCCTTTAATAGAAACGCTAGGGAACTACGACACAAAAACAAACAAACACAACAGACCTCTATCACTTTTCGACAGAACTATAACACAAGACACCACTCCAGACGAAATACAACAGTACCTTACAAACCTCCTTCCCTAAAAACCTCCCCCCTTCTAACACACAGCTATATATATGTTTATTCTTTCTCTCTTCCAATATGTTTCAGTACCAGCCCGTCGCAGAGCCCTAAAGCCCTCAGCTACAGCTGAGGCGGACCGGGGGAAGGGGCCTCCCATTGTGATCGACGCGGGCAGCGTACTTCGGGCAGCTGCAATATGGAGTCAATCACTTAGACGACCTTGGCAACTACATGGCAAACGAGATGACGAAGGCCTATGAGCCCGGTACTACTACTAGCGACGAACGGCTGCGCAACCACTGACGGACGGAGAAATCTCCCGAAGCAACAGCGCAGAAGCGGAACTTATTCTAAACATATACTATAAGACTAATATTTAAGTGCATGTTAGATAACATTTTACTTAATATGACAAGCAGGCACACCCTGCTGAAATAGAACATAATCATTAACGAATAAAACACCTACAAAGTAGCGCATGATTATCCACTGGTATTGTTCAGGTTTCATGGACAATCCCAGTAAGTAGCATTAACGCGCTCGCATGCAATGCATGCCAGCTAAGTAGCTCTCACTTACTAACCGGGGTGCTATGCGGGACCCGACTAATGCATGTTTGCACGAAAGTACTCTATATATAATCGATTAACACGTGGAGGGGTTTTTTAGTGGATATACCGCACTCTGTGGGGAGCTCCACATATCCCCCAAGCCATTGCACTAAGGCTTGGGGTCGAATGCAGGAATGCATTTTTCCCCTCCACGGTAAAAAAAAAAAAAAAAAAAAAAAAAAATTAAGATGACTGAGACATGGGCACGGACTTCGTAGAAAACTATTTATAGCAGTTATTCGGCTAATGTTTTGTGTTTGAGCACGCACCTGCTAGAAAATAAGTCTTGGAAGACTGCAGGTACAGGATTAGGTGTTAAGGCTCTTTATCATCGGTGTCCATGCTGAACTTAATTGTAGGCCAGAATCACGATTTAGATTATTTGTTTCAGATGAGATGGCTAAAGCTTCTTTTACTCTCCTTTCCCAGTAGTTCGAACACTTTGCCACTATCTTGGTGTTAGTAAAGTTCGCTCTGTGGCTCTGTTCTATACAGTGTTCAGCCAAGTTATTACCTGGCTAGAAGCCCGATGGCTGAACACTGTATAGAACAGAGCCACAGAGCGAACTTTACTAACACCAAGATAGTGGCAAAGTGTTCGAACTACTGGGAAAGGAGAGTAAAAGAAGCTTTAGCCATCTCATCTGAAACAAATAATCTAAATCGTGATTCTGGCCTACAATTAAGTTCAGCATGGACACCGATGATAAAGAGCCTTAACACCTAATCCTGTACCTGCAGTCTTCCAAGACTTATTTTCTAGCAGGTGCGTGCTCAAACACAAAACATTAGCCGAATAACTGCTATAAATAGTTTTCTACGAAGTCCGTGCCCATGTCTCAGTCATCTTAAATACCAGGCCATAATATCTCGCGAACCAATCAGATGTTAGCTTCATCCCAGCTCTTATAAATACCAGTCTCCGCAAGCTCAAACCATCAGTTCACCCTGAAGACGAGGAAGATGCACTTCTTCGAAACGTTGGTGTCAAGCCAAGTTATTACCTGGCTAGAAGCCCGAGAAGATTTTGAATTAACACGTCGCCAGGAAAGCTATAGTTCTTATTTTAATTATTCTTATTCATCTCACCATTTCCCTTGCACTGTGGACGAAAGCTACTTGTAGACACTGGCAGAATAAGAAGAAAAGTTGACAAATGTTTATAATCTTAAGGAAAAATACCAAAATATTATGAAAAACAACTACTTCAAAGGAAAGATGTAGCAGTTTTACTCCATTAGACTAAAATAGGTTCGAGTAATAATTATCAAATTAAATACAAAATATAAAATTTATAATTTTAATCGTTGTGAAACTACATGATCAATATAATGTATAACTTGAATTTTCTGGGAACATTCTCTGAAGACATCTTCATTCTGGATGAATTTTGCATAACTGGTAAACCATAAGAGGTAGAGAAAATACTAATAATAATGTAGTTCCCGTTAAAACACACATTTATCATTCACATTTTTGTGCAGTTAACCGTTTACCAGATAGTCCTTATTTGTCTTACATTTAAGCCTCTTAAACTTTTCTCAAACGGGAGGTCGTCTTTAGTTTTCTCTTTTGTTTTACTCCTGGCCGTGTAAAGCGAACTCAATCTAATCTGTTTCACAGAGTGGCCGACTTTTTAAATACTTTTACAATCGCTTTAGCCCTTGCGAATTACCTTATTTCCCTTCTACTTATAAAGAACTGATACAGCTATTTCTGTTAATATTTATCTCGATTATCACGAGGTAAATGAAGGAAAAATCTTTTTAATAGTAGTTTATACAGAAAGGCATGTAAATGCAACACAGAAAATTAATTTTATTATATACATATTAAATAATCATAGTTTTGGCCTTTCCTCTGTTATGGTGTTTTTGCCTTCTTGAGAAGTTAATCCTTGCATTATGCCGATTTTTCACGTTATCACATCAGGCAAAACTATTCGAATGATCACCTCATTCTCAGTTAACTACTTTTGGAATAGCATATGCCCTATACTGCATTTTTTATTTAAATGTATTTTTTACTTGATTTAATCTTTTCTTCTTCTTTATTGGATTTGGCAAAAATTAGAGACAGACTCAATTTCTACTTACAATGTTGTGCCAAGTTCGCAACATAAGAGGTATTCAATAAGCAGTATTTTAACGTTAGTACTAGTTGAACCACCTGTTAATGAGCAGCCAAAGAGATAGCATTACGATTAACACATTCATCTACCGTCTCGAAAATAGCATGCGCGCGCGCGCATATATATATATATATATATATATATATATATATATATATATACATACACACACACACACACACACACACACACTAGCTGCCCGCCCCAGCTTCGCATGGGTGGTGTACCTAATGAAGAAAACTCAAGACAAAATCTTCCGTTTACATTACGACCATATAATGAAATAAAATTAAAATTAAATAATTTGACAACATTTTATCGTAATACCTTGTAATTTACAATTTTCCTTCCGAAGAGAAAAAAATAGCGCCGATAGTTTGTCGACTCTCGAGCACGGAACGTACAACATGGAAAAACACAATTCAAGGTATATTACACACACTTCTAACGATTGTTCTTGGCATGTATTGTCATTGCGAATGCAAGGCGCGCTTAAATTCAAACGGAAAGTCAGTTGACACATTAGTGGTATTCCTGGAATAAATATATCCTCGCCTTTGAACTTTCCTATGTTATAGTAACTTACATCAAATTTTTCATCATTTTTAAACAGAGAATTTTGTTCCACTGTATAATTTCGGTTGATTGATATTGCGTATTATAATTATCGCCGAGTCAACCTTTAGCTGTAAATTGTGTGGCGGGAATCCTGGCAAATCCAATGAATTTAGTTAGATAATTGACTTCATTTGGATTGGTAATGGAATTGGTCGACTTGAATGAATGCATTTGTCCATCAATTTTACCCTGAATTTTTACATTCGAATCAACTACATCTACAAGTTGCTGCTAAAATGGCGCGTTCACTCTACCAAGCATAGTTTTTGTAATTTTCACCAATATTTAGAAACAGTTTCGATATTAATTCTTCCTTTGACGTTGTGAAGTGACAAAGATTTGATGGAAACGAAATGAAGTCAGTGAATGTGTCAACAGGAATTGTCCCATTGTCGTCAACAGGAATTGTCCCATTGTCAATGTCTAATAATGCCTTTGCATCTGAAATGCTCAATGAGGCATATATAGTTGATATTGCGAAAAGGACTAAGTCAGAGCACCCATAAGGTATTGTGGATAGGATTACATATAGAGTTAAATGCGTGGGCAACCAAGATGTCGTTGGCATAATAGCAGTTATGGCAGTGCATCCATAGTGAGGCGGGTATACGCTGGCATAGGTAATGAATTACATTAAGGAGAAAGTCGCAAAGTAACATTCATGCTTCTTCCAAATTTTTCTTTTTCTCTTACTCCTAATGTTTTCCGCCTCTTTCTTTATTTTCTTCTATGTCAAAACAGGAATTTCTGAGATTAACAATGACGTAACTAAAGAGCAAGTAGATCTGGTTGGTCAATTGATAAGCATTTATTTGATGATAGCTTTGTGTATTAAATTTCTCCATTTAACCCCAAAATATTACTTGATCAAATGTATTAAAAACACCGCAATTGTAGCGTGACTGTCAACTATTTAAGAATTTATATAACAGAATTATCAGATGAAAGTAACATGTTATATTGCATTTATAGTGACAAATACTATACTAGTTATTTTTATTTACAATGTTATATAAGCACGTGCATTTGCGAGGAATTCCGTCCCCAACACGAAGCATTTTCTCATTCAGGGGTGTCCTAAAATGATAATTGGTTATATTATTATGCAGTATTTCTCTAGAAAATATAAACAAAAGAGAGCTTTAAGGTTTGAAACAATAAGCATAAAGATAATATTTTATCACATATGTTTTATTCATAATGTGAATGTTTATCACTTAAGTTTCATAACATTTTTAAATTAAGACACTGGGTTTACTATTATTTGTCTTTGCCTATTTCATAAAGAACGGAATAATATCCACATCGATTTTCATAAATCTGTCCTTAATCATAAGTATACAAAATCCAGTCGCTTTATACAGGTAAATTTCAAACTACACAAACACAAATTACGTATCAGACGACTGTCCAAAATATATAGGATAAGCCATAGCGGTAAAAGTGTAGAATTGAATATCCCATAGTCACACTCACTAATTTATCTATACTAATTTTATTATCTTAGCCTTGAAAGAACCAAATGATTTTGTATGAATTTGAAATTTAAATTGGGCACGAATGCTGCTACAACCATGTAATGTGATCATGTCATTTAGTTCTCCCCTTTATTTGTGTGTATTAGCGCCGATATTGAGCGATCATTAAGAATAGTTTACGAGCAGATGTTGTGTCATACTCCTGCGTATAATAAAGCACATTAAAATCCTATTTTATGCATATATTTATGAAGATTTGCACGAAGTGAACAAAATAGATGTCTGTTAGACATCAGAACCTTTTGAGGTATTCGTGCGCTATTTGCTCACTGTGCGCCCCTGTCTGTATCCCGGATGAGGTAACGGATGCGCTGACAGCGTTCAGACACATTCCAGAATACGAGAGGCTGTCATGTCCTCGGCTTCATCTTCATCACATTATCAGAATACCGCCGTGCGTCATGCGATGAGAGGGCTTCATTTCTGTCTGCTGCACACGCTTTAAGACCGTGAAATTTTGCATGTTGCATACGTACGTCCTTAATTCTAAAAAGATTGTCGTCAGAGGTGAAAGAAAAGAAGACAGGAGAGACTTTCCGATGACAATTCTCTTCTTTATCTCGTACTTTCCGGATTAGGAATACTTTTAAACACAGATTTCTTAAATAGCTATTCTCCTCTCCAATAGAGATGAGAATTTGTCACAAGCTTTCTTCGGCTTTCTTTTCCCCACACTTCAAAAATAACAATTACTTCTTTGTCTCGACTTAAACCACATTCTCCTAGATTTATTTTATTTTTAACGCTTAAACATTGTTCTGCGGAGACATGGACTAAAAAGGTGATATAATTATGACTGGGCGTAACAGAAACAGGAAAATTAAAAAAAAAAAAAAAACTCTTGTATTATACCTTTCTGAATTTCGGTAGTTTATGTACACATACATTATGTATAATTGAGAACTAAGCAAACATTTAAGCCTTTCCAGCCGTTTCCACTTTCATTTCTTTTGTTTGACTATTTCCTTTTGTGAAATAAACAAAACATCTGCATTTGGTTTGTGCTCATTCTTTGGTATATACCTATCATACTATTTATGGCTATAATTCAGAAATAACCTAACACTGGGTTTTCCCGTCCTTTTCTTTTTTACATTTCTTTGTCTTATATATTTGAAAAATAAACGAAACATTTATATTTGGCTTATGTCAGTTCTTAGTACAGAATGAATATAATTAACATCTATACGTTGTTTGAAACAATTGACAAGGCTTTTTTTATTCATGAACCATTGTTTCTTCTTGTTAATTTTAGTATCTCAATCCAGTATTATTTATGTCAGCAAGAAAAAAAAACACACACACACAATATATATATATATATATATATATATATATATATATATATATAAATTTCACCTAAATATTCGGCACTATATATATATACAGCTCTTTTAATATTTCTAATTCAAGGAGGGAAAATTGTTTTAAAATAGTGAATAGCTCTACTTGTTCATTTTCTTTCTTTCTTTTTCCCCGCTTAAAAGGTTGCGAACCAATCATCGAACCTCGATTCCAATATCCCAAATCTCATTTATTAAGAGTGTATCTTATCTCCAAACACGACTTAAGTTTATATATTTTAATGAACACAACCTCAGACTACAAGACTTGGGCTGAATCTATTTAAGCCATATCTTAGCATATAACCATGCTGTGATATTGGAGCGTAATTAATTCTAACATTGGCATACAAGTACAACACTGCCAACTAGGAGCTTTTACAATTACCAGAAGAAAAAAAATACAAAGCTAGGGCAGCGCTGGTATTTTTGTTTCATTTCCTTTATAGATCTCAACCGCGTTATTAAATGTGGAGCAAATGAAATGTGAAAAATCACTGAACAAATGCTGAATCAAAGAGGAGGAAATTACATCGAAAAGCCTGCGGAAGGGGGTTCACGTCATTCTTTCATTACCAAAAAAGTTGGGACGCGGAAACAATGGAAGATTATGTTGCATAGGTTCAAAAACTCGATCGCCTATAAAGATAGGCCTTCCTTCCTTCCTTCCGTATTTCCGTCATCCATTTCTTTCCTGAAGGCATCGGCAACTACTCCTACAGCAGTGTGTTGCAAAATGTCTGTAACACAGGCGAAGTGTGTTGCGTATTGTCTATAAACTCGGCGCTTTTTCCTTAAACGAAGTAGCTTATGAGTTTGCCAGTTAAAAGCATTATCAGCCTATTAGAACGAGCACTGCACTGTACCCGATCTTGCAACCACATGGAGTTCTTTTATTTCCATTCTTCTCTCTATTATTAATATATAGAAGGTAGGGCCTCACCTTTTTCTGATTCCATTGACTTTATACTTAATATTTAAAATATTTTACTATCACATTTACATTTCTTTGTTTATTCACTTTCATTTATCTTTGTAGCTCTTTTATACATTACACTTAGAAACGCTTATTTTTTATATTCTATGTTAATCTAAACAACGATTAATCATTGAATTCATTACACTTTTTGTTGTGTGTATATAAGTATACAGGAGGAAAAAGGCAAAGAAGGGAAAGTGAACATTTAAAAAGCAGGTCGCTATATGCTGGCTTCAATACTCTTTACACTAAATCATAAAAAAAAATCTGATTTGTTACACTCACATGATTTTTCTCTAGCTGTTCTACAAACTTCTTACAAAAGATTATTCTTCTTTCTACACAATACTAATCGAAATAAACAATAGCAGAGTACTCTTATTACTTAGTTCTTTATAAGTAGAAGGGAACTAAGGGAATGAACTAGTTTTAATGTTTTAAAAGCTATCGTTATGCGATTGTCATTGCAAATCGCTTCTTTGCTTGGCCAGGAGAAGAACAAAAGAAAAACGGAGAAAAATCTGAGAAAAGTTTGAGTACTTCACAATTGAAACCAATTACAAGGAATATCTCGGAAATGGTTACCAATACAACAAAAACGTAAAGGACAAATTGTGTGTTTTGACATGATCTACATTTTTTTGTGTAGTGAGCTTTTGTCTATCTCTTACGGTTTAGCAGTTAAGCAAAATTCGGCAAAATTAATCCAGGCTAAATAGGTGTTCAGAGGCTATTCCCAAATCATTAGAGAAATTTTTAAGAAAATCAAAATTTTCGTGTCGCATCCTTGGAAGATACTAAACAAATACCAAGTTTGGTATTTAACGGTCTTTTCGTTTTGGGGATATGCTGTCCACAGACAACGAGACACTAACACACACACACACACACGAAGCTTTCTTCAGGGGACCCCAAAACATATATTTCCTGTGACATCGACATCAAATTTTTTGGTGCATTACGAAACCTTCCCTATCCCTATGTACATATGGGGCTAGAGAAAGTAAAAAGTACAGCTGTAACTGTTCAAAAAATGTAAAAGTATTGGAACATTCATTGACAAGGTATGTCTCGGAAATGGTTGACACACGTACACACAAAATTTACAAATTGAGTCTTTTCGCTACATTTATAGTTGTGTGGTAAGTTGTCTCTATGGTTTACCAACTAGGCAAATAACATTCAAACAGAATGAAAAGAACATCATGGTTATTAACAAAGAATTAATAGGCATATAGGTACATTTGATTCATCTAATATTTTACACTACATTTTAATTATTTTTGATAAATGTTACATATAAAAGTTGGATGGTTATCAAGTTGTTTGATTTAATCATCCTGAGTATTTTATGGACGAAGTTCAGAAACTTGTGGTACCAATCAAATTTAAAACTATTGAAGTTGAATCCACTTCTGCTAATAATTTTATCAAATGAATTAAGTTTATTCCCATACATTTTCACTAAAACCAGTCAAATAGCAATAACTGGAGGAATTCTCAGGTACAACTTCCTGTTGGCAGGTAACTTTAATAGCCATGTTTGATATTTATCTGCCATTCCATTTTTAACTATTTTTCTGTCTAACTGTCTGTCTGTCTCTCTCTCTCTCTCTCTCTCTCTCTCTCTCCTCTCCTCTGAACGCGCACGCACGCGAAAGCGATCCTTTCTCGGAATATATGCTTTGGGGTATTACCTAAGATAGATTTTCGGTGAAATTTCAATGTCGAGTTTCCATGTTGAATAGAATTCTTTCACTACATATCACATGCTTTTCGTAGTAAATAAATTAGAAAACTGACGTATAAAAAGTGGCTTATCTTTCTCCAACGATTAACATTTACACCTGTCGCTTGCAAACCATTCTCTATACATCCGCGCTAATTACGATAAATGTACCTAGAAATCACTGCAAATCAGGTTAGAAGTTGTTATTTAGTAACAAATTTCGAAGTTATTGTTAAGAGATTTCCAAAAAAGTACACACAAGTATCCTCACTATCAAAAATCCACCAACCAAACTTAATATCAAATTATCAGAAATATTCAGATTATTTCTGTGATGGTAAAATAGTTCTTATTAAACAATATATTTTAATCACCTCTTATTTTCCTGGAGTGATCTTTTGTTTTATCTCTTGGTAATTCCAATTAATTTACAGAAAACATGTTTTCATGTCAGTATAACTAATTTAGAATATTTTAACTAAACCAATACGAATCATTTTTGAGAAAAGAGAAAAATAACATATATATGTGTTTATACTGTTGTCAATAGCAAACTTATAGAAGTAGCGTGTCTACCTCGTATTCAAGAGGTCGAGAGTTCGAATCTTACTTAGGGTGAGATAGCTTTTTTTTCTCCCCTTTATGCTGAGAAGACGAATTACGGGTAAATTTAAACTCCATGGACCCCCGTATCATTTGAGCATCATTTTACTGATATTTCACTGATCGCCCAACATGACCACCAGGTTAATAGGACGTCAAGCTACAAAAAAAAGCAAATATGCACTGTATTTAATGGACTTTGGATTCAATGGAGATTCTCTACTTACGTATAAAAATTGAATCTGTATAGTACAAAAGTACACCAGAAGTATTATTATGCAAATCAGAGCTTTGAAATATTCTCCCAAAATTTGATTATTTTGGTATGCTTTTTTTTTCTTTTTTACTTAATACGCCGTCACATGCCGATCTAACACACCCCTCACAAACCGATAAGAAATAATTCTAATTCTCTTTTTCTTTCATGTTATACCATTCTTTGATGGTATACCATTCATATATTTTATGATATATAACATAATAAAACACAAGATGAAGCTCAGTGTCCACACGTGACTTCCGAGAAAAACTGTTTCATTGTATCTTGTATATGATTACGGTAAACACATTCAACAGACAGCTTCACAAATCGTTATTCCCAAAATAAAATGAGCCAGCGTGTTACAGTTTGTTTGCGCACGAGAGAGCTGTGGAGTATTCAGGCCTCGCAGGTGTATGCCTGCAGTGTGCAACATAGCTTGGCACTGGCGCAAGCTGTTGCCATTACTAAATTACGTGTTGTACAATGCAGCCGTAGGTTCATTTCCTCAACGAAGTCATCACTTTTTGACATACAAGACACTGTGGAAGTACGTTCATCACGGTAAACAGAAACTGTTCTTCCCACAAAATAGTCAACGAGCTTCCCCGGCTTGACAAAGTGATATATATTTTCGAGAATTGGCACAACCTCAAGACTAGCAGGAAGCTCATGAACTTGTGCTATGACCTTCGCCCAGTAACGTATTTGGCTATCAGATCCTCCTGCAGCCGGAACTCGAAATGTTGCCGAGTACACGCGAATACTCAAAAGATTATTTTATCTACATCATGCTAATTGAGATAAACATTAGCAGAAATTGTCTTATTACTTGCTTCCTGATAAATAGAAGGTAAATAAGGGCAATGCTCTATGCTAAAGCGATAGTCAAATCTTTAAAAACAATTGAATTTCGGTTCTCTTTACGTGACCAGGAATAAAATAAGAGAGCGGAGAAACGAATTATGACTTCTTGTTTCAGACAAGTTTAAGGAATAAAAAAATAAGGGGAAAAATATCTCGGAAACTATTAACTGCATAAAAAACGCATTTGGCAAAATTGGTTTGTTTTAACGAGATTATTTTAAGTAGAGTATGTTTTTTTTTTCTGTCTCTTATGGTTTACAGTTATACAAAAGTCATCCAGAATGAAGAGATCTTCAGAGGCTATTCCCAGAAAATTCAAGATATATATATTTCATTTCTCACGAAAATATCTTACAAATTATTTTTAAAAAAAATCAATAGAGCCATTTTTGAGAGACCCAACATTTTCAGAAAATATTCCAGGAAAAGCTAGTCCAGGGGGGAAATTTTTCCAAACATCTTTGAATCGTATACTGGGAGGATGGTGAACTTGAATATCAAGTTTGGCATTTACAACACTTTTGGTTTTTGACTTATCGTGATCACCAACACACACAAACACGCGCGTGTAGCTTTTTCCAAAAAGGATTTTGGCATCAGGGACCTCAAAACATGTATTATCTGAAAGTAAAAACTAGCGCTAATTAAAGCTTTCGAATCATTTCAAATACATTTGTCTTGTGGAGTACTTTTCTGAAATGCCCCTTATTATAGGTTTAAATTTCCAATAGTTTATACTTTTCTTAAATGGAAAGTCATTCTGAAATCCGAGAAAGAACCACTTATGAAATGGTCCAGGTGTGTGTGTGTGTGTGAGAGAGAGAAAGAGAGAGAGAGAGAGAGAGAGAGAGAGAGAGAATAGCATAGCTCAAAAATGAAAAGTTGCATAAAACACCAAATAGTATGTCGAGTTTAAATCTCGTGCGTATGTATAGTTTTTTCCCAATCTATTCCGAACATGTGCAATTTTTAACTACTTCTATCCCAAAGGGATAAATGGGGAGGCTTAAATCTTACAACATTTGGTTACTAGCTAAAGAGTCGCATATCATGTTTCATATTACCAAAATTCCCTTCGAAAAACTATACCGCTTTACCAATCAGGGCACGATTTTGTGTACTTGAGCTAAAGTTCATTCACAGCATTCCTGCCTCACATTTGCAGCCCTTTATGTGCAATTCTGTATCATTTGTCAAATTCTGAACAAAACTTACTCTTGTCCTTCAGGTACAGAAATTATGGCCTACACCAGGACTTTTTTGAAAGCGACCTCTTTAAGGTTAATCAGCTTTAACTGCCGATTTTATTTCGTCAGTAACTTTGGAGGTCAACACATTAAACAAATAAATGACAAAAATAATCAAGACGTATTTGGGTATCCGGTCAACTTATCCATGGAGAACAGAAATGCACATAGTTCACGGAAGACAGAATGCTGTTATCAGGAGTTCACACGTGTGAAAATCCTTAGCAAGTTAATTTAATCCCCGTAGGGTGTAATCCTAGGATAAACCTTTTCGGAGTCCGGACATTTTTCATATGGATCGTAAAGAATATGGCGCCTTCACCCTGTGGAATTCACCAGAAACACAAACACGTGCTCCCCTCTGCCTTTAATGCACAATCACAGGCGCTGCATGGCCGGAACTGTCAGATAAAAACGGAGAAGGGGACAGGCGAGATAAAATGTAACCATAAGGTAATAAAACGCCCGTTAAAAGACACAGACTAAGATATATGCGCCAGACAAAAGCAAACTCGCAGTTCCTACCCTAATATGCTTTCTGTACAACACACGCCTCGAGAATATTTCAAAGAGGGAACACTTTTCTTTTCCTCAAAAGTTGCTTCGTTAAAGTCAAGTCTTTTTAACATATATAAATGGTGAGTTTTAGTACTTCTGAGGGAATAAATACAAAACAGCAGAAGGCTGTGTTTAAAAAGGCCTGGCAAAGGTCACACTTTTCTTTTGTTACTCTATGTTAACGTCAGGTAGCACGACTTTAATTACAAGCATCTATAAGATTTATATGCACTAATGTGAAACTTGATACGGGAGGACGCTTATAGTCAAAACAAAACCAAAACCCATTAATACTCATTTGCAGAAGCTTTTCTTTTCAATTTTATACTGTTTTAAACACATTTTATTTATTTCCGGTCGTCAATCAATGTATCTGTTTATTTTTCTACTTTTATTGCATTCCAATTCAATTTTCTTGACATAATAGTTCCCTATGCTCCTTTATTGCCGAAAAAAGTTTCCTGATTTTGAGAAAACCAAATCAATTACAAAATAATGATGTGTTCTACATTTTTTCCTAAAACTATGTGCTGTCCTCAACTAGTCAGATTAAATCTATGGTACCGCTTCTGCACATGACCCACAAATTTGATTATACAGAAGACAAAATGTAAACACACTCAGTATTTCTGGTATTCAAAACGCATTCTTCATGACAAAGCGTTTGTTCGCTCTTAGTTTGTATAACATTCAATAACAGAAGGGAGCCCACCTGTGTCTTTACATTCAAGAGGTCCCAGTTCAGATTTCGGTTAGGACGAGTTAAGTGTGAGGTGTCTCCCTTCCAGGAATTATGCTTACCCTTAGAAGATAACTGAGCTATAGAGATCCCGAGCTCATTTCAACCTTTCCCCCCCCCCTCCATCTACCGTCCTATTCGGTTAAAGGGTGTCAAACATAAGACTTGAAGGTGGAACGAAAGAAACAAAGGCTCTCACAGATAGGCACGTTAGGTGCAATTAGCGGACTCGTGGCGAAACGCCATAGAATATGCACATACTGTTGTACCTAATACATGTTCAAACAGAAGCGTGTTCGTCATATATCAGAAAGCACATTGAGAAGAAGGCCAGATGTCCCTTATGCAGTAGATGTTAAAAAACTTAATGTAAGAATGCTTGAATTTGCGGTTAAATAGTCCTTGGGAACATGTCAATGGACATCTCCCTTTGGCTTCTTCTTCAGGTAACAAATATGTTGATATAGTTTGTAACTCATTATTGTTAATTTGCACATTATTAAATATTACTTTACACCTATGTATTTACATTCACGAGATTTTCGTACTAATTTAATTAATTTTTCCCTTCAATTGTCGTCCGCCTACCAAAAACTTGTGGTTTTATTTGTTGTGTGTGTGTGTGTTTTTTTTTTTTTTTTTTTTTTTTTTTCTTTTTTGAAGTTCAGATCGCGATTGTAAAACTGGAAATAAGAGTCACCAATTTAGAAAGCCAGTCGCTCATGCTGCCCTCCTTCAACATTTTACTTGCTCCAGAGATTCATGTAGTGCAGAGCCCCTGCTGTGTATTTAATCTCAAGAGGTTAGGTGCATGGAAATTAATAACTGTACCCGAGAAGGATCATGCTGTCAACTTGGGCTAACACGACGAGAAGCAAGAAACTCCTCCTCTTATGTTGAACTCAACAATGTTGGGTGCAGGACGAAGAAAACCGAGCAATCTACCTTCCAAGTATTACGGTTGATCGACCTGTGTGAGGCTACAGATATAACACAAGCAAATATTTACCGCGCGGCATTTAATTTTACTGTTCAGTCAGCCGCTTGCGCTTGTGCAGGAGAAAACCACAGCTCATACTAGGCGAACTTAAAATCACCTCCTTCCTTTTTGAGTTAAATGGAATATTGCATTCCAATCAAATGCACTATCGAGATAAGTGCAACTTTTAGAGTCACATGAACTTCCAAAGAAGGAATGAAATAAAGAAAAGCTGTTTTGTGTGTGTGTGTGTGTGTGTGTGTGTGTGTGTGTGTGTGTGTGTGTGGGTGTGGGTGTGTGTGTCTTGGGTAGGCATAATAAAAAAAATGAAAACTCTAATGAATACCAAATTGTTATTTTTAAGTTCAGGTTCTTTAGGATGAGACGTGAAGAATTTTAATAAAACCCCAAAACTTTGCTTTATATAAAATATGTGGCGATGTTTAGTTAAAACAAACAAAAAAAACTTCCAACGGTTTTTTTAAAGTACTGTATGTATGTGATATTCTCTTGAATAAAAACATTAAACCTTGTTAAAAACAATTTATATTCATTTTTGTGTTTCCAAGAAATTGCTTAAGTTTTATTTTGAAGTGTTAAATCACTTCTTTTTTTTTTCCGTTTTTCTATTTTTGTTTCTCATGATATTAGGTATATGTAATGAAATTCTAATATCGTTACACAGTGACTGACTGTTTGAAGATAAGGATATAGCTTAAGCCGCCGAATCCATTTGTCCTTGCAACGAAATGTGTAATGAACCCATTGCTTCCAACGTTTATCTACATTAACTACCTATGCACAAAAACAGTTTTTGTAAGAACAGTTTAAGTAGATATGCACAGAAGTGATATGAAAGCAAGACATTTTTCTTGCTATACCGAATACCTCATATGTGTGTGTGTGTGTGTGTGTGTGTGTGTGAAAAACAAAGACCAAAATATACTAACTCTCAGCATTATTACTTTTAGGTGAGTGCTGATAACGGTTACCTACAATGAGATTGATCTTCACGTTAACGTTATCCTCATGTTACGAGATTGTATTATAGGTTGAATATGCCAAGCAAAACCTCTCCTATTACCTGAGCAGGTTTTACCCTCAATCATAAAACCCTAATGTTTTACATTTAAAAATGTTACAATCATATGTCTTTCTCCATCCACTATTTTAGTAATTATTTTACAAAATGCTTATTCTTCTATTTACTTCGTATTAACCGAGATAAAGCAACACAAGCGCAAACCACTTTCTTGTAAGTACAAGAGGAAAACATTTGCCTGAAGCAGTGGTCCTAAAGCTTTGAAATTTCCAACCCTTTCCATGACATCGCAAAAACTGAATGATGGTTGCATGCCACAAATGGCAAAGTATTGAAAAACTAACCAATTACATGACAGAATGGTTGATGCCACAATTGTTTATTTGAAATAGTATGCGTTTCAAAAATATCTACGTTTCTATCTCCCGTAGTTTAACAAATACAAAATGAATTCCGTTAGAAGTGAATTTCTCAGGAAATTCAAGATGTACATTTTATTCCATACGGTATTTTGATCAAACTCGTAACATTTTTGACAGCATACAAAAAATGTGATTCGTTCTATTCAAATGACCTTCTATACCTATCTACAACAAAGTATGCTTGCAAAATATCATTCTTCTCTCTGCTCCATGTTAATCAAGATAAACTTTAACAATAACAGCCTATTACTTATTTCCTTGTAGGTACAAGAAAAATATGGGAATACACAAGGCTAAGGTAATAGTGAAGTCGCTAAGTGATGTTGAAATTCCGTTCCCTTTTGCATTGTAATAAGTAAAAACAAAGAGAGAACAAGAAAAGTATTAAGTATTGGAATATTTAAACCAGTTACCAACACTATCTCAGAAATGATTAACTTAAAAAAACTGTATTGAGCATAATTGTGTGTTTTAACCACACATAGATTTATTTTGTGCAAGATTTTGTTATCTCTTGGTTTACCATCCATGAGAATGTCATCCTGAATGAACAGGGCTTCAGAGGCTATTCCGACAAAATTCAAGATATACATTTTATTTAGGTTGTAAATAGATTTATGGAATTTTAATCAAAATCACTACCGCCATTTTTAAAAACAAAATATTCCGAAAATCTTCCATATAAAGGATAGTTTGGGTGGGGGGGGTCCTGTAAATCTACGTTCAGCATTATTGAACACACTGAACTTAAATACCAAGTTTAGTAATTAAACTAGTTTTCGTTTTTTAATTATGATTTTCACACACACACACACACGCACGCACGCACGCACGCTATATTCAATTAAATACTGAAACTAACTCAATATTCATCCTTTGATTAAAATTTTCAACATTTTTCTGTTTGTTTTATTTGCAGTTCTCAAAGGTTCTTAAAACAAGTATTTCCGGAAATATCTCAGTATTGAATTTTTTTGGTATAAAAAGTTTTTAAAAATCTTAACTACTTACTTTGCACATTGTAGATACAGAAAGTAATAATGAATATATCACCATGTAATTACAGTTTAGTGAGGGTAGGGGATGATGTTGAACCCAAACCACTAAGTTTGGTATTTATCCGACTTTTCGCTTTTCAGTTGCGTTGCTGTCTCTCTCTCTCTCTCTCTCTCTCTCTCTCTCTCTCTCTCTCTCTCTCTCTCTCTCTCTCAAGCACACTTTTCCAGAAAGCTTTAGCCGATTTTAGAGGACCTTAAAACGCGTGGTTTCGGTGATAACGTCAATTTTTTGGTGGAATGGAATATTTCTCATACCTACTATAAGAAGATGCTATAGAACGTAAAAACGAGCAGCGATTTTTAATTCATAGTAACACAAATTATTGGAAATTTAAAACCAACAATATCTTGAAAACGAATTTTTACTTGATAAAATCAAATTATTTGGAAATATATAAGTCCAATAACAACGAATATGTCAGAAACAGTTAATGCACAGCAAGCGTATATGGTAATAAATCTGTTTTAAGAAGATTTGCACATTTTGTGTTATAAATTTTAATTTATATTTTTCGGTTTATCAGTTATACGAAATTATATAAAATAAATTTCGAATGAAGATGACTTTACATATTATTCGCACATATATTCAGTACTTTTCATAAGCGATGGAAATATCTTAAACGCGGCATTTTAAGCAAAATCTTTAGAAACATTTTGGGAAAATTAAAATATGAAAAGGTTTTCATTTAAAGGATAGTTTGCATTGAGCGAATTTTCTTGAAAACCTTCATGCCGCATCCTTGGATGATTAATTTAAATGTGAATTGAGTGGGTCCGCATGGCCGCGCTCGCTGAAGTGTCTAGGTTTGGTGCTTCGTGGCGCAGGGGACCGCGGTTTCGAGTCCTACTAGGTATGGATGCTTGTGTTCTTCTACCCTGATGATCAATTAGGTCACGCTAAAGGTCAATTTGCGTGTAAAACAAAAACAAAAAATATGAATTGCGTGCACAATATACCCTACTTATTATGCTACATACGTACGTACACACATATAGAACTTTTGGGAGGAGTACAATAAATATTCTTATTTAAGCAGTACAGAAAGTGTGGTTTAGACCATTTTCTCAGGCAAGTGCTCACTTGAAATAGGCGCACTATTCAGTTTGAAATGATGCAGTTTCTGGCTCTCTGCGTATTCAAGGATGCTAAGAAATATTTGGCTAAACTTTAAATAGTTTTAGTACCACTTTTCGAACTGTATGTATATTCTGGAGTTATAACAGCTACAGCAGTCCTGGCAATAGTAATCAACTAATCAATAATACAAAGAGGAAAAATTAACGAATAATTCACACGATTTTGTCTATATGTTACCACTTCATACATGTATACGTTCTGAAGTTTCATAACTTTAAGATTTATAATGTAACCATCCTGCCATTACAGATTATGAATTTAGAAAGAAAGACATTTTCATTTATACTAAACTAAAAGTTATAAAAGCTTAATGTGCTTAATTAAATTAACGTAAGTATGTTGAATTTTCTGGGAATAACCTCTGAAGATCTCTTAATTTTAGATGGCGTTTGTACTTTGGTAAGCCGCAAGATATAGAGAAAAACTTACTACACAAAAAAATGTTTATAAAAAGAACACAACTTAAGTCATATACATTTATGTTGAGTTAATCGTTTCCAAGATATTCCTTATTATTGGTTTCAATTTTAAACTATTTAAACTTTTCTCCAGCGGGAAGTCAACTTTCGTTTCATTTCCGGGAATGCAAAGGAGAGCCGAATTTCAATTGTTTCACAGAGCGATAGCTTCAAAATATGTGGTTATAACTTTAGCCTAGTATATTCGCTTATTTCACTTCTACTTACAAGGAAGCAAGTAATAAGACTATTTCTGATAACGTTTATCTCGATTAGCATGATAAAGATAAACGAATAATTTTCGTACGGATTTTTTTTTTGTGGAACAGCTAGAGAAAGCCATGTGAAAGGAACACATTCCCAATACTTCTACACAAACTGCTCCATATTTTAATAAGGGAATAGTACTTGATGTCCGAGACTTCACTGCAGTTGCAGTCTTGCTCTTCCAGTCAGTATATTTGTGATTTTTCTGTGTTTGCCGAAGTTGAATTTATCGTCAAAGCAAACGCAAATGTATATCATTTCGCGGATCTGTCATAGTCTTTAGTTAAGTAAACTTTTTTGTTTGCTGTATTATTTCCTTTTCTTTGAATAATCTCTCGGAGTTTCCTTCAATTTAACTTCACTTTATTATTCCTACCCCAGATTTTTATTTCATTAATGCGCAAGTTGGCATGCTATTAGATCCTTTGGTTAGAACAATCAATATGTAAGGGTGATTTGAGATCTTTATGTTTAATGGAGTTGTACTTAATCTTCCCTGCGGGCAGCCTTTACTTACCTCTTTCGTAACTGATGTTCACTTGAGCACTTACGATAGACCTAAAAGAAAGCGCCAAATCGATATTGAATATTTAGTTTGTCCTTGATGGTTAACTGAAAAGTACGTTATTTAACCTATGTTATTTTCAGCACGGAGAAGGTGTCTATGTTCACATGAATAACGAGACCATGGACTATTTATTTTAAGAAAATAAGAGCATCAAAAAGGGGCCATGAGCTTCTCTCCAGACGCTTATCAGACGCACACAACGTATTCTGTTTGCCTTCCAAATAGGGATGACTGTAGACACGTCACGCCTGGCATACATCGAGCCACTTAGTGATATTTCATCTTAACGCGAGAATGGCTTCCCGACAGGCTACGTGCATCAACTCAACCACTAATTCTTCTTTCTTGACAAGTTGATAAAGTAGGGCTCGAAAGAAGTTATATCGCTGACACTTATTGTCACACAGGTCACTAAATGTATCTGCATGTAATCCGGATTGAGCTTAATGATCTCAGGTGTTGCTTTCCGATTGCCAGCAAGCACATATCTTTAAATGAATGTATTTATGCTATTTGAGCTTGTTAAATTTTTAAGTGTGACTTCCCATTTTGAGGGGGGAGCGATTATTTGAAAGCGGTTTCTCTTACATCGCACAAATGGCTTAAGCGTTGTTTTCTATACTATCTGCGTACTTTTTATGCTATCCAGCCTTAGAGTTTCTTTAATTTTAGTTCTCTTGGAAAGTTAGGTGTTGAAAGGTGTTCAATTTTGTTTGTTTATAAACACCTTAGGAATCATTGTTACTTTTAGTGTCTGTTTATCAAAATATTATAATATGCATCATATAATTCAATTACCAATTAAATATTTATTCAAATAATTCACCTTTTTCCCTTTCTTTTGCTTTTTACTTTCTCTATACGTTCTATGTACACAGTGTATACAGCATTTTTTTTTTTTTTTTTTTTTAAAGCTTAACGTTTATCCTGGTTTGTCATATAGGACGATGAATGAAATTGGTGAAATGATGCTCTCGGGGGTCCATGGAGCTTAAAGTTACTCGACATTCGTCTTCTCAGGATAAGGGAAAACACCGAAAAAAACCTTATCCGGGTAACTCACCCTAAGCGAGATTCGAACTCACGACCTGTTGAATGTGAGGCAGACACGCTACCACCATACTATCCAGGCGGGCAGAGAAGGTATTGTTATGCACCCAAAAATTCGATATATCGAGATTTCACCGGAAATGCATGTTTTTGGGTCCCCCTGAATCCGAAAAAAAAAAAAAAAAAACATTCTCAGAAAAATATCCGTCTGCCTGTCTGTGAGCGTGTGTGTCTATGTGTGTATGTGGGCAGCATAGCTCAAAAACAAAAAGATTGTTAAATACCAACCTTGGCATTTAAGTTTGGTATCTTCCAAGGATGCGACACGAAAATTTTCAAGAAAATCCCCCACCACACCAAACCACACTTTACATAGAACATTTTTCGAAAATTTTGATTTTCTAAAAAATGGCTCTAACGATTTTGATTAAAATATCGTATATTAAAGATATTTATCTGACAACTAAAATTTATATTCTTAATTTTCTGGGAATAGCTTCTGAAGACTACTTCATTCTGGATGAATTTTTATGAATTTTGCATAACTAATAAACTGTAAGAGATGGACAAAAACTTACCACACAAATAATGTAGGGCAGGTTAAAACAAACAATTTATGTTACATAGATTTTTTTCGTGGTGTTGATCGCTTTTGAGATATTCCTTGTTTTTGGTTTCAGCTTTAAAAAACATACTTTTCTCATACAGGAATTTCTCAACTTCTATCCATACAAACAAAGGAACTTTACATAGTAACCTCAGCTTTTGACTGTCACTTTAACCTATGGAACTCTGTTATTTCGCTTCTACTTACAAGAAAGAAGGTAATAAAGAGTATTTCTGCTAATTTTTTCTCGATTAGCATGAAGTAAATAGAAGCATGGGCTTTTTAGCAATAATTTGTTGCAGAGATGCAGAGAAAGTAATGCGAATGTAACACATAAGATTTTTTTAGTTAGATTATTAAACTTCATACATTGGATAATCTCAGTTAAATGTCTCAATACATAATTATTATTTTTCATTATTATAGCTACGTTGTTTTCATTAAGCAATCAAAGGTAGTGCATTACAGTTATTGTTCCATTTAACAAAAAATACCTCTTTCACAGGTTAATAAGTATATCCTCCACTTCCCAGAAACTTCCATCATCATTTTCAGCATACATATAAGAACCTCTTATTGGTGTTATGCAAAATACATTTGCATCTTCAAATACCGTCTTCTATCATATGATATGCATTTTAAATTTTGATAATCTTCCTTCTTGATTGCAGCATCTATTCTTCTTATTGAATTTCCATAAATTGAGATCCTCCAGTTTTCAAGAAAACTAAATACACAATTTAATTTCAACCAAATCAATACCACACCCTTTTAAAAATATTCCCCAGGAAGTGAAGTGCCAGAAAAATCGTGCCAGTTATCCATATGCATCATATTTTCTTTAGCACTTATCTCATCTAACAGTTAAACTGGTTCTACCAGAGCAACTTTAACAAACCACCAAGGATGCTGCATCTTCATATATACCCGTTCACAGGGTATAGCCGTTTGCATGTATAGCCCTACATGCCATACGCATTGCACAATCGAATTAAAAACTCCACGAAGAGTATTTCTACGTTCTCTAAATAAAAGTAAATTATTCTTCAAAATAATCCCTCTCCTTCTCTCTCTCCCCTTCTCTCTCCCCCCTTCTCTCTCCCTCTCCTATGTGAATGTGTATATATGCGTATGTGTAATAGCATACCTCAAAAATGAATATTTGGGCAAATACTAAACTCCATAATTAAGTTAGGCACTTACTAAGGATGCGGGGCGAAGACTTTCAAAATATTCTATTAACCTCAACGTAAACTTCCGAAACCGACTTTGATATAAAGAAGTACTGACATCACATTTTAAATATATAGGAGATTTGTTTCTGCAATGTTGCGTACAACCAAGACGATATTATCTCCTAATATATGAAACTATAGACCGTATACTTCCATTATTAATATGGCATAAGGGCTACCTATGAGTTGGTAATGTTTAGATCATACGACGTAATAAAGCTATATAAATAACAAAAATATAAAATAATTATATATAATATATATTATACATCAGTTATATATAAAGCTGATATTGCATTTATCAAATTTGTTTACATGTGGTCTACATTCGCAGTACAGAAGGCGGAGCAATGAGCAAAGCGGACCCAGTGAGACAAAATATACAAGTTTCAGCAAAAGCCTGCGACTGGAAATGGAAATGGTGTGTTATTTATGGACGCTCTTTAACTGATGTGGTTCTCAGCGTCCCATTCTATATTGGGCGTGAAAGACCGCTTCATTTTGCTCAGAGGCCTCTCTATCAGGCTTGAAGTTCTTTTACGTGCCGTAAATCTACGATACGGGACCAACGGCTTTACTTCCCTTCCGAAGGAAGCCATGCTAAGGATTTTTACACCCGAAAAAATCCACCGTTCTCCGCCGAGTTTGAACCCGCGACCTTGGGTATATGGTAACCATTACACCACGGAGGGCGACAAAAAGCCTGCGACATGACATTTTGTGAAGATCTTAAACAAATCATGAAATGCCACATGCCGAAAACATGAGAACGTACATATTCAGCCGCGAACCGTCATTAAATGACGGCGGCTGTTAGGCATATAGTGTACATAACTATCACCTCTAAACTAACTGAACGAGTTGAACATAACCTTGGTCCGCCAGATGGTGTCCAAAATGTATGTACCGGCTTTCTCTGATCTGCCAAGGATCTTCCCGAAATAATGGATTTCGCATAAGCCTATGACAGATACACGGATTGTTAGTCCTGCTCTTTCACATAAAGCCAATACGGGCAATTTCAACATGAAAGTTATCACCTTTATTATTAAAGATACAAATATGCATTTTTCGGTTCCAGAGTTCTAGTATTGTTTCTATCAGGAAATGGCATTACTGTTTATACCGCCCTGCATTCACAGAAAGCCTAATTACTATTAAACATACGTCTGTACATGCTTATGTCCGTGTCTTTATATGCATGCACATATGACAATGATTAGGGAACGGAGGAGACACCTCGCACCTCGACCCCCGCAAATCTTATGCGCTTACATCTCAAGGAGAAACGGATTAGGTGAAGAACGGTAGGAGGCTAGAGGTCGCAGGCCGGTCGGATGAAAGAGATGCACATTTCCAAGCTTGATGACTCGATCACTGCTAAGAGGTTTCCCTCTGGCGGAACCGGGGAGAATTCGAACCATCTGTGTCGTTTCAGAGAAGGCTGTCATCTGTCAGGGCCAAGAAAAGATTTCCGACGAGCAAACATCTGCGCCATATGCCCGATACCGAGAGATACTGCACAGCCTCTAAACCTGCCGGAAACTTTAAATGGCATACAAAATTAGCAGTTGAATAGAAATCATCGCATCATTTTCTCTGCCAACCAGACTAGAGTGGCCGAATACAGGAATCATATCCAGGACCTACTGAATGCGAGGTTCACACGTAAGCGTTGAAGTCGTTTCCTCCTCTTAAGACCACACTACAATGAAATTGCAGCTTACAGCATGGCACGCTCCTATAGCTACTCCTATCTGAGTTGCACATGCCGCATTAGTTTCATCTGAGTAGGAATTACAATTTCCGATACACCAACGACATTCCGCAACCATTAAATGCGCTCAGAGCAAAGGCAGCACTTGAGTGATGTCTCACTGATCACTGAAGTTGGTAACAATTTACTGCCAGCATGCCGCTTTCCGCTCCATTAGAAGAACATCATTAAATCTTCACCGATGCATCACTGATGTCACCCACCCTAACCACTGAAGTATGTTTCACGCCGTATCGCATTACATCGAAATTCTAACCGCCGCCATGAACCAAACATTAAAGCGGAATGGAATTTTACAAAAAGAAAATCCAATGTACCGATTCCACACCATTTCAAAATGATTCCATAGGCTATCAAGAGAGTAATACCACACTTGAGATTAGCGTAAATAAAATTCTACTGCAAAGGAAAACTTAAAAAAAAAATTACTGCAAAGTGCCCCAAATCATTTTCTCTAGGAAAAGCATTTTCCTGTTAGTTTTAATATCTACTCGATAAATTATTCAATGAAAAGTCTATATTCTGTAATATTCGTAAATGTATATATATATAAAATATATATTCAGGTGTCTCAATGTAGTGGGCGATCTTCAGAGTATTTTCGGCTGTTGGGTATTTTAATTGCTTTCTAGGTGCAAAACTCCATTCATTTCATATTATTTGTTTATAATGCATCATTGGACAGTTGAACGTTGCACTTTTGCTGTTACAAAAAAATATGATGCGTTCCATTCATATGATTTTCTCTACCTATTCTGCGCAAACGTTCTTACAAAAACTTAATTCTTCCTTGCACGAACTTCGAACTTCGATTCTTCCTTGTTCGCACGGCTGACGGCGGATGACGGCCTCTCTTTGAGGAAAGTATAAGTATTCCGAAATTTAAAAGAAGGAATATATCTTAAATTGTTAGCTCTACAAAAACTATATTTGCCATACTGTGTTTTAACGAGATCTACATTTAGTCTATCTCTTAGGTTTACCATTTGTGCAAATGTCATTCAGACTGAAGAGGGCTTCAGAGGCTATTCCTAGAAAATTCAACATACACATTTTATTTATGGGGTAATTAGTTTTAATAATCAAAATCGCTAACACCACCTTTGAAAAAATAGAAGAAAAAATGCCATGTATAGGATAGAAAGGATAGTTTGGGACGGAGAGAGTTTCATGAAATTCTTCGTATAGCATCCTTAGAAGATACGTACTGGACTTAAACATCAAGCTTGGTATTTAACCGATGTTTCATATTCGAGTTATGCTGTTTATATACACACACCGCGCTCGCGCTCTCTCTCTCTCTCTCTCTCTCTCTCTCTCTCTCTCTCTCTCTCTCAAACACACACACACACACACAAATACACATAAACAGACATTTTTAATTATTTTTATACAGGAGTCATCAAAATATGTATTTCCGGTGAAATTTCAGTATCGAATTTTTGGGTGGAGTGCAAATATTTTCTACTTCTTAATTATTATATACATTGTACGCAATATACAAAGTAAAAAACGCAGTGTCTATTTTGACGCCATTGCAACGTTCATTGCAAGAATCCTTTACTATTATTCAATGCAACAAAAATATGGGTGCAGAAATTTTGAGATAAATGAATTTGCTTAAAAGATGTATCGCAGTAAAGTAAAGAAAGGTTGGAATTAATGCAAGTCCGATAAAAGTTCCAAATCAGTTAACTGATACATTTATAATATTTGATGAAGGATCAAAAACTTAATTTAGAATTTATTAATGTAAGAACATTAAAATTTAATTCTGATTATGTTTTAATTTATATATATGAAATGCTAAATTGAATGCATTTAATGTATCATTCATTTGTCAATGAAGATTGCGTCCACAATATGCTGGTAAGTAATGACTTTACTTTCATTTCTCTGGATAGTCAACAAACAAAAAAATTTATATGTCCTAATCTAGCCCTTGTGAAATGCACGAGAAACCATTACACAGCCTCAAAATCAAAGTTTGGTGTAAAACAGCGTTATTTGGAATCAACGTCCTTATTTCTTGGAGGACAATAATGGGACATCTGTTACTGTAACATCACATGTCCAAATAATTGAAGCAGTTTTTACTCCACAAATTGTAAATAATCCTCTCATCAGTCGCGACACTTGGTTTCAACAGGATGGTGCGACCAGTCACAGGCCAGACGCTCCATGGATGAAGCAAAAACGTTCATTTCCATGCCGCATTGTCCCCAGATATGGAGACATTTCATGGCCTACGAAATCTCCAGATTTATGCGGATATTTTTGAAGAGTATGAATAGTACTCCACAGGTCGTCGAAGAATTCAAAGAAAAATTCGCCATAGAGTTGCTAATTTCCTGGGGACATGTTCACACAACTTGAGGAATATGTGAAACAAAGTCAGCCCCCATCTTGGAGATAGAGAATTCAAAAAATATAACTTTAGGCAACTGTGTATACTTTAACTTTCAAGTGAAAGTTCCGTTTAAATAATCAGTAGAATAATGAAGTTTTAAATTTGCTGGCTCACCCTGCGCGAGCGCGCGCACACACACACACACATGCAATTGTTGCACGTGAGAATTCGCAACAAAAGAATGACGGACCCCCCCCCCTTCGACAATGCTTAAAACAAAGCACGTTTAACAACTGCGAATATAATCAGAGACAAGAAATCTACATTTCACTGCATGGTCTTTCAGTTACTTAAATTCAATACAAATGAAGATTATCTCAAAAGTATTAAAAAGATACTCCGAATATATATTTTACTCATCATGCCTCTATTTCAAACAAAATTATATAAAATAAAATCCTTATTGCTATTTTCGAACATGAGCTGTTTTTAAGGATGGAAATGTTAATGATTCCATTTAGCATAATTATCGACACCTAAGTTCTTATACGCAACCGAGCGGGATTGCTCAGGCGATCTGTGAAGATCCTGGATTCGAAACCCCGGGGCCGAACACTCTGACTCTAATGAATCTGACCAATCTCTAAATGAATTCTGGGTTGGATAATTCAACCCGCGAATTTTCTTAACATACCTTTCATCAGATTCTTTCCTTCTTTATCGCCATCATAACAGGCATTGGGCTGATCACTCATCCTGGATTTGCGATGATACAGAGTGACCCATCGCGTCAGCCACTTGGTGTAAATCCTTCACAAGGGAGGGTAATCAGAGAATGAAGAGTTTCATACAGAGAGCAATAGTTTAACGAAGTTTAGATGTTAGTTGTTTATTTACAGATTGTGTTAAATAAGTCAATAATTCCAACAATGCACAATAAAACATTAAGTGTACTCGGGCGGGGGCAAATCACCACGGTACCTATCCGCTTTTCTTGCGGATTTACCCGTGTGATATAAAAGATGTAGTCTTATGCAAGCGTTTTTGTCTGTGTCAACGTAATTGGGCAGGGTGTTCCCTCTGTGCAGCCGGCGCGGTCTGGGTTACCTATCTGAGTGGCCACCCACCCAGAGAGGGACCAGGCCCGATGCTGCTTACCTTGGCCAGCCGCTTGCGGGCTATCAAGGAAAGCAGTGCCGGCTAGCGGGGAGACCTGAAGGGATATAGGTACGGGGTGGGGGAAGCCAGTGTTGCAGATCTGGTCGGAGTACAACTGGATGGTCACCCGTCCGAGTCGTGACCATGCCCGATGCTGCTTAACTTGGCGGGTAGAACAATAAAGGGAGAGGCGGCCGGAAAACTACCATCCCAAGCCGTCCTTGGGAAGGCGGTAGCTTACGCGTCTCCTTGGTAGCGTGTGGTCGTAAAGACCGAGAGTGTTCACCTGGGGATTTGGGTGGGGAGCAAGTTTAGTGTATATTGTGCGAGCTCTTTCTCGCACAACGTCCACTATGTAAGGGATTCCGGAGTGGGAATGGAGAATGTGGGACGGGAATCTGCGGTCTGTGCCGTATATCATCCTCAATGCCCTGTTCTGCACGGCCTGCAGCCTGCGGATGGTGGAACGAGCCACCGAACCCCAGACCTCACAGCCGTACAGCATCAGGGGCGGGATGACTGCGCGGTACAGCCGTAGTTTTAGGTGTGTAGGCATGGTGGAGCGGAAGATGGGAAACAACTGCCGCAGGGCAGCGTGTCCCAAACCGACCTTCTCCCTGACATGTGGTGTGAAAGTAAGGCCGCGGTCGAGGAGGACTCCGAGGTATTTGGCGGAGCGGACCCAGGGGATCCGCCGCCGCCGCAACCTCAGCGACCTCTCCGGTCGCCAGCAATGGACTTTAGCCAGCAGTAGAGCTGAGCTCTTCTGCGGGCTGATGGCCATCCGCCACTGTTCACTCCATCTGCCTATGGCCTGGAGCTGTCTCTGTAGCGGGGGGAAGCAATATCGGGCGTTCTTGTTACGCGCCATTATGAGGACATCGTCGGCATACTGGCACGTAACTGTACTGGGTTCTGTGGGGAAGTCGGACATGTAGGCGGCAAAGAGTAACGGCGACAGCACGCTGCCTTCCGGCACTCCCGCCGCTATGGGTCTGACTGTGGAATGCCTCCCCTCCACCCTCACCCTGAAAGTGCGGTCCCGAAGGAAGCTACTAAGCAGGTGAAGGTAGGGGGGAGGAATTTCTGCGTTTTTGAGCTTGTACAAGAGTCCCTGATGCCACGTGGTGGCGAAGGCCTTTTCCACGTCCAAGAGCACCGCGACTGTTTTGAAGTTGTCCTGGAAGCCCAGGGCAGCCTTCTCAGCCAGTCGCAGCAACTGCAGGGTTGTGGAATGTCCAGTACGGAAACCAAACTGATGATCCGGGAGTAGGAGTCTCTCTTCGAAGAGAGGCGAGGTAGGAGTAACCGCTCGAATACTTTCGAGACGATCGGAAGTAAGCTAATAGATCTGTAGCTTGACGGGAAGACCGGGTCCTTGCCGGGTTTCAAAATGCATACCGCCCGCGCCTCCTTCCAACACGTTGGAAAGTGACGTAGGTGCAGGCATGCATTGTAAATCCGCGTCAGATGGATTACGGCCTTTCTGGGTAGGTGCTGGAGCATAGGCGCCGTAACGCCGTCATATCCAGGGGCTTTGTTAGGCTTTAGGTTGTTGAGTTGGGAAGCCACCTCTTTCGGGGTGACTAAAGGAATGCGGATCTCCTCATGGGGCGGCGGGGACTCCTCATAGAGGTAGTCTACCGTCGCTTCCACGAGCTCAGTAAAGTCCTCATCCTGGGGGTCTTCACGGGGTTCGAATTGGGACTCCAGATAATCTGCGAAATCCGTGGCTTTATCCTGGGCTCAAAAGAGAGTCTCCCACGGGAGCCATGGATGGGATGCTGAAACTGACTTTTGTCTTTCCTGAGGCATCGGATGATCCTCCAGGGTTGTTTCTCTTCCAGGTTTATGTGTGCCATTGTGTGTTCCCAGGACGCTTTGCGGTGCGCGCGATGCAGGCGCCTTGCCAGGGATTTGAACCGCTGGTACACTGCTTGGATCCTGGGATGGCGGAAGCGCAATATTTAAGACAAGTGCATCAGCACGTCTGCCTTTTATAAAAGACGACAGAAGTCATAAGTATTGATTTTTTGATGCCTTGCTGTAGAATTGCGTAACCAAGTTGGAAGAGTGTGGCTTGTTGATTCTCCTAGGATGTGAAACAAAACAAACATATTTTCTTTGATTTACAATAAAAAATAACGTAGGCACCAACACAAAAGCATTCAAATTGATTTAATAAATCCCAATGAAAACACTATAAAATAATCACCATTCATAATTGCAACCTATTGGCAAGCAATAAAGCCACACACTCACATCCGTTCACCATTAAAACAAACAAATAAAAAAAAATGTTAGGAAAGGAAAAGTTCCTGGAGATCGTCGCTTTGTCTTAAGCCATACTAGAACTAATATGAAACTCAGGATTTATTCTTAAAATGCTCCTCTTGCATTTAAAGACAGTCCAAAAAAGTACAGCTAAATTTCTGGATCTAATACAGCACTTCCCCTAGCTTATGCGAAAAGCATATATAAAACGAATTCTTGATATTTTCTAAATTGTTTCACGAACAAACTTGTGTATGTGTGTGCGCGTGCCTGTGTTTGTGTGTGTGTGTTGAAATGCCATGTATTTTGAAAATATTATCTAAATAAGTACGAGGGTTGGGGCAAAAGTCATGGCAACTAGATTGTTTCAAAAAGATATGTGAACGGATCACAAACATAAATGCGTCGTGTGGAAGTTCTGTAAGCATAGTGTGTATGCAGAACAACAGTGGCTCTGTGATAACTGGAAGTAGCGCAGCGACGGCTGCAAAATCAGTCAGCTGGCGAGTGTCGTGCGAGATGGAAGTAAACCCTGTTGAGCAGCGCGCTTACATTAAAATAGCCGTTCTCCAAGGGAGAAATGCGATGGAATGTCGCAGCGAATGAGTGGAAGCACTTGGGAATAATGCCCTACCATACCTTACAGTAGCACGGTGGGTAGGAAAGTTTCAGCAAGGACGTGTGTCAACCAGTGATGAGTAACGTTCGGGACGACCTGTCAGTGTGCGGACCGACGTGGCACGCGCCATCATCGAGCAGCTCCTGGATGAAGACAGACGATGGACGCTACTGGAGTTAGAGACGGCAAGTGGCATCGAGAAACGCACCGTCCACAGAATATTGCGTAATGAGCTGCATCTACGCAAAATCTCATCGCGGTGATACGCATGCACTGACGGAAATTCAAAGGTGGGTGCGCTATGCAATATGCTGCGAACACCTTGCACACTGACAACGGGGCGGCGATCAATTATTGTCACGAATAATCGCCATCGATAAATTTTGGGCCAGGGTATACTAACCAGAACTGAAACGTTCGTTTACAGACTGGCGGTATGCTGAATAAACAAGGAGACAGAAGTTCCGTCAGAATCCTTCCCCAGTCCAACTGATGGTGATCGTCGCGTATGACGTCAGGGGTGTCATTGTTTGTCACTTCGTTCCACAGGGTAGAACAGTGACCGCACAGTACTACAGGGACTTCTAGTGCGACAGGTACGACGTGGCGTTCGGGAGAAACGTCCGGATCTTGTGGACGGTGCAATAATCCTGCACAACAATGCAAAACCACACAAAGCAGAGTGTGTAGGGCAGCTATTGCGACGTTGGGGATGGGAAGAATTGGAGCATCACTGTACTCTGTTCGCTCCGTGACTTTGATCTCATTCGAAAGATTAAGGAACCACTACGTGGTAGGCGATTTGCAATACGAGAGGACATTGCTAATGTTGTGCGCGAACAGATGACCCGATTCACATATAGTGCGGCAAATGCTGCGGTAGTTGGTATTCAGCGCCTCCCACATTGTTGGCAGCGTGTGGTGACAGTAGCAGGGGACTACTTTGAGGGTCTTTAGGCCCAGGCTTGTCATGTCAACTGTATGTGTACTGAGTTGTCATTCTTTTGCACTGTGATGACCACATTGCCAATTAGTTTGTTACGATATTCAGTGCTATTCATTGTCCACATATGTAATTAACACCTTGTCCTTTCGTCTGTATATGTCACATTTTCCAACCGGACTGATATCCTCAAAAAAATAAATAGTTGCCATGTCTTTTGTCCCAACCCTCGTATTATTTTGCATATTTAAATACAAAAATTGACTTAACTTAATGGAAATAGTCATTAATAAAAAGACCCCCCTTACTAAAAAAATTAGCTATTCTGGCGAGTGGATTCGCTCTGTAGGCTTTGACAGCTCCATACACAGAAGTCCGCGATTTGCGACGTATGAACTATGTAAGTTGGTAGGCCTGGATTTTGTGTAAACTTTCCAGTGTATATTCTATAAGGCCAAGTAGCAGCTCGATTATGAAAAACCTTATTGTTCTATTTACTTTACGTTTTATCGTTATGCAGGTGTTGAGAAGGTGGCTGTTAATAAATCAGTCAGGCAGATATAGGCTCTTTCGAAAGTCATTTCACGCTTGGTGGCATATATGCACGTATCACTTTCAAATACTTTCAGGATAATTTATTATATTTGATTCCAAATTGCGACATTTATTAAGAACATCCCAAGATGTATTTTCTAAAAGCAGCACAAATATGCGTAAAAATCCCACCCATTAAGTATTCTGCAATAGTGGTACTGTGCCAATTCCTGCAAGAGCCTCGGAACATTTCAGACTTTTCTAGTGTGGCAGGCTCTGGTCAGGTGGGCCGACATAAAATATAAGCATACATTTAAAGTAGTGCATGATTTTCACTGTTAATAACGCTCTTTTTTATTTACTTATATTTCGGTATATCAAAAAATATTATTTTGTTGTGAAGACCTACTACTGAATTTCTGGGCTTACTGCAATGCTTCTTCTACCGTAAAGGATTAAAGGAAGCAACTTTTATATTGAAAATATACTTATGCCACCATAATTAGTTTCTGAGAAAATCCTTACAAACGCCCTAAACGTAATTAATATCTGCACTGAATTAAAAAGGCTTCTTTTAGCTAGTCAAAGAACAACAAGTTTGCTTGGAACAGGACTGAGGCGTGGCTTCCACTAAATGAGTTAATTGGAAATATTCCCCACCAAAATTACCGTGCTCCAAGCTGTTTTGTAGTCCTTATACCACTAGTTCTACAAACGTCGCATAAACCTGCAGGCGTGTTGCGTTTCATCCGCAAAATAAACTGTGATATCAGCATTTCAGTAGAAACCCACTGTGTGCGAAAGGGAGAGGGATTTGAGGTACATCAATATTGTGACAAAGTGAATTTCAATGACTGTACAACAGTTTTCATTTTTTGTCGCTTCGACGCTCGTACACTTAACTTTCGACTTCTTCGGTTGTCTCTAATCCGATTGTACTCCATCTCACAGCTGACCATCTGCGGCAATCTAGCAACCAAAAAACACCTGATACCAGAAGTTCCCACAAACATTTAAAAAACTGCCATTTTAACCAAAATACCCCAAATTTGAAACAAATGTAGAAATAAATAAAATATAAAATTTTACTTAAAATTTAATTACATGTTCCGAAGCACTTGCAATATTCACATATTACTTAAAAATAAAGTACTTTTTTAAAAACATACATCCTCACTTCCCTATTCCTCCATTCTTGAAAACAGCTGACCAGGTACGGCTGCTCTATCGTCAGGAGCAGACTATCTGGTGTAACTTGCCATTGTACCTTCAACAGTAACAGTAGTCTGGTCGTTCATACGAATGACAACTTTCCTATGCGCCTTAGCCCACTTCTTAATATAAGAATCAAGTTCATCGTATTACGCAATTTTGATTTCACTATGCTCATTTGACTGAAAACCCCATCTACTTCATTTGAATGGGGGAGACTTGATATTTTAACTCTTGAAAAAATTAATACCTGTGGAATCCTTATAAGCACCTACTACAGCTCAAAAATCCACTGTATTATTAATGTTGCGCCTTTTTATGAAACTGGTATGGATTCAATTACGTATCACCAAATAGTTAAGCTAATTCAGTTATCGGCTCTTTAACAGACTTAAGAACTTGTTAATTGTTTTCAGGATGTGAAATTTTAGTTGTTGTGCTTCTCAAATAGCGACTTTTCCCCCAAATTGGCAACTCGAACACCTGGGTTTGATGTAAAATCGCCACAATACCTATTGTATCGCGTTTAAACCTTCCCAGATTGACCTATGTTTGAAATCTAAAAGCACATTTAAATACCTCGAAAATCTTTTATTAATCAACACCTTTGAGCAATATCACATACAGAAAGAAAATTCTCTTAACATTAAAATGTTTTCATAACTGTTTTCCAGTCACGCAACATTAAACCATTCCTTTGTAGTGGAATAAGTAGTTTTCGACATCTTTCTCCTGTGTTTTGGATATGTACCTGCTTAGTTAGCATATTGTAACAAAAAAATAGTAACAACGAAATCGGACATTTTAGATCAATACTTTTGCGGCATGAAAGTATTCCATATCTGCTCATATCCATTCTATGTTTAATTTTCTTTAACTTAAAATACGTATAATGAAATTTACATGGAGTGAATTTTTATCTTGTGTACCATTTTAGCTATTTTATATAAATTTCGCGAACAAATAATTCAGGTTAGTTATAATCCCCATTGTAATACAAACGTAGTGGTCGTTTTGAAGAAAAACATTTTTCTCCGTATTGAAAATGTCATGTAAACTTCCTCTGAAACACACCCACATGCCGAAAATGGGAAATAACAGAAGTTCTCCATTAGACATTTATTATGCCCGTCCTATGTGGTCTCTCTTTGTAAGAGTTTAGTTTTTACAGTCCAAAGTTGCGCATTTACAAAATGTTCAAATCGGATAAATACTACTCTTCCTTTAAACATTACAGTGGATGAACTAAAATGGTTTCGTCACTCTGCCTAAAGCGATTCCTGTAGAAATAATCCTTAACCTCAGCGATTAAATCCTTTCAGCATTTATTCCCAACCAGCAAGAAACCACATACACTCAAGCTTATAGCGTTATGTATATTTTTATGGATTTCCATATCTTGAACAATCATTAGGTGTAACGTTCATGCATATAACATAAGCTCTGCTTTTCTTTCTAGTATCACGGGTTGAATTCCAAAATGCAATTTGCCTGCCTTTTTTTATACATGATACGATGAATTTCGCAGATTTTATTTGTAAACGTGTAGCATTAATGAATTTCACCACTGCCAGATGCTTTGAAAAGATTGTCTTAATATGCCTCTTTCGGGTCTAAAACATAGCAAGCGTTTAGTTATCGCAATTCGTTTGGGAATACAACTCGCATTCAAATCTGGAGGACGAGAGTTAATTTGGCTTACTGGACTTTTAATGCGTATTCACGTTTTCTTGGGATTGCTCTCAAATTCAAAACTCATCGAATCAATATGTGTTGATTTACTCTCGCTGGTATTAAAAAAAATCTGACTATTTAAGCTGAAGAAGAGACTCGACCCTCTCCTCCACTATAAAAGAACAAAAAACAAGACTCTGGCTCCGACTTTCCCCGCTTAATATTTGTTTAATCTCCTCATAGGCGAAATATGAAGGAGCATTTCAGCATCCTTTCAAATGTTATGGACAAAGATAGCTAAACTTTTCATGAAGTTGTCTACTTGGTTGAGAGTAGTCTACTTGGTCAGACATAAAATACGAATCGATACGTTACTTACCGTTTTCCACTTGCTATTTGGTCAATCTTTCAGGAAGCCGAAAGGTTAAAGATAGTAAACAAGCTGCTCGTACCCGGGTCGGTTACGCGCTGGTAACATCCTTATCACCCTTCCACTGCCTCAAAAGGCTCTGATACATAAAGGTCTTGCTTTCCACCCTAAAATGCAATACTGAGATTTGACTGGAAATATACGTTTTAGGGTCTATGTACAGAAGAAGCATTTTTATCAAAAAGTTTGCACGCGTGCGAGTCCGTGATTACGATAGGTAACTAGAACACGAAAAATGAGTTAAACACAAAAACTTGATATTTATGTTCATCTTCCAGGGATGCAACACGATGATTTTCAAGAACCTCCCCTCCCCAACAACCCGCTACATAGAAAAAAAAATTAGAAAATTTTTATCTTCTCAAAAATAGCTCTTAATAATTTTGATTAAAATACCATATATTAAATATACTTATATGATAAATATAATGCATATCTTAAATGTTCTAGAAATAACCTCTGAAGTTCATATTTTGAATGACTAACTGGTAAACCGTAAGAGATATCCAAAGAATTACTAACAAAAATGTGTCGTTAAAACACACAATTTGTCATAAAATGGTTTTGGATTTATCCAGTTCCGAAATATTCATTTTTACTGCTTTCAATTTAAAAATGCTTAAATTTTTTTCGAACAGGAATTTGTCAACTCCTGGTATGCAAATAGAACCGAGTTTCAATCATATGCCAACCAGGTTTTAAAATAATTGACTATTGATTCAGCCTGGTGTATTTCCTTATTTCCCTTATACTTATCAGTCAATTTCTTCTAATCTTTATCTTAAATAGCACGAAGAAGATAGAAGAAGCTTTTTAAGATTACTTTGTTACAGGGAGATACACATCAGAATTTCTTTTGTACAGTCTCTAAAAACTATTCTTGCAAAAGTTTATTTTTAATATCTATGTTATTTAATCGAGATAAATATCTATAGAACAGCTTCCATTTCCCTATTAAGTACAGCTGGGTGGAGCTATAGAGGCAAAAGTGACAGTTAAATGTTTGTTAAACAGTGGCTACATGATGACCTTAAATGGCATTTCCACAACATCACGAGAAAACTTATTGGTGGTACAGCAGTTCAAAATATCTAAAAGGATTTAATTCAAACCAACCAGAATAACTCGGAAATGGTTTATGCCCCCTTTCCGAAAGTTATTTCAAATAAACTGTGCAACTTTGTGGAGTAAACTTTTGAACAGTTTTAGTAATCAAAATCGTTAGAGCAAGCTTTGATAAAATCTAAAATAACGGATGCAGAAGGGTAGCGAGATTTTATTCGAAACTGTCGCATCCCCAGAATATGCTTAACTTAAATAAGAGTTTCATACAGCCATTCCTCCTTCAAGCGCACACACAAACACACACACACCTAAATGTTCTTAAAGCAACAATGTAACATAGACTGCGCCAATCAGATGCAACGACGTCGGGAAAACGGGAACGACTTGCGACATCAGATTCTACATCACCCCAAATAACCACTTACGCATTATATTTCGGCCCAACACACGCACACACACACATTCATACTCAAACTGTTAACTTTTTCTGAAATTAGGTTTTTTGAATACATGGGACCTCAAATAATACATTACGGTGAAACATCGATATCAAATTTTAGGATGGAGAGTAATAGATACTTTCTTTACCCACTTCTAAAGTAAAAATCCTGCAACACTATAATTACCTGTGTATTTTTTCTATAATTAGTACACTTTTGAATGATGCTAATTTATTTTACATTAAGCTCCAATGTGTCCCCACCATTTCATACCATGAATGAGTTAGTTCGTGTGAATAACATTGCATAATGCAACAACACATTGCTTGCAATAAGGTAGTTTCAGGTACATTCTAATAATATTTTGACAATGTGATAGCCACCTGGAGGGCCATCTGAGGCTCTTCCTGGGACATAACGTGCATAGCAATTTCGATTTCACAAACATGTATCTATGATTTCCTTACGTGCCGCGTTGATATATCTCGTTTCTTAAAATATCTTCTCATAAGATAAAGAATATTAACACGTCGATTTAAGGCTAAAAATCTTATGCGTTCTATTCACATGACTTTTTTTATATCTGTACTGAGAACAAACGATTCTTACAAAAGATTATTCTTTTATCTACATCGTGCTAATCGAGATAAATATTAGCTAAAACATCTTATTTTTTGCTTTCTTGTAAGTAGAAAGGAAGAAAGCGACTACACTAGGCTAAAGCTATAGTCAAATCCTTTCAAAGCAATTTAAAATATTTCTCTTTGTATGGCCAGGAGTAAAACAAAAGAAAGATGAAACGAATAGCAACTTCCCGTTTGGAAAAATATTAAATATTTTAAAAATTGAAACCAATAAAACAGAATATCTAAAAAATGGTCATCTCTATAAAACAAACTGTATCTGACATATATAGTGTGTTTTAACGACATCTACTTACATGTTTTGTGCAGCAAGTTTTTGTCTAACTCTTGCGGCTCACCAGTTATTCAAAAGGCATTCAGAATGATAAGGGCTTCAAGGGTTATTCCCAAGAAAGCCATGATGTATATTTAATTTGCCATGTAGTAAATATCTTAAATATATGCCAAATGAATCAAATGCGTTAAGTCATTTTCGAAAAACTAGAAAATTTCGAATAATATTCCATGTAAAGGGTAGTTTGAGGTGAGGGCGGGCTGCCTGAAAATCTTTGTGTCGCATTCTTGGAAGATACTACACTTAAATACCAAGTTAGGTATTTAACGGACTTTTCGTTTTTGCCTTATGCCGCATACACACACATACACCTTTCTCTAAAAAAGCTTTTGGGAGGGATTCAGGGTCTTTAAAATACGCATTTCCGGTGAAACCTCCGCATCGAATTTAGGGTGGAATACAATACCTTCTCTACCTAGTATATACACTGTGCATATGTGCTAAAGGAAGTAAAAACGAAAATCGAAATCACCATGTAGCTAATAAAGAATACTTTGTTGCTTTGGAAGACATACTGAACCTGATATTAAATTGGTGGTACCTTCTGTCATTTATGAGAACTGAGGAAAATCTCGAAAAATTGAAGCAGAGAGGAGAAACTTTAATCGCAGACCTCTCATTCATGTCCATGTCATACCGACCTCGGCTGCCCGTGTCGTTGGTCAGAGTGGCTTTTCATTTTTAGTTAGGCTGTTCACAGACTCACACGCGCGCGCGAACCTTTTCTAAAAATGTTATTTTAATCAAGTGTCCTCAAAACGCTTATTTCCGGTTAAATCTCAACATGGAATTTTTGATTGAAATGTAATACCATATCTGTCCACTATGTGCGTTGTACATCGAAGACAAAGTAAAAATGTGTACTTTGTCTATAGTCACATATATATTCACGCGAACTAAAGTAAAAAGCGCTGTACATTGGTCACCGAAGAATAAATCTCCAGGACATGATCTTATTGTGCAACCAGTTTAACCAATCTTCCTGGGAAAACAATTGTGCTAATTCAAATATACACCGCAATTCTCAAAATATCTTACTTCCCTTAAAAATGGAAGCATGCCGTAATAATCATGATTCCAAAGCCTGGAAATAAACAAAACAAATACCAAAAAATTATAGACCAATTTCTAAAATCCTTGAGATATTACCTACTCCTAGCATAGCTCTTAAAATTAAGTACAAGATGTGATACCCAATACAGAGTTGGTTATCGATGTCACGATTTCATATAAGAGCATTCACTCAATCGTTTATACATAAATAGGATTAAAAATTACATATGCACAACTGAAGATCGCAATAGCGATGTCACGATTGATTGATTTCTGCTCCCCACAGCAATGTATTCTTTAAGGAACAGACTGCATTCTGCTAGACGCATCGGAAAGTATCTTGTGAACACTACCATCCTCCCAAAATATAATCAGTTAGGAATGTACAGTTGGCGAGCGTCAAGAAGCTACAGATAGCTCTATAAAGTCAATGTTAAGGCCTACATTTCAGCAGCCATGTTGAATCCGAAGTACGGTTATACAACACTTCATTCCTAAGCCAGCAGTGCACACACAATAAAAGTCATTTCTGTGCAAGCAGCGTGTTTATAGAACAGTGTTTGTAGAGAGGCAAGTCCTTGCTATGATGTCATCAAGGGGAACATCGCACCACATACCACTGCTCAACCAGGCTTCCAGCCGTCTAACATTGATGACTACAAGCTGAAGTGATGAACATGCACACGCAACTGGTTCCCATATATAAACACCTATTTAATTACATAGTATATACTCCTCCTTGCATTTTACAGGACTGGGCACCTATTGCAAGCAACCACGAATTGATCGTATGCAAAAAAAAAATAAGATACATTTCACGTGGAACTAAAGAAAACTGTGAGGATATTGGCTTTAAAGCTGATTCGCATCTTTTTATACCTGCCTTTATGATTACTTATCAAGTTGCCATACCATACGTTTCTTTATGCCATTTCTTATATTAATAATTAACTACTTTTCTAGCCCAATAGGTAAAGGAAATACAGGGTTACTACAAAAGAAATAGACAACTTCAACTGCCTGTAAAACAAAAACTATTAGAGATAGCAACCTAATAATTTTGGAGGTATGTTGAAAAACTCTCAAAGTTTCGTTTGTTACTATTGGTAACGCTGTAGTGTTTTGTTGTTGCAGAAGCTGAAATGGCGGAAAATCCTGTGGAAAAGGCATATTGCGTGTTGGAATTTGTTAGAACGCAATCAGCAACTGTTGTCCAACGACATTTTAGAACACGTTACCACAAAACGCCACCGACTAGACAGTCAATCTACGACTGGTATAGAAAATTCGAGACAACGGGATGTTTGTGCAAAGGGAAAAGCTCGGGAAGACCAAGAGTTTCGGAAGAAAACGTTGAACGTGTTCGTTCTGCCTACATAAGAAGCCCACAGAAATCGACATCTAGGACAAGCATGCAATTACAAATTCCACAGCAAACTGTATGGAAAATCTTGGGGAAGCGACTGCACATGATGCCTTACAGATTACAGATGTTGCAGTTTCTGAGTGAAGAAGATAAGGTCATACGGCGTGACTTTTGCATCGACATGTTGCGACATGATGAAGACGATGCTGGTTTTTGTGAGCCCATCATTTCATTTTTGTGGTAACGTGTACTAAAATGTCGTTGGACAACAGTTGCTGAGTGCGTTCTAGCAAATTCCAACACGCAATATGCCTTTTCCACAGGATTTTCCGCCATTTCAGCTTCTGCAACAACAAACAAAACACTACAGCGTTACCAATAGAAACAAACGAAACTTTGAGAGTTTTTCAACATACCTCCAAAATAATTAGGTTGCTATCTCTAATAGTTTTTGTTTTACAGGCAGTTGAAGTTGTCTATTTCTTTTGTAGTAACCCTGTATTGTATTTTCCCCAATATATCAGCTTTATAATGAATGAATGTAGGCATGTATGCATGTGTGCGTGTATGTGTGTATGTATGTGTGTATGTATGTGTGTATGTATGTGTGTATGTATGTATGTATGTATGTATGTATGTATGTATGTATGTATGTATGTATGTATGTATGTATGTATGTATGTATGTGTATGTGAGAGGGAGAAAAGAGCATGACTGAAAAATGAAAATACGGATGAATACCAAACTTGGTTAGGATGGAAGATTTTGAAGAAAATAACCCGACCCAAACTACTCTTTACTTAGAAAAATATTCATTATTTGTGTACGTTCTCAAAAATAAGTAACGGTTATCAGATACCTAGCAATGTTTGGCATCGCCATGAGTAATAAAATGTATTTATATAATCACTTTTCTAAAGTAGCCTCCTTAATGTTTCAATTTCGTATAACTAGAAAACGCTAAGAGATAATATTTGCTTGCTATAGGAAAGAATAAAATAGTAAAACTTGAATTAGATTAATGTAATTCAGTTTATATAGTTGCACATTGTGCGCATTTCATTTATAATAATCATAATTATCTAATGCCATACTCGAAAGCTTGGGAAATCTCTTTTCACTGTTTTTCTTTCTTTTTACTTTTTTCCTTTGCTTTACAACAATTACTAGGCAAAAACAAAGGTGCTTCAAAGGCTTGCGGACAAACTAAAGGAGCTTAAAAGTGGGTGGAAATACAAGAAAGAGAACTTATCTTAGTCTAGGACGTAGGTCATTTTGAGTCAGTGGGAACTTAGAAATAGGAACAACATTGCGGATGTAAAAACTTCACTTATATAAAACTCGATTGATGGAGAGGAATGATGCAGCTGGTCAAATGTGGATTCAAATAGACGGAGTAGGTATGCTCACATAAACTGCAGTACGCAACATACTAATGGATCGGAAGCCTTGTTGTCCCAATCTGACACCTCCTGGTTTCTTACTAAATGGGTATATTCAATCCTCTTGTATGAGACACCAGTTCCCAACCAAGAAGCACCTCTACCCACAATATTTTAAATGACTGAGGAGTTACTAAGGTCGTCTCCTTAGCGCGGTGGTAGCGCAGCTGCCTACCAAGCGGGAGACCTGGGTTCGATCCCCAGTACCGGCGTGGGGATTTTTCCCCCGCTGGGAGACCTGGACCGGGGTGCACTCAGCCTCGTGAGGTCCCTGGGGGGCCAATTGAGGAGCTACTTGGAGAAGTAGCGGCGCCAGGTCGTGAGAACCGCATTAACCGGCCGGGAGGGGCTCGAGGCGCTGACCACGTCTCACCCTCCAATACTGCACCCCATCCATGACGTCTGTAGTGGACCGAGATGGGGGACGCAGCGGCCGGGCGGTAGGCCAAGGCTCCCCGTGAGCTGTCGTGCCATGGAGTTATGTTATGAGGAGTTACTAAGATGCGGATATTCTTTTAGAGTGCGGTCGCCACTTCCAAACCTTTTATAATATGAAATTGTTGAGTAGACATCATCCTTCGTTACTGTAAGCTTTAGTGTAAAATAAACTGATTATAATCCCTAGTATTCCTAAGTTTGTAC